>OX345639.1:6009717-7209717 GCA_947044365.1 Petrosia ficiformis
AGCAATAGTAATACATTACATTAACTTTGGATGTATTAGTAATAGTAATAGTAATACATTACATTAACTTTGGATGTATTAGTAGTAGCAATAGTAATACATTACATTGACTTTGGATGTATTAGTAGTAGCAATAGTAATACATTACATTGACTTTGGATGTATTAGTAGTAGCAATAGTAATACATTACATTGACTTTGGATGTATTAGTAATAGCAATAGTAATACATTACATTGACTTTGGAGGTATTAGTAATAGCAATAGTAATACATTACACTAACTTTGGATGTATTAGTAGTAGCAATAGTAATACATTACATTGACTGTGGATGTATTAGTAGTAGCAATAGTAATATATTACATTGACTTTGGAGGTATTAGTAATAGTAATAGTAATATAATTTATTACATTGACTGTGGATGTATTAGTAATAGTAATAGTAATAGTAATCTACTGATTGATGTTTAAGGTAATAGTAATAGTAATATATTACAATGCATTCTAATTGACCCCATGTCTGGTGTTCACATGATGCCCATTCAATGAGGAGATGTCGGACTGTTGATTCATTAAACAATGTTTACAATGTACATACTGCATGTCAGAGTTACCAAAACCAGTCATTTTGGTCATCAAAACAATAATGTTTTTGGTCACTGTAGTAAATTGTATTGTTATCATGTTTCTTAATTAGTCTGTACATTGTGAACTAAAAGACAATTCATGTATGTTTTATGTATTTAGTTCAGTCTGGTTGTCTCTAGTTACTTGCTGTAGTAATGTTGACTGTGTTGATTATGTTCTATACTATTAACAAATTGTTGGTATAGCCAATTATCTATATTGTGTCTTATAGTCTCATTGTCTATGTAAGGGCACCAGCCCTAGTTTCTGTATCTACATGTATATAAGCTGCATTTTTATTCAAAAGATTTAGTCCAGATTTCACTAAGGCAGTTAATCACTGTTGAAGTGACTACACTTGTTACACACTGTTGAAGTGATTACACTTGCTATATAAGGCCTGCCAATTTTTTAATTTTAATCTTACTTTTTTATGCTATATGCTGTGTGAGATTTCTAATCAATTGAGTGAAGTCATTGCAGACACCAAAACAATGCCACTAAAACAGTCATTTTAAACAATATTTTGGTGACTAAAATAATACCAAAGATAATTAATAGCAAAGACAATAGCAGTGAGTGGGCAAAAGATGGTTATTTTATCATCACCATATCATCCCACTAACTACAACGTCTGTATGAATTGGTTTGGTTGTAGAATCACTTACCTCATGAATACGTGCTATTCCAGTCAGTAGAGAAGTGTCACCTGGAAATTTCTCTAATCCCTATATATAAAATGTATCTTAATAATTCATTCAGACTATTTACTGGTCAATGTTGTTTAGTCTTACAATCCATCCATCCATCTATCCTCCATCCATCCATCATCATGTCTACATAAACTGTACATTACATGTATTGTAAATCAGTCCATACCTTCTTATAGTATTCCAAAGCCTTCAAAGGTTGATCAAACTTCACATACACTTTGCACAGATACAGATACATATCAATAGTTTGGAAGTACTCTGAAGGACCCTTTTGAGACGAACGAGGGACTTTTGTAGTCCTCATAGCAGAATGAAACTGACCTTCTGCTTCACGATAGAGTCCAAGTCGATAGTAACACTTTCCTAATTGTATTTTCCACCACCAATCTTCAAACCTGCATGCCTCAGTTGCATGTGCAGCAAGCTCAAGGGCCTGGAAAGATAGAATTATAGTGTGCCAGTATATGGTGTAGTAGCAATAATTGTATCTTTTAGCAACATTTGTTTCTAATTAGTGTTGTTTTAGTTAACTATAACAATAACTAAAACCCCTTTTAGTAAGGCATTTTGACTTTTAGTTAACTAAACTATAACTAAATTACAGGTCTACTGTAATAACTATAACTAACTAAAATGAAAATTGGCCACTTTTAGTTAGTTAACTACAACTAAAACCCTTTTAGTAAGCCCAATATTATTTTAGTTAATTAAACTATAACTAAACTAAAAGTTTTAAAACCCAGGAATACTATAACTATAACTAAAAGTAGTCATTTTTGTCGAACTAAAACACAACACTATTTCTAATCCAACATCTCACAAACATAAAATACTGTCACACAACATCTAGTGTATCTAATATGCTTATCATATTATAGTAGACAAGTGGAGTACAGTAAGGGTGGGCGATACTATCGAAACATATCGATATAATCGATACTTTTATGGTATCGATTACTAATTGATTACAAAAATTAGTACCAAGGTACCATAAACAATACTTTGTGCATGCACACTATAACACGTGGTTTTACCATGCATGACATCACGAGTGCTTGCTTGTAATTAATTGTAATAATAATTGTGACAGCCGCTCCAGCTCCAGCTCCACCCGACAGTGCAGCTGAGATCAAGAGATGAGAGATTCAAGACAAAATGAGTACTGACGTGGCAGAAGAAGCAACAGAAGAACCTCAACCAGGACCAAGTGGAAGCCGAAAGAGGTCCAAAACACCCCTCAGTGCAGTGTGGAATTATTTTGAAACAATATTTTCAAACAATACTTCCAAATTAGCAAAGGTATGAATAATATTTTGAAATGAATTCACTATACTATTCAGCATCTACAAACTAAGCATGTGAATGAGTGGAAAATATATGAGGAAGAGCCGTAAAAAAAAATGTAGGACTAGTAACCAGCCAACTATAACAGCCAACTATAACAGCTGTAGTTGAGAGGAGGAGTGAGTATCCAAGTAAGCTTAACTATGATATATGCCAACTACATGAAGCCGGTATCAGTGATAATCAACATATTCTTTGCTTGTGACAATAAAGACATCTGCTAGAAGGGAAAATATCCAGCACGTGTTGCTAGATATGGTAGTGAAGGATATGCAACCTCCCAATATCGTGCAGGATGCTGGTTTTAGGAAGTTTGTTTCAGTTGTAGACCCAAGGTAAAAGTTGCCTATATATTAACTTATATACCTCCCGCTGTATTTTTCATTTCATTTTTCTATTAATATTAAAAGGTTTGTCTTGCCCAAGTGACGAACAATTATGAGATCCCTCCTTCCTGAGAAATACGAGGTTGCTAAAGCTGATTTAATGCTCGAGTTGGAGCAAGTCGATACATGCAATGTTACAACTGACTTTTGGACTTCAGCCAGTATGGAGGGTTATGTAATGCCATTATTTAGTCTCTTCATGGGAACTGAAGTCTTTTGTGTTGGCAACATATCAAGTCAAAGATGTGGCACACAGCAAAGAATGTTGCTGCTGAATTTAAGAAGGTTGCTAACAATTGGAACATCACCAACAAAATTAGCTGCATTGTGACCAACAGTGCGGCTAATATGACAGCAGCTGCACGTTTAACCGGATGGGTACATGTTTTGCCCATACCTTAAACTTGATCATTCAAGAAGTGACAGAAAGAGATAAAGGGCTAACTGATGTTTGCACAAAGGCTTGTAGCATTGTCACTTACTTTAAGCAGAGCGCGATTGCAAAGGACATGCTTGGGGAAATACAATTACAGATAGGAGAAGTGGAGAAGAAGCGATGTCATAACGAGATGGAATTCGTCGTACTTAATGTATGAACGGCTGGTGGAAATGTATCGTGAAGTGAACACTGCACTCTGTTTCATGGATCGAAATGACCTCTGCTTGTCAGCAGCAGAAATTGACACAATGAGTGATGCTATTACATTGTTGAAGCCATTTGAAGAGGTAACCAAGGAACTTTCTGTCGACATGCTTGTCTCCATTTCAAAGGTGATTCCTCTTGCATGCTCATTACAGCAAATCACAACAGTATCTCTTTATCTTGTTCTTGGAAACACATACTTCTATCCACTATGACGAGAACCTTTACTAACTGGAAGCTAACTATCCTCTGGCTGCAAGCACTCTTCTGGATCCTAGATTCAAGAAGCTTGGCTTTGGAGATCCTTCCGCTTGTACTCAGGCTTGTGATCATTTGTTGAATAATCTTGCAGCAACAATTAGTGCCGAAAGCAACGATTCATCTTCTGCTGCAACCAATTCATCGTCATCTGAGTCTGTACTCTGGTCTCTAATCGACCAGCATATAGCTGCCTTTCAGTCAAGACCATTCACTTTTTCGTCGATGATTACATTTTGAGCATACCTTGATGAGACAAATCTAGCTCAAAAGGAGGATCCCTTGAGGTGGCAGCAGGTTAAAGAACAAAGTGGTCTATCTCATCTGTCCAAGATTGCTAAAAAGAACCTTTCCATTCCAGCAACATCAGTGCCTTCAGAGAGGTTTTTTTCAAAAGCTGGAGAGCTTACCTCTATGAAAAGAAACAGAATTAAATCCCGCAATGTGGATATGAACCTTTTCTTAACAACTTTCCCTCTTGACGCCGACAAAAGACGATTCATCATCCATAATTATTATGTTATATATATTATATTCAAGATATAAAAAGTAATCGATACTGTCGATACTGGAATATTAAGTAATCAATATTGTATTGGATTAAAATTTTTTGGTATTGCCCACCTTTAGAATACAGCAAACAAGTAAGAAACTGGATGTTTCATATCATGTGATCTGCAAGCAAGTAAGAAACAGCTGGATGTTTCATATCATGTGATTTGCAAGTAAGAAACAGCTGGATGTTTCATATCATGTGATCTGCAAGCAAGTAAGAAACAGCTGGATGTTTCAAATCACATGACATGATCAGCAAGCAAGTAACAAACAGCTGGATGTTTCATATCATGTGATCAATTAACTGAGGTTGACAACTCTACTATAATATGTACATACAAACATCCATGAGTAATGTAGGTTTTATAACTTACACTTCGAACATTATTCTCATGATGAAACAAGTATTCAAAGAGACCCTAAAGAAATTAAATTACATAATTAGCACATACAACAACAAATTTAATGTAAGTGTTGCAACAGCAAATATGATGGGTTTGGTTCATCAGTCTCATGTTTAAAATGTTCATAGTGTAGAAAAATTATAAAACATTTAGTGAAGTAGGTATGATTTCATACAGATTTTTTTTCATCGACTGTATTATTTTTTTAAATTGGTGCAATATTAAAATTTGAAAAAGATGATTTTGTAGGAAGTGGAAAGGAGCCATGAAAATATTTAACAGTGACAATTTCCAGTCTACAGTAGTGAAAAGTCAAATATCTCAGTTGGCAATGTGATATTAGCATGCTGCTTAGCCCTAAATTTATCATGGGCGAGATGTTTGCATTTTGACGATATTCAACTATTTCGCAAAACAACAGCCTACAGACTTGCATGGAGTGTATATCATAGTCAATCAGACGGAGTATCGACTAACATTGTAACCACAGATATGTGTCTAACAATTTATCAATTTAAAAACACATTTACTAACTTACTTTAGCTAAAGCAGGTCGTTGAGCATAGTTGGCTAAGTTGAGTTTAGTTACATCAATGAAAGGACCACCAGGTTCGGTTAACATTGAAGCCTATAGGAAAATTATAGATTGTATACTGTAACTAGTGTACATACAACACCATAATCATTCCAACAATTTCTTTAGTAAACGTTTGGGAATGGCTTCCATTTAAAAATACAGATCCACTGAATATATCAATTATGTAGTTGTATCAGAAAGAACATTGTAGTTTGACTTACTGTTCCAAGTCGAATGAATCTTCCAGAAGCACTAGTGATTGGTCTACAGTACACAAAATACAGAAATGAAGGTTTATTTATTTGAAATTATAAGGTTTGTACTGTTGCAATTTTATGGTATAGTATTACAAATATTTATCAAATTATTAAAAAATATTGTTAATTAGATAACTATAAGTTGAAAAAAAAAGACAACTACCATCTTCAATAGAGACTGTGATTTAAAAAAAAAATGCATGATGGATGCTAAGTGTTGCATTCTACATACACTAATCAATATGTGGTTTAATGATCACAATAATTATTATTGATTTTTCAATATCACTCAGCTCGATGAAGTGCCATTGTACTACGTATGTTGAAAGAGTACTGTAAGGCAAATTATAACTTCACTGTACTATCATAAATACACAGCTTATGAATGTATCTGCTCATCCTTTTGAATTTTCTACAAATATATGTCAGATTACCTCGCTGTCATGGCTGTTCGTGGTGCCCTAATAGCTTGTTCCATGGATGTTGTTTGACCTGATTGAGTACCAGGTCTGAGGAAACCAGAGACTGGACGACCAGCATGAGAAAGAGGCCTGTATGAAGATTCAGATATTATAATTGAATCATTCGTTGAAGTGATGGTTTATCTACACGTAAATGTTGGAATTTTTACTTCATAGATATTTTATATGTATGTCATTGTGTGACTACATGAGAGGAATAATATTGTGAGAAATTCCTATATTAGGAATGAAAGTATTGATTCCTCCATCATATTGGAATGAATACATTATTAGATATTCCTATTATATCAAGAATGAATGTATTGATTCCTCCATCATACTGGAATGAATACATTGTGAGATTCCTGTATCAGGAATGAATACATTGTTAGACATTCATAAATCAAGAATGATTCACATTGGACATTATGGGATTCCTGTATCAGTACATTGTTAGACATTCATAAATCAAGAATGATTCACATTGGACATTATGGGATTCCTGTATCAGTACATTGTTAGACATTCATAAATCAAGAATGATTCACATTGGACATTATGGGATTCCTGTATCAGTACATTGTTAGATATTCATAAATCAAGAATGAATGCTCAGTCATATTGGAATACATTATTAGATATTCCTATATCAAGAATGAATGTATTGATTCCTCCATCATATTGGAATGAATACATTATGGGATATTCCTAATACATTATAGGATTCCTGTATCAGGAATGAATACATTGTTAGATACATATCATTATAGTGAGTGTACCTTATTCCTTGACTGGTACCTCTAACACCAGTTGCATTGGGTCTTCTTAATGAGGTTCCAGGTCCTAATAAACATAAAACTCTAACTGGTATGTTACTTATAATTTATATAATTAGCCATATAAATACTTGGATGTTGAAGACAACTGATAGTATACAGTATGTATCCAATTTCCATATACGAACTAGCAAGGAAAAGCTATATTGTTTATGGTATGGTTGGCAGGGCTCTACCTGACCCTGAAATTAGGGTTTAGTTACAAAGCAGCCCTCAGCTTCACCTTAGCAACATCCTCAACACAGATCTGATGTATCAGATACAGAGCACGACTATAAATATTACATAATTACATAAATATAACAATAATCTATATATATTATGTCCTGAAGAACCATTATTCAATCCATTAAACAAACAGTGCTAATATCATACATTTATAAAATTTAAAAGTGCTGAAGAGTGTATAATTAATTTATATATATATATATACATATATATATATATATGTAATCGTTTTGTGTCCTCGCATATGATATACCCCTCGCAGGCTTGGGCTATATCACATCCTCGGACACAAAACTCAGGTCCTATATTTTGTATATAGGACCTGTTAGCATACTATATACAATATAATTATTGTATGATGATGTGATCTCCTGCATGGTGTACACATGGAAGGTCTATATAGAACTCACCACATAAAAGGGATGATGTCACCATCATACTATTATATATATATATATATATATCAGAGTTTTTGATAAGTTTTGAAGCTTGGGCCAAATCGGCTCAAAATGGTTAGTATGTGCGCCATTGAGAATACATCTTGAGCTAATTAACCAAGAGTTAATGCTGTTAGTGACAATATAATCCTAATTAACTGTGCCACTGGCCCAAAGAGAAAACTGTGCAGTGCCAAATAAGAAGCTCTTTGGGCCAATGGTGTGCCATATGAGCTTATTAAAAACACTGATATATATAAAAAATATAATACCGTAAATCGGGAATATTTCATCTCTAAAATATTTCGAATTTTTATTTTTCGTATGTATACATTTTCGTACGTGCGTACGTTATTATTTACGAATACCGTTTATTTCCATATGCTGTTAATTTTCGAATTTTTAAATTTCATACGCATACTGTTATACGAAAATTTTTATAGTACGAAATTTTCCCGAATTACGGTATATATATATATATATAATTATATATAATTACATATAATTATTATGTTATACTGTGGAGCATTAAACTGATTAAGCCACACATTTTATGAATACATTAAAACTAACTAGCTACTGTAGCCATGGTGTTATCATCCATCAACATTTCTGCTATTCCTTCTTCCTCTACCTCCACTTCATCAATGTATGTTTGAGCAGTTATTGCACGAAGTTTCAACAGCCATACAGCCTGGAAAAATAGTAATGAATATTTGAATTATGTAAATTTTGAAACTGATCAAAAATTTAAAATGTACATGTACTATGTGTTTGTGTCAATGCTGATTGTAGTTGTTGTATAGTGAGAACTGGACTCATAAATGGGACTGATTGATACTCTCAATCTGCTTGTGTAAGAATTATAATTCACCTGACTTAGCCCCCTCACCTTTCACATCTAAATAAATCTCTCAGATTACATCAGAATTAATCTCAACCTCAAATCTTCATAGCAGAGAATGCCACACACCCCCTAGATTGTATGTTGTTCCCAGCAAGTGTTTTGCTCTATTCTAGCTAAGAAAGTGGTGTGACTATGCAGGCACACAACAAACCTCAGTAACTCACAATATGTATAATTAACAGAATTCTTTGTTTCTTTCAAGTAAAGAATATATATTTCAGACAGTTTTAAAACTCATTCTCAAATATATTCCTATTTATAGCTTATTAATAATGTTCAGTAAATAGACAAATGTGGATCAATAAGAACATTATTTTATACTTGCAAGCATGGGTTAGCATCACAAATTTAATTTCATTCGTACCCCCTATGCCTGTGTGTCGTCAATTATGTATGCAAATAATTTTATTACCATAGTCACAACTATACCAGATATCATGAAAGTTATAAACCAGTCTATATATAAATTCCAATATCTAAAACATCATTATTAATACATGACTTGGAGGCTTGGTGTTGTATGATCATGAGTATTATAAATTATCATTATTATTATTATTATTATGTAATGTGATGACTGTTACATAAAGAAGCACCTATTATTACTAATTCACAACAAAGGCAAAGGCTCCACCCTCCAAAAGTTACATAATTACAATAATTACATAATACATACCTGGTCTTTGGGGTTCTTTTCTAACAGCTCATCACATATTTTAACACATTCTTCAAATCTTCTGTGCCTGAACAATGTCACTGACATAAAAAGAGGATCAAGTCCCATTTCAGACATATCTGGAAAGTTGGAAACCACGCCCTTCTCATACAGGTGGAGCTTGTTTAGTGAGAATGGCACGAAGAGGTCCAGCAAATAAGAACGACTGGAAGACAGAGCCAATGCCAGAGAAGTGTACAATCATAGAACTGAATCAGGAGTACAGCAGAGACCGGATGGAAACTATTAAAAATGGGCTCATTCCAGAAGAAATGGAGGACAAATGGTTTATCTATTACGAGTCCTCAGAGAATAAACTGTACCTGCATCGTAGCTGGACTGGATACTGCATTTACATAATCCGATTTGAAGAGAGAGGATAAATTTGTAGCCACTACTGCTGAGGTCAACAGGGAACCATCTCAATATAGCTGTACAGATGATGACGAAGACAAGATAACTGCTTGCTTTCTCATTGACTCCTTTTTGTATTAAGGACTGGAGTAGAGTATACTGATCTGCAGGGAAGCCATTCTTTAGTATTTCATAAGTGAACTAATGTTGTCCCACACTATTTTTTTTAAAAAGTAGCTGGATATAATTATGTTTAATTTTGTATATTTGCTGTATTTACTTCAACTTGAAGATGACCATACTCCTTTCCTGCAATTTAACGCATCTATAGTGAGAGACTGAGGTTGGTAGTCTTAAATAGCACAGGCATGGCACTTTCACTGGTGGTGTAGTGTAGATCTATACCCAAATGATATGAATAATTATATATGCTAATTAAATGACAACTTTTGTTCTACAATTAAACCTATGGTTATCACAAAATTCACACACATAACACTAAATTTAGGACTGTTGCAGTAACTTACATATTCAATTAATAATTAATAATGGGGTCGCATGAATTAAAGTATTAACTAAAACTAACTGTAAAATTCATTACATTTGTTCAGACGTTTTGTCATGTACAAATCCTTCTAAATTTTCTTCAATTATTTTTTTTGCTTCTTCGACATCTGTAGAAATCTTCTCCAGCACTTCCTTGTCAGCATTTATAAGCATCTCACTATCGATTCTGCACTGCAAAATTGTGTCAGCTGCATTCTTGAGTACTTCAAACTGGCGACAGAAGTCTGCTGTCTGATTAGGTGAACATTTTGGTTGACTAAACGTCTGAACTCCAAAACACCTCTTGATGGAAACTTTGAAAACTAAAAATGCTACAGGATCTTTTTTCATTCCAAGAAGCTGTCTCAATGGTTTATCACGTAATGTAGATATGATACTTCCGTCTACTTCGTTATCTTTTGCATCTTCTATATAATCTTCACTGATACCTATACTTCTCATAAATTCTGATATCTCATCTACACTTAAATCAACTAAATCTAGAGAACAGATAATGATGCACATTCCAAATGATTATAAATTGCTTAAACAACAAACCTTTGCCTTTACTTGCACATGTCATGTTCACTATGGAAGTGGAGTTAATATAACAATAAAATATTACAAACAAATGAAATTATAGTTGATAACTGATTCCGAGAATTTTTATTACGTATACATTGTAGTTAAAATGAAGGAAATGAATCTTTGAACATAATAACAATATACAAAGCTTGTAATTTATACTTGTGATGTGTGGCACTCTGGTGTGAATATGAAGTGTCCTTTTTACATAAGACACATTCATAATTATGAATTCACTAACTTCAATCTACTAACTTCAATATCTCACCTTCTGAATTCTGATCAACTACAATGTCTGAGGAAGACAGATGAGTTTTTTTACATCTTATATTGAGCACTGCAGACTGTAGGACGTCATCAGACATTTTATCGTCCCATGTCTCACAAGTATCAGCAGTATCATCATGAAGTCTTTTGGTTATGTCTACCTGGATTCTAAACGTTTAATAGAAAATGTAACAACTGTTAGAAAGCTATAGAATAACAGAAAAATTGGACAGTTAGCAACTAAGCAATGCACAAGCACTAAGAGTGTTAGTTCTCAGCCTGACAAACAAACTGTATATCTAGTATAATTATAAACCTGATTGTTATGTGTTATATTTAAATTAGGGCTGGGAATTGGCTGAGATTCTGAAATCGATTATAACTAACTTCAAATCGATTGATAATCGATTATAGTCAACGAAAGTAATTAGGCCAATTAAGGCAGGAAACTCCTCCCATTTTATGATCAAGGTTTCCAGTCACTTACATTATTTGCTTTTGCATGTTTGAAAAGTATGTCCTCTGGAATAATAATCGGATATCACAGACTTATAATTGCTAATCAGAAGAATTTTCAATATCGATTGATTAATTATTGATTAATCATCCCAGCCCTAATTTAAATGTATAGATTTACCAGGAGCTTATGAGCAGTGAAGCAGATTCAAGTTAGGAGGTTTATACATGATATATCATACTGTTCTATATACCAAAATCATACAAAAGTATTGCAGTTGTATGTGGATTCACTGATTACAAAGCTATACAGTGTTGTATTTTTGGGAGGAAGTCATACAATTATGCCAACAAACACAATAATTTCAATATCAGCAGTGTTCTGCCCACGCTAATATCAGCAGTGTTCTGCCCACGCTGGTCGGCACTGGACAGCGGAATAATCACCACTCAGATAAATTAACCACCTCTCAGATGAGTTAACTACCTCTCAGATAATACATATATAGGGTACTGAGATAGTATTAAGTATAAACTGGGTCTAAATACAAGTTAGAATCCAACCACCACTCTAAGTATCGTGGGCAGAACACTGTATCAGGTATGCTAAATAGAATTATGGAAACCACAGGAGCCAGTAATAATTGTACTCCAGATGTGACATGTACATAGTTTAAATGACTCTCTGCATAAATAATTATGTTCATAGCTTTACTTACTTTCTAAGTGCAAGGCGCAATTTTACATAGTGACAGACATTAATATCTGGAAGGAAATCCAATGCTTCATCTTGCAGTAGAAAAGGTTTAAGCAGTAACTAATAAATGAGCATATATGTAGGTATTGTCATGATTGTTTTTCTTGTTCTTACTGATGTTTTATTTTCTGCAGCCATGTTCCTCATAGAAAGTTCACACTGAGCTAACAACTGATTTACTTTTCTTATTTCTTGTGAAAATTGGTAGGCCTTCCCTGTGATAGCAGCATACAATTATTAATGAGAAAACTGCACTATATTTCAACTAAGTACAAAGACTAAGACAGCAGATGGTAGTGACAAACTTATTATTGTGGTGATATGAAAATATATTGCTTCATTTCAAAATATTTGGATGTCAATATTGAATTCTACCAAAAACATTTAGAACAGTATTTTATATTGGGGTGAATACACAAATATTTTGTATAATTATATTGCTGTCATTCCAAGTTGCAGTTGTATACATAACTATGTACAGTAGCTAGATTAGAGAGAACGGTAAAGAGAAAACATATTTCATCAAAGTAGTAGATACACACAAACTTCATCCTTTATTTATAATGCGTCCACAGAAATGTATTTGCATTCATCATTTTTACTAATATTATCAATCAATACCTTCAGAAATTGCTGCTTCTGTGACCTGCTTCAGCTCGTGTTTATGATAGTCACTAAGTTCTTCTTTCAGTGTAACTGGCAGAGAACTGAAATCATACATTCCTTCTTGTAGCCAGATTACAAAGGTTTGTAATGCCTTCATTATTTCAATCATACTGAGTTCCTCAAGAAATTTCAATTGTAATTGATTCAATCTGTATGGTGTATTATAAACATAAAACATGTCCGTTGTAAGTTCAATCATGCCAAGCTTATGAATATAGATAATTTTGTTCACAATAATAATTATTAGACATTGATAAGATACTAACATGTAGTGTTTTCATATTCTAAACCACATCATACCATTGCTTCATTATTGAGATACAGTAGTATTAAGCTTATGACATTAAACAATACACTATACTACATATAAAGTCATCATGGACTCCAATTACTTCCTGCCTAAGAAAGTGTGTAATACCTGTAAACATCAATTCCAAGGACATCCTTCAAAATCTTTGCGTTTGAGACTTTTCCATTGTGATTGTAATACACACAAGACTTTAGAAATTCTGGTAATTTTTGCCTTTTGATCTTATCCCTCAGTGATATGTTGCCATCATCACAATGATGGGTCTAATTATAGCAAATGAAGTAACGAAATCAGTATTATGTAAATAGTTCAAGAAAAACAAAAATAGAAAGAATTGATTGATAATTACATGCAGAAATTTCCATCAATCCATAGAATTGTATCAACAATATTTACAGTGCTCAGAATAATTTTTGAAAGTGTAACACCTGGACAAAACAATATTTGACCAGCAAATTGTAAATTTTGTTCAGAAAAAAAGCAAGTAGCAAGTTTCACAAATCTGCATTGTACCCATTTATGTCTAATGAGATGTAGAATTAACCCACTAAGCGATGACTACTCATGACTAATAATTAACCTCACTGTGAGATTAATGTACTAACTAATCAGACAAATGCAATTTTGTCTGGACAAAGAGGTGAAATTGCCGGAAAATGGCCAGTTGCTGGATGTTATTTTGAGCACTGTATTCATGTATAATACTTACCAAGTACAGTGCAGCAATCCTTAAACCTATAGTCATTTCCAATAGCGAGTGATAACTTAAGGAATGACAATGTTGTAACACATTCAGCATGTATTCATTGTCTGCTTCAACCTAAAATAATTGAATATAGCTGGATGGCAAGTAATACAATCTACCACAAAAAGATGAATATTTCCACTAAAGGTCATTCACAATCACCATGACCTCATAAAAATTTCCATCCTTTAGTTTGGAATAATCATTTTACCTGCACCATTTCCATATAATCATCATTCTCAATCTTTTTTGTGTATGTCGAATTTCAATCCACTGCTTCATTATTGAGTTACAGTGAAATCATGTATTAACCTTATGACATTAAACTATTTACTCTATTACAAAGTCATTACAGCCTAAATTTGAGGTCATCGTGAATGTGAATATATATATAGACTTTAGTGTAACCATGAATTATAGTGAAACATACCCTATAATCAGTAGGAATGTTACCCTCAAGATCACCAAGACTAACAGCAGCACTTTCAACACTGAAATTAAAAGCAAAGAGGCTATTGAAATATAAGTGCTTACAAATATCAAAGGCAAAGGACATGATATTCAAGGCTAACTCTAAATATGCCACAATGCAAATTATGGCAATAAAGTTTATATATTTTATAACATTGCTCTAATGGTATTTGGAGTTAATAAACTTTTATTTGTCTCAACTACTATAGACTCAGTGTAGAGGTAAAGAATTTTAAAGTCTCAGCATTTATTGGTACATGTCTCATAAATAATTCACTTTTGAATGCATTTACAACACTGAATGGAATACCAATAACAATAGATATCAGCTAAAATGTTTGTAAATTGGTAATGTTGAAGCGAAAGGGCAATTCTATCTAGCGGATCATGCTTCTGAGTAAACCATATATCCAATTAATTAAGCATGCATCAATAACATCACTTGATTGAGTGAGCAAAGTATGTGGATTCCACAGTTTTAACTTGTTAAAGTAGGTACATAATTGTACTCAATGTATCTAGTCTAACTACCTTGAAATTTTAGAAACATTATATCTTGAAAATAATAGGGTATAATTATACAAATCTAATAATACAATGAAGTGAGAATACACTTGCTTAAATATTTCCATACAATTCAATGAGTGATGATGATTCAAGCAAAGCATTAGTATAAGTAGTCTCTAAACCAAATGCTTGTGGTAGTTACAATACAAGACTTGTGACACCTAAATATTACTACAAACTTTCAGGAAAAGTTCCATGTATACGATAGTCTATAGTATTTATTATTTAACTTACAAAATACTGGCAACTGATTCATCAACATTTTTAAATATCCATTTCATATCGACAGCAGAAATAGACTTTATCATCTTCATTTCAGATAAGAATACAGACGTAACATCATCCTGCAGTTTATGTAAATTGTAAACCTGTGGAACAATTTGTTTTAGCAGTGAAGGATCTGATTCACAACTAGGGTTAAAGCAACGGGGGCTGAGACAACAACACAGAGAAATATAGGGCAGAATGTCAGTCAGATCATCAAATCTATAAAATGAGAGTAGCTAAAATGAATAATAATTGCTACTGGATTACTTTGAAATTGGTCTCTCTGAGAAAGATGAAATCTTAAGAGAAGATGTCTCATTTTGCTCTGCAATTATTCTTTGTAAGTAGTGATTTCCTTTTCCAAACTTACTATGACATATTTGTTTAAGAAAACTATTATTGACATTTATCTGTGCCATTATAAAAAAAATATTAATAATTACATTATTCAAGTATAAAGTAGCTTACCAGTTTGTCAATGTATCTCAATAGTATGCCCGAAGTGCCAGGAAATGAAATTACATTACTCAATATAGTTTCTCCATCTAGAATGGGTAAATCCAAACTAGGCATAAGGCATTCTTTATATTTCCTTGTGAACTCTGCGTAAAACAAGATATGACTACAGTAGCAATACATCTAATACAATTCCCAACATACCACAAATCCTAAGAAACTGTTCTGTCCTTTCAGTACGAACCTTTTCCAAATATCCAACATCAGATACCTCCACAGCCAGTAGATTATTAACAGTGGTACTTTGAGTTTGTTTTCTTGTTAGGTAGTGAGGGAACTGAGTATGGATCCATTGATAGAAGTCTACTAGATCTGGCAGTATACGAATTCCTTCATCAAGTATTGGACGCATAAGTAAGAACTGATATAAAACATAGAATGAGGAGCTGGAGTCTTCAAAGTTAGTGGAAGTCAAAATAAAAGTCATAAAACTTTTTTCATCGGCAAACACAGGACACGTATTCTCAAGATGCCTGTAGATTAAACACAATAATAAAGTGTATTACAATGCACTTTATGGCTGCCTGGTGCACGACTGAAGCATTCAGTACCACTCGTGCAGTATATAGAGGATTGCGAAAAGTGCTGATGGCTGTCTGAATGTATGTAGTGTAACGTCATGTTTAATTGAACTTACAGCAACTGCCTCTGAACTGAATGATCCTTAACATTCTGCTTCAGACGCTCTGTCTATGAGATTTAGTGAGACATGATGAATAAGTATAATTAATTCAAGTGATCAAACCTTAACAAGCATCTCATTCCATGCTGGAATAAATATGTCGTTGTTGAAGTATTTTTCATATTCATTGACTTCTTGTATGGTGTTAAAAGATACTACTGCAAATGAGTACTGCTTCTGATGAAAGGGAATGACATCTGAGTAATTTTGAATTTATATTTTTACTAACATGGAGAATTCTTCCAACACATAACTTGACAAGCATTTCCCTTTGTTCAGTTGTTATGGCAAGATTTTGTAGCATCAATATCCATGCTTTCTCCATTCTTTTTTTGCAAATGTTTCTAGCCATTTGAAGATTGCTGAAGAGTTGTCCTTCAAATGGAGAGTCCACCTCGTTTTTTGATAGACCAAGTAGATGTACACATAAACATGTATAGTTTGCCCACTGGATGAAATATAAACATGGTAAACTCATTGTTCCTCTGGTAATGTGCTGAAAACTTTCTTGGGACAGGCAATGACCAGTATCTGACAGAACAGTTACTTCATCATACATGTTTCTTCCAACAGGACCCTCGTACTGATGATGCAATTAAACAGATGAAATGTTAGGACTAACTGCAATAATGTCTTACTGTTGATCCTGGAATATATGTACCAACAAGACCTTCAGGATAAAAGAGATGACTCCAAAAGTGATTTGATTTGTCTGGCATTCCAATAATGGATGCAATTAAATGAGCAGCACATTGCCACATGTCTTTTATGTCTACAGAATAAGATGGATGAATGGATGCATGGATGGATGCATGGATGGATGCATGGATCGATGGATGGATGGATGGATGCATGGATGGATGAATGGATGGTAGTGGATCCATGTCCTTTGGTTCTAATGATCTCTTTAATAGTACCATTGTTTTGTGTTTTTGGAGTTGAAAACATTGTCTGGAGTTGATCTATATCAGTGTCACTACTAGTTCTTCCACCTCCAACAAATAAAGATATAAGGTTTGTATAAGAAGATGGCATGTATAAAATCATCTTCGTCTTTAAAAGATCACCAACCTCAGGTGATTGATGCTATCATAAAAGCATGTGTGATGTTCATGAATACCTTGTGATAATTATAACTACAAACCTCTTCAATATAGAAGTGATTATAAACAGCTAGAAATACACTCATCATGAAAATGTATTTTTTAGACTGCCCTTTGTTTTTCACTTTTATAAAACTGAAGAAAAGGATGAAAGAAGAGTTATAACTCAAATTAGCGGGAAATATCAACTAACCATTGGGCCATAATCTCTAATAAGACACGAGGAACTTCTTTCTGTGAAGAGCTGACCATCTCTCTAATTGCTGATGAGACTCGTGAATAGATTTGATTTACATTATCTTCTTTGCTCTTTGAGGGCAATAACTCAAGAAACCAGGTTATTGAAAGCTCAGGAAATAGAGGTTGCTGAGAGAAACAGTACAAGATAACAGTACAATGCAGTCATTACTTTACTTACTTCTTCTCTGTATGTTGTACGCAAAGTAGATAAACATGTGAAATGTTTACATAACTCGTGTTCAGGAAGCAGTAACTTCCGTAATTGTTTATAACTTTTGCAGCACTTTAGAATTTCATATGCCAGTAAAAGTCCATTACATTCACCAAAGTGTTCATTCAGTATCATATCAACATCCATAATCTATTAATAAGTATTAATAAATAATGTATCTAATATTATGCAATTATATGAACATGTTCATTATTTGACGAGTGCATAACCGCCTTCAAATCTGATACAGCGTTTCTACTATGTGACCATGTTTATGAGTTTAACACATTGACCTAATGCTTTACAACATATGTCAACCAATTATATCAGAATAACAAGATTTCCGTAAACTTGAAACAGTTAAAAAACTATTGAAAGTAAGTGTTCAATCAATAATGGTTAGTGTGAAACAATTGATGCAAAGATGATCCTATATGATATATCAACTAGTCCCAGTTTGATGGGCACCTTTTTTTGGGGGGGGGGGGGGGGGGGATGGGCGTGGCTTAGTGGTTAGAGCTTGAGCCTCTTGATGGAATGGTCAGTGGTTCGAGTTAGGCCGTGGTCGTGTTGTTTCCTGGAAATAGAGTGTCTGTTTTTCTGTGGACTTCATTACTAATGTTCCTATATATAGGTGGCTGAGAGTTTCTATCTGGTTTATATGTCACATTTTGTGTATAAGAGAGCTGTAAAGTCAGTGACTGTAATTTCTCATTTGTAATGTAAACAAAATAAGATTTTAGAACCCAGTAATGTACCAGTTGCTTGTTCATAAAGGTTGTAATAATACTAACCAGAATATCAGAACTTTTGGTTATATTTTCCGCTGTGGCTGTAACTATTGAAGATATCATAGCCTGTTTCTTCACACAAAGCCACAGACTGTCATTCTTGTTTTCCTGAGAAGCGTATGTGAAAAAAGATAATATAATTGTGATAAACAAGTAGTATCAATCAGTCAAAGGAGTATTGTCCAGATTTATGATTAAATCAGTAACACAAAAAAATAAAAAAAAACCTCAGTATGGATGATTATAATAATACTGCATAAAAATGAATGCACCCATGGTGCAGAACCCTGTCATAAGCATATATTTGTGACTGTTGTTTAGAAGAATTGTCTGAACTGTTATACAAATGCCATAACTTTATAACTGAAAGGTTTATTTTTCCACTTATAATTTGAAGTCACAATGTTCCTAGTTTTACTAAAGATGTGGTAGTATATAAACAGACAGACAAAACAATTACAGTAACTCTCTGCTCTGTCTATGTAGGCAAGGGTTAATAAACACAAGTCAATTAATTTATGCTCTAGTTCACCTCTTGAAGTTCCTTTATTAAGTAGGCTACATCGTGTTCTCCAGCATTCATCATTTCACAGGCTTTGAGAAAATACAATGACATCAGTGGTTCCTGTTATAAATATTAAAAAATGTCCATTTTGGTTTTATGAATGCTATTAACAGAAAGTGTAATTATTTCATGACAAGTTAATTATACATGTTGCTATAAATCAGCAATATTGCTTACATGGTTCAAAACTTCAGTTGTTTTCTTGCACGATAAATGTTGGAAATAATATGGAAGATAAGGAAGGGCTTCCTTGGTGTTTGAGTATCGACGTTCCACCTAATTTAAAAAGAATTATCATAATGAATATAATGATAATATACATACTTCCATGTGCAACATGTCATCATTTCCTTCAGTTGCGCTAGAAAAAAAGATATATAGAAAACATAGTGTTGCAATGCTTTCATTTTCTTGGCACATTAGACATGAAATGTTTTCCATGACTTCACGATGGCACAGATTGATAAGCCAGCTAATTAACTGCTCTCTCTGTTCAGTAGTAACACTCTTAATTAAAATTTGAATGATTTGCTCAACAAAGTGTCTAACACTGAGTTTGGTTTCAGTCTCAGTTCTTGATGTTCCACTAAAAACCTGTAAAAATGGACAATCTGCTACAATTTCCACTGGAATTTTGACTAAGTATTCAATTCTGTAACGAGACAACTAAATAAAAGAAGAAAATTGTCTTATAACAATACTTTATAAGATACAAACTTACCTTTTCTACTTCTGCAACATTTTTTGAAACAAAATGTTTCAGCAATGCTAAGGCCATATCAGGTTTCACATTCACATTCACTAATGTAAAGAATACAGCAATTGCATCCCTCATTATCTCAGTTTGTGGTGAAAGTTTGACATGCAACAATTCTCTTGTTGGACTTGTTAAGAACTAAAAAATATAAGTTATATATAGAATTCATATAATAATTATTGGTATACCACATACCAAACTGTTATATTTTGGTAGCATGCGTTTTATTTGTTTTTCAAACATAAGATCTTCATCTCCCACATATTTCTCAGCAATTACAGTGAGAGCTGTAAAAAGCGTATTAACCACTTCTTCTGCAAGTCGTTCAGGATTAGCAAATAGCTCAATCATATTAAGTGCAAAATCTTTGTCATGTATATCTGTAAGATTACTGAAGAATCTCAAAACACTTAGAATATCCATTGGAATGAGTGTGAAACTGCAATGCAACCAAATGAGTTTTGAAAATATACTTTGAGTTGGGAGATCAACTGCTTGCTGATGAAAAAATCCGAACAATTCAGAATCTGGTTTGACATTGTCATAGAATAGTGAAAGGAATTGAAGCATGTAGCAGCTCCAAAGGCTAGGATCTTTGTCCATTTCAATAAAAGTTATTGAAAAGATATCCTGAAAAGTAAAAAAAGGATTGAATAATGAGTAAACCACACACTGAAGTGAAAATATGCACCATTTACTAGAGTGCTTGATTACAGACTATTAATGAAGAATAAAAATTAACATTATTAATTTCACTTCATATAATTCTTATTTTTTTGTTGTTCAGTTTTAATGACTAGTTTATCTACTCTTGTGCATTTTTTTTTACATCACTTTGATTCTATTGTAGCTCCAGTATTATGCTTGTTGCTTTCATGATATTTTCAAAATTCAAAAATTTCATTTAAATTCAGCAATTTTAAGAACTTTCATGCAAATTTAAAACACTGCAGACAATATGTATAGCCAAGTAATTTGAAACCATCACATTTGTTAAACTGTAGAACTGACTGTAAAGACTTATTATAAAACATAACTACCCATTCACAATAAATCAAGTACACACACGTGGGCTGGTACTTCCCACACATAGCTAACTGATTGTGAAATTTGTCGCAGCTTCGCAAGTTGCCCAAGTTCTCATCAATTTTTTGAGTTATTATTTTTGTAAAATTGTAGTAGAAAATGAAAAAAAATAGAAAAATGAAATGCAAAAATTATGCATATATTCCACACAACCAGAAATTAACCACTAATCATAATCATTACCTGCTTGTCCTCATATGCCTGTTTCAATTTCTCAGATAGGCAATCTAAGCGATTTTGAGATATGTCAGTAACAGAACTGATATGATTGACCTTAAGGAAGTTTTCTATCGCATCGTATACAATGTTAAAGAAAGGGAAGTTGGAGGTGGAGTGTAAAGCACTGTCAGTTACTGTACTTTCGATTTTCATTTGAGCAGATGATTTTGGAAGGGGATAGTGTTCTATCTGAAGTTGGATAAGACGAAGAAATTGGGAAGCCTTATTACTTAACAGCAATCCCAGGGCACCATGTTTAGTTAAAATCGTGGCCATATAGTGCATAAAATCATAAAAGCTTGATTTTAGTAATGTGTTAATAGCATCAGTCATATTAAGAGTGTATTCTTGTGAAATAGCTGAATTAGCTGCTTGTTGCAACAACTGCATCATTTTTGCTTGAGTCCATTGCTGGCAAAATTTCACTTTCAGTGAATTTGCAATGCTGTGAGTTCCAGAGAGGGAAAGTAATGATGACAAATTAGCAGAATCATGTGATATACATGTACGTTCTTCCCTCGATTGCAGAGTACCAATTCGTGCAGCAGAAAAAGCAAGCACTTCTGTTTCAAGTAAAACTTCAATTGTCTTCTCCATGAACGTAAGGTTAGCAGAACTGTCATCATTAAAACAATATTGAAAGCAGCTCTTCAAATCAATGACTCCTGTTTTCTCTGATGGTGCTATGGCATCAAGGTAGCAGTGGTTCCACCCATCAAGGAACAGTGCAGGATAACAATGCTTGAAAAAATTCTCTGAAGGAAAATGTAGAAAAACAATAAACTGTTTATGTTCATTCAGCTCAAACTCTAATTCTTCAATCATAATACGAAGATAGTTTATAGTTTCTCTCGATATTTCTTGTACATTAACAAGCAGCAACAACACATCATACCTGTCAAACACCAAAAATCTCTTTACTTTCCGATTGATATCGCTTCCAACACTGTTCTGAAGCACTTGCAGAACACATATCGTATCTATGATGTCATCTTCAATATTGGGAAAGACTCGATTCAGTTTCTTCCTATTCTCACGTTTTGACTCATTGGAAGAAAATGAAAAGTATTCATGAGGGAGGCTTTCGAAAAGAAATGAAGTTGTTCGACTGAAGCAAAGAGTTTTGTTTGGTTGATCCCTATAGACAAGAAATAGTAATATTTCTTCAAGAACAGTTTATAAACTACATACAATCATTATAATTATGACAAATTTTGTGTATGCAACTGATATCTGAACAAAAATGCAAGTAAAATAGAAGCTGTACTGTATGACCAAACAAACCACTCCTATCATTTTGGAATGCTATTTGCATACGTTATATGTCCAAGAGACACTTTTTAAGTCAATGTTTTAGTATTTACTATTGTTTTTTAAAAAAAACTGCCTATTTTGTAAATGTATGAGTCAGATTTTACACCATACATGTGCAGTGTTTCTCTCCCCCAGGATAAATATTAAGGGTGGGGGAGTGTATCAGTGGTATATACATGACGTTTGGTCAACAATGTTCAATCGGTGTTGTATAACAGTGGATAAAATTTAAAATTAATGGATGGGGAGCAAGGCTAAAGTGTGGGGGAGCGCCATGGTACCACCCTTTGGGGGAAACACTGCATGTGTCTCACCACAATCTTAGGTCCGTATAGGTCTATTATTATACCTCGATATGCATACCTTTCATTCATATCCTTCATTAATTTCTTAACGAGATCTTGCAGGCTGAAATGAGTGTGATGTTTTAAATAGGCTTTCACGTAGTATTTTGGTATCTTTTCTTTCATTGCTAAGAATACTTCTGGAGGCATTAATTGCATCAGTTCTTTTGTCATTCGAACTGTTAACAGTTGTGATATAATCCTGAGAACATTATAAATTTCTATATCAATTTCATGACTGTCTTCAGGATTGAACTCCTTCAGGAATTGTTTAGTTCTATCAAGAGCTTCTTCAGTAAAAGTAACAACTCCATCTTGTATAGTACTTAGAGCATACGTAATATCCTCAAAATTTTCTGATGGTTCCTTAAATATTAAAAAAATTATTTGTGATTGACAAAAATTGCAAATCTAGGGGGAAAAAGGGTTCTGCATTATTTCTAAATTTAGATAAACGTCATTCTGGGGAGCACAGTCAATTAATGAGCATGGCAAAATGCACACGTGCTTGAGCTACAGCAGACCAGGAGGATGAATTCAGCTTGTGGAAACTGCAATTGCAAGCTTTTGTACATGTAGCTAAAATACATTGCAAAACTAATACAAGAATTATTAAAAAGGAAGAAAGGAAAAACAAGTAACTCTGATATTTTGTTGGGTTTCAGACATGAGAAAGCATAGATAGTTAGCTATAAGGTCAGTGAATCCCAAAAAACCTAAGTGGCAAAGCCCTTTCGACCCCATAGCAATGAAGAGACACCCCATTTTCAAACCTCATTAGTCTACTTTATCCAAGCATGCCAACATTGTACAGATAACTCCATAAAGAAACTTAATTCACAATACGATTTTTTAATGCTTGCCAACTTTAGCAGCTCATGGTTTTCTGGAAAGTCTATAAATGATTATTTAACAGAGAAAAATATATAATTTCACTCACTTCATCTGTTTTCTGCAAAAATTTAGTGAATGTATTAATAACAGGTTCTCCACTGGGAGATATTAAAACATTGTCAACAACAGTTCTGCCTTCAGCATCAGTGGTCATTTTAATGTGTGTCATCACCAATGAGAGTAGTGTGTGCTCTTGCTTTCCATAAATACCTGGTGGCGGAATCTCTTCAATGAAACATTTAACCTGAGTATATAAAAGAATTGAAATATGCTCAGTGCATATGCATGGACGTTTCAAACCTAGTGTTGTGCAAAAACATTGAATTAAATGTGAGAGAAATAACAATTGCCATGTTGACACAAAACAGTGTCACAACTAAAACTATGTCAAACAAATTGAAGAATGAACATTCAAGAAATAAGGCTATTAGTTAGTAGTGTATTGTATTATTACGTTTTCATACACAGTATTAAGTTTCATGATTATTCCATACAAACCTTCTCTTTAGCTTCAAGTAGGAGTGCTATGAGGGGATTTTTATCTTTTTTCAATTCACTCAGAAAGGTATCATGGCTTAGATGGAACTTTTCAAAGCGGTTCATAAATGGTGCTGGTGTATCTTGTAATTCTGAATATTTCACAACTACCACACACTGAAAGTCAGGATGTACTAAGCAGTTAACTACTGTAGTTCCTGTAGCAATACGAGCATAGTATTTATTTGTCTTCTGTTGAAAGTCATCAATACATGTGAAACGCTGGTTGAAAAGATCATAGAAACTTTCTTGAATTTCATCACACTGGCTAAGAACAACAGTGTGCCCACGGATAATGGAACTCGTAACTCGAGCTACTGTCATGGCCTATATAACAGTATAATAATGATTAATTTATTTACCACAAAGTGATCACATGACATTAGTTAGAATACTGCAGTGATATAAGTTAAAAGTTTTTAATACTTGTCAAAAAAATTGATTGTGGGTTGTCCACTGACCAGTCTGGCTTTTAAGTTCAACTTTTTGTTTACTAATCACATTTTTATTCTTTTCTTCATTGAGTCTCAAAGATTGTTAAAAACTACTTCATAGTTATAAAGTTATTATTAAATATGCACTTTAGTCCATTACAAACAGTAAAGAAAATATCCTTGTTGCTAATTGTCTAACAAAGCAGAATTCCTTATAAGTTTTATTAGGCACAGAAATACTGCCAAACAATGAATTGTATTTTTGGTATCACTACTATTCAGTGCTTTTCAAGATTATCAAAATATCAGATAAAGTAAATCTGTTAAACTAACCTTTTGGAGTTTATCACCAGGGAGTTTACTGAGGGCATATATTCTACAATCTGTTCTTTTCAATATACCAAACTTGAACAGGAACCGAACTAGTGACTCATCTTCACTGTGGTCAATAAGCAACTTGTATCTAACCTCATTCTCAAAGGAGAGGTCCTCTGGTTTGTCGGCTAAACTTGACTTCAAAACTGTTAGAGGTGACTGCACTAATCCAGATGTAATCTCATCCAGGCTCAAGCCAAACTACAAACAATAAACAATTAATTTGTTTTGCAGATTGGAAACATAAAATACATTTGATAACTTTTCTATTCAACTTCCCTTATCCACAACCCATGTATAAAAATATTTAATAAAAATACCTCAGAAAGAAATTTTCCAGCTAATGTATTAAAATCTTCAGCTCCTAGGAAGTTTCTTTGAAGTGATCGCAACAGCAATTCTGGAGATATATGCAGGTGATCACTTGACATATTCTTTCGAATATAGGAGAAAAAATGCATTAAATCTCTTAAACCGAACATAGAACTAAATGTTTCTGACAACATCTCATTTGAATATATGCTAGTAATGCATCGTAGCTGTTTTTCTATGGTTTCTGGAATGTCCTTTACGTCTGGATACCCCATTAATGCACCAGCAAGTTGTTGTAAATCTTTATCAGAAGTATTTACTTGGAATAGACAAACTGCTCGGTTCGATTTTGCTGCATCAAGAATTGTGTTTGTTAGAGCAACAAAAGAAACTTCAGGATTATCTAAGTGATAATGAAGAACTTTAAGGACTTGTAAATTATCCTCAGGAAGGCCTGCTTCATCCATGAAGACAACAGAAACTGCACTCTGTTTGCTAATATCTATTTGCTCTTGTCGAGATGTAGCTTTCTCAAACAGTGTATTAATATCCTCAGTGGTTGAATGTTTAGAACATTGATAAATGTGAGGATCAAGGGATTTCATTATCTTGTGCCTGAAAACTTGTCTAGGAGATACTTCACCTTGAAGATTGGCGAGAGCTATCTTGAACGAAAGGGTTTTAGAACAACCTGGTGGTCCTATTATAATGAGTGGTATACGAGTCATACAGCATACAATGATAGCATATAAATTTTCTCGCAGAGCTTGTGTGTCTGCTACTCCGATAGGAAGCTCAATGTTCTCCATAAGCCAATCAAGTTCATCTTTCAAAGCTTTTGTGAAAGTCATTCCGGTTCCCTCACAACCACTTTCCGTTACTTGCGTGACTCTGAACGGGTTTGCGTCTAACAACTCAGCATATTCTTTTCTGTAATTCGCATTCAAACGAAAGTAGTAGACTAAGGCAAGAGATACGAAGAGGGCTCTTACGGAGAGCTGCCAATTATTATCAACAGATCTTGTTTCAGATACAGTCGAATAGCCATACTTTTCCAATACTTTGAAAGACGTCTTCAACCACATGTACAACTTAAGTACTCTTTGAATATCTCTTTGACTGACGGAGCTGAAACTAGCAGCTGTGGCATCACCCTTAGTCACATTAGCACGAATCAAGTAATCTTTAGTAAACTGTCGAATGAGATTTTGGCTTAAAGAAATTTTCTCTATTAGCGTCTCACATTCTAATTTTGTTAATTGACCATCTACTTTTGCCAATTCACCATCTAATAACGTGAACTTAGACTGAATATAATCTCTTTCTTGACTTTCTTCAAGTGAGCCAAAATCCCACATAAGGAGTTTAAACGAAGGATGAAGTGGACGTACTAAATAATCACCTTTGAACCACGTGTCACTACTTGTACTGGAGAGAGTGCAAAGGCTGTTTGTTCGATGAGGATTACAAGCTGCAACAATAAATATGTTTTCAGGAAGAGGCTAAAGAAACATGAAATAGAATATCAAACCATGGGATAAAAAAATATATAATTATATAGATACCTTTCCATCCATGCTATGATCGATTATAATCTCTTTTAAAAATCCTGGGCAAGAAGATGTATTAACTTCATCAAAAAATATCTAATGATGAGAAAAGGTAACAAGAGAGTGGATTAGAAGTCCACTGTTTACCGTAAGTTTTGGTCTCTTGAAAAACCTTTCTTTCAGAGATTCTTCTTCTTTAATAAGTGGTTGCAAAAATTCCCTTATTTCAGAAGGAGTCAATCCTATTAAATGAATTCAAATGAGCAAAGAAATAATTCAATAAAATTAGTATTAATATAATATCATAAATAGGGAAATTAGACTGTATTAGTAAAATATTTTCAAGGAGATTACTCTTTGTTGATAATGAAATTTTTTTCATACCCTTCAATTTACTGTAATCACGATGTCCTCAAAATTATGATGTGATGACTTTATATGTAATATAGGTATAGTTTAATGTCATAAAGTTAATACACGATAAGTGTAACTCAATAATGAAGCAATGGATTGAAATTTGACACACACACAAAAGAACAGGAAGGATAATTATATGAAAATGGTACAGGTAAAAAGATCGTTGGTCATTTCAAACTAAAGTTATGAGCATTTTTTTGAGGATAAGGTGAATGTGAATGACTTTTAGTAAATAATTACAGCAGAAACAACAAGATACATGGAGAACAATATAATGAGAATAACAACATACCAGAGTGAACCTTCTTCACTTGAAATAGCAGTCGCTGCTTGCCATATAAAAATGTTAACAGTAATGACGTCACTCCCTGAGGATGGAGTAGAGAGTATCATGAAAACAAGTAACATGAAATATTTTCTTTACCTCGGCATCAAATAATTGAGGTATTTCTCTGCTGGCATTAAGAAACTCTATCAGTGGAAACACTCTAATAAAATCATGTTCGGTTTGCATTCTATGGAACCACTGAAGTACTATTTCAAGAAATTTCTCCTTTACAGGGGAAGATAAGGATGACAACATGACTTCAAAACTTTCTTTAGTATTCCATGTACTAAAAACAATATCTGAAACTTCATCAGGTGATGTAATTAATGAAGGAAGTAGTTGTTTCATGTAGTCCAGGAGATGTTCCCTCCATAAAGAAAGGCTTTGCTGATAAGAGTGGTTATAAAGTTTAGAGAGTGTTTCTAACAGAAAAGTTTTCCCGACTCCTGTTTCTCCAGAGATTACCACTGGCATTCCACACTGCTGTCTCTCATGAACACTTAACATCTTGAGAAGATAATCTAACGTTAAAACATAGCCTTGATTCTTGAGAACCGAGATTTCACTCTGAGATGGATCCTTTCGTATCTGCAAGGCAGTGCAGAGGCATTTTTGTAATACTTTCTGGTCCTTTAAATTTCTATGTAAGCAAAATAATGTAATTGAATGGGACAAATTGAAAAATAGAAATACAAACAGAAAATGTTAGAAAGTTATTTCTTCATATAAGTTTGTTACTACATTTCAGTTCCTTGTGATTGTTTTTGTTTTGGGGAGGAGGGGTAGGGTGTTCTTTATGAAGATAAATCGTTCTAGGATAGTACATGTATATCAATACCATTTTGCAACAAGTGTATATAGAGAAAAAAAACATCCCTATGATTGCTTTAAAAATTTAAGTGAAGACAAAAGTATCCCTATGACTGCTTTATGGTGTCCAGCATTCAGTAATCATGGCTGACTTTATCATGCCTAAAACACATCAGCTTATTATAGTTATTATTTTGATTATCTACTCTCCTGACCTTTCGAAGGGCCTTGTAGAACTTTAGGAAGTTCCAGTTTCTACGTAAGCTACTTAGCTACAGGCAGCTTTCTTCGTGTAGAGTTCGAGCGCGTGTTCTTTTATGCACCACACCCATTAATTGATAATTATATAAAGGCACAAGACAAACAGATGATGATGAAATAATTGCTAAAACGTTTAGAGACATCATGTTGCAAGAAAAAGTTAAAAGTGCCCTAAACTATCTTTCAAGAAAAACAAATGGTGGTATGCTTCAATTAGATGACCTCGTTTCTGAAACTACTAACAATGGTGAAACTAAAAGCATTCAGTTAGGGATATCTTTAACGATAAGCACCCAAAGGGTAAAGCTCCTTTATCATCAACCCTTGTGGAAGGCATTGCTGAGCCCACTAATCCTATTATATTTGATGGTCTGAATGCTGATACTATTCTTCAAGCCATCATGCATACTGAAGGAGCAGCAGGCCCATCTGGTCTGGATGCACAAGCATGGAGGCGCATGTGCTCATCGTTCAAATCGGCTTCAACTAGTCTCTGCACCGCATTAGCCGGTGTAGGCAAGCGTATATCAACCACTCTAATCCATCCAGAAGGACTGAGTGCTCTGGTGGCCTGTCGCCTTATTCCTCTAAATAAGTGCCCAGGAGTGAGACCCATTGGTGTTGGTGAGGTTCCCAGACGCATTATTGCAAAGGCTATACTTAGGATTATAAGCAGAGATGTGGAAGCAGCTGCAGGTCCACTCCAACTATGTGCCGGCCAAGATGGTGGATGCGAGGCTGCAGTCCACGCCATGCGTAAAATCTTCAAGGATTCAGACATTGAAGCTACTCTTCTAGTTGATGCCACCAATGCCTTCAATTCTATTGACCGTCAAGCAGCTATGCATAACATCAACATTATATGCCCACCTCTTGCTCAAATCTTAATTAATACCTATAGATCCCCAATTCGGCTGTTTGTAACAGGAAGTGGAGAAATCTCTTCTACAGAAGGCACCACCCAGGGTGATCCACTGGCAATGGCCATGTATGCCATAGCCATCTCCCCCCTTATCAACAAACTAAAACAATTTTGCCCTGATGTCAAGCAAGTCTGGTATGCCGACGATGCAACAGGTGCCTCAACCTGTAGAAAGCTAAGGAGCTGGTGGGATGAACTTTCTAGTCATGGTCCCCTATTCGGCTATTATCCAAATCCTTCAAAAACATACCTGGTAGTGAAGAAAGAGCACAAAGACTGTGCGATTGAGGTTTTTGATGGCACTGGAGTCCAGATTACCATTGAAGGCAAACGTCATCTTGGAGCAGTCATTGGCTCTAGATCCTTTGCCAAAGAATATGTGAATAACAAAGTGGAAGAATGGACTGAAAAAATCAAGCGCCTTGCCAAAGTTGCAGTTTCTCAACCTCATGCTGCTTATGCAGCATTTACACATGGTATGTCGAGTCAATGGACTTATCTGATGAGAACAATCCCTAATTTACATGATCTCCTACTCCCTCTTGAAGCAGCTATCTATCAGCATTTTATTCCAGCTATAACAGGACGCACTTCGTGCTCTACTGCTGAGAGAGACCTAATGGCCCTCCCAGTAAGGCTTGGTGGTTTAGACCTTATTAATCCTGCAACATTATCACTACCTTCTTTTCAAGCTTCAGAGCTTCTAACAGACCCCCTAGTGGATTTGATTCAGTCTCAAGAAACATAGCAGACAGTCGACCCTGAATTAATTTCGGGTAACAAGAAAAACATTAGGAAACTTAATCGTTGAGATACATTTAACAAGCTGATAGAGTGCAGAACAACCTAACTCCTGAGCTAAAACGCTGTGCCCAACTAGCTAAAGAAAAAGGGGCTTCTTCCTGTTTATCTGTCTTACCTCTTGGTTTTTATCTCCATAAAGGGGAATTTAGAGATGCGCTATGCCTGAGATATGGCTGGCAGCTGAGCGGCATCGCTCGAGCATGTAAATGTGGGACCCGATTCACTGTGGATCATGCAATGATTTGCCACATGGGGGGATTTCCCACGATTCGGCATAATGAAATCCGTGACATTACTGCCACACTACTTACAGAGATCTGTCATAATGTTGCAACAGAACCATCATTACCGGTAACTGGAGAGACCCTTACTGCACGCTCAGCCAACACTGACGACAATGCCCGATTGGATATTCGTGCTAGAGGCTTTTGGAACAATTTACAAGATGCATTTTTCGATGTACGGGTCTTTTACCCCAACGCACCTAGTAATCGTTCCACTAATGCCTACAAAAGACATGAGCAAGCAAAGAAGAGAGAATATGGTCAAAGGGTCCGAGAAATAGAGTGTGGAGTTTTTACACCCCTAGTGTTTTCTACTAATGGAGGAATGGGAAAAGAAGCAACAACCTTCTATAAACGATTGGCTGATATGATTGCCCCAAAACAACAACATCACTATCCAATGGTAATGGGATGGCTGAGGTGTCGGATATCATTTGCCTTACTCAGATCCTCAGTAATGTGTATTCGTGGCAGCAGATCATCTTTAAATCGTCCAATTGATAATTCAAACATTTCGCTTGCTGCCACTGAGGGATGTGTTCCCTCTTATTAACTGTTTGAACTTATTTGAAACTAATTCTATGTTTGACATTATACCTTATACTATATTATACCTATAATTTTATTATGGCCCATAGAGCCATCCCTATAAAAAAATTAATTGACCGAGCCCCCGGGAATGACACAACTTCCTTAACTACGTATACAACGCATACTCGCACAAGTGGACACAAGCAAAAAAAAATATATATATATATAGTTCGAACCCATGGGAAAGCAATTATAGGGATGGCCCTACGGGCCATAAAAACATTTTTCATTTAAACAAATAAAGAGTCAGAGAAACCTAGGTAGAAGTCACATGTTAAGTGTATCGTAAGGCCAATTACTTCTAATACAATTAATTAATTTCAGTAGCAATGGTGGTACTAGTTATATTAGTTGTACTAGTTGTATTGGTTGTACTAGTTGTATTGGTTGTACTAGTTGTACTGGTTGTACTAGTTGTACTGGTTGTACTAGTTATACTAGTGTATGAGTTGTATTGGATGTACTGGTTGAAAACTATACTTCACAAATCATGCATGTTTTTATCAATTTTAATGCTAAGGCTCACTAGCACGATTTTCGATCATACAGAACTTTTGTGAGGGGAGAACAACATCAATCAGTGTGAAACACACTGCTCCTAGGGATTTGGAGTATGCATGCCTGTAATAACTAGAACAGTGTGAACAATCTATTTACTATATATATTTGTTTATGTTATGATGTACTAAGACAATCAGGTCTATAGAGAGACTTGTATCCTATAAGAATATTGTCCCTTCTTCAGTAATATTTTATGATGTACTATAGTCTATTCACGTTCAGGAGTCGTCATATTGACACACAACAAAGACCATTCCACTTGTCGTAACTTGCCGAATCCAACAATGTGCGATACGATCGCGAATTATAAACTATACGAATTGTACCATTAAGCTCCATGCTTAAGCACAGGAATTCCACAAGGAATTTACAAGATACTTGAAAATAAGTGGCTTATAAGTAGATACTATGTAAACAATTATAATAATACAGGCCCTCTGAGGTTGCTTGTAGTGGCTTTTGAGGGCTTGTGAGGGCTTGTGATGGCATTCTGAGAGGGTGCCTCTGTATGGAACCCCGACCACCATACTTTGGAATTATAAAATAGTACAAAAAATACAATGAACTTATTTTATCTCAAGTGAATGTCAGTCAATTGGACATAGCTTCACAAACATTTCTTATTTAGTGACATTTACATACTACACTCACACTGGATTGGGCAAATTGAATCCAAAATTGTCAATTATCTCTGATTCTTCATTTGACAGACGACCAGTACGAGAGAGCACACTAAAAGCACCATCATCATAAATAAGCTGAAAAGAAAATGGCAGAAAGTATGCAAGATTAACTATTTTTGTAGTACAATGAAACAAGGTATTTACTATTTTTAATGACATGATAAAATAGATAAACATTATCCCTATGATTGCTTTCTGATGAAAAATAACTGGCATCAATACTGATTCATTTCTCACATCTGAACCCCAACAATGTAATATATGAAATTAGTATTCTTTAACAAGTTGTGTTATTTCAATAGTAGAGTTACATTCATCAATCGTCTTAAGAACTTTATTTCAAAAGTGAAGTCAAAATACTAAAGATGCTTCACAAACTAACAGTTTATATAACTAAACCAAAACAGAAATGACATCACATAATTAACAAAATTTTTGAGTTTAATTGTGTAGTGTCGTTAGTATTTTGCTTGAAATAAAAGTTCTTAAGATGATTGATGAATGTTCAACTCTACTATTGAAACATAATACTTATATTAGGGTTACTTTTTAACAGTTTTTGTATTGTTTACAACGTAATTCAGCTAGGGCCATCTCTATAATTGCGGGGTTTAATGTATATATATATATATATTATAATTTATGTTTGTGTCACTTACGCAAGTGTGCGTTGTATACGTAGCTAAGGAAGTTGCGTCAAATCGGGGGGCTCGGTCAATAATGGGTGTGGTGTGTAATAGAACGCACACTCAAGCTCTACAGAAAGAAAGCTGATTGTAGGCTTGTAGCTATACATAGAAACTGCTATTCTAGGTACAATATATTCCTAAAGTTCTACAAGAACCTCTAAAAAGTAAGAAGAGTAGAGTAATAATTATAATAGGATGTTGTGTTTTGTACATGAGAAAGTCAGCCACCACAAAGCAATCATAGGGATACCTTTTCTCTATATACCTTGTTCCTGCTGGCATGCCCACTAATTGACCAGAATGATGTTACACATACAACAGGTATGTGACAAGAGAACATACAGTTCAAACCCATGGGAAAGCAATCATAGGGATTGCCCTGCAGGCCATAAAAACTGTGTTGTATGCTTACTTGCATGTGAGGGGGTTGAAACCCTTGATCATTTCCACTCAAACACATTTCAGAGACTTCATTCTTCATTATATCCAGTAATGACGAGCGTAGGTTTTTTGCATCCAGTTGAATAAACTGTCCACTTTGATCTTTTGATGGAATTTTCCCCTCAAAATATCTCATGTGATAACTTTCTTCCATAAAATGACATCTGCGATACATATACCTAAATTTATATGAAAAACAAAATCATTACTATAATGAGAATCAATTCAATTTCAAGCACATCTATACAAGTGTTATTTAGTATGACCAGTTTTAGACATCTAGTTTTTCCCAATTTAGTTATAGTTATAGTTAATTAACTAAGATAATATTAGGGTTATTAAAAGGGTTTTAGTTTTAGTAACTAACTGAAAGTGTCCATTATCGGTCAATTTTCTTTTTTTTTTTATTGCAATAGATTTGTAATTTAGTTATAGTTTAGTTAACTAAAACTTTAAAACCCTCACTAAAAGGGTTTTAGTTTTAGTTATAGTTAAGTCTATACTGCTAACACAAACCTAACAAACATTCGCTGATACAATTTTCTAGCTTTCACATGAGGGGGCATGATTTTGTAGAGTAGCTCAACACACTCCGTAGAACTGAGATCAGCACTGTCTCCTATTCTAACTCCTTCAGAGTTCTCTTTGTAAAATAGTCTTTCCCACCTGGTAGGAACTAAAAAAAATGATAAATGACAAAAGGTTATTATTATTTAATAATAAATATAAAACCAACCTTTGTGAAGTTTATCCAGTTTGTTTATCTCTTTAGCTTTCAAGTATTTACAAACTAACATAGTATCTTCAGATTGCGCATCATATTCAACAGCAGTACTACTGATGCATCGTTTTGTACCAATTAATGAGAAAACTGGGAAATGTTTATTAAAGTCAGTCAGGTATGCCTCTTCATCAGAAGTTTGGATAAGTACAGGAATCTACGAAATTATAAATGCAGTACATGATGATGTATCAACATTTATTAAAGACTGTTCACATTCACTATGACCAAAATTAGGATATGATGATTTTTTATGTAGTGTATAGTTTAATGTCATCAGGTTGATAAATTATATTGTAACTCATTAATGAAGCAATGGAGTGAAATTTGACATACACAAAAAAGAACAGAAATGATAAGTAAATGAAAAATGCATGGTGCAATAAAATGATTGTTGGTCATTTCCAAACTAAAGTTCTGAAGACAAGGTAAACATGAATGACCATTAAATGTAATTACCTCAACAAAGATATGTAATTTCTTGAACTGATTCAAAGAAAATGATTCCCCAGTCTGGTAAGCTTCCACATAGCCAGAAATGAGCATACTGAAGAAAAACCAGTTTACCAGTTTGCATGAACCCTCAAATGTCTTCTTGTCATCTTCAGTGACAGCATAAGCCTAATAAATATTACAAAGGCTTAGATATCCCCACAAAATAATGCCCAAGAATTTATACAGGTATGCATAGAAAAATTGGGAAGGGGGGAGGATGTTTTCACATTCAGGCATCACTGGTGATGCTAAAATGATGAATCAAACTATTTGATGGCTCTGAGTAAATGCTGGACATTTAGGCATATTTCATTACCTTGTCCTGCTTCTCAAATACTTTGTATACAGCTCAGTTTCAATTTACTGGACATTCACTAGATTTAATGGACAATGTCCTGCAAGACTGGCTGTTGATGAATAATATTATACAATGCACTGCATTACAAAGCTATGCAAGTTACAAAATTGAACCATTAATGGATGTAATAGCATATACAGTGTACATTGAAAATTCTATTTTACTGTATTATATAATACATGGATATAAATCTGAAAAAATATTCATGCACATCTTTGCTTCAAAACACAATTACATGTTTTTGTGTTTAAAACATGTATAACAACTGCAAGACTACAATGTACATTTAGCATATAGAATACAAACCTTTATAAATGGTAAAGTGAAATTGATATGAATCACACATTCATTATTTGTCTGTGAGATCTCATTGAGTTCACGAATACATTTCTGAATATCAAATCCCTCATTGATAGGAAATGTGAGGTGCTCACATTTTTTCGTCTTGATCATATTTTTAATATAATGAGATTTGCCATTGCCTGGAATGCAATAGACAGTGTAACTATACGTAGTTGTAGTAATTATTTAAATACAAATAGGTATTTTCTGAATTTTAATTTTAGCCTTAATTTAAGTTCAGCATATGTGCAATAGAGCTTTCCTAGCTAGTCCATTCAAACTACTGTATCAGTCCTTCATTTAGAAAATTTGGTGACAGAGGGAGACAAAGTTGAATTTGAAAGACTTTGGGAGTGCGGGCATGCACAGGGTTAGTGAGATTCTAGCAAAGGGGATAATTTCTAGTTTCCTAATGATATATTTTGACTTCAAAATTCTCCAAAGATATTAATCACAAAACAATCTAAACGCCATAATTCTTGGTTGTAAAAAATATAATATTATTATGGCCCATAGGGCCATATCTATTTTTGCTTTCCACGGGGTTTAATGTATATAATTATATATATATATATATTCTTGCGTCACTTACACCTACACTTATGCATTGTATAAGTAGTTAAGGAAGTTGCGTCATTCCGGGGGGCTCAGTCAATTAGTGGGCGTGGTGTGTAATAGAACACACGCTCAAACTTTACAGAAAGAAAGAAAGCTGCTTGGAGAAACAGAAACTAATAGCTAGCTATTCTACCTGAAATATATTCTTAAAGTTCTACAAGGTCTTTAAAAGGTAGATATCAAAATAATAACTATAATAGGCTGTTGTTTCTCAGGGATGATAAAGTCAGGCATGAATACTGAATGCTGGACACCACAAAGTAGTCTCTATATATCCTCTATATATCTTGTTTGCAATGTTGTTATAATAAATATCACAGAATTATAAATACATTTAATTAAGAATCACTAAACAGATAATTATTATTTTTAGTTGAATCTACTTCAAAATAGATACAATAGCTGCTAAAGGTATAATTATAACACTTAGTTTCTTTTGATGTGATTCAGGTGTCTGGTGTGGGAGCCATACTTTAAAACATGTTTAAAATACTTACCAGCATGTCCATATACTAGTTCACAGGAAATCTGCTTTTGCAAGTTTTTCGTGTCAATTCTTGATTGTTCATCATAAGATAACTATGGGAAAAAAATAGGAGTAAATAAATTATAAACACAGAAAAGAGACTGTTTCTTCTCTTAATTGTTTAATGAGTGTATTTCAGCTTCAAGATCTATTAATTGCCATTTCCACAAGCTGATTTCTTCCTGTTGGTCTGCTGTAGCTCAAACATGCGTTAATTTATGGGCCACACCCACTAATTGACTGAGCCCACCAGGGATAATGTAACTTCCTTAACTACATATAGAAAGTGTGAAAGCCATCATAGGGATGATCATGCAGACCATAAAAACAGTAGTACCTCTAAGTATTTGCAAAAGCTGAGGTCAGTGGGGTGATTACTAAACACGGAATTTATAACAGTAGTGTCCCTTATATACCAGATCAGATATTTATGTAATTATGTGATGTTTGAATTACATACATGATCCTGGAAGCACCATGGCATTGTTCTCATGACTGAAGAACCGGTTTCAATAAAGACAACATCATACTTAATCTGCTCTTTATTTCCATACTCAAGCAGATTCACGCACTCCTTAATAACAATCTACAGAAAATTAAAAACAAATAAAATTAAGTCATCATAAATTAAGTCATCATTGAACTGATCAAATTATACCAACCTCCTGAATATCCAGTGAGAGGATATTAACGTCAATCATGATGTAACGAAAGCGAGGATAATTCTTTAATCTTTCAAAAAACAGAGTAACAGCTTCCTGTGTTGTAATATATGTACAGGCTAAAACTTGGAAAGAGTTAGGAAGAAGAGTTCCTAAAAGATTAAAAGCAACATTATAAACTTCATAGTTACTGGAACCAAGCTTGGAATAAATTCGAAAGAAATTTGTTTCGACACTGGAGACAAAAGATTGATGTCTTGGATGAACTTGTAGATGCTGGGGTATGAAATGTTTTGATATAAAATGAATGAAATGCCCCACAGTTGAAAATATATCCTCAGATACTTCCACTTGTTTGTGTTTGATTACCTATTATGTAAAATGACATAATCATAGCACTATAATACTGTTGTACTCACAGTTTCTATAACCTGTTTCTGCTCATCACTCATTTGTGTGCCTGCATACAACATACTATATGCAATTGCATCGATAATAGAAGCAGAACTTGACTGTCCCCTTTCTAAAAGTTGGTATATTTGAAAAATCTTCAAATTTGAGAAAAAAGACAACATATGATAGGTTTGTCTCTTAACAGGCGTCTCAGATGCCCATTTGTGCAGTTCTTTTCTGAACTTATTAATCTACATAAATAAAAAAAATATCATTGAAATACCTTAACTAACATTGTCCCCCACTCTTGGCATATGGAGACTGCCATTGAGGTTAATTATAGGTGCAAGAAGTGACACAACCTTTTCCAAGAGTAGGATTTAGGGTTTAGGGTTTAGATATTAACTACAACCGCTGATGCAAAAAGACAACATGATGGCATTCTTAAACACTCGTTGTTACATTCTCCCATTCTTATGTGGACTTCAAGTCCATAGTACAGTCCAAAAGCGGTGAAATTGAATATTTTACACAGCAAGGACATTTCTATACTTCATTTCCATGTTACAAAACTATATAGCATAACTCTTCATGCACACATGGATTGTATTGTAACAGTCCTTCAGCTTGATGTCATCACAGTAACAATATATTCCATGTGGCACTTGGAGGTATGCTACAAAATATACATAATTATCTAAATTATACACTGCAAAAATAGAACTGTACAAATGTATTGGTCAGTGCAGTTGCAAAGGATTTAACAATTAGTTGGTTAATCAAAGATACATACATCTAACACTTGAACTAATTAGTACATAAAAGATACTTGTACAAATTATAATCAATTATCATGCCTAATATCTCGTATTACATCCACAAAGAAGGTTTGGAAACCTACAATGAAATATTTATTCTTCTTTTTACATCTATTAAACAGAATAGGGAAATTGAATTATGAATTATAATTGCATGTATATCCATAACAACCTAAATGACCGATTAAATTACAATTTCCACTATTCCTTGCAAGTTATTTTCAAAACATTTTTTTTGCAGTTACATATAATCATGATTCCAACATGATTGTGCGAGAGTTTACATTCTCGTACATAATTTTTATAATGATATATACATAATTATTAAATTATTATTACCAAGTTATCCCATTTCAAATCCTGTCCACTGAACTTATGAGAGTAGTCAACTTCCTGGAATTCAAAATTCCCTGCGAGTTTCAGCATTTTTAGAAGCTCCAATATATTAAGTGACACCTGTGCAATGAAAAGTATGCTCAATATTACAGGTCATTTTTTATAAAATGTCACTTTCTAGTTGTAAGTTGAATTCGTTATTTCTTAGCTATAGCCTACATACTATATAAACACTTTGGAGAATGAACAATACATGTATACAAGAAAGAAAATAAACAGTTTCAGTTTAACTCTTTCAAGTTTAATGAACTAAAAAACACACCTCATAAATCTTTAGAAAGAGGTGTATACTACGATCTAATTCACTGTCCAGTTCATCCTTCAAATCAATCTGCAGTAACTCCACATTTGCAGCAAACTCAGAAAGCGTCTTCAAATCCCACTTCTCTTGTATACCTGTGAAAATTGCAATTATAGTGTAAATAATACCTGCTCTGTTTAGAGGTAAACTGTAATAATAAAATTTCTAAGAGATTAGTACCACAACTGTTATAAACGTTCATCTTAAAAATATTGAGTCTAACATGATCATAATGTAAACATAGTGTTATAGTTCAATTGTTTATAAGCAGTCTAGAAGTATTAGTAAAGTAAGGATGCACACATTTATTAACTTAAGTATTCTATACCTTCATAGTTCATTCGCACCTCCATTGTTACTGGTGCATGTTTCTCAGCACTATACACAACTGATGCCCCATCAAACATGTTAAATAATTTTTTAGAGATGATTTCTTTTGTTAAGCTCTGTAATAATGAAATCATTTGTCATATTTGGACATACTATAAGAATACTAACCTCTTGTCTGTTGAATATTCTCTCCAGTTGCACAAGACTGTGTTGTCGGAGAGCTTTTATCTGGTTTACTCGGGTCTGTATGTTTCCAAGCTGCTCAAGTCCATTCATCCATGCATTGTATGTAATACTGGAATCGATAAAGTAGTAGAGTGTAGTGTATGCATCCCAAAGGTCGTCAAGAGCTGTTTGTTCCAACATGTACTGGATTTCTTGTGTGATGAGATTACGTTGAGCATAGAAGGATCGTTTTCCTTCTTCACCAACAAAACCCATTTTCCGGCAAAAGTGTATGTACGCAAAACTGTTTTTCAATTCCTTGAAGAGCATGAAATATATATCAAAATCACCATCATAATTTGGAAGACTCTGGCAAAACTTTGCTTTTATTTCTGGAGCTTGGTTTAAAACAATTTTTTCTGGAGTGTGCAACATTTCAGCATACGTACTGAGTTCTCGGAAAGTGGGATCTCCTAAACAGTGCACAAGCTCACACTGAGTGCAGACTTCCTCAATACTTAACATGCCATTTCGAATATTTGCTAAAGATAGAAGTGCATCAATCCCCTTATGCCCTTTGTGTTCACTACAGTTATGAAATGCTTTCACATAGAACTCAAATTTTGCAAACTCTTCACTTGTATCCTTGGATAGGTCAAACTCCATTTGTTGTAGAGTAACATTACCTTTCACTGCATCAACTACAATGTTAATGGCACTCTCCACAGCTAGATTAAGCATTTCAATACAGCTATCATGTGAAGAACTTTCTGGAAGACTCACGTTATCAGCTAGAGGTACAAACAAAAACTCGGAGTACTGTTTCTTCACAAAATTAGAGAAGAAACTACTTTTGAAGTGATGAAAGAAGCAGAAGACAGGTAGTTTATCTTTAATAGGACCCAAAAAGGTTGAAAGATTACGCTGTAGTATTTCCAATTGAATGCATGTTTTTGCTCCATTAAAAGGTATTTCAATTTCAAAAGAACCGTCTTTAATGAGTTCTTTAATTAATTCAACATCAATAGTCTCTAAAAGTTCTTTTTTAAGTTGCCGTGGTAACTCTACATTATACTTCTCTAACACTCGCATTAAACTGTCACTATAATAGTAGTAAATGATTTTCATGTAATACAAGTCAAATTCTACATGTATATATTATTATTGCAGATAATGTTATCTGTGTATGCTACAATGATGTTATAATTCAAATTACATTCAACTTCACTTTTTTGGTTTGTAGGGTCATCCCTATAACTGCATATATATATATGTGTGTGTACAAGCACACACACACACACACACACACACACATATATATATATATGCTTGTGTCACTTGTGCGAGTAAGCGTTGTAAACATATTTAAGGAAGTTGCATCATTTCAGTGAAGCAGTGAAACAGTATAAAGATGATGCAAGAATCTTTAACAAGTTAGTATAATAAGTTGTTGAGTTGCAGACATGAAAAAGTCATCATTTAGAACCTTGAAAGACTACTTCAGTTTCATCAAAGATCTGTGTACTTAGACTGCATTTTCACCTATTTCTTCAGGTCCAAGTACACAGAGACACTAGTGCCATCAATAATGATTGCTACATAGTAATTGCAAAACAATTATAGGGATACTTTTTTCTCAATATATCTTAACCCTTAGAGCACTGAGCCTGTATTTCAAAATTCTTCCCATTTCCAACACTGGCAACTCTATTGCATATATTTTGGCCACCGTTCACTTTTTCTACCCCAAACTTGGCTCCTTTTCCGACATGAATTACTACTTCCACCAACTTGCTTACCGGGACTCGAAAGTCCCCAAGCGCTTCGTAGGATCAAATCAAATGCAGTGCTCTCCCTCTTTTGACTGGAACTGGGGCTAACAAAATGACCCCACTGCATGTTGGCACCAGCTACATCCACGATTTCAGGTTTCACAGCAAGGGAAATGCCTCTGGTACCCACCAGAGCACGTGGGCGGGCCCACAAAAACCGTAATAATGTAAAATTAGCTGGTAGCAGTTGTACTTGAGGAGATATTTATTTTGCTACCTTAATACATAGGCAAGGAAACTTCAATTATTCAAAAACACAATTGAGGCTCAGGTAGGAACAGGCAATACAAGACCATTGTCTATATAGGTACTATGCACACAGTTTACAGTAGTCTGTGTATAGAAACATCATTTTGACAAGTAAACACATTAAACTGACCATGATCAAACTTTGTTCTGACTGATATTGCAAATATCCGTGTACATGTACATGTAGGTAGAACATACTTTCAGCATACTGCAAGGGGTGGGGGGATCTTCACCCCCACACCTACGAATGCTGTCTTCCCCCCTTCAGATTAGTATTATAATATTATACTACATATGTACACGCAATGTACTCTTAAGAGCATGCTTGAGACTTCTTAGATTTAGATTCTTATAATAAATCTTCCCACCCTTCAAAAATTCCCTGGTGAATCGAAGCATTCTGTTGTGAAACTTTTGCCTAAAAACATGACCTCACTTAATGAACATTCAATCAAAATGCATAACATTTTAAATGCCTCACACTTAACTAGACATGGCCTGAAGTAGCTACATTTTAAGCAAACTAGGTTGTTCATTTCTTTTAATTGGGTTTCACAATTATTCTAATTACGTATCAGCAAGATTTTACTTTAAACTTTCCATGACACTCCCTCTTTAGTACAAACAACATTATACTTACTAGCATACAGTTTTGGCGTCTCCAATTTTACAGCGTATTAAAACAAGACGAGATATATCTTCACGAATTTGCAAACATTTACGGTACAGGGTATCAAAGGTTTGAAAGTCAATGTCCTTGTTTCCTCTGGGCTTCACAACTTCAACTACACTTTTGATCTCATGATTCCTCTTGCAAAGGTCTTCCAACGTAGTGTAGGATATGCACTCACTCCTCAATAGGTCATCAAGACTCTCGAATCTTGTTCTAACATCAGTAAAAAATGAAAGACAATACTGAACTTCCTGTGGTATACCAGATGTAAATCCCTGACATTTTTCAAATAGTGGTGCTATGGTTGTCACCAGATCGAGAACACTCACTGGACTGTCTGAAACCCACGACTCTTTTCTAAAAGAAACTTTTGAGGTAAATAGCTGCAGCACTCCACATGCAAATCGTATGCGTGGAGTATTCAGATCTGCTGTTAGGGTCCTAGTCGTTACTTCAAAATGATCTTTCACAGCATCAAGAGTACTTTTCACTAAAGGTAGGTCCTTTGTGAAATTGATACCTCTTAGTCCCTAAATAATCATGTAAAAAAACACTAGTAATTATAATTACTATCAAAGAATGAATATATGTGAGTATTGCCAGTTCACATATTTGTAAGAGAGCGATGTTCCTGTAAATTGTTGATACAGTCTCAAACAATGTTTTGTATCTATGAGAGCTTAAACAAAAGAGGATTATAGTAGTATCCATATTTTGTTTTGTCAATAACAACTATAGACTGTTCACGTTCACGATGTCCTCAAAATTATGATGTGATGGATGACTTATATGTAATATAGTGTATAGTTTAATGTCATAATGTTAATACATGATTATACTGTAACTCAATAATGAAGCAATAGATTGAAATTTGACATACACAAAAAAGAACGGGAAAGACTATTATATGAAAAGGTGGAGGAAAAAAAGATTGTTGGACATTTTAAACTAAAGTTATAAACATTTTTCTGAGGTCATGGTGAACATGAATGTTTTGTCAATAACAACTAACTACACTAAGAATTTATGGTAGGAGTACTGTTAAGTTTAGAATAAAGAGTATACTGTTTGAAACACCAAACATTACACTAGCAAAAAAAGGAGTGCAGTACAAGGCATATAATCTCTTACCTCTAAAATTACTCTGCAAACTAGCCACTGAAATGGGTTTGTTGTCTCTCGAGTAGGTAATTTCTAAACAAGAAAAAAAGGGCAAATGATATAATATAACACTAATACAATACACTATTAAAACTCACAATAAAGGTTGGGAGTTCTTTCAAAATCGCATTTGAAACATTGAGTTTATTCTTCTTCTGAAGAAACTGATAAAATTCTGTCTCATCAGTTTCTACTAATGATGAATCTGTTGAACTGGTAAGCAGTCCTTTAACATTCAACTGGACTAAATCCAAAAACAGATCAGATGGACGGTCACCCTTTTCATAAAATTTGCTGACCACTTCAAAAAATCCCAATATATCAGACTGCTTACCCAGAGGATTTCTGGACAAAATAACACAGATATAAATATCACAGCATTAATTTACATAATTATATATAATTATATATATATATATATATATATATATATATATATATATATATCTGGTCTTCAATTATTGTTCAAAATGGAGTGTAGTATTAGTTGTTTATGCAATGAAAGATTCTATTGCGTTATAAAAACAATTTATAAATCCAGACACCTAAGATTATATGTTAAGTAACTGGGGGTATTGTTCAAAGTTTGAAAGTGATATATTACATTTAAAAATGAACTAAGTGATGAACAGACTCTCATTATCTGCACTTGATCAGGAAATAACAAACTTGTCCATCTATAATTTGTAGTCATACAGAGGAAAGATATTAAGGTTCTGTATTGGTCAGAAAGTAATTGAAATACATTGCAATTGAGTCCCTACAAAATAAACTATACTAAATTAAAATATCTACCTTGAAACCCGAGCTTGGATGACTGAGAGATATTCGGTTTTGGAACAGACAAGGTCATTTTCATTCACTGTAATTTCACAATTTTGAAAGTATTCCTTGAAAATCTGAGTATATGACATACAAGTATCAAATAGCATCATAAATGTAGTGAAATGTGTTATCACTGGTATACAAACATACCTTAATTGTCTATTATAATTATTTAATGCTAATGTTAACACTTTGATAACAGATTACACCTTTCCATATAGTTTATTATCATGTATTATGAAAATTACAGCTCTCAAGGTGTGGTTCAGCAACAATAAAGTACTAGCTTCACTTGTACTGTATTATTCTCCCAACCATGCCTCTCATGCTGTAATTTCTGAGGGTTACTGAGTGTGTGTGTCATTTACAAATTGATAATTGGTGATAGTTCCAAATGAAGATGTACATTATATTCTATAATTGTGTATACTCACAGAATCATCAGTGATCTTCTTTGACTTTGTATATTTTTCAATTAGTAGGAACTGATTTGGGGTCAAAAATTTCAAACTCTCTCGGAATTTCACAAGCAACTGAAACACAAAATTATTTAAATACATCAAACAGCTGAATGAGGATATTTTCTCATATAGATTAGAACAGCACAAACATTACAACAATGTGAAATACAAACAACAATACATTATATATAATATATATAGCTTTAATAACATGAAATAGAACGTTTCGACCATAAGGTTTCCTTCAGCTGTGTTTTTATACGTGGAAATATTCATGGGTTTTGGGTTCAAACCGTCAAATTAAAATTCACCAATTAGTTCATATGGTTTATTGTACATGAATATACATGTACATGTTGCCTATTGAACATAACATAAAGTATGTAGTACATGTTATTATAAATTTATATATATATATATACATAAGTGCAACATAAAAGTATCTACTAAAAGTCATTCACATTCACCTTGTCCTCAGAAAATTATTCATAACTTTAGTTTGGAATGTCTTTTTAACTGCACATTTTGATGCTTCCCATTCTTTTTTGTGTATTTCAAATTTCAATTCCTTGTTTCATTATTAAGTTACAGTATAATCATGTATTAATCTTATGACATTAAACTACAGTATAGACTATACTACATATGGTAATATCATAATTTTGAGGTCATCGTGAATGTGAACAGATTTCATAATTATAATGTACAATGTATGTACAGTACCATATCAAGTGAACTATTTGAGGCTGAAAGTGAATTTCACTAATTTAATGTACATTCACCATACCTTATATGAAGTGCAGATAATATGAGATACAATGTAATATAAATGTATATAAATATAATAATAATTGGGGCGAGTGAGCCGAGCCCCACACTAGGGAGTTGGGGAGGAATTTTCTGTACGTATATATGTATGTATCATACGTGATTTTGTATGTTCTATTAAACCACGAATGAATTTCAATTTCTCGTTAACTACGCTGCACATGGGAGATTGACGAAAACAAGAGAGAGGGACAGGGCTAAATGAGTTATAATAGAACTTCGGTTCCCCACAACTGTTAGGACTACGGTCTTATATACACATTCGTGTGTATATATGTTGTGGTTAGTCATTCCCATCAAATAGTTCCAGTTTGATGGGCACTCTTTTTTTTTTTAAGGAGGCAGCATGGCTTAGTGGTTGGAGCTTAGGCCTCCTGATCTAAAGGTCAGTGGTTCGAGTCCAGCTGCGGTCATGTTGTTTCCTGAAAAGAGAGTGTCTGTTTTTCTGTGGACTTCAATGCTAATACTGTCATTTGTCTAAAATAGACTGAAGTTTCGAGATTATTCTAGCTACCTTCTTGGCATCTGAGAATATTTAACATTGGGGATTATTCTTACTTTGTTTAACAAGTGATACCTCTAAAACCAACCCATGAACTGTTGCATTTTGCTCTTCTTCCATCTCAAACACACTAAACACTTGCTTTTGCTCTATGTTGTTCTAACCACACCTTCTCAGGCTCGCCCCACAATGACTGCATGCATGCAAGCATTCTCTAGTAATAATTTAATGTAATGTAAAAGTACATTCACATACCATTTGCTTAACCTCTTCACAATGCTTCATAATTACTGTCTCCTCATTGAAAAGCAGGTCAATACATCGTGTATGATTTTCACTTTGAACTTGATCAAATGGAATACTCTTGACTAGTAGTTTCAACCATTTGAAAGACTTATCAGCAAAACATTCCTTACAGTTGCTATCTTCCATGAATTGCTCAATAGCAATAATAAACCCCACTCCCTAGAAAAGACAAAAGAGAATTAAAGATGTTATCTGATTTACAGTGTTTCCCTAAAGGGTGGTATCATGGCACTCCCTCGCCATTTAATTTTAAAGTTTATGCTGAAAAGCACAACACTGATTGAACACTGCTGACCAAATATCATGTACCACTGATGCACTTCTCCACCCTTAACTTGAGGGAAACACTAGGTTTGTCTAAAATCTCAATACAGACATCTAAGCACTATACATGTACCTCAGTTATCATGCCTGTCCATTCACCTTGAGAAGACACTGTCTTGAAATATTTATACTTTGTGTCTTTCAGTACAACACGATATGATGTACGGAGGGGCATTATAAACTCAACCAGAAAATCAGTCTTCCATTCGTATTCTAGTTGTTTTGGGAGTGTCAGTAAAACATTCCTATAAGTAATGTAAATTATATATGCAGTTATGCACTAAACAATATAATAATTTCATGCATTGCACTGCAATAAAAATTATTGATTACATTTCACTCTGAATGTTGGCTAAATGTTGTTTCCAGAACTAAATACAATGACATCACTCAAAAAGTGGGGGGCCCCAGTAAAAAGAATCTTATTTTGAACAATACTGTGTGTGTATAACTTGTATTTTACACTTTAATGACTAACTTTGCTTGTTTACACTTTACTGATTAACTGGGGGGGGGGGGGGGGGGGGGGGGGCTCAAGCCCTCCCTGCCTCCCCAGTATCTCTGACACTGCAATGAATATTATTTGATATAGGTTTTTATTAGATGGTTCATATTTCTATTAGCATTATTGAAATGTATAAAATATGTTCTGGAAACAACATGTTTCAGTCTGAGAGCCTTCTTTAGCTATTTACAAAACTATTTACAAAGACTTGTAAAATTAATAGCTGAAGAAGGTTCTTGGGTTATTGTGTTTCAATAAAGTTCAAAACGTTTCTGAACGTTGAATATTCATATTAAAAAAGGTCTATATTAATTTAAGTGTAATAATCACCACAAATTATTTCACTGGTAACTATGGTAACAATACAAACAACAATACTTCTATGCTTTACCTTGCTTCAAGAAGGGTACACAATTTTCTTCCAGGATTTACAAGCTCTTTAAGATGTTTTGGCATGAAGTAACAATCCGATGGAGATTTTATTTTTACTTGAAACTGTAGGCCTTCCTCTAACCACTGTATGTGATTACCCGTAGATGCTCCTTGACGGAAATTAGCCTTTTCACTGTACTAAATGAGGAATTATAAATTTCATTGAAGTAGCCCATTAGGTAATATTATACATTATAGTCTACGTTAGTATTTATTGCCTGCTTGATTTATGCTACACAGAACAGTTACAGAAGAGTTCTTGGAATATGACAGTTCTGTTTATAGAATAATTTCAGATTACCTAATAATGACCACTTTTAGTTATAGCTATAGTATGTCTACTTTATCACAATATTATGTATAGTTATAGTTGATTAACTAAAAGAATATTAGGCTTACTAAAAATGTCCATTATTGGTCAATTTTCATTTTTGTTACTAATAGTTACAGTTTTATATTACTTTTGTAGTTTAGTTATAGTTTAGTTAACTAAAAGACAAAATGCCTTACTAAAAGGGTTTAGTTATAGTTATAGTTATAGTTAACTAAAACAACACTACTACTTATCATAATTATGTATTCACTTTTAGCATAGTACGGATCACTTCTAAACGTGTTTACACATCTAACAAGAACTGTTCTGGAACAATTCTTCTGTGTAGTGTAAACACACTGTTAAATACAACTGTAGTCACAAGTACTAGTAATAGTTAGTTAACCTTTATTAAATGAGTTCCCCATTGCTTTTGCAGTTCACTTTTTGATTCACCAGCTTCCTTCAATATAGTTTGTGCAATAATAACTACAATTAAAAAAAGGTATGTATATATATATATATATACAAGAATAATAAAAAACATTTTCAATAAAAATGAAAGAATATGTAGGGATGCCAAAACCCAAAAAGCATGCAAACAAGGTTGGGAAGCTAACATACGACCCAAAATCACTTCCATATAACCCAACATAAGTACTTGCACTGCTATAGAACAAAATACAAAGAGCTGTACTTATGTAGGGTTATATGGAAGTGATTTTGGGTCGTATGTTAGGTTCCCAACCTTGTTTGCATGCTTTTTGGGTTTTGGCATCCCTACATATTCTTTCATTTTTATTGAAAATGTTTTTTATTATTCTTGTTTCCTTTGTTTTTTTTTTCTGAATGGTGTGAATATTTTTTTTGTAGATTGCAGAAATACTATATATCATTTTGAAAGCATACAATCATAAAATCTATTCATCAATAAAAGTCAGTCTTTTGTATTTATGTATTGATTATCATTCTCTTTCACTTACAGATGATGTATATTCTCTATTTCATTTAAGGCACTGTCTACCATCCTACAAGAAGTAGTGTCAGTCACTGTGTCAACCATTCAGTATTCCAATGGTTATCATAGTATACAATATTATTATACAATGGCTTTAATATTAATAATTATAAGAATTATTATTATAAGAATGTATTTGCTCACAAATGCTATTACGACTCCAATGCAAAAAGCACTTCCACCTTTTCAGCTTCCATGTTCCCAGTCATGAATGCGCATGCGTAATTAAATTCCACTTAGGAAAATGGCGTCCAATTCGAGATCAAATCTTTGTAGTCGTTGAGACTATCTTCTTTCATAGTATCTGAAGTTATCATCTTGCTACTTTAAGACCAGAATGTTACTATGAATGCGACTGGAATGGTACTAGAATCAATGTGATAGTTCAACAAACAAAAAAATGATTTGTCTGAAAAATATTAATATGCCATCCCTACATAGAGAGTACTACCGTACTCTCTGATATATATATATATATATATATATATAAAATAAGGTTTGTTCTGGAGTTCAAAGAGAATGTTTCAACCTGTTTATATTAAATGGCTATTAGTTTGAAAATATCCATGATGAGTTAGGAATGATATATATAGTTGGTAGTTTGCAAATAGGCTAGTATGACAACCATGACTAAATGATTTCGAAAAACTTTGATGACATCCACTGTCTACCTTTACTAGTTCTGAACTTGTACATTCATTTCCTTCATAAATATGGAACTATTCCAGTTTCATTCACTCTTGTTTTGTTTATTACACACACACAAAATAAAGTGGATAATTCTTCCACAATTCATCCTACTTACGAACCCTCTAAAGAACATACACCTCACTATTCCATAATGGCCACAAAAAAATGCATGCTCAAAATATAGTACAACAATAATAAAATCAGATTCTATTTATCCGATAGTACAATGGGTATATACATCAATAACAATTTGCTATGTGATAATTCTCTACTTTAACAAGTGTATATAGAGAAAAAAGTATCCCTATGACTGCTTTGTGGTGTCCAGCATTCAGTAATCATGGCTGACTTTATCATGCCTGAACCACAACAGCCTACTATAGTTATTATTTTGATTATCTACTCTCCTTACCTTTTAAGGACCTTGTAGAACTTTAGAAATATATTTCAGGAAGCTATTAGTTCCAGCTTCTACATAAGCTAGTAAAGCTACAGCTTTCTTTCTGCTGCTCTGTACTCTGTAGAGCTTGAGCGCGCGTTCTATTACGCGCCACGCCCATTAATTGACCGAGCCCCCGGGAATGACGTAACTTCCTTAACTACGTATACAACGCATATTCGTGTAAGTGACACAAGAATATATATATATATATAAACATACATCGAACCCGTGGGAAAGCAATCATAGGGATGGCCCTATGGGCCATAAAAATATTGCTTGCAATCTTGAAGGTCAAATTAGTCATTGAAAACAAAAGGTGTGTTAATCGAAGCATATTGTCTATTGGTGAGTATTTAATATTTCCTTTGTAATTAAAATGTATAGACAGCCATTTTATTTGGGCTATTCTACTGAAATGTGGACACCTTCTATAATCAGGACACTTTGATTGGTCTCCAAGGGATTCATAATTGCACATGTAAAATTAATGTAAAATTACACATGGTTACATAATCTCACTCATTGGAATTGCTTTAGCAAAGAAATCAGAAGGAAGCTGTTGTTTTGTCGTAGTCCAATAATCCAGTAGATTCAAAAAGGAATAACCAACATTCTTCCACCTAATCTTTAATGATCCACTTATTTTCTCAGGTCTGAATGAATAATTACAATATCATAAAACATTCCTCATGCATGTTAATAAAAATGTAGTTATTGTGCTTAAACACAAGCAGTAAAGTCGAAGCAAATGTTAAGAGAAATTTCAATTTTGTGGAGGCACAACAGTTGGCAATTATGAAATATGCTAGGCAGTTCGTCTCATTGAAATTTAAATTGTGCTCTAAAAAATCATATTCATACATATCCTCAAAAGATATTAAATTTTATTTATAAGTACTATTGACAAATGAACATATTAATTTAAGATGTACATCTATAATCACAAAGATCAAGAATATTCTCGACACATACATACCTGTATTGTGCAATAGTTTCCATTACTGTTTGTGGTTTTGACTTGATCAATTCACCACATTTCTGCATGACTCTGTCAACAGCAATACTGCTATCATTAAAGAGATATACTTCCTCATTACTGTAATAAAAAATAAAAATTATTAATTTTTCTCATAAGCACATTTGAGTACAATTATTACAAATTTGCAGTGTGATAATCAGCTAATGGGAAGCTAGATATAGACAACTGACAGTCTAAATAAGTCAGTCATTATGTTGCATCTCTTCCATTGGAATATAACATCTGAGGCAGGAGTAGGTCGAAAGATAAATTGTGATGGAACATTTACATAAACTCTATACTTTATCACTAGTTACATTGTCTACCAGTATAGATTAGACATAGATAACAATTTAATTCTAATTCTTTTAATATTTGTAACGAGAACATTCAATGGTGAAAGGGTCTGTTCATGACTATCATCTTTACTTCACAGAGCAGCATTTCAGGATTACTTAACTATTTACTTCAACAGCGTTTCTCAGAATAAGGGTGAAGGAGTGCATCAATGGTACATAATGTTTGATAAACACTGTTCAATTATTGTTGTTATATAGTGTTTTTCAACATAAACTTTAAAATTGAAGGGTGATGGAGCAAGACTAAAGGGTGGGGAAGTGTCATAGTACAACTTTTGGGGGGAACACTGCTTCAATGAGATTACTCAGATATTAATTTTACCCACAAAATTGAGGAGTCCATTTATCAACATGGTAGAGTTCCATGAACTCTGGGATTTTACTTTCCTGTTCATTTTCCTCAAATATATTTATATTTAAATTTCATTCCTAACTCACCTCACTATGTGAGCTAAAATGTACACATAAACAGGAAGTGTGACGGAGAAAACGTTTGTAAAAATTGGAACAGAAAACAAGTGTGCAAACACATCGTTCATGTTGAAATTCAAGTTATGTCTCCGACCCTATAAACAAAGACATTAGAACCAGAATTATTATGAAAGTATGTAAATGACTTTGCTGCTGATTTGCGCTTATAATAACAAATAATACTCCATAGATATTCAAGTAGTGATTACCACAATTTGTACCTATAACTATGGGATTTACATAATTTAATATTTGTAATGTTTTTATGGCCCGCACGGCCACCCCTATGATGGCTTTCCCACAGGTTCGTACTATATATATAATTTATGAATATATTCATGTGTGCTGTGTACATAATTAAATCATTACGAGGGGCTCGGTTAATTAATGGGTGTAGCACGTAATAAAACAAGCATTCAAGATCTACAGACTAGTAGGAATAAAGTTGCTTGTAGTTTACATCTAAAGTGGAGCTAATAGCTGTTCTGGCTGAAGAGTATTTCAAAGTTCTAGAAGAAACTTTAAACAGTAAGAAGACTGGCTAATAACTATGATACGCTGTTTGTTTTAGGTATGAAGAAGTCATTCATGATTATTACTTTGTTTCTAATAAAAAAGTACAACTGTACTGTCCATTAAGTAGCTTTAGCTTGTATAAAAATGTTATCAACGAACAGTTTATAAACAGGGTGTCAACAATAAGTTTACTATACCACAACGAATTCATATATTTTGTACTGCAAACATTAACACAATATAAGGCAAATGGAAAGCATGCAACTCTTACAACCAAAAATGAAACATTGAGATCGTTTTTACAATGAGGACACTTTGCATAACAAAAATGATGGTTTCTATATATTTATCCTGATCGTTTATGAAAAACAACAGTATCTTGAATAAAACTAACACCATAATTCCATATGTTATCATCGCTTACATCATCATCATACTTCTGAAGGTAAAGAATAACTTGCACAAAAAGGTCTTTGGCACGTTCGTACGAAATGTCTGCCTGCCAACTCTCACAAATATACTTAATCAACTGTTCAGGTATCTTTGTGTGGCGTATCAAACGTTTACCAAATTCTAAAGAACAAAATGATAGTAACCTATATATCTAAAACTAAATAGTGAAACAATGAAAACATCAAATCTGCTGCAAAAATGAGCTTGCTCATTGGGATGATATAAATGTATTGTAAATATTGTGTAATTACAATGAACTTGAAGGTTTCATACAGATATATAATTATAATTATATATTATATATATATTATATAGATTTATGAGGGTGCTATAATCAGACAGCTTCTACAGGGGTCTGGGGGCAAATGCTCTCCCAGGAAAATGTGAATTTTAGACTCCCTAAGAATGGTAAAATCAACTCTTGGCTTTGAGAGAATACCAGGGCAACCCCATTTCATATGAAACCCTGAGCGTATATATGCCAGAAAATATTGGAAACATACACTTTCATCTATTTGTGGGTACTAACTGCAAAAACATAGCAGCACTATGATCAGTTTAGCACATGCTGTGGTATATGCTTATTGTTAGATCTACAGTAGATGTAGTTTATCAAACTCACTGGAGAGAAGAGAGCTAGGTTTTTGAAGTTCAGAGGATTGTTCTGTTCTCACATGTACATCACGCTCTGAATAACATACATCTTGAATACGTTTGCCATCTGTCTTTTTGATAACGTAAATTGGAATGTTGTATTGTGTTAAATCAACATTTGTGACTAACAGTTCAAACTTTTCATCTGGATTGACTATTATACAGGCAACACAGCAACGTTTTGTACACTCATCAAGTAGATCTCGCAATGAATTATCATTATCGTAAGTACTAACTAACACTGCAAAACCTTTGTGAATTCCCTGCTCAATTAGACAAACAGGGTTCCAATGAATTATACTATTCTCACTTGTTAGTGAGCTAATCTGGAAGCAAGTTATGTTAAATGTCTTGTCTCGTGTTTTGACAAGCATAGCTACAGAAAGAGAAAAAAAATCATTAAATTATTTGATAAAATACAGCATATTTATAACTATAGCATTCTGGATTCTATACATATACAACACTATGAATGATATAGGAGGGATTTAGTGTAGATGTATGCTAAATCCCTATATATATCTTTATAATATAAGTGGGTACACTAAATCTCGTTGGAGTGATTTAGCCTGGGATGCAACCACTAATGTTTTAAGTTCGTTAAAAGATTCATCCAAATGTAGATGATTTAAGTTAGTTAAAAGATTCCTACATAATGGTAATGGTAGTTAAAAGATTCATCCAAATGTAAATGATTTAAGTTAGTTAAAAGATTCCTTCATATGGTAATGGTTCAAATTAGTTAAAAGGTTCATCCAATAATGATTTTTGAGTTAGTTAAAAGATTCATGATGGAAATGGAAATGATGCAAGTTGAATTCAATATCAATAAAAAGGTGATAGTCTGAAGACAACACTTGCTCGAGTGTCATGAAAACAATGCTGTCAAATCTTCTCCAAAGACCAGTAATCATCTACTGGAATTATTCAAATTTCTATTGAATTAAAACTATACTGTATCTACTGAATGCCAGAGTAGAAAGGAACAAGGATGGCTAAATGTTCACATTGAGATGAATGGTACCATAAAAAGTGCAAAAATAAAATATTCAACGATGTATTTACAAGGAAAAAAGCTGCTCACAATGTACACGATTACAATCTTGTATCATTTTCTTGACAAGTTAACTGTTTTAACAAAAAAAAAACAAATGGTTGTGCATCCCATACTACATTACTCCATAATAATATATATTTTCTCTGGTCTGGTGTCCCTACACTAAATTCCTCCTATATACATGGCAGACACTTTAATATGGGCCAAAATGTGCATCCTGCCCATGTATATAGGAGGGAAAGTCAATTTAGTGTATTTTTGTACCCATCCATAATGAAACAATGGATTGAAAATTCTCATGCACAAAAAAAAGAATTGGAAGGATAATTATATATAAGATTGTTGGTCATCCAAACTAAGCATTTTTCTGAGGTCATGGTGAACATGAATGACCTTTAGTGAAGAATTGTAGTAATAATTGAACTATGATTTTGCTCATTTACTAAATAGTTAATTAACTAGTAATTGATTACCATTCATACCTCGCAAAAGTCGATAAATCAAAATTTGTTGTTATACCATAATTACATGTACAAGCATAGCATTGAAGAGTTTTACAGCTAACTTTGTAGTAATGTTAGTCTTGTCCCCAGACTGCCACACCCAAAGCAAATCTAGTCTGACTTCAGTCAACATTCCCGACGTTATAATCAGGTGACTGTCATCTGATTATGCCAACATTACTGGTATCACAAATATTCAAATCTTTGTTACTTGTGTGGTGGGTGAATCAGTCTCTAGGAGGCTGGTATCCAGGACGCTCCACAGCCTTTGTTACAGCTTCTTTTATTGCAGGTGATGCCGTTTATGAATATTACAAAGTCAAGTGATCAATTAATAAACTGAGCAATCTGAGGGGACATGACAAGCTGATTCAGGGAATACGTCACTGCACCAGGAATGTTGACCAGATTGTTTTTCGTTGTGGGACGTGGCAGTATGAGGACGAGACCACACTTAATGTTGTCTCTTATTATAAAAACAAAGGAGTACATATATAGTAATTGTTTTTATAGCTGATAAGGATAGCCACCCCTCTTGCAAGTTAACCTCCCATTTTCACTATGAAACTACAGTTATTATAACCAACTATACAAATACCTTTTAATAAGGATAGTATAGTAGCTATATTACACATTCAAAATAGTATAATACTTATACAAACCACAATAATTTCATGCTAACAAAAACATACTGATATAACTCTCAGTACTCATTCTTATACCATACGAGACTATATAAATGTAACACTATTTCGTGTCTTCTTATATGAAGAAACAACCCTTTTTTGTATAATATAATGGTTTATGACAAAACTATACACTATATCGCAGAAAAGGGGGCACATCCCCCTCCCACACTCTCGATACATGTGATCTATTAATTAAAATATATGCCTCGTCATTGTGTTTATAGTCTATATGAGCTGTAGTTCAAATATAAGGACATATATGGTTGTTTATTCATTCGTAGTACATGTCTGCATTCCCAGTATTGTATGTATGTAAAGTCATAAACTGATTACTACAGAATTATCTTTGTGCAGGAAGACTCCCTCGTTAAGTTACTCAGGTGCAAAATACCAATCATTCTGTACAATGATGAGTGCACATATCTCTATTAGGACATACTTGGTTGTTCATGCATTTTATTGCTTAGTACTTTCGTAAGTATAGTACTAGACTTGTAATTAATATCTAAGTATAATTTTATTAGCATCAGCCTACAGGACTACTCCCTTGTTTTTATAGCTGATAAGGATAGCCACCCCTCTTGCAAGTTAACCTCCCATTTTCACTATGAAACTACAGTTATTATAACCAACTATACAAATACCTTTTAATAATAATAATAATACTTATACAAACTTATTGCTTTTAAGTACACTAGAGGTTAATGGATTTTTGGACATAAAATACTTTAGTACAAAAAAAGAGAGGATTCACCTAACTCTGCTTTAAAATTATATAGATCCTCAGAGAGGTGATCGGGTGTGCCTGAGCAAAAAGGAATTGCTTAAAATGAGTAGGAGAATATGATAACTGACCATTGAAGTTGCATTTAAGCAACCAAGCAAGAAAGATCAGAGAGCAGTTGTAGACCTGGCTATGGTGGGGCTTGCCCCCAAATATTGAATGCACTATGACGTTTATTGATGGTTATGCCTGCAAGCAATATTTCAAAGAGTTTTTTAATCAGCAAGTCCAGGTATTCATTTCTAAGTCTTTATTTGCAATATTTTGTTGTATCGTTTATTAGAACAGCTATGATTAGCATCCATAATTTGTGATAGGATAAAATAATAGAACACTTCAAGGTAAGGTATTAGAAGGCATAACTAAGTATTCGTGATTACAAATGTCAAATGCATCAGTAACATGCATCTCACATACTTGGTCCAATCATTTTATACTTAAACTCAATAAGGTAACGAGGTTTATTCTAATTCATATTTCACAGGAAAAGCAGTGATCTTCACATCTGTACACAATGTAGACATCAAAATCACTAGTTTTCAAGTACAGAGCCAAAGATCACTGCTTTTCATGTGCAAAAATACATTTGCAAATAAATACTTGAAGAACAATTGTATACTCTTCAATCACGCATTCTACATATAGAAGACTGTTGATAGTATGCGTGGTGTTTGTTGAAATAATTGTTGTAACAGTGTGTTGCAACATACTAACTTACTTACTTACCTAAATAGTGTCCATCATGTAGAATTGTGAAGTCACTTTCTCCACGAGAACGATCGTCAGATTTACTCACTGGACGGCCAGACTGCATTGCACTCAATCATCAAGCATCGTTCTTTCATGAAGTAAGTATGACATTGCGGGACTCACCCGTGAACTTAACGCATGCGCACTGCACGAGGGCTTTGACACACAATTATTCCGTTCGTAACCACGCCCTCCATATAATAATACGTACGTACGTACATTTATATGAGGGTGTGGTTACGAAACGGAAGACCGGTAATTGTGTTACGGCTTATAGTTCAGATGAAGGTAGTAATTATTGAAGTTACATCTAAAAAACAGAGAGAGTATTATAATTTTCAAAGCAAATTCACTAAAAAAAATAATAAAATTCTGTTATTAATACTGCATCAGTACTAATAATGATATTTTATAACCACAAGAAAACACTATAATTATATAATTGAGTTTGATGTGAGTTTGAAATTGTTTGACTTGATTGAACCCTAATGATATTTTATGAGTACATACATAGAATGTGGTTTTAACACAAGTTCAATTTTGTTCAACTGCTTTGAACATGATCAAACAATTAAAAACTGCAGATGGCACATGGAGTATATATCTTGAACTCATGTATGTACTTATAAAAAGAGTTGACTATATAAGGTGCCTAGGTTGGGATGGTAAGTAACATAGCAAGGATTTTTTGGATGAGGGTTTAGCTAGCTCAAAACCACACTGATTCCACTTATACGAGTTCTAACACTTCTAATAATGCAAAGCCACACACAGAACTTTAAAACCACACCCTCAATAATGACATACGTACGTATACATGCATGCATGCAAGCTCATAATAATTAATTATAATTATATTATAAGATTATAATTATAATTATTAAATAAATAATGTACAATGCTTTTCTATTGTACTTCTGTATAACCGAACAAAATATATACTGTTGAAGTGTTTTGACTTCGGTTTTTATGTCTTTGCCGAAGGATGCATGCATGGTAGCAATGATGATGATTTTTTTTTGATGCTAATAATAAACCAATAGAAATTAGCTAATTAGAAAACAAATTATATCGAAAATAGTATATTCAATTGTAACAAGAAAGGAGTAAAAGTGATAGCTAGCTAATTTGAAAATATTCTCAAGAAATATAATTAAAATTAGTTCATTAATTTGAAAATATTTCCAATGAAATATAATCAAAAAGGAAAGAAATTAGTCAATTCATTGGCTTAAAAAAGAAAAAGGTTTAGAAAAAAGAACATTAACATTAAAGGTAGTTTTTAGTCATTGGAAGATAATCTAGATTAAGAAAAATATACACTAGATCTAGTATATTTAATACAAGCATAATTAATCATAGGCTTTCTACTGTAGTAGACTAAATTTCTCTTTATTCTTACGAATGGAAAATAAAGAAAATTAGACTAGTAGCTATATTACATAATTAATCACAGGCTTTCTACTGTAGTAGACTAAATTTCATTATTATTCTTATGAATGGAAAATATAAGAAAATTAGACTAGTAGCTATATTACATAATTAATCACAGGCTTTCTACTGTAGTAGACTAAATTTAATTATTATTCTTACAAATCAAAAATAAAGAAAATCAAAGAATACAATTCTTTAAAAATCGATAATAACCTTGAAAATACAATTCAAAACACAAGAACAACATTTCAAAGAAATATTTGAACAAAAAAATACAATTGAAATACAAACATACAGAAAAAAATAATAATAATAAGCATCAAAGAATGAAGATGAGTCTTTGCAGAAGAGAAATCTCAATGAAGATGAGTCCTTGCATGCTGATCGAAGAGAAATCCCAATGAAGATGAGTCCTTGCTGATCAAAGAGAAATCCCAGTGAAGATGAGTCCTTGCAGATCGAAGAGAAATCACAATGAAGACGAGTTCTTGCAGAAGAAAAAAATCCCAATGGGAATGGTCCTTGACTGTAACTGGAGTATTGGTCGAAGTAGACTGGAACTGGATGAGGTAGTTAGACTGTAACTGGAACACTAGATGAAGTAGACCGGATGTACTGGAACTGCCCCACACGGGGCTGGATCTAGTGACTCGAAGAGACCTCCGGCGTCCCCAACCTGGGCATCGGTATACTCATTTGTCCCGCACACTCCTAACAACCAGGATTGACCATGCCACCCCCCGAAAAAAGAAAAAGAGGGTGGCATGGCCAACCCTGGCTGATAGGAGTGATTAGAACAAATGAGCATCCAAATTCCAAGAAGAGAACACCAGAAGCAACCTCGAAATCATCAGAAACAGACCTGTGCAGGAAGGAAAAATAGTAAATACACTGTTCACAATAAAATAATATTTAAGAAGAAAGTATAGAATATAGAAAAGAGTATGGAGACATAACTTACCTCTACTTGAAGTATAAATGCGGTGAGGTAGAGAGAGAGTGGATAGACGGATAGGTGGGTAGCAAGTAGAATTTTCTGGGAGAGAGAAGAAACAATATGCAAATTAACATGATAGACAAACGAAATTATTAATATGATATGCATGAATTACATGGGCATGGATGGCAACAATGCACATAGAAGAACAAGAATCACCTGTTGTTTAATCTTCATCCATGCATCTATCCACATCCTTCACGTCTTGGTCCTGGGTCCCTCCCTGGTACATACAGAATCTTCTTCGTCTTGAGTCTTGAGATCGATGACATGCACAATTTTCTCTGGCTTATGATAGGGAGCTCAAATTCTTGCACGTGCAGCAGGTTTGGGGAGCATGCGTGCATGCATGCACTCATCCTCGCCAGCTAGGGAGGTGTGTGCAGGGTGAGGATGCAAGCTCATAATGTATCATGCAGATGGACACACCCTGCTAATCATGGGGCAGAGAGCTTTCGGAAGAGGTTCTACAAAATGGAAGGCAGAGCCAATGCCAAAGAAATATACAACCATAGAATTGAACAAGGAGTACAACAAGTCCCAGATGGAAACTATTAAAAATGGATTCATTCCAGAAGCAATGGAGGATAAATGGTTTATCTCTTATGAGTCCTCAGAGAATAAACTGTACCTGCATCGTAGCTGGACTGGATACTGCATTTACATAATTCAATTTGAAAAGAGAGGAGAGGATACGTTTGTAGCCACTACTGCTGAGGTCAACAGGGATCCATCTCAATATAGCTGTACAGATGATGATGAAGATAAAAGAACTGCTCTCATTATTGTTAACACTATATTGCGTAGAGGAGTAAGATCTGTTGGTGTCCACTAGAGTCATTGTCTCTGCTAGGAAGGGATTCTCTTCATTGATAACACATGACCAGTATTTGATCATATTATAGTTTTACATCTCCTCATTTTAAACATAATAATTAACATTTTCAATGAAAATGATAGGGATACTAAAACTCCAAAAAAAGGTCAGAATGGTACTAACGTAGGAGATGATGATCAAGTGTGTCCTACCTCAACATAATCAAACAAAACCACTGTCATAAAAACCTACATAAAGTACAGCTACTTCATCTTGCTATTTAGCAATGAAGGTAATTTGACATACCATCCTGACCTTGTTTATATACTTTTTGAGTTTGACATCCTTACATCTAGCTATAATTTTATTGATATATATACACTCTGGTATTGGATTAACAGCACATCAGGGCAGTGGATTCTATTCCCATTAATTTTCATAGGTAGTGTACTAGTATACTTTCTGATAGATTAATAACATTTTCAATCACTTGCTCAAAATTATAATTATGGTGTGATGTGATTTGTACCACTCGCAAATTTAAATTACAGTAGATTACAAACAAAAAAAAATGGTTCCTAATAAAAATACAGATTCACTTTCTACAATGTCAACTCAGGATTTAGGATTGTTCAATTATTACAGCTAATTGCCGCTGGGTTTCGACAGTATGAATAATGTGTGAAACTACATTCGATTAACTTGTTCTCAGTACCCTGACAATCCACAAAATTGAAAAGTACGGGTCTATTTTCTGAACCAGTTAAGGAACTGGTGACTGTCTGAACTCCATCTGTATATTTGATGAATACTACTATGCAACTACCTCAAAAGTATATAATTGTATGATTATATATACATCAAACATGGTTTGAGGTTTATATGTATTTATATATAGCCAACAAGGAAATTTGTATAAGATGTTCAAACTTTGGAAAGTTTACTGATGAGCCATGTTATATCTGATACATTAATGAGATAGATATCTGAGGATCAGCACTGAATACTGATACCTATATATGCTATTACAGTAATTAAGAGCCTGACAGTTTGTCTTGTCAACATTTATTTAATAAATGAGGAGTATATACCTGTATATCCAAGCTGTCTACAAACAACTGTAGCATCCTTGGAGTCCCATCCATAGCTGCATACTGTACCCCATATCTTGTTAATGCAGATCTCAACTGTACCTTCACCCTCATTCTGTAAACTTCCAACTAGACGTACATCACCATGTGAACAATCATCAGATGTCACCGAAACAACTAAATGATGAGAAGACAGTACTATTTTTGTTAATGTTCAATATTTCTTCAAACCTTGGCATACAACTCCAGCTAAATGTCCATTTGTGCAATTATTCGTATCCTGCATTTTACAATTTGAGAGTGCAGTTTTTCCTTCACAATTACTAACAATTTTCGTAACACCATGAAGTTCGTCATACAATACATTGTGTGTGGATTCACTCTTTACAGCAATGGCACCTTTACATGTAGGTTAGTACATATTGAACAGTAATATAAAGTTATTACCTACCATAAGGTGATAACCCTGCATCTTTACAAGCCAAACTAGCAGCTGTATAGTCCCAATTATAATCACAAATTGTAGTTAATACCGAGTTTAAACATAACATAATTATCCCATTAGTACTTCTGAATGATCCAAGGTAACCAGTCAACACTACTTTGCCTTCTTCACAAGGACCTTGAAACACAGAGATAAAAGGTAAATAAATTAAACATCACAGTGACTTACCAGAACACTGAAGTCCAGCAATTTGAGAGTCTTTACAGCTTTTGAGATTGGAATTATCACTAGGGCAGTCTAGTAGAGTGTCCTCTGTTCCAATGCATCTTAGTCTGTCCAATATAACTGGCAATGTAGTATCGTACTCATACTTGGAGCAGCAAAATGTAGCACCTCCTAAAGTGTCATTTCAAACCGGAGAGAGGAAAACGATAAATTTTAATAAAATTATGCATACCTATGGGAGAATATCCCAGCTTCTTGCAAGCTACAATGGCATCATATCTGCTCCAATAGTTATGACAGACCTGACCCCATTGACCATTAACACACACTTCAACTCTTCCATCATATTTAGAAATGCCATTCGTAAGTCGAGTGTCCCCATTGGTACAGGATACAGTTAGTGGTTTATCACAACCTGAAGTGAAAAAACAACTCATTGTCATAATCTCAAGACTAATTGACTTCTTAATGTACAATGATAAGACAATGATCGTGTTTTCTGTCTATTATTATTATTATTTGTGTTAGACACTGGACAATTTATATTGTTGTTCCAGAGCCATATGATTCAGTTCTGTATATAAATAAACACATTTCCTTAATAAAAGTCACAAGTCTCCACTGAGCTTTAGCGAACCTGTGACACTCATCAACATAAAGATACTTATAGTGTGTGTGTGTGTGTGTGTATATATGGATATGATGGATTTATTATGTTTGTGTGTGGAAGAAACTATATACCGCTATCAGTTTCTGTATTACAACATGTATTGGGAGAAGGACCAGCAAGTTCAAAGCCATCATGACAGGCAGTACACTGTGAAGAGTCCATTGGAGTATTACACGTTGCACAGTCTTCGTGACAAACTACAAATATACACATATCCAAAATAGAATTAGTAATACACTGTCTATATCAATACTCTTACAATCTTGCGGTAATTCGTTGATCATTTGAGTATTTGGATATTGAAAAGCAATCTCGTCTTTTGGAGGACAGTATACAAATCTTCCCGCTATTCTGATATGTTTTCCTTCTTCACACAACACTACATTACCTATGTATAGGAAATAAAATTAAGATTAATGGCACAGAAAATTAAACAATATAAAAGTAGTTCAAGTAGATGTGTGCACTTTTTGCCCCTGTAGCAGATTGAGGTTATAATTAGAGATGTGCAATATATATTGATACATTGAAATATCAATTATTGCTGATCATGTGACCTGTGGCCAATCAGAGTGCAGATAATGCATCACATGATTGAACATTAAATCACTACTTTTGCATGCAATAAGTTAGTTGTTGCACACTTTGCTCACCTCTACTAACGAAGCTGCTGCAACAACAGCGGTAGTTCACCAGGTCGTCAATAAATCAATTATAACACACTTGACAGTGCATTCTGTTTCAATGTAGCACTTGGGCGTTCAATAAAGGTCTCGTTTACATAACGCACTCGCTTTTGGCTCTGCATTATGTAAACTCAACCTTTATTGACCAGAATGCTTGTTCTTATTCCAGACTAACATGCTAAACTATATTCTGGGAACAAGACTAGCTATTATATGAGGTATTTTAGAAGTACAATGAATAGATGATGGCAATCTTTACTAGATATTCCATTTGGAATGCCTAAATCCTAACCTGCCGCTTGGACTTTGTAACCAGTAATACCACTATCTGTGTGAATTAGAGTAGTATTCCAACAGGATAAAGAATTATCAGATGTGGTCACACTTTCTTTGTGTTCATAGCATCGAGAAGTCTCCCCAAATATTTCCTTGAACTTAGAATTACCTAAGAAAAACATTTAAATACATTTTAGAGAAAAGGTAAGCCTTACTTGTTCTTTGATGTATACAGGATCCTCTAGTTGTAGGTATAACCACTTTACATCCATCAAAGAATGTAGACCAAGTGTTGCATATTCCCTGTATGTACATGTATGTATTGTTACTAGTTCAATTTAATAAGACCATTTATAGTGTATAGTGTTTCAACAGATAGTGGTATTTAGTATCCAGATATCTTGTTGTAAATATCTCATAGGTGAAGGAAGAGTGTTAAGAGTGAGAGGGGACTGGATGTGGAGGAAGAGGGAATTTTCTCCTTCTTTCATTAAATAATTAAATTCTATTGCCTCTTGGACAAAAAGTGAGGGGAGGGACATGTGCCATCTGCTTCCTTCATCTATGTATCTACGAATATCCTCTGGATAGCTACACCCATTAAAAATATTGTATTAATTATACCTTTGAGACATGATCAAATGTACATGTTGAATGATCAGTGTCACAAATATATGGATATGTTTTCCTATCTGTACATGGCTTTAATACAAAATCACATCCTTTTCCTATGAAAAATAGAGTTTTAAATTAGTCATTCATATTGTTTTTAGGGGTCTATACCTTTCCCCCAATTTAAATCAAACTGCCTGAAGGAGTTAGTGTAGGTATAGTTGACTTTGTACCATCCTGAATCTTCAAAGAAAGCCAATGTGAAGTTACTGTAGACCATGTAGTCACTAAACAACATAAAAATCATAAATATTTCTGTTAAGAAAGCAAATATTCACTTTGCAAGAAATGGCATCAACATTTCATGATTGAGGATACGAGCTTCCCAATGTGAACTAAACAGTTAGTAATTTAGTAATAGTTAGTACTGTGGATTAAGTATTGACTAACGATGCACTGCCACTGCTTCCTCCATCTTCAAGAGGAACATACTGTAGGCTTGGACAGTTGTAATATTCTCTAGCATATTTCAAAACCTATTATATATTAGATTCATAAGTATTTTAAATATGGGTATGTGTGTGTGTGTGTATATGTATGTATGTGTTTGTATGTGTATGTGAATATGTGATGTGTTTGCATTGAATATGCATGCACCTGTGCCTGAATACCTGTAATTACACGTAATTATATAATTAACAAGTTATTAATTACGTAAATATGATGTGTACATTACACATATACCACACCTTTGGTGACGTAATACCAGGAATCTTCTTTCCATTAAAATTGAATTGTTTGACTGGATTATAAATATTCCCTTGTTGATTATAAAACCTGAAGAAACCAATACACATTATAATATAAATAGCATTTTCTATTTTTAGTAAAACTGACATTGATTGCATGAATGTTGACGTGAATCCTAATGCATGAGTTAGTTCATGCATTATAATATTATAAATAATATCATCTGTCAGTGATCCACGATTGTTCTGTAGATTCTATAATTTAGTGAAGATAACAAGAACAAATGAATACTGCATCATAATAACCAGTACCCTGTTTGAAATGTCAATGTTTTTATTTTTCCAGAAAAAATGCTAACACATAGATACACAGACAGACACACAGACCAAATGATTACCGTACCGTACCCTTCCGCCTGCGCTACGCAGCGAGGGTAATAAATAATAAGTTTCTATTTTAGTGAAGATCAGTGTTCTCTCTATGTTGTTTAGAGGGGTACAGTACCCCCTATAGTGTAAATGTACCTCTCTATCAGTCATAAAAACACCCAATTGATTTTGAATATTAATACTATTTTTAAATGATAACACACAAAAATGTAAATTCAAAGTATTTCCATACACACATTCACCTATTACCCATTTCCTAAGAGCAGGGTAAGGGTCACATTGTAACACGTGGACCTTCAACTGACATTTGTACAAGATTAATTAATTAACTATGACGTAATAATTACTTTGTCACTTTCATGTGCCCCCCTATTGCAAAATCCTGGTGAGAACACTGGTGAAGATACACATGAACAGTGCAAATCCAATAAATTACACTATAGCATATAAAGTTATCACATACTTTTTTGTGTGTATGTCAAATTTCAATCCGCTACTTCATTGTTGAGTACAATCATGTATTAACCTTATAACATTAAACTATATACACGATATTACATATAAATTCATTACATCCTAATTTTGAGGTAATTGTGAATGTAAGCAGACTCTACATTCACTTCATCAAATATCTTTTTTAAATCATGCAATCTAATAATTACTACATATTTATCCTTGTCCCAAAGCGTAGGTGGAAGGGTATGGTAATTATAATCAGTAATTATTACCTTATAACAAATATTAATATATCCAGCACCTGGTCTTTTAAAGTCACTATCAACTCCACAGACAGCCGCAAATGCTAGTGCAGAAGTGTAATCCGAGCAGGCATCTATAAGTATTTAATGAAGTGTATAATTAATTGAATCAATGTTTGTTGGCTTTCTGAATATCTATAAATATTAATTTTAGTAGAATTTAAATTTTAAGTTTTAAATAGATTATTAGTGTGCAGAATTTAAATTTTAAGTTATAAATGAATTATTAGTGTTTAAAATTATTATCACTAAATATAGTCCAAGATCCCTGAAATTTTCATTTTTTATTCTACAAGTTTTTTACCAAGTGTGGCTAACGAGGAAGCTGGAATAGCACAAGTTGCTAATAATAACCAGCTCCCGGGACCAACGGCTTTACATCCCCTCTGAAAGATGCAATGACAAACACTTCCTCATTTTGAGGGTGGAGCTGAGTATACTCATGGGTGAAAAAAGCCTGTACCTAGTGGAGCTCGAACCTGCAACCTTTCAATTGCAGGCCAGCACTTTAACCAATAAATAGGCCATTAGTACACCCTAATGTAGTAGTGTTTTATAGATTATCATTGCATATGTGGGTTAGGGATGGGTAATTATATGCACATATCCAAAAATAAATGTGTCATAAGAATGTTGCTACTAATCATTGCCATTATTTTTATCACAATTATCATTAATATATAAATTAGCTTTCATACACGCTATTGACCAGAGGAGAAACAATACCAACAATGTTTTACTACTACATCGCATTAAAGATTAAATAATTATAATCATATACACTAACGGTGAATAACTGTATAAAGTATCTAATGTAATAACCGTATGAACTATCTAATGCATACGAACTACATGAACTATCTAATGCATACGAACTACATGAACTATCTAATGCATACGAACTACACAAACTATCTAATGCATACGAACTACATGAACTATCTAATGCATACAAACTACATGAAGTTAATAATCGTATGAACTATGAAGTATCTAATGCATACGAACTGCATGAAGTATCTAATGCAATAACTTTGTGATGTACTTAATGCACCAATCAACTAAGCTAGATATCAAAATCATCAACCTCACAAACATAGCAGATAAGAAGTAATATTTCATAACTTACCATCATCTGCTCCAGCAAATAAAACAAAGTCTGTATCCACACCTTCTCCTCCTGGTCCCTCAAGTTTACAAGATCCTGATTTACCTTTACATACTTCTATACTCCCTATTAAGTCATTCGGGATCGAAAATAGACCACATTTCATTTTACTATCAGGTTTCGTTTTACATTTCCCTGCATTCTTTCCAGAGGTGATTGGTTTTTTACACATGGGGTCAAAGTTCAACTTTTCATTTCTGCGGTTCACTGTAAGAGCATTTGAAAGATAAGATAGGGCTTTTTGTAGAGGGCCATTAGAACTTGTAAAAAATCCTTTGTTTAATGCAGTTGAGTGGAGTACAGTGTGTATTCTGATTGGTTTGAATTCATCTGTAGGACTTCGGTTCATTCTAGTGCTAGGTTTAGGATTTCCTGTTTTAGGTACTGCTTTATCACGACTGAGATGTAGTATTTCATCCAGTGATGGTTGAACCTAAACAAAAATTTTAATAAATCAAATACACAATAACAACACAATCTATGACCCATTTACTTTATCATTAATGCATTCATGAATTTGAGGCTCTTCAGCAGCTCTGCAAGAAACCACAACTAACAGCAAAACTGTACAAACTATTTTCATCATTGTGATGACCCAATCACTACAAAAATGTTAACTGCTATGATCTTATATAGTAACTGAGTACTACATTCCTCAAAATTATGGTTGCTAGGAGTAGGAAGATGTCACTACCCACTTGTAATTTTACACATTAAATCATCCTACTGTTCCAAAACATACCACTAATGGAAATGTGCCAAGCTTCAAATGCATGATGTAATATACATCCATTAAATATGTAATGTATATTATTACTTTTACAGCCACTCTGATAGAAAGACGCTCAAGAGATGCTATTATCAAAATAAGAACAATAAAAATGAAAGAAGATGTAGGGATGCTAAACCTAAAAAGTATGCGAACAAGGTCCAGATGGTACTAACATACGATGTTAACATAGGACCCAAAATTAAACAAACCACTTCCATATAACCCTACATATCGTCTTGTGCTTTTTTGGGTCCTACATTAACCTCCTGTGTTAGTACCATCCTGACATTCTTCACATAAGTTTTGGGTTTTGACATCCCTTTAATTTTTACAGATTCAAAAGTAAAATTTCCCTTTTTCAAGAAACATTTTGATGATATATCATGCCTGGTTATGTCAATATGTCACTCTAATGCAGCAGTGCTACTTCAAATTATGTCAATGGAATACTTTATGTACTGTCACAGGTAGGAAAGGCAGTGGTCAGGGTTCTATCTAGAGATTTTGTTTTATCGGGAGGAAGCTAATTCTGCACGAAAATGTTTTAGGTTAGCCACACCAATTTCCCTCCTTAAACCACACTCAGGACAACTGTTCTGCAAACTGCTGTAGACACTATTTGGGAGTAGTAAGTTTGGGGGAAGCTTCACCCCTACCACTACCCCCCAGGTAGATAGAACCACAAAACTAATACCGACACTTTCATAGATAAAATAAAAATATTGAAACAGATTTGAAAGAAAGATAAGGATTGTAGAATATATAACAGATTATTATTATTATACAATGATTTGAGGTCACATCAGTTAGTCCATAGTGAATATCCGAGAACTGATATCAGCTGTCATCCAGTTAACACCTTCTAATAAATTCTCACCAGTTATTGCACTACATGCTTGAATTTTCCAGTGATGAGTCTTGATGGAGTCCAAATCAAGTGCCTATAAGTAATAGTAAAAGTTCTCCATGGATTGGATTGGATTGGAAATTTGGAACCTGTTTTTAGTTCCACGCTATCACACCAAATTCATATAGAGAATTACAGACCTTAGTTTTAAAACTACAGTGGAACTCCTCTATTGCGGACAGCATTGGGACAAAAATAAGTGTCCTGATTACCAGGGTGTCCTCATTTCAAGGGTGAATTTATATTATAAAGCACAGTTTGGTCATTGTCCTTAATACAGGGGTGTCCTTATTTTAGGGTGTCCTCAATAGAGGGTTTCACTGTACTTCACTGCTAATAATTATTGTTAATACTAGCGATGAATGAAAGAATTATTAGTAATATCAATCATATATCACTAGTAACTACATGCAGATGATCTTATTCCCAACTGGTCATTCCCAATTTCATTTGTTAGATAGCTAGGGAGACTGGGAATGAGACTAACTACTAGCACACTGTTTGAAATCAACACTGAAATACATTTGGATAGCTAGGGAGACTGGGAATGAGACTAACTACTAGCACACTATTTGAAATCAACACTGAAATACATTTGGATAGCTAGGGAGACTGGGAATGAGACTAACTACTAGCACACTATTTGAAATCAACACTGAAATACATTTGGATAGCTAGGGAGACTGGGAATGAGACTAACTACTAGCACACTATTTGAAATCAACACTGAAATACATTTGGATAGCTAGGGAGACTGGGAATGAGACTAACTACTAGCACACTATTTGAAATCAACACTGAAATACATTATTTATTTAGTGTAACCTTAAAAATATATATGAATATCAGTAAGTGGAATGCTAATAATCATAATTTAGATTTCATATTTAAAAATTGTTTGTGAAATATTAATATTAGTGATGTGCAATTTAAATATCGATATTTTCATGATACAATATTGGCTTTTGGGTGTATCAATACACCAGAGGACAATTTAGTAAATATGGTTTTGCTAATTTGCCTAATTTTATACCTAAAAGAAATTATAACAAGCTAGTGTTTGATTGATTTCTTGTGCCATTTCTTGACAATAAACAGGACATTTTATAATCTTTTCAAATATCATGATACTATATCCTATCGCGATATTTTAGGCAGCAATACTGAATACACAATACTATTTTGTAGTCATATCACACATCCCTAATTTAATATTAATCTCTGTTACAATAATTGCATTATATGAATCTATGATAGCAAATAAGTTTTATTCATCTCATTTTCATTGTTTAGCTGCTTACAGTATGAATATTAATTTTTTTAAAAATTGTATGTAATTCTAAATAATTATATATTACCTGTCTGATTTGATCAGCTGATAACGATCCCGGTAAATCCTGTTTATTAGCGAATATGAGAAGAGTAGCTCCAGACAGTCTCTAAAAACGATAATTAATTCTTTTAATACTTATACAAGTACTGTACACATTAGTGTTGTAATGAAAACAGTGCAGGTAAAGATTATTGGTCCTTCCAAACTAAAGTTATAAACATTTTTCTGAGGTGAACAGAAATGACCTTTAAATCTTAAACCATCGAGATATGTCACAACAATCAATGATCATTTTTAATTATCAATTTTTTTTACTGTTTTACTTACTATCAAAAAATCATTGAAGTAGAGTGTAGACTCTATAATTATGCATACACAAATTACACAAGTACATGCAGGTTGTTCTGATTTTCAACTGGAGTATTTATAGATTTGGAACATACTAACTTAAAAATGGTTTTCCATGGATACAAACACGCACATACCTCCTCTGTGAGTAGTGCTTGTAGTTCAGATTTACAGTCTTCTAATCTCCTATGATCAGCACTATCAACAACCCATATTAAAGCATCAGTACATTCAAAATAATTTCTCCAATATGATCGCAATGACCTTTGACCTCCAACATCCCAAATATTTAATTTCAAACTGTAGAGAAATATTTCTTAAATAGCTTTAATCCATCTGTTTACGCTATAACTACACATGAAGTTTAGCTATTTAAAATATAACTACAGTGGTGTGGACCCTTGACCATATACGAAGCTATAGCATATACATATAAATTTATAACCAAACTGCAAGTCCACTAAAACTAAAACCCATTTAGTAGCTGTAATTCACAGTTCAGAGTCCACCGGTCTACCAATAATACACCCACCAGTGTACCAATACACCCACCAGTCTACCAATACACCCATCCATTCTTCAGTATAAGTACAACTATCATTGATACATCTATTCTATCTACACTTTAGACCTATATTATGTTCATACCCTTTGTGTTCAACAGTCTTGATATTGAATCCAAATGTTGGTGATATAGTGTGAATATCTTCACCAATGAATTTCTTGAGAATTGTGGTCTTCCCGGCATTGTCTAAACCCCTAAGTTATGAATATATCTGTACATAAAAATGATACATAATTATTATAATTGAGTAACTAAAGAAAGAAATATACTAACTTGGTCTTAGCAGTTATTATGGTTGATTACATAGCCCCTTATCATTTCCTAAATATAATTTGGCACTTTTGGGACCCTCTAACGTACCTTGGTGGCCCAGGGCAAATTACCCCTCCCCGATCCCCTTTTGGCAGCCCTGACTAAGCGAGTCACTTTCTCATAGCTTGGACTTCCTTCAAACCAAAAGACATGACAATGCTCAGAGTCATAGTGTATGTGGTACTCCAAATACTTTGGCATCCACAAGTAAAATTCGAATTAAGTTCTTTCAAGATTTTTAGTACCCCCTGTTGTAAAATGGAATTTTGGATCCTTGGGTGAAATTCTTAATTTCTTGTCATGTTAAATCACTAATACATGTACATGTAGTTATATAATGTACATATTTTTAGTGTGTTTCCATTGTTCTTCTTAGTTGGGTGTTAGTCAGGTGTGGCATGACCCACACATTCCCGGGAACATGTACATGTAAGTGGGTGCAACATGTTTAGATTTATAGCCCATAACACATAAACAATTAAACATTGGACCCTACTGAGAGTAAAGGTTGAACTCTCTTTACAAATGATAAGGCATGGTTCCACCAAAAATGTCAAATGACACCGGCCAGTGACTTTTAATGGGCGGGCAACCACGCCCATTAAGTGCTCCAGCCGGCCATGTGCCAAAACAGGATTGCAATTAATTACTTAATGTGAAATAAAAATATTAAGTAATGCTTACTCACAACATCAAAATTCTGACATCTTTCTCTTTCTGCTTCATTTTCTTCAAAATAGACAACAACCCCATTTCGAATTTCTCTAATACATGTATGCACCGCCCATTAGAAGGTGTGGCCAAATTAAAAAATGGCTGTGAAGTCAGGACCAGTACTTTCGTTTCAGGATACAGCAGTAGCTATAGTTGAGAACAGCTTTCGTGTAATAGAGACTGACAAATCTACTGCGGGGTATACAGTGTATAAAGTTCAATTTGAGGTAAAATGATCTGTGTGATGTTCCCTTGTGTATACTATAAATTATATTAATATATGAAAGGGTATCATTTGTTGAATCATTCAGGAAGTGAATTATTCTGCTCCATAGATTCATATAATTATTACATACACATTCATCAGTACCTCCCAGTAACATAGTATTGCGTGTGATAGTCACATGATGTTATAATTGCACATTCATCAATACAACACCTTCCTCTAACATAATTGCGTGTGATAGTCACATGATGTTATAATTGCACATTCATCAGTACAACACCTCCCTCTAACATAATTGCGTGTGATAGTCACATGATGTTATAATTGCACATTCATCAGTACAACACCTCCCTCTAACATAATTGTGTATGATAGTCACATGATGTTATAATTGCACATTCATCAGTACAACACCTCCCTATAATAATTAAGTTGTATTGCGTGTGATAGTCACATGATATTATAATTACACATTCATCAATACAACACCTTCCTTTAACATCAATATTTCAAGTTGTATCAGAACCCATAATGACGCTTTCTGGTCAATGTCATTATGGGCTCCTGGTTGTATTGCATGTGATATTCACATGATGATATTATAATTCAGGTCAATACAGAGACTTCTGAAGGTCTACCAATCCTACAAAAGGTAAATAAGAACATTCATCTGTACTACTTGTGTAGGTTCCTAAACTGATAAATTCTGTAAACTTTATGTCATTGCAAGGATATACAGAATTTCATGTAAGATTTTATGAAATTCTTGGGAGGGGGTTGTGGGGAGAAAGCATGGATCATCAATTATTTTTTGTTGACCCCAAGTGTTAGTGAAGTAATGTACCATGTTTCCTATCGGGGGCAAGAAGGGAGATTCACCCCCAGATTTCAGCCAAATTTACCTCAACAATTGCATGCACAAAACCAGTTATTTAATTATTATATCACATTTCATTTATAATTAAATTTCAACACACTTGCATTGTGTATTTTTTATTTAAAGTCTTCTCAGAATCCTCTACAAACACACTGATATAGATTTGTATTTTATACATAATAATTATATGAAAATTGCACTGCTTGTGTGCTGAGGTTTTAAATCTCAGGTGTTGTAAATAAAAAGAGATAGTGCTCATCTTCATTTGTGTTTATCATCTTATTTTTTTGTGTAAAAATAGTGTGAAATATGGAAAAGATTTTCCGACTTTCAACAACTTGCTCGACAATTGGAGCAAATTCACGTTGCATTATCTTCACAACAGAAATTCCCATCACTTGTCAAAGCTAATTATTTTGGTAAGAGCTTGTCATGTGACTGCAGTCATGTGATTGAAGTCAATATAATTATCAGTTTGTTGTAGTGTATAGTTATTGAGTGTGTATGTGATATAAAGCACTGGAATCATGTGACATAAGGCACTGATAATTAGCAGATTTATAAAGTGTGCAGTTATTGAGTGTGTATATGATATAAACTATAAAGCACTGGTTATATGATTGATAATTAACATTTTTTGCAAGTTATGCAGTTACTGAGTGTGTATATATCACATGATATCATTTATTTTGATATAAATGTACACAAACTCTGCAACTATACACTTTACAACAAGCTGTTAGTCACATGACTCCAATGCTAATAATAATTATATCAAAAGGTCTTGTACGTGTTATTGTTCATAATTATGTATTTGTATGTTGGCATGTGTTTGTGTCTGTACTGTTGACAATACGTTTTTCATGGATGTACAACTTTTCTCTACAGATAGATTCAAGGAGTCAGTAATAGAAGAACGTAGAATATCATCAGAAAGGTTACTTGTGTTTGCAAGTAGAAACATACATTTAGTCACCTGTGCTCCTTTCATTAGTTTTATTAAAGTGAGTAAAACACTAATTAAAGGGCTGAGAGGATGTACAGCCAGGTTAACAACAAAACGCCCTCAAAATGTGTTTCAGAGACAATTTAAGAAATCAATAATGTTCCATATTTCATAGTGGGATATATTTTTAATTCTCGTTTATGCAACATAAATAATTTCCAGTATTTAATTTTGGGATAGCCTACTTTTGGTCCAATTATTGTACATCTGTACACTTGTATGTGTTATAAACAAAAAACTAGTAATTACATATATGGAGAAGAAGAAAGTAGTCCTATGATTTCTTTGTAGTAGTGTTGGGCCATTATCTCAGACAATAATTCCATTAGTAGTAGTGTTGTATTAGTATGACAATAATGACCAATTTTAGTTATAGTACATTTATGTCTAGTGGGTGTAGTTATAGTTATAGATACACAAACCGAAAGTAAATCTTTATTATAGTCTGTTCACATTCACAATGTTCTCAAAATTATGTTGTGATGACTTTATATGTAATATAATGTATAGTTTAATGTCATAAGGTTAATGCCATTTTATTGTAACTTAATAATAAAGGAATGGATTGAAATTTGACATACACAGAAAAGAATGGGAAGGACTATTATATTAAAATGGTGCAGGTAAAAAGACTGTTGGACATTCCAAACTAAAATTATGAACATCTTTATGAGATCATGGTAAATGTGAATGTCCTTTTGAAAAGTCTCTCTTCTTTTGATTATGGATTATACTACTTGTAATTATTGTATTATGTATAATAAATATATGTGACCTAATTTTCAAAAAGGAACCTTTTCCTGCAAAATCATTATTATCAAATGATTACCTTCAATCGCTTGTCATTCTGCCATTTTGTACAGGAAGCAAATAAAATTTGGTATCCAAAAGGTAATACCCCTTCCTGGATACCAAAAGTGATTTCAAATTTTTAATGTTCAAATTTTAAGGGATAATGTTATTATATCTAATGTATCTATCTCGTTACCAATAGGGATCAACTATTGTCCCACGTAATGAGCCACCACAATCTACTTATGCACAACAATCATCCACGAGTCACAACACATCTGAATTGAATACGGGACATAATGACATCGAAGATGAAATTGATTTTGATGTTAACAAGATGATAGAAGAACAAGAAAACACAGGAATGGAAGGAACAGGAGGAGTAAGTGAGGAGAGCAATGATCAGCAATTATCTGATGATAATCAGATATCTCTTGGTGGTTTTATTCGTTCCAATTCATTAATGGTATCGGAATGGGGACTGGAACATAACTTGAAATTGAGAGATGAGGGAAAACTAGATTTCAAGCCACTGGAAGAAGAGGAGGAAGAGAAAGAGGAAATTAATCTAGAAGAACAGAAGAGGAAGGATAATGTAACTGGATTGAGTATCCCAATATTTGAATTGGGCAAACCACAAGATGGAGAAGATGTAAAAGAGGATGATCTTCCTCTACCCAGTACACCAAATGTATTTTCCAAACCATCTCATGAAGAAGACTGGTGGTCACACGCTTTAGCAGAGAGCAGTGGTATAGTTGATGATTATGATAGCCTTATTGATAATATTGATTCTAAGGAAGATACATCCAGAGAGCCTCACTCAAACAAGGTTAGTAGTTCAGACATTGTGACTTTTAGAGTACTGTGGAATCCCTCTATTCTTGACACCCTTGGTATAAATAATTATAAGTGTCCTTAATACAGCCATGTCCTCATTTCAGGGAGGTTGGGGTTCCACTGAATAACATTATGACAATTGAGATGATATTATGAGTTATCTTGTGTTATTCTTATTGTGTTTCTCTCTTGATGTTGACAATGCCCTGTGGTCAAGTAATACCATCAGTAATTATTTATGGTATGATGCCACTTAAAATCAAACAGAACCACATCCATTTTTAGTTCCTTGGAAATTGATTTGTGGTCATTTGATACAGAGCCATGGGTAATGCCAAGGTACCACCTCCTGCCCCGGGCAGTGCCCCCATACATGTACATTAGTTATGTACACAATTACATACATGTATATACCCAAATTGGCACAAATGCATATACCCACGAACACCCACACACATAAACACATTCACCACAAACTCATACACACACTCATATACACACACATTCACACACATACATGTGTACACACATTCATGTACTTGCTCACACACACACACACACACACACACACACACACACACACACACACACACGTACATACTCATTCTGCACACATAGACATATACATACATTCATGTACACGTACACACTCACTCAAGCACACATATACACACATTCATGTACACACTCATTCACGCACTCATTTGCATACACATACATTCATACACTGAACACACTACTTTGTTGTATCAACTAGTGATTGTTTATGTTTATAGAATCTATTCTTATTGCAGAATTATTTGATGTCAGATGCAAACAAAAATAGCCAAGACAAGAGAAGAAGTAAATCTGTTAGCCCTCAAAGAGAACATGAAAGAGTAAGAGAGAGGAGGCCTAGCCCTACAGTTAGTAGTAATGGTGCTTATATAGTACATGCTGGCAAGTTGATAAGTCAAGGCCTGGATTTTGAAAAGAAAGGAGATTTGGAAGAAGCTTTTGATCTTTTCAAGGCCGGTGTGGATGTACTGCTGAGTGGAGTACAAAGTGAGTCTTGTTTCCATAGTAACCTTGTAACCAGTCACGAGGCATCTATATGTACTCTTGCACTGTAGCTTCTCCCTTGTCTGGTTTTTACTATCTGTGTAACTAATACTTGCAATTTACATACATGTATACATATATGTATAGCAACTGTAGCTAAGATTCTGGTAACCATAGTAACCCAGTATAATCTAGCTTGTAAGTTGTAACTTAGCCTACATGTATAACTTCAGTCTATTTGGCTACTATTGTTCAAATTGCTTACTACAGTACTTAGGCTTATAATTCTTACATGTGATAAAGCAGGTGCCTTGTTCTTTCTAGGCCAGAGGGTTCATTGTAAAATCAAAAAGGAAACCTAGTTACTATACATGTAATTATAAGTTACATTGGTTGCCATAGATGTACAAAACAGTATTACACAATAGACATGCACAATAATAATTATTATGTTTGTGTGCACATTAGCTGATAGCAAGACCTCAAGAAGAGAAGCTGTCAGGAAAAAGACTGCTGAGTACTTGCAATATACTGAACAGTTACAAATAAAATTATTCAAGAGAAACCAGAAAGCTCAGGTAAAGAGAGAGACATATCATAATAAAACAGTCTGTATTTGTTGATTCAATGTACCACTAAAGCTAACACGTATTTTACCACTAACATAGAGAGTACTACTGTACTACATGTACATGTACATCTACATGTACATTGTACCTTGATCATAGAGAATAGAGTACTAAATATGTACATGTACATTATACCACTATCATAGAGAGTACATTATACCACTATCATAGAGAGTACTACAAGTACATTATACCACTATCATAGAGAGTACTACAAGTACATTATACCACTATCATAGAGAGTACTACATGTACATTATACCACTATCATAGAGAGTACTACAAGTACATTATACCACTATCATAGAGAGTACTACAAGTACATTATACCACTATCATAGAGAGTACTACAAGTACATTATACCACTATCATAGAGAGTACTACAAGTACATTATACCACTATCATAGAGAGTACTACATGTACATTATACCACTATCATGGAGAGTACTACATGTACATTATACCACTATCATAGAGAGTACTACATGTACATTATACCACTATCATAGAGAGTACTACATGTACATTATACCACTATCATAGAGAGTACTACACGTACATTATACCACTATCATAGAGAGTACTACAAGTACATTATACCACTATCATAGAGAGTTTTTTTTTTTTTTTTTTTTTTTTTTTCAATAAAAGTAAAAATTAAAATAAAATAAAATAAAAGTAGAAAGAAATTCAAAATAAAGTTAGAACAGAATTTAAATATAAGAATTGGTGGTGATAAGGTCCATCGGTACGGTGTGATCTGGGAGATGGAATGAAGATCTAGCCCCACGAATACACTGAATAGCTGAGCGTAGCAAAGAGAAAGATAGGCGGCATCTCAACCAATTTAACATTTGACTATATGATTGTTCATCTCTTTTAATAGCTAACAGAGAAGCTAGCCTTTTATAAAAAATAGTAGCTTGCTTTGCCATACCCCCTGTTGCAGACATTACTATAGGTGTAAAGGTTGCAAACTCAATCTCTCGCACACGATTTTCATATGATCTTTTCTTGTTTTTCTCATGTTTCAAATATGATGCAGAGATATTTTCCTTTTTATTTGAAGGAGCATGAGGATTAAAAATTCTCACATCTATGAAAGACTTTTCAAATCTTCCACCCCAGAAACCATTCATGGCAATATCCAGGCGAGCACCTTCAGTAGTTATCGTTGACGCTGGAAAAGAAACTCCTTCAGGAATAGGTTGTAACTCAGGCTCTATCTTCACATCATGACACACTTCAGTTAAAAGATGCGCAGTCAAATCTCTAACTTCGTTGTGCCTGATAGAAGGGTATGCACCTCGAGGACAGGAAAGTGCATGACTAACATTGAAACTTTGCCCACAGGCACAGTGAAGAGGAACATCCTTTGGCATCCAGCCATATCTCAATGCAAGTGCATCTGAAAAAGCTCTTTTGTGGAGGCAAAAGCCATACTCCTTAATTGGAAGGCACGTCAACCATGCAGAAGAACCTCTCTCACTAGCAAGGTCCATACTTCGACATAGGTCTTCTGATAACGTTTCTCTTATCTCTGTAACTCGCTCAGAGTACCAGGTCTTCCTTTCTTGTACTAGATCACGTTTAAGAAGAATTTGTTCATAGGCTATTACTGAGTATGGTGTGTCAAAATTCATCCTTTTACCTAATATCAAACAAATGAGAGGATCACATACTTTACGAGAAGAGGAATATTCTAGATCAGCCATTTTTGTTGGATTTGAGATACCTAAGCCACCAGCTCGAGCTGGAATTGAAAACAAGGATCTTAGATCATCACTAGGAGGTGGTTTTCTTGTAAGAGATGGAATAAACATGGAACGAATAGTTTCTTCCAATGGTGCAAAAAGCTCACTAATATCAGGCGTTGTTCTTGAAATAAAGGACCATTTATGCCTAAAACCATGTATGTAGGCAGCATAGGCGGCATGTGGTTGACACTGGGCTATTGATGATAGAGTGACAAGCTCACTCTTCCAAACTGCAATCTTCTCAATAATAAACTTATCAACATAAGATTTCGAACCAATGGGTGCACCCAAATGAGGTCTCCCTTCATATGTAATATTAACCCCTGTTCCATAGAAAACAGATACAGCTGAAGAGTAATGTTCTTCTTTTACCACCAACCACGTCTTAGAGGCATTGACAAAATATCCAAAGCCACTCCCATAAGTGACAATATCATTCCACCATTTCCTTATATCATTTATCTTACCAACCGCAGCAGCATCATCTGCATACCAAACATTCTTAGCTGAAGGTAACTTGTTGATTAAAGGCACAGTAGACAATGCATAAAAAGGCATGGCCAAAGGGTCCCCCTGAGTAGTACCTTCTTCTGAGAACAATAGTTTTCCACCAATAAACAACTCAGACGAATTTCTGTAGGTATTAATAATGACGGTAGCTAAGGGAGGACAGATGAATTGAATATTATTTAGTGCAACCAAACGATTCAGACAATTAAAAGCATTACTAGCGTCTACAAGTAGAACAGCTTCAGTTTCGACATCTTTGTAGGCATCTCTTATAGCATGTGCAGCTGCTTCCACACCAGCAATCTGACCAGCACAAAGTTGTGAGCTACCAACAGCCTCCTGAATGTCATCTCTCACCACAGAAAGAATGGCCTTAGCAATGATACGCCTAGGTACCTCCCCAATGCCAATCGGCCTCACCCCTGGACATTTGTCCAAGGCTATGAGACGACAACAAAGTAGAGAAGAGATACCAGCAGGGTCAACAAATTCAACAGCAATACGTTTTGCAGTAAGAGCAAGGCTATGGCACAGATTCAGCGATGCTTTTTTATAAGATGTACATAACTTCCTCCAAGCCCAAGCATCAACACCAGACGGACCAGCAGCACCTGAGGTGTGTAGAGAGACTGATCTAACCAAGGCAGCGTCTATACTATCAAAAATAACTGGATGGGAATCCGGAGGAGAACCACGAATAATAGAATCTTCATTCAATGGTGCAGCGGCTGGATGTTTATCCTTAAGAATATCATAAATCGATCTCCCATTATCTGTGACATCACTAGGGTGTAACAATGAGCTACGCCCATACTCTGATAATAAACTAATTGCAGCACCAGTTTTTCCCTCAAACATCAACTTAGTAAAAGACTTAGATATATTCTGATTAAACTCACTAATTTGCGATTTATTTCTAGCATGTTGTCGTGTAAGGCGATCCTGGATCACCCTACCTTCCTTAACCAATTCATTCAAATCTCCACCTAACCATAGTGCCATTCTCCGCTCAAGACAATCACAATGTTCTCTAGATTTAGAATTTCTTCTAGGTTTCTGTAAAACAAGAATAGGCATAACAATAGCAGCTTTCAAAGCAATAGATTCCAGTGGAGAACGTGTAGCAAATGCTTCAAAAAGTCTCGCAAGCTCGGAAACAAAGTGTTTTCCTTGCATTCCTTGTGGTAGTTTAAAACAGTTATTCTTCCATTCAGTTACTTCCTCATATGCTCTATTGACATCATCTATGAATGTACCACCATCAACAGAACCCCACCTAAATGTAGCAGAAGACATTGGACGATAAGATGGCAGAGTAACAGATAAAGATGGCGGGTCGGGCATCAATTGGAATGATGAATCACTAGGCGCTTCTGAGTCATCTGAAATCGAAGTTTGTGAAGTAGATGAATCCTGAATATTAACACAGTTTCCATATCGATAAGGAGCACAGTTTTGACAAGAAATACCCACTTTCACGCATGAGCATTTTCTACACTTTCCTTTCGAATTACAAGAACAGCATGCGGGCATCTCGCTGTAAAGACACCAGTAGATAGACGATCAATATACCACTCTAAACTCTAAGACTACAACAACAGACTAACCACGAACAAAAGCCAACTTGAGAAACGATACACCGATCAACAAGCAGCAACCATTTTATTCAGGGCTAGTAGTACTATTATTACTATCATAGAGAGTACTACATGTACATTATACCACTATCATAGAGAGTACTACATGTACATTATACCACTATCATAGAGAGTACTACAAGTACTACATAGAGAGTACTACATGTACATTATACCACTATCATAGAGAGTACTACGAGTACATTATACCACTATCATAGAGAGTACTACAAGTTCATTATACCACTATCATAGAGAGTACTACATGTACATTATACCACTATCATAGAGAGTACTACAAGTACTACATAGAGAGTACTACATGTACATTATACCACTATCATAGAGAGTACTACGAGTACATTATACCACTGTCATAGAGAGTACTACATGTACATTATACCACTATCATAGAGAGTACTACAAGTACATTATACCACTACATAGAGAGTACTACATGTACATTATACCACTATCATAGAGAGTACTACAAGTACATTATACCACTACATAGAGAGTACTACATGTACATTATACCACTATCATAGAGAGTACTACGAGTACATTATACCACTATCATAGAGAGTACTACACGTACATTATACCACTATCATAGAGAGTACTACAAGTACATTATACCACTATCATAGAGAGTACTACATTTACATTATACCACTACATAGAGAGTACGACATGTGTATTAAGTTATTATATTTAATGTGTGCTATTATCTCCAGTATTAGTACACTTAGGGAAAATTCCATATTCTATTAATATCCTTTTATTTCTAGCTTGATAAGGCAAGGCCGAGTAATGCAAAACCACACCTACTGCAAGATTTCAAAATGATCAGTGTGATAGCTAGCAAGGTATGTACATACAGTATGTGTGTAAACTGCATATACAGCGGACACTGTCAAATACATCAAATATAATATGGTCAATCAGTCAGTGGGCTTCTTATATACTGGATTTCAGTAGCTTCCTGTAAAACAATCAGCTGAAAAGTGACAAGTGTTTAGCAAATATTGACATCTCAGGTTTTTACCTAATGTGTTTTGGTTGCTATACTTATGTAGGGTTGTTATGTGGAAGGATTTACTTTAATTTTGTTGCTATTGTATATACCATGATCAAAATATCAATGGTCATCACACATCATAAGGATACATGTACATGTACTTCTGCTGTACAGCAGTGCATGTATATGCCTCGACATGATACAGAAAACAGTTGATAACGAGAACCATCTTGTTTACATCCCATGTTAAACATTGCAAATATTTTTGTATGTATGTATGACACACTGTAGATAAACAGTATCAGATTCATGTTATATATTATGTTATATAGGTCTTACTAGTTGAGAGCAGACACACATCTCAGCGGTTTGTATTCAAGGTAATGAAAATGTGCAGTTTTAGTTCACTAATCGATATTTTAAAACTTAATCCCATATGAAGTGACATGGATATGTGTGTACATGGGATTATTTCACTACGAATCTTAAACAGTAGGGGCATATCCAGTGAACGGGCTCCAATGTCCCAGCCAAGCTATTTAGAGTGGTGCTTGAATTTAGTGCTGTTTATCACTTAAGTAGTACATATGTATAGTATATATAATATGTATTAACTCAAACATGGTTACTCCCAACTATCACCAACAGTGTCGGCAGAACACTCATGAAATAGAAGTATAGGTTATACACTGAGGTAAAGGTTTCTACTGGATTTATCAAACCGAGGGCCGAAGGCACGAGGTTTGATAAATCAATAGAAACCGTACCGAGGTGTATAACCGTCTTCTACCATGAAACGCGCGCGAAATACAGTAACTAAGCAAATCTTTGCGCGTGGCAACAGTATACATAATTTCACTTACATATGGATATAGTGTGGGTTTCTGTGGCTCTTTAGACAAGTAACTGATCAACAGTTCAATCGCAAATGACCAAAAGAGCTCTACATGTGGCAGACTTCCGGCTCCTCCTCTAAGCTGTATATTAAGGTGTGGTTTTCCAACAGCAATCGCGGTATCGATCGATCGCGATCGCTATCAAGAAGCTAGCGCTGCAAGAACAGCCCCACCCAACTCTTTTGGAATCTCATACAAGAGGAAGCAATAGAGCTCTGAAAGACCTCAATCAAGCATACAAACTGGTGTCAGATTTTCAAAAAGAACATGCATCACTATGAATTACAGCTAATAATTATAGCTACAGTTGTATATAGTCATCATGATTGTTGTTTTATGTCAATTATTATAATTATTATTTATGAAGTAAATTGACAACTATGTAACTTGAATTTCATTTCAATCACTGACGGGAAAATTTTACTGGGAGGTTTAATAACATGTTATCAAACCTCCTGGTAAAGACCGGGAGGTTTGATAACACATTTAGAAACCTCATTATAAGCAATCTGATTGGTCAATTCAATCTAGTCATGGTAGAATATTAAATTATATACCCCTAAGTCTTGGTTAATTAAAAATGAAGAGTTCTTTTCCCATTCTTGTACACTATATATATAGTTTCCAAGTTTATAGTATTTTTATATACTATATACTACTTGTATACTCACTACTACATGTAAGCAACCTCTTGTTCATCACATGTTTATCACATGTACATGTAGGTTCTTCATAAACGTCTCACTACTCAGCAGAAGACACAGATGCATGGAAGAATGCCACGAAGTAAAAACAGAACACCGGTAAGTAATAAATGTACAATGATTAATGTATGAGTAAAGTCTGTTCACATTCACGATGACCTCAAAATTAGGATGTGATGATTTTACAGTGTATAGTTTAATGTCATGATACATGATTATACATGTACTGTAACTCTATAATGAAGCTATGAATTGAAATTTGACATGCACAAAAAAGCGATATGAAAATGGTTCAGATTGTTAGTCATTCCAAATAATTATAGAACATTTTTTGAGATTGTGATGAACATGAATGACCTTTACTTATCCTTGCCTTCGGAGAAGCTTTGCAATGCCAAGTATGGAATTAGTATGTGATGAAATGTACAGTATATGTCAATAAAGAGTCACCATAGGGTAACAGTAACTACCTTCTTTTTACTGTCAGTATACATGTAGTACAGTAATTACTGTCTCACTACTGTGGTGTTGAATTGACAAGTATATCAATTACTGTTAAAACTATTGTTGAAGTACTGTAGTGTAGAAATCAAACCACTGAGTAATTACAGTACTGTATGGTGACAATGACATATCTGTACATACTGTATTACATGAGCAGTCACTTATGTTGAATCTAAGGTTTGAATAGACTCGTTAACTCTATTTCTTTTAGTCTCAGTGCCCTTATATGGTCAAACTTCTTCACCATTATGAGACACAATCAAACCGGATTTTCCTGTTACTAGAACATGTTCAAGGAGGACAGTTATTGCATCACTTACAGTCAATACGAGAACAACATCGAAATGTTTTGAAGGGAAAAAAACAAAAGAAAAAGAAAGCAAAGAAACAGACGGAAGAACAATTACAGGTAGAAGATTTGGTTACAAATAGCACAGCTGTTAATAGGGTTGTGATAGGAAAGGAAATCAATGAAGGAAGAGAAGAGCAGAGAGGAGGACTAGGTGGTGAAGATACGAACATATCAACGTCTCCAGCACCTCTTCCTAAATCTACTGTATCAGAGGATCAATATATGGAAAGTTTGTTGGCCCAGTTGACTGGTCTAGATCCTCCTAGTCATCCAGTTATAACCAGTTTGAATAGTGTAGGTACAGAAAGTGAGGGTACTACTACCGGCTCTGATGAGGAAGACAGTCTTACGAAACTTAGGAGAATATTACTAGAAGATACTGCCATGAAAAAGGAAGAGGAAGAAAGAGATACGTTAGCTGATCTTCGTAGGCAGTTGATGGAGGAAAGTACAAATGATGGAAATTTAGACGAGGAAAAGTGTTTGAGAGAGGAAGAGACAGATGAATTAGAAAATGCGATACAAGCTATTGATGATTTTGAGGAAGAAGAGGAGGAGAAAGAGGACAGTGTAAGAGAAAGGGAAAATCCTGAAGGTGAGGAAGTTGAAGAGGAAAGTACAAAAAAGGAACGTGATGAAGACGTGAGAACAGATGGTCATGATTTTAGTGAGCTAGAAAGATGCCTACTTGCATTCACTTCTGGTATTGACCAGGGAGAGAAGAACAACGACAAAGAAGTTACAACATTTGATGAGAGTTTAGCAACAAAAGTTAGCAAGAACAATGATATGGAGTCACCAGAAATGTCTTCTAGAAGTACTAGCACTGACTTAGTGGACATGAACAGTTCAAAATCTAATTTATTAATACTTAGTGATAGTGGCGGTACCACAGATGAAAAGATAAGCCCCAAAGGAAGTCCTACAACTGTAGATACTGACACTCTTGAAAAAGACACGAAAGAGAAAGTTGAAGAGAAATCGAATTTACAGGAACAAACTACTCCATTTGACACTGTAGATAAAATTGAAATGACTAAAAAACACATTGATTTAACTGGTGATGAAAAAGCCACGGAAATTACTATCATTCCACCGACACCAACTGTACAGCCTTCACAAAACTTTCCTATTGATTCCACAGATATATTAACACACATTACTAATCCTGTCTTACCTCAAAATACAAGTACTTCTGAAATCAAGAAAGAAAATAAAAGGTATATAGTTTTGCTTATGTTCATCATTCTTCCATTCATGGAAAATTGATTATAAACCATTCACCTATTCATTCATCTATTCATTCACCTATCTACTACATGTATCGTCCATTCGTTCATTCATCTGTCTACATATTTATTCATCCATCCACTGATTCATTCATTTATTCCTTTATGAACAAATTCTAACTATATCCATCTATCTATTCATTCACCTATCTACATGTACATGTATCTGACTATCTGTCCATTCGTTCATTCATCTGTCTACGTACATGTATTCTTTCATCCATCCACTGATTCATTCATTTATTTCTTTATCCACATATATAATCAATCTATTGAATACACTCTAATTTTAAAATTCTAAATTGTCATATAATCTTTCTATATACTGATAGATCTTCTGGTCAAAGTACTCCTCAGTTTTCACCTGTTGTATCTTTGAGAAATTCTCCAGAAACCTCACGAAAAGAGACACAAGATAACGAGAAAAAGGTTGAAAAGGATTCAAAGAAATGGGCTGCTCAAATTGTAATAGCATTAGAGCATCTTCATGCCAATGGGATAATTTGTAGGTAAGTGATAAGTATGTTGTAACTTGTAGAAGAGATTAACTCAGTTTATTACAGCATAATAATCCAACATACAACAAAACTCAACTGAAAATCATGCCTTTATAAATAACATATAGTATAGAAACAAGGGCCATAGACAATTAGGCTTGCATATTATATGACAATACATATTATGTAAGTACATAAAGATAACATAATATTGACTACAAAGTTACCACGATTATGTATTTCATAATTGAATGTGGTATATAATTTTATGTTCTGTAGAGACCTTCATCCTGGAAATGTCCTATTGACACAATCAGGTATGTGTATGTGTCTGTGGCTGTGGCTGTGGCTGTGTATGTGGCTGTGTCTGTGGCCGTGTTGTTATAAATGTAAATTGTCATTGGTTGTGTGAGTTTGTATATACATGTGACACTTATAATTATTTTTAATTGTGTATATATGTGTACATGTATGTACATTATAGGTGATGTAGCACTTACATACTTTGGCAAATGGGATTACGTTCCACTTCCTCTAAAGAATGAAGTAGTTGAGAGATTATATGTAGCTCCCGGTATGTGTGTGTGTGTGTCTGTCTGTCTGTGTACTTACCTTAAACAAATACTCATAGAACTCTTGGGATTGGAAATAGCTACCCCAGCTGCTGATTGGTGGAGCCTAGGAGCAATTATGTTTGAACTACTCACTGGCAAGGTAACGTGATTGAGCACTCTATACATACATGATATAAGGTTTCTTTTTTCCTAGCTGCTTGTGGATTGTCATCCAGGAGGTGTTAATTCTCACATACCTCTTACTATTCCTGCTCCTATTTCTCCCGAGGCTAAGTCTTTACTAGAGGAGGTAAGGCCATAGTAATGTCACTAGAGATGTGCGATACAACTAAATACAATGTAATAGTATTGTGTATTGCTCCCAAAAATATCATGATACAATACAGTATCCGATATTTGAAATAATAATTGAAATGCTTATAAAATGTAAATAAATGTCCTATTTGAATATATTTGTCAAGAAATGGTAAAAGAAATCAATCAAAGTTATGCACACTAGCTTGTTATAATTGCTTTTAGGTATAAAATTAGGCAAATTAGAAAAACCTTATTTACTAAATTGTCCACTCTGGTGTATTGATACACCCAAAAGCCAATATTGTATCACAATATTGAATGAAAATTTCTATGTTTCGATATATCGATGTGTATTGCACATCACTAAATGTAACTGTGTTTGTGCAACCAAATGAATATAAAAGATATATACTAGACAGATGATACTCACGCCTGAGCAGATGATACTCACACCTTAGCAAGCAAGAATTTAAAATTAATTTTGGAGAATCGCATCGAATAAATAGACCTGAGTAGTGTGGGGCTCACTCAGGCTTGTCCTAATTAGTTGAGCAATATTGCATATTTTTTGGATATCTTCATTAGCTTAGCATTACGTAGACCTGAAATTCAATTATTGCTCAACTTCTTCAACTGTCATTATAGTGTCATATTTATTTTATATGCATAATTATGTGCATACCAACATTTAGAAATTTATGCTGGATTTCATTTTTGTAAACTCACTTGGTTTGGCGTATTTAACATGCATAATAGATCTTTAATTTAATCTTTGCAAATTGTAGACTTCATTTGCATGATTTAATTAAATACGTGTTAAATATTGCAATCCAGTGAGTTTGCAAACGTTAAATCCAGTGACAGTTTCATAATGTACTCTGTAGATGACTTTCAATAGAATACCCATAAAAATGTTACTTCTTCATAGGACAAAGGTAGAAGTAAGACTATAAATTTGGTAGTACAACACGTCTAAACAAAGTGATTTTTGAGAAGACACTTTCAAATTTGGTTTGACTGATCAGATTTTAAAATTGAATTCTTGGGCAAGAATGTAGTTTTTATATGTACATGTACAGTGTACATGTATTTACAAGTGCCACATATTGTTTACTATTCCTGTGAGAGCATTTTTTAACATTTCACTCTTTTTTTTGTCATATTTATTTTTTTGCTAGTACAATTTGTTTGAGCGAAGTGTGATTTGCTCAGACAACAGGCTAAATGGTCAGAAATTGTCTGATGTCTGATTGTTATTTCCACCTCTGGAAGGAAATACAAAATAATGTATGGGCATTGTTAAATGATTTGCCTGTTTTTAGACTGTTTGCTTCATTATCTCATTATTCCTTATTATTTAATTTTCTAATAGTTTTTACAAGTTAATCCATTAGAACGACTTGGTAAGTGTATTATAATAATTATTATGTGTGTATAACTTTTATTATTGATCACATGACCATTAGTCAATCAGTTACAGTAACGTATTGCATACATGAATGTGTAATAATTTATTACACACTATTCATCTCTACTATAGTGTAGTTATGAGTACAATACCAGTTAGCAAGTGTGAAAATGACTTAAAACACTGGCTTTATTCATTTGTTTCAATGTGCACTAACTGAACTGAGTTATGTAATGCTCTCATCTTTGGTTTGGTTTGTCTATCATGAAGCCTGAACTGTTATTGCATCTCTTGTATGCACTTAAAGCCATGTACATGTACATCATAGAAATGTTAACCTTTACGATATTTGATTGTTTTTACTAAGTATGTCATAGTTCGAGTTCAACAGTATTTTAAAGCTGTCCATACTGGCTGTAGCCCATCAAATATATAATTAAATACATGAACTTCAGTGTAATAATATAGTTATTATCTCTCATAGGTTCTGGTCTGAATGGTATAGAAGATATTAAATCTCATCCTTTTTTCTTTTCTGTGGACTGGAATACTTTGTGTAATAGTGCAACGAAATGACATATTTTTATTGTATTGAAATTTAAATTTGCAGTTTTATTCAACTTGTTATAATAAAAATTGAGTGGGTTTTTGTCATTTTTGATGACTTTAGACCTGTTGAACACTTGTTAGCAATGTCTCAGAACGTTTCATTAAAAAAATTCATATTGATTTCAGTATAGATGGGGTTAAAAATTGATAAGATTCAGAATATTATTGGCTATATACAATCTGAATGTTTTCAAGTATGTATATTTTTATTCCTAAACACTGCTTGTGTTACTATAAATGTGTTTCAAATGTTTCGCCAACCAATTGCAACTGTATTTAGTTTTGAAGACTTCAGGATTTAAAAACTGAGTGGATTGTTGTCACTTTCAATGACCACATCGAAAATCTTTTAAAATGGCTAACAATTTGAACTTTTTTGATTCCAAAACGGATTACTACAAATTTATTTCAAACATTTTGCCAAATATCTGCCTAAGTTGTGAAGAATCATGTGACTAAATATTCAGTGGATATTTTTCATGACAGCTGATCACGACCTGTTAAAAAACCTGACAAATGACTGAAACGTCACTTGACTGGAAGTTTTATTGTACTGGTCATGTGTACATTACTAAGTAAAAACTGTCTTCCGTAATAGCTATGTATATAATATTAAAGTACAGTGAATTCTATGATTAAACACAAAAATGACATGTCTTTAAAATTGTTTATTTTGTTGCCCTGTCTAGAACAGCAACAGGTGCTAATATTCTATTTTTATTTGTTTCTGTGATTTGTCCATTGGTTATCATTTCATCTAGAATCATGTGAGCCTTGTCAATATTGAACATTATCTGATTATTATGTTAAGGTCATACATCCAGTGCTATCCTAAACAGGCCCAGGGTGAATGCTGGTAGGTCATACATGCATGTACTATGCTAAACAGGCCTAGGGTGGATGCTGGTATAGGTTCATTAATATTATGTTAAGGTCATACATGCATGTACTATGCTAAACAGGGCTAGGGTTGATGCTGGTATAGGTTCATTATGTTAAGGTCATACATGCATGTACTACACTAAACAGGGCTAGGGTGGATGCTGGTATAGGTTCATTAATATTATGTTAAGGTCATACATGCATGTACTATGCTAAACAGGGCTAGGGTGGATGCTGGTATAGGTTCTTTAATATTATGTTAAGGTCATACATGCATGTACTACGCTAAACAGGGCTAGGGTGGATGCTGGTATAGGTTCATTAACATATAAATCTGAAAGTTGCAACAGCTTTTTCATGAATTTCATATACCTACATGTATGTAGATAATGCATTGATGAGACAATTAGAGGATACATCCAATTCACACTATCATGTGTCCACATCCAATAAATGAGATTGAAGAAAGAGAAAAGAAATGATTGAATGAGATCAGAACAGAGAGAAAAATGGGAGGAATGAAAGACAAAGATATAAGAAAAATAAAGGAGAGATGGGTAAAGGAGAATGACTTGTGATCGTAACAGAAATCAAATAGCAAGAAGAGTGAGTGAGTATGTGACCATATATCTCATGTAGATAATTACAGCTTACCACACTGTCAAAGAATCGATCATATGTTTCAACTATATTGTGTATAAATTCCAAAACAGCTAATTCATTCTGAAACCAACAGCAAATAATATAAAAATAAACTATATTTATTAGACACAAGGTTTATTATATAAGGCAATGCATTATTATGATATGCAGAGGACATGAAAGTATTACAAAACCAAAAGAAAACTGCAAAGTCTGGAATCTGACTAGGTTTAACCCAGGACATACTGATATCTAATTAGGCTCTCTGAGACACCAGACTTCTTGATGACAGAAGAGTGCAGGATTGTACTAATCCCAAATCTAGTTTCAAAGTTCAAATCTAACTCTCTCTCAAAGACGACTGGCTAAAGCTGACTAACAGTATCCTAACCAGTGGAAATGAAGTCTCTTAGTGGTCTCTTCACTAGCAATCAGGAACACGAACACGTGTGTCACTAGTACCTATTGCAGTTGATTACAGCAACCGTACATAAGTATCACTCCTTTGTGTTTTGCCTTTACTTAAGTTGTGTATACTGATGTAGGTTGTTATGTGGAAGTGGTATTTCATTTTGTTGCCAAAGCCATCTTGTTCCTGTGCTTTTTCGGTTTTGATATATATCCCTACATACTCTTTCATTTAAAAAAATGCTTTTTATTATTCTTGTTTTGATTCTATTTGTAAAGAATTCAGGTAAATTTTTGATCAAATATGTGATGACTATTCTGTTTCATTTACTACAATATTATAATTATTTGTTGCTACATCCTCTTTCATTTTTGAACATGTTTCTATATTATTCTTGTTTCGATTCTATTTTTAAATGACTAGGTATAATAATATATATCCCTATGTACTCTCATTTTTTTATTATTTTACAATGACTTAGTGGCATAATTGCAATGAAATTTCTTATCTGAGAGTGATCAACTAACACATTCAGTTATACTAATGATTTGTACATGGACAGTTCAGTATCATCTGGGTTTACAAATTTTGCTATTTGTGGAAGTGATGATATGCAGTGCAGAAGCACATTCAGTACAGAAGCACATTCCATTATACTACTGAATGATTTGTACGTGGACAGTTCAATATCATCTGGGTTTACAAATTTTGCTATTTATGGAAGTGATGATATGTATAATACTTTATACAACTTATCTGTTTTGTAGCACACCATCTCCATAATAACATCCATAATTCTCTTAAAATTAATGGGTGTGTTTTAAAGGGTGTAGTTTATTACAAATGGCGTCCTATCGTAAGTAGGTTGCTGTAGTTTCTGAAAGTATTCGTTGTCTAGGTCAAAAAACAGAACAGTAAGAAGTTTGTTCCCCTGAATTTAACTTAAAATATATTTGTATTTGTGCTAAAACTACTTTAATAGCTCCAGAAACGTAGAAATCTATTTTTCTGAAAAAGAGGAATAATAGTAAATAGTGAATAACATTTTGCCAGTTTTGCTACTTGCCGGTTCTATACTTTAACGAAGACCTCTGAATATCTAAAAGGTATTGTTAGTTATAAAAATACTCAATGTATTGTAAGTTATGTATATTTTAACTTATTTGTATATATTAACCAGAGATTTCAGCTTTCCACTAGCAATTGAAATGTATGGGCAGCCATTTTGTTTTCGGGCCATCCCTGCATAGAGAGTACTATAATTATATATTTATGCCATGACATTGCCATGAAATAATTATGTGTAGTGTTATGACCACAATAGAGAAAAGATGCTATTATCAATGAATTGAATAATGTTCAAGAATAGAATCATCCTTATTTCCCTTCCACAATATAAACAAGTGTATATAGAGCAAAAAACATCCCTATATTTGCTTTGTGATGACTATGTATTAAGCATTGCTGATAGCACTAGTGTCTCTACCTTTCTGTGTACTCGAAAGCTGGGGCCTGAAGAAGTAAGTGTAAGCCTGATTGCAGTCTAAATACACAGATCTTTGATGAACTGACTGAAGTACTCCTTCAAGGTTCTAAATGATGACTTCCTCGTGTCTGAAACTCAACAACTTATCATACTTACTTGTTAAAGATTCTTGCATAATATCTATACTGTTTCTCTGCTATATACAACAGTTATTGGCAGTTTTACATCCTTTCTGAATCTTCCTGGCTGGTCTGTAGCTCAAACGCGCGTTCTTTTACGCGCCACGCCCATTAATTGACCGAGCCCCCGGGAATGACGCAACTTCCTTAACTACGTATACAACGCATAGTCGCGCAAGTGACACAAGAATATATATATAATATATATATACATTAAACCCCGTGGAAAGCAATTATAGGGATGGCCCTACGGGCCATAATAATTATATATAATTATATACATTAAACCCCGTGGAAAGCAATTATAGGGATGGCCCTACGGGCCATAAAAAATGCGATATGCATAGTTGTCACAATATAATAAGTATATCATGGTATATAGCACTATTGTAAACTGAACACAATATGTACAGCTTACATCGTTATAAAGGTCCTTACACATAAACGACTATCACTGTACCTCTGTGTTGTCCACTGCTATAATGAAATATAGTGATGCATATTTTCTGTAAACAATCTTGAAATTCTTGTATTCCATAAATGAACACTATAATAATATTTATATTAATGGATAGTTCGTTAGTTTCATGGGGCTGGTTTGGTGGGTGGATTACTATAAAACTAAACCCACTTTTCCTAGACCCTATGCAATGACGGAACATGGACCCTATAACCTATGATCAACAATCCGACAATTTGAGGTGAAAGTTCTATACTACCTCCTGGTAGATTAGTCACACTGTTTACTTATATCATAGTTTTATAACTTACAATTATGTTGGTTCACTCAACAGTTAATTTTAATAGATATTACAAACCACTCTATATACCTGATCCTCATTCCTGGCTAGGCATTTTCTGACAATGTCTGCTTCTGAAGTGACCCTTTCTTCCACAGAAACATACTCATAATATTGACTAAGTCTTGTCTGACCCTGTTTATTCACAAGCAGAACAAACTTGATCATACTGATATCACGCCCAGATTCGAATTCCTAGGCAGTGAGTAGGCACTTTCAGTTTTTTAGTGTTGTAATTTTACAACATCCTGTCAGATAGGAAGTACCACACCTACTTATTACATTGCTAAATTTCACTGCAATGACTGGGTCTTGGATGTACCACACCCCAAATTACTGTAGATTACGAGAGTATACCAATGTGGTGGCGGCATGTCGGCATTCTATTGTTCAAAACGCCCACGCTTTGTTGGATGTGGTCTAGCGGTACTTTGATTCAAGTGTCCGCCCTTTGATGTTACTTTGAAGTTAGCTTAGGTACTTTAAAAAAAAAAAAAAAAAAAAGTGAACGTTATGTTGATGTATATGTAATGTATACACTTTGTTTCTAGCTGGTTCTAGCGAGAGAGAAAGGGATGTTGGGAGAATAAGTGACAAATAGCGTTCGCGTGCAGACATGAGTAGATGCTGTGCTTGCAGTAATTGGTAAGCAAGGTTGAGGTGAGTGTTACATTGCTCCACAAGCTGGCAAATTGCATGTATTCAGTTGCAACAAAGGTTTTCATTTTAATAAGCTGCTGAGCCACACCTCGCAATCAGTATATTAAAATTAAGTCATTATTTTTTCAAAAGCCCTAAGAAACTGTGGTAGCCTTAATTAAGCCCAGCCCTATCTGCAATTCACGGAGAGAAAGCATACTAGATCTATTTCCAATGAAATACAATCGAAAATGATAGTACTTAGTTAATTCATTGGATTAGGAAAAGAAAAAGGTTTTATAAAAAGAACATTAACGTCATAGGTATAGTCAAAAGAAGATGAAAGATTAAGAAAAATAGACTAGTATGTATATTCAATACAAGCGTAAGTAGTCATAGGCTTTCCACTGTAATAGACCCAATTTAATTAGTATTCGAAAATATAGAAAATTAAAGACTAAGAAAAATAGGCTAGCACATATATTTAATATAATCATAGGCTTTCAACTGTAATAGATCAAATTTAATTACTATTCTCACAAATCGAAAATAAAAGAAAATTGAATTATTAACATTTCCTTTTAAAATTTGATAATAATTTACTATTATATTGAAAATGCAACTCAAAACACAAGAACAACATTACAAAGAAACATTTGAACAAAAAATACAATTGAAATACACACACACACACACACACACACACAAAAAAAACACAAAACACAATATATTTCAAAGAACTATAATAAATGTCATTGAGATGAATAAGCAATGAACGAAGATGAGTCCTTGCAGAAGGGAAATCCCAATGAAGATGAGTCCTTGCAGAAGAGAAATCCTAATGAAGACGAGTCCTTGCATGCAGAAGAGAAATCCCGATGAAGATGAGTCCTTTGCATGCAGAAGAGAAATCCCAATGAAGATGAGTCCTTGCAGAAGAGAAATCCCAATGAAGATGAGTCCTTGCAGAAGAGAAATCCCAATGGGGATGGTCCTAGGACGAAGTAGACTGGAACTGGAGCACTGGTCGAAGTAGACTGGAACTGGATGAGGTAGTTAGACTGTAACTGGAACACTAGATGAGCTGGACCGGATGTACTGGAACTGCCCCACACGGGGCTGGATCTAGTGACTCGAAGAGACCTCCGGCGTCCCCAACCTGGGCATCGGTATACTCATTTGTCCCGCACACTCCTAACAACCAGGATTGACCATGCCACCCCCCAAAAAAAAGAAAAAGAGGGTGGCATGGCCAACCCTGGCTGAGAGGAGTGATTAGAACAAATGAGCATCCAAATTCCAAGAAGAGAACACCAGAAGAAACCTCGAAATCATCAGAAACAGACCTGTGCAGGGAGGAAAAATAGTAAATACACTGTTCACAATAAAATAATATTGAAGAAGAAAGTATAGAATATAGAAAAGAGTATGGAGACATAACTTACCTCTTATTGAAGTATAGATGCGACGAGGTAGAGGTAGAGAGAGTGGATAGATGGACAGGGAGGTAGCGAGTAGAGTTTTCTGGGAGAGAGAAGAAACAATATGCAAATTAACATGACAGACAAACGGAATTATTAATATGATATGCATGAATTATATACATGGGCATGGATGGCAACAATGCCCATAGAAGAACAAGAATCACCTGTCGTTTAATCTTCATCCATCTATCCACATCCTTCGCATCTTGGTCCTGGGTCCCTCCGTGGTACATGCAGAATCTTCTTCGTCTTGAGTCTCGAGATCGACGACATGCACAGTCTTCTCTGGCTTATGAAAGGGAGCTCAAATTCCTGCACGTGCAGCAGCAGGTCTGGGAGCATGCATGCATGCATGCACCCATCCTCGCCAGGGAGGTGTGTGCACAGGGTGAGGATGCAAGCAATTAATTATTAATTGTAATATTTTAGTAATATAGAAAATATAATAATTATTAAATAACATAATTTATGTACAATGCTATTCTTTTTTACTTCTGTATAACATACAGAAACCGAACAAAATACTGTTGACTTTGAAAACATTCTTTGCCCAAGGACGCATGCTGCATGGTAGCAATGATGATGATTTTTTTTTTTTAATGCTAACAATAAACCGGAAAACAGATTATATCGAAAACAGTGTATTTAATTATAACAAAAAAAGTAGAAATAGCTAGCTAATTCGAAAACATTTGCAAGAATGATAATTTGAAATTAGTCTCCAGCTACTTGAAAGAGAAAGAAATTAGTTCATTAATTTGAAAATATTTCCAATGAAATACAATCGAAAATGATAGTACTTAGTTAATTCATTGGATTAGGAAAAGAAAAAGGTTTTATAAAAAGAACATTAACGTCATAGGTATAGTCAAAAGAAGATGAAAGATTAAGAAAAATAGACTAGTATGTATATTCAATACAAGCGTAAGTCGTCATAGGCTTTCCACTGTAATAGACCCAATTTAATTAGTATTCGAAAATATAGAAAATTAAAGACTAAGAAAAATAGGCTAGCACATATATTTAATATAATCATAGGCTTTCAACTGTAATAGATCAAATTTAATTACTATTCTCACAAATCGAAAATAAAGAAAATTGAATTATTAACATTTCCTTTTAAAATTTGATAATAATTTACTATTATATTGAAAATGCAACTCAAAACACAAGAACAACATTACAAAGAAACATTTGAACAAAAAATACAATTGAAATACACACACACACACACACACACACACAAAAAACACAAAACACAATATATTTCAAAGAACTATAATAAATGTCATTGAAGCAATGAACGAAGATGAGTCCTTGCAGAAGGGAAATCCCAATGAAGATGAGTCCTTGCAGAAGAAAAATCCCAATGAAGACGAGTCCTTGCATGCAGAAGAGAAATCCCAATGAAGATGAGTCCTTGCAGAAGAGAAATCCCAATGAAGATGAGTCCTTGCAGAAGAGAAATCCCAATGGGGATGGTCCTAGGACGAAGTAGACTGGAACTGGAGCACTGGTCGAAGTAGACTGGAACTGGATGAGGTAGTTAGACTGTAACTGGAACACTAGATGAGCTGGACCGGATGTACTGGAACTGCCCCACACGGGGCTGGATCTAGTGACTCGAAGAGACCTCCGGCGTCCCCAACCTGGGCATCGGTATACTCATTTGTCCCGCACACTCCTAACAACCAGGATTGACCATGCCACCCCCCCAAAAAAAGAAAAAGAGGGTGGCATGGCCAACCCTGGCTGAGAGGAGTGATTAGAACAAATGAGCATCCAAATTCCAAGAAGAGAACACCAGAAGAAACCTCGAAATCATCAGAAACAGACCTGTGCAGGGAGGAAAAATAGTAAATACACTGTTCACAATAAAATAATATTGAAGAAGAAAGTATAGAATATAGAAAAGAGTATGGAGACATAACTTACCTCTTATTGAAGTATAGATGCGACGAGGTAGAGGTACAGAGAGTGGATAGATGGACAGGGAGGTAGCAAGTAGAGTTTTCTGGGAGAGAGAAGAAACAATATGCAAATTAACATGATAGACAAACGGAATTATTAATATGATATGCATGAATTATATACATTGGCATGGATGGCAACAATGCACATAGAAGAACAAGAATCACCTGTTGTTTAATCTTCGTTCGTCTATCCACATCCTTCGCATCTTGGTCCTGGGTCCCTCCCTGGTACATGCAGAATCTTTTTCGTCTTGAGTCTTGAGATAGAGGACATGCACAGTCTTCTCTGGCTTATGAAAGGGAGCTCAAATTCCTGCACGTGCAGCAGGTCTGGGAGCATGCATGCATGCACCTATCCTCGTCAGAGGGAGGTGTGTGCAGGGTGAGGATGCAGGCAGTTAATTATTACATGTAATTTTGTAATAATTATTTTAGTAATATAAAAATATATTATAGATGTCAGGAATAATAATAATTATTAAATAATTTACGTACAAAGCTATTCTTTTCATACAAAACACCGCACAAAATACTGTTGACTTTGAAAACATTCTTTGCCCAAGGATGTATATATGCATGTAGCAATGATGATGATTTTTTTAAAAACGCTAATAATAAACCAGTCGAATTAGAAAACAAATTATATCGAAAATAGTGTATTTAATTTATAACACAAAAGTAGAAAAAGTGATAGCTAGCTAATTCGAAAATATTTTCAAGAATGATAATTTGAAATTAGTCTCGAGAAATATAGATCTACCATGTGCCAAATTAACTTCTACTTTCAATATGGAAGGGTGATTAGTATCAAATTTAAACATGTTTTTTCTTAAAAGAAAACTGTCTTTTCGAAAATAATGTATTTTCAAAAATGTTTTTTCTTAAAAAGTACACCATAATTAATATTATTTATTTTTCAAAACTTGTAAAGTCTGATACACCAAGAGGTCAATGTGACAATAGTAGTGTATATTGCATAATAATAAAGACAAATAGTGTATAATAAATAAAATATAAAATATTACAAAAAATAGTGGTGTATATTATTGTAAACAAAAAGTGAAATTTGAAAAAAAATGTACAAAAACAGAAATTAAAGAGAAATTAAAGTCTTCTGGACTGGAGTAGTGGATGAGGTAGACTGGAATTGGAGCACTGTATGAGGTAGGATGAACTGGAGCACTGAATGAGGAAGTTAGACTGGAGCACTGGATCAGGTATATTGGAACTGCAGCACTGGATAGAATTAGAACACTAGATGAGGTAGAATGGAACTGCAGCACTGAATGAGGTAGACTGGAATTGGAACACTGGATGAGGCAGACTGAAACTGCAGCACTGGATGAGGTAGACTGGAAATGGAGCACTGGATGAGGCAGGCTGGAACTGGAGTTCCAATTTCAGTCTACCTCATCCAGTGCTGCAGTTCCAGTCTACCTCATCCAGTGCTCCAGTTCCAGTCTAACCTTCTCATTCAGAACAGACTTTAATTTCTCTTGTCTGTTTTTGTACATTTTTTTTTTATTTCACTTTTTTTTACAATAATATGCACCACTACTTTTTATAATATTTTGTATTTTATTTATTATACAATATTTGTTTTTATTATTATACAACATACACTACTATTGTCACATTGACTTCTTGTGTTTCAGACTTTACACCTAATTGTTTTGAAAAATAAATATTATTAATTATTGTGTACTTTTGTATGGCTTAAAAGATGATTTTCTTTTAAGAAAAACATTTTTGAAAGTTTATTTGTTTTCTTTAAAGATAAAAGATGTTTAATTTTGACATTTATATTGTTTATTGGCTTTTTATGATGAAACTATAGTCAGTTGTTCCATATGAATCTGAATGTTCTTCTCTTTGGTTTATATATTATTCAACATGGTCTGCAACTATCAAGTTAATATTAATGGGGTTATCTCTCGCTCTCAACTTGTACCATTTTGATATGATAATGAACAGTATTAATACGAATATCAAGATAATACTCTGAGCAAGGTAATAATAAAAACCACAGCTAGGTATAGTATGATACAACAGTTTAACTGATAAACCAAAACATCCAGTGAAGTACAAAACAAAACCAAGTCCTATTAGTTTTAACATTGGAAGAGATATTCGATGTAAATACCTGGAAAAGATGTGTTTCAGTATTAAATGGGAGAAAGGAATTCCAAATACTATTATTAGTGTTGTGTCTAATTATTCCTCACCTAAGAAGCACATGTCAATGATAAGAAGTAATAACATTAATAATGTCTTTACATTTTCTACGCCTTCCTCTGTGAACGGACCACCATATTTCTTTTTTCCTAAATCAATTCTTGAAGGAAAATTCTCTTCACAATGTATTTCTGGATAACCTACAGTTGATTTATAATTCAGTTTTTCAATAAACTTGAAACTGAATCACAATGGCTTTGCTTTGGTTATAATACTAACACAGGATTAGTTGTTTATCATACACACACATACATGGTCTCTTTCAGATGCTATTCATGTATAGCTTTCATCCCGTGTTGATCTTGAGACAACAGGTTTTGGAGTATATAGTGAATGAGGAACCATTTCTTAACAATTAATAATTATGATGACCATACATACATATTACAACCATATACATAAGTGTAGTTATTGTCCTGTTTATATTATAGCTGTTATTTATGACAGGATCATATCCTCAGTATCAATAGAAGAAGCTCTACCAGTATATTTATCTTGTGTATTCAGGATCCTGTGCAGGTACGAAATTTGGAATTCAAAATAAATACAACATACTTAACTGTATGATTGCATAGGGTTGCACCAATACACTTATATTTCATAATCCAAATCGATTAGTAATTTGCAAAGCTTGACAAATATTTTTGTATTACTGGAGTGATGTGTGAAGCTTGCTTCCACCATTCCATGGGTTACCCTGGTATTGCAGTACCTCTAGGTGTAGCCCACTTTATATCCTTAATTAATGAAACAAATGAGTTTAATATGAACCTGTATTGTGCTTGTCAAGGTCTGTTGTTATTGACTCTTACCTTCTTGTATCAGTGACAATCTCAATTCACATACCAATTAAATAAAGAGTTGGACAAGCTTCTTCTGTTCTGCAAAAACCATCCAACATTGAAACCCTCTAGAAGTCTTATTTATTGTGTAATCTGTTTATGTCTGGAGTGGAAGGATTGCATAGGTACAAGGATGATATAAGTAAATGACCATCAATTTGTCATAATCAATGATTCACAAAAAACAAGTGTATATAGAGCAAAAAACATCCCTATATTTGCTTTGTGATGACTATGTATTAAGCATTGCTGATGGCACTAGTGTCTCTACCTTTCTGTGTACTCGAAAGCTGGGGCCTGAAGAAGTAAGTGTAAGCCTGATTGCAGTCTAAATACACAGATCTTTGATGAACTGACTGAAGTACTCCTTCAAGGTTCTAAATGATGACTTCCTCGTGTCTGAAACTCAACAACTTATCATACTTACTTGTTAAAGATTCTTGCATAATATTTATACTGTTTTTATGCTAAATACAACAGTTATTAGCAGGTTTACAACTTCCTTAACTACGTATACAACGCATAGTCGCGCAAGTGACACAAACATATATATGCCGGTACATGTATTATAATATAGATTCAACCCCGTGGAAACTGGAAAGCAATTATAGGGATAGCCCTACGGGCCATAAAAACATGTCATTTGGATTTTGATATGTACATTCCGGCACTTGGCACTTCATATTTAATATTCTTTTCTATTAGCACTAGTGATGAACAGTATCAATTGATGTTATTCAATGATCAACAATACATTGTACATTCATGAATAATAAGTTTGCATGTCTGGGTCAGACTATGCCAGGAAACTTTAGAATAGTTGTCCATAATATATGATCCGTGCCAACTTAATTTAAAATAGGCACAACTGACAAGCTTTAGCTACAAATATCAGTATTCCTATTTAATGCACACCACAGCCCCTCCCGTCGACACTCCCAATCTGTGACTTCTGGGTCTAGAGGCACAAGCTGCAAGCATATATAAGGAATCAAACTATTGAACTAAAAGCAACATGTCTAAAGAGAAGGTGAGTTAATTATAATTTATTTAAATAATTCAATGAAGGTAAATTTGGTAAATTTTTCAGGCAGAAGAGCTGAAGAACCAAGGTAATACATCTATGAAAGCAGGCAAAACTGAAGAAGCTATAACTCTGTACAGCGAGGCTATTGATTTGGATCCTGATAATCATGTATTATACAGTAACCGATCGGCTGCTTATGCAAATCTAAAGAAATATCAAGAAGCTCTTGAAGATGCCGAGAAAACCATACAGTTGAAACCGGACTGGCCAAAGGCAAGTTGTATAAGAAAGAATATAGAAAGAAGATAGGACAGTCCCGTCAGGCTAATTCTGGAAATTCAAGATTTCTCCGACAGCTACAATCTGAGTTGGACTTAAAAACTATTTATTACTGCAATGACCGACAGTACATGCCAGTAACTGGTAGTAAAATCACAAAGTAGTTTATACTTGGTACTACTTGTAGTGCTTCTTGAATTGACCTGTAATAAATTGGATTGCCCCACCTTACATTATGTTTGTATACTTGCTCCTGCCAAGTAGCCTAATGTAGTTACACACCTATACCGATGCCTTGTAGGATAGTCACAGGAATGCAGACCACAATTATACCTATAGATTGAACCCTCCACTATATAAAATTCCTGGACCTTCCAAATGACAATGACTATATTCCTGTGACTAGCCATTATCCACAAGTATAGCATAATTTTGTAAACTATGTTATCTTTGTGAAGATGAAATTGATCTATTTGTCCATTGAATAAACTGAAGAGAGCGATACTTCACAATTGCCCATGATATCACCACACCCCTCATGAATAATTAATTATTCCCAACAGTTTGCTGTTCACATACCGGTCTTCCTATAGTTTGCATGTTATGATCTGCACATTTGACATCTCTGTTTAGGGTTACTCAAGAAAGGGTGCAGCATTGACTTACCTCAAGAAATTTGCTGATGCAGAGGAGACCTATCATGAAGGACTAAAACTTGATCCTAACAATGACCAGTTAAAGAAAGGATTGGAAGATTCTCAAAACAAAAAAAGTGAGTGAAATTTTAATTTATTCATAATTTAACCTTTTCTTTTCTTAGTGGATGATCTCAATCCTTTCCAAGCTAAAGATGCATTTGAACGGCTCAAGAATAATCCCAAGACGGCACCTTTCATGTCTGACGCAAGCTTCATAACAGGACTAGAAGATATTGCTACTAATCACCAGTCTTTATCAAAGTAAATAATAGTATTTCTACACATATGCAATAGTGTAGTTTTTAAATCTGTTCATATTCACAATGACCTCAAAATTATGTGATGACTTACTGTATTATAATGTACATAAAGTCTTTAATACATGATAATGAAGCTATGAATTGAAATTTTCCATATGCAAAAATGAACTGGAAGGATCATTATATGAAACAGTGAAGATAAAAAAAATTTATGGACTTTCCAAACTAAAGTTATGAACATTTTTCTGGTCATGGTGAATGTGAATCTGAAAGCTTTTAGTAAAATAAAGTACTGTGACTTTTAGTTAACTAAATTACAGGTCTACTGTAATAATTATATCTAACAAAATCTAAATTAGCCAATAATCTGCACTTAGTAAGCTTGTAGTTAATGTATACATGTAACTAAATTTTAAGAAACCAGACATATTATAAATAATAGTGGTTGTACTAACAAGTACATAACCAGGGGTAGATCTAAAATTAAAGAAAAGATGGCGATTCTGTTTAAACAGCCAGTTAAGTTCATACTTGTGTATCTTATGTATGTGCAATAGTGGATTATTATCAACGTCTGATGCCCAGGCCCCCCTTCCTTCCAGTACACACCTCTCATGCACAGATCCTATATCTACTCAATGTATTACTTCTTATTTGCAGATACTTGTCAGATCAACGTTATATAACAGCTCTGGGAGTCTTGTTAGGAGTTGATCTACAAATTGCTGCACCTCAATCTAATGGTTAGGAAATTATTAGAAATTAGATTTATAGATAAGACCTTACCAGGAGCTCTGGGCTTCTGAACTTGCTTAAGAGTTAATCCTTACACTATTACAGAATCTTCACTAATCAATTCTGCCATATGCAAGCATTGATGAACATTATTGTTAACTTACGTATAAATGTACATTTTATAATGGCCCATAGGGCCATACCTATGATTGTTTTCCCACGGGTTCGAACTATATATATTTATATTCTCGTGTCCACTTGCATGAGTATGCACTGTATACGTAGTTAAAGAAGTTGTTTCATTCCCGATCAATTATTGGCCATGGCATGTATTAGAATGCGCGCTCAAGCTCTACAGAAGAAATCTGCTTGTAGCTTACATAGAAACTGGAAATACTAGCTAGCTATTCTACCTGAAATATGTTAAGAAGAGTAGATAATCAAAATAATAACTATCATAGGCTGTTGTGTTTCAGGCATGATAGTCAGCCATGATTACTGAATTCTGAACACCACAAAGCAATCATAGGGATACTTTTTTCTCTATATATCTTGTTTTAACAAGTTGTGATTATTGGTTTACAGATGAATCAGGCAGTATGAGAATGTGGATGGGAATGGGAATGTGGATGAGAATGAGCATACATGTGATACACATGTCAGATAATTATTGAATATGAATCAGATGTTGAACTAGCAAAAACATTTATGTATACCTAATTGTACTCATTCTTATACTGAGTTAGATTATAGGAATGAGGATTTATTATACATGTAGGTGATCCAATGGCACAAAAGGAACAAACACGTCCTTCTACATCTAAACCAAAACCAGAACCAGAACCTGAGAAACCAAAACCAGACACTGAAGAAGATCAGAAAAAGAAAGAGGTTAGATTTATTAAACGGCTGATCATAGCTGTATTTCATGTGACTGCATGACGACCATGTGTATTTCTATTCATGTAAATGTCACCTACTTTTTCCCACAAAACAATTTTGATTAAATGCCAGTGATGTGGGAAACAGCTAGTCATACAGGACATTGTCCGATAAATCTAGTGAATGTTCAGTAAACTGAAACTGAGCTATATACTTGAATACTGTCGGCAACAACAACTCAAGAATCTATTAGCTTGCCTACCTGGACAAAAGGAGAACTGACAGAAGCACAGAAAAAGGACACAGATATTCAACAAGTAATCTCATGGATCTCAGGTGATACTCTACCAACTCAGTGTCCCCCCCCCAACTCGCCTGTCATACCATACAAGCACTATGGGCTCAGAGGAAGCAACTGTGTCTAAAAGATGGCCTCTTGTATCGTAAATGGTATGATGTTCTTGGACATGAATCTAATCCACTACTACATTATTATTATTGCCCTCTGAACTTGTGAATTCTGTGCTGAAATTGCTACATGACCACACAGCATCTGGAGGACACTTGGGTTTGATGAAAACACTAAATAAAATCCATTCCAGATTTTACTCGGTTGGACAAAGACATAATGTAGAACACTGGTATCAAACGTGCACTGAATGTGCTAAACGAAAATCACCAACATAACACAGACAAGCTCCCATGAAAATTAATACAATTTCTTCTCCATTACAAAGAATTGCCATGGATATCCTCAGCCCTCTACCAGAGACTTCCAACCACAACAAATATCTGTTAATTGTTGGAGACTATTTCAGTAAATGGACCAAAGCATACCCAATAAAGGATATGGAAGCCCAAACTGTGGGACGAATACTGACAAATGAATTCATCACTCGATACAGAGTCCCAGAAATCTTACACACAGATCAAAGTGGTAATTTTGAATCAATACTGATCAAAGAGTTATGCCAAATTTTAGGTATAACAAAAACCAGGACTACACCGTACCACCCCCAATCAGATGGAATGATTGAAAGGTTTAACAGAACTCTCTTATGGGTTCAATTCCCTGCTACTTCAAGACAACAGTCATGCAAACTACATTGTCCTTGCCAGGGCCCCTCAAGGTTGTGAAAGTCATCAATGATGTGACCTTTAGGGTACAACGCACAAACCATCCATGGAAACGTCTAGTTGTTCATTTTAATAGATTAAAACCATACATGCATGTAGGAAGGGGAGTACAGGAAAATTCTGAGAAACTTCCAGAAATCCCACTAGATGGAGATCGAACCTCAAATGATTCATATCATGATCAACTTGAAGAAGACCTAGTTCCATTACCAATCACCCAGAGTTCAGATCAACGTGCTAGACAACTGTCAGTGAACAACCTGTGGAAGAAAATAATAATACAAATGTTCAATTGTATACAAGCCAAGACATCCCAGTCCTTAGACGTTCATCACGAACTCATAGACCACCTGACCGCTTCGGTGAATTTATCCCAAGTGAACTTATCTCTTAGCGAAGAGGGGGAGCAGTGTAACATCTGAACTATAAACACCATTGTTATTACTAGTCACATTGTCTATATATATTGTCTAATTGTCTCTCGTACTACATGTCTTAGCCCTGATTACTTCCTTTTGATTTTGTATGTGTGTGGGTTCTCTTTCGACTAATAAAACAATTGTAATATCGACTCTACACTAGTACATAATTGGTTTGCACTATGAAATATAGGTGTATGTATAGCATAAATTACACAGTGTATTGGTGCAATTATGCAATCATACATATTTGTAATTATGCAAATTACACTATTGTCTAATTGTACTGCTACATAATCAGTTTGGATTACGAAATATAGGTGTATGTATACTGTATAACATATTTATTTTGTAATAAAAACAAGTGTCGTATTTCTATGTCCGGAGTTGCCTGCGATTATATTGTGGGAAGTGTATCTAAATTATATATATATATATATATATAATTACTCAGTGTATTGGTGCAATCCTATGCAATTATGCAATCATACAGTTGAGTATGTTGTATATATTTTGAATTCCAAATTTCATACCTGCACAGGATCCTGAATACACAAGATAAATATACTGGTGTAGCTTCTTCTATTGACACTGAGGATATGATCCTGTCATAAATAACAGCTATAATAAACAGGACAATAACTACACATATGTATATGGTTGTAATATGTATGTATATAATGTATGGTCATCATAATTATTAATTTTTAAGAAATGGTTCCTCATTCATATATGAACTATATACTCCAAAACCTGTTGTCTCAAGATCAACACGGGATGAAAGCTATACATGAATAGCATCTGAAAGAGACCATGTATGTATGGGTATGATAACTAATCCTGTGTTAGTATTATAAACCAAAGCAAAGCCTTTGTGATTCAGTTTCAAGTTTATTGAAAAACTGAATTATAAATCAACTGTAGGTTATCCAGAAATACAACTACATTTCACTCATAGTTGTGAGCTATCATAATGGAATCATCCCCCACTGCAAGACGAGAATCAAAAGAATGTGCCAGGAATGTCACAACTCAAGAAATCTCCACTGCTACATGGTGTCCTCTGAAATGCAAAATTCAGTTAATCCACTCGAAAGGAGCATTGTTGATGATGTGGGTGTCACTAATGTACTATACATATATATTGGTATAGTCTGTCAGGAGGTATACACACAAGTTTCAAAGTAATAATAGTGCTTACTACCACATGTATTTGCACATGATACTTCAAATTCTAACTCCTTTATTTGGTTGGATAGCTGATGCTTGGATTGGAGGATATAAAGTTATTCCACAGTATGTTAGTAAGTATTTTGGGATCCATAATTCTTAGTGTGGAGATAATAATATCTAACTATCCATCACTAAATGAAATAATAATAGTATTGGTATATATCAGTGACTTTGTAAATTCACTTGGTCTTATGGCTTTCATTGCTAACACTCTTCCATTCATTACTGATCAAATAAATGATAGGAGCATCAGGAGCTGAACTCAGTGCTACAGTAGACTAGTTTTTATGGATTGAAGCACTATCACTTAGAAATGAATATATTTTCAAAAATGTTTTTAAAAGTACACAATAATTAAAATAATATCTATTTACAATTATTGTGTAAAGTCTGAAACACAACAAGTCACTGTGACAATAGTAGTGTATGTAAAAAAAAACAGAAGAAATAAGCTACAAGAAATTAAAGAGAAATTGAAGTCTTCTGGACTGGACTACTGGATGAGCTATACCACTGAATGAGGTAGACTGGAATTGCAGTACTGAATGAGGTAGACTGGAACCAGAGTACTGGATGAAGTAGACTGGAACCGGAGAGCACTGGCTGGAACCGGAGCACTGGATCAGGAGCACTGGATCAGGAAGACTGGGGAGCACTGGATGAAGTAGACTGGAACTGGAGCACTGGATCAGAAAGACTGGAACTGGAGCACTGGATCAGGAAGACTGGAACCGGAGCACTGGATCAGGAGCACTAGATCAGGAAGACTGGGGAGCACTTGATGAAGTAGACTGGAACTGGAGCACTGGATCAGAAAGACTGGAACTGGAGCACTGGATCAGGAAGACTGGAACTGGAGCACTGGATGAAGTAGACTGGAACTGGATGAAGTAGACTGGAACCGGAGCACTGGATGAAGTAGGCTGGAACTGGAGCACTGGATGAGGTAGACTGGAACCGAAGAACCGGAGAGCACTGGATTAGGAAGACTGGAACTGGAGCACTGGATGAGGTAGGCTGGAACTGCCCCACACGAGGCTGGATCTTGTGACTTGAAGAGACCTCCGGCGTCCCCAACCTGGGCATCGGTATACTCATTGTCCTGCATTCCTACAACCAAGGCTAGACTAGCCACCACTAAAAAAAAATTTTTTAATTTAAAAAATTTTTTTAAAAAATGGGTGGCTAGCTAACCCTGATTGTAGGAATGGAGGACAAATGAGTACACGAATTCCAAGTGAGGAGCACAAAAGCTGCAGCAAGTCACAGAAACAGACCTGTGTGGGAGGAAAAGTAGTAAATTAACTGTTCAAAAATTTAACAAGAATGAAAAAACAGAAAAGAGAAATAGACACAGAAAGAAAACTCACCTTTTAAGAGAGAAGAGAGTGGATAGATGGATAGGTAGAGTACCTGTGTAGAGAGAGAAAAACAGTATGCAAATTATACAGTATACTTTTAAACATAAATTATAGTGACAGTTAGAGTGGGAGGGGCTGGCTACGCGAGACTAGCCCTGGTTGTAGGAATGCAGGACAATGAGTATACCGATGCCCAGGTTGGGGATGCCGGAGGTCTCTTCAAGTCACTAGATCCAGCCCCGTGTGGAGCAGTTGCAGCCTACCTCATCCAGTACTCCAGTTCCAGTCTTCCTGATCCAGCGTTCCAGTTCCAGTCTACTTCATCCAGTGCTGCAGTTCCAGTGTACCTCATCCAGTGCTCCAGTTCCAGTCTAACCTCATTCAGTGATCCAATTCCATCCTACCTCATGCAGTGCTCCAATTCCAGTCTACCTCATCCAGTACTCTGTAGTCTATTTCTGTTTTTTTTCTTTCAAATTTCACTTTTTTTGAATAATACTTTTTTTTACAATAATATACACCACCTTTTTTTGTAATATTTTATATTTTATTTATTATTATACGCTATTTATTTTTCTTAGTGTATATATACAATATACACTACTATTGTCACATTGACTTCTTGTGTTTCAGACTTTACACAATAATTGTTTTGAATATTATTAATTATAGTGTACCTCTGTAAGAAAAAACAAAGAGACAAAGGTGTTTAAATTTGACACTAATCACCCTGCCATATCTAATTATGAAAATTGAATTAATTACAACTAAGGAACGTTTTCTTAGATAATGTATAATTATATTATTGCTCTTAAATGATGTATTGATTTTGGAAATTTTCTTGTATTGATGTAGTATATATAAATTGAAAACATTGAGAAAGTAGTTATTGGGATTTAAGAAAAACAAATTAACAACATAAATACCAAAAATAAATAAATAAAACAATTCATATATGATCATTCTGCTAACTGATTTAGTAACAAAATTAGAGATTGTTCTGGTAACCAATTTAGTAATTGTTCTGGATAGGGTTTAGGAAACCGATTTAGTAATCACTCAGGTAACCAATTTAGTGATAAATCAATGTATTATTATGAAATAAATAATTTTACCAAAATTTTATAATAATTATATAAACCATTTACATGTAATAATTATGTACTCTATATTGTAGTCACTTCTTATAAAATGTTTTGATGACATATAAAGATATTAATCTTCTAAAGTACTCATCTGCCATTGTCCATCTCTCCCAAATAGTGTTAATATAATGTGGTGATACTACAATAAGAAGTAAAGAGCCAATAGTCATATCACCTCAATAAGAATATTTGTGTCAGTTCAATAGTAATGTACCATGGATACTTGAAATTTTTAAATTTCAAATAATTTAAACTTTTGGTACAAACTTGACATGTTGATGGAGTCGTTGAAAATGTTAATATCACTAAATGCAAACTTTAAATAATAATTAATATATAATTATAATACACAGTCTTCTCTATTTAAAAGTCTAAAATTGTAGGGCGATTATTCAATTTTATTGCCATATCACAATTAATTATGTTGCAATTAATCGTATCACACACCACCTTGTTTAAACAAAATGATAACGTAACATTATACTACAAATTACATTCCATAGCCCTATCAGTTAGAAGTGTTAAATTCCAGTTTGTGTTGTGTTTGTATGTTACTGTTTAAAGATTCATAATAATCATGGCAATAATTACAAGTACTTAACTAAAGGACATTCATGTTCACCTTGACTCAGAAAAATGTTCATAACTTTAGTTTGGAATGTCCAACAATCTTTTTCCCTCCACCATTTTCATATGATAGTCCTTCCCGTTATTTTTTGTGTATGTTCCACTGCTTCATTATTGAGTTACAGTATAATCGTGTATTAACCTTATGACATTAAGCTATACATTATATTATATATAAAGTCATCACATCATAATTTTGAGGACATTGTTAATGTGAACAGACTATAAATATCAAAATCACTCAACTTTAGTATATATTGCAATGACAACAACTGTTTATTACATTTCATGCATAGTTAAGTACAGTCTGTTCACATCCACGATAACCTCAAAATTAGAATGTAATGACTTTATATGTATAGTTTAATATCATAAGGTTAATACATAATACTTAATAATGAAGTAATGGATTGAAATTTAACATACACAAAAAAAAACAGGAAGGATAAATAGTGTGGTAAAAAGATTGTTTATCATTTCAAACTAAAGTTATGAACATTTTCTGAGATCAAGGTGAATGTGAATGACCTTTATTACCTTTTTAACGGAAGATCTATGGCCAATAGTGAGAAAGGTGGTACCCATTTGATGAAGTAAATTATAGAAATAATCTTCATCCTCTTCACTCAATGATGATGTTGCTTCGTCTAGAACTAAGAGAAGTAAAAACAATTGTTACAATTGTGTGCTATTGTACTCGTGCGTGTGTGCGTGTGTGTATGTGTGTTTAACTACTGGCAAAAGAAGGCTTGTGGTAGATTAATCTTGCAAATGCGATTTTCTGCATCTCTCCTGGAGATATATAATCATTCCTGTTGATAGACAAAATTAACAACTGATGCTGAAATTACTAGTTGCATACTCATACCAATTTCCATCAAATACTATATTCACTCCTCCAAGTCTTGTTTTAAGAGATAACTAGAAAAAGATTTAAGAGATTATATTTGATTATTTGAACTGACACTATGGTTGGGCGATATTGACAGTTATCTGATGCAATTATTGCATTAAGTAAACATTATGATTATTGCATATAATTATGTATCCTTCATGCGAGGTAAGACTGAAATCATAGACTTATTTGCCATTGTTTCTCCTCCTAACAGACAGTGTTTATAAAAGCTATTATATGCATGTTATATTTTAGTAAAACGACTATTATAATTTGTTTGTGATATTGCAGTATTCTAAACAAGGTATACACAATTAATTGCAACATAAATAATTGTGAGCACAGCAAGCTACTAACTGCTGCCGACTTGTTAGTTATATGTCTTCGTTTATATGCCTGCTCACTACAACCACATGTCGTCCTGTATGATTATTCATTACTTGATGGTAGCCATTATTGTGAGCACAGCAAGCTACTAACTGCTGCTGACTTGTTAGCTATATGTCTTTGCTTATGTGCCTGCTCACTACAAACACATGTCATCCTGTATGATTATTCATTACTTGATGGTAGCCATTATTGTGAGCACAGCAAGCTACTAACTGCTGCTGACTTGTTAGCTATATGTCTTTGCTTATGTGCCTGCTCACTACAACCACATGTCATCCTGTATGATTATTCATTACTTGATGGTAGCCATTATTGTTATTAACTTTCTTTATTTAAAGCACAGCTCTAAAATATCAACAAGTAACTTCGCAATATGGCGATATAGCTGAATAATTACTCAACCCTAGCCAACACAAAGTATAAATGAATGGGGTAATTCCCATTTCAGTAATTCAACTTAAACGAATATTCATTCTAAGTTCCAAACACAAACAGTAACATGCATTTTTTATCTTACTAATCCAGCTAATCTTAGAGCTTCGTTAACTCTATTCTCAAATAAGCAGAAATCTATGTATGAAGTGTAATAGAAAAAAAAAGCTTTGTAGCTTTGAGTTATATAATTATATTCCTGCAATTTGACAATCATAAACACTTTTACTGACCTAAATCATTGGAGACATTTTCTTTTGCCTGTAGTGGATATACAACCTAGAGTGTACAATAAAATATACATAGTATAAATAGAATCAAAAGCTTATGAATAGATAGATGGATAAATAGATAAACAGAATGAAAGTGGGTAAGATGAGATAAAGAATGACATATACCTGATCTGCCAGTGAGCCAGTTGTGAGGAGTGACTTTTGTGGTAGAAACATCACCTCTGTGTTCCCCTCAATAAGACATATGTATGCAGACCCTGATAAAGACCTTAAATAATGCCTAGAAATATTACAAATTTACGTACCTTTCACTGGAGTCCAAAGCCGTTTCAGTATCCTTAACAAGGAACTTTTACCAGACCCTATGATTATAATTATAATTATGTATATTAAATAATAATAATGGTTTAAAGCAGTACCTGATTGCCCTGTAATAAGGATATTCTTTCCTCTTTCAAATCTGAAACTAAGTCCTATATAGAATAAAAGTGGTCATCCATTACAGAAGACTTCTTGAAACATCTTCTAAATGTTTAAGTGTTAAACGAGAAACAAACCTTTCTGTATTGTGGTGCAGGGATGACAGTCATAATACTCATGTATGGTGTTGCACATTCATAGTAATGATTACTAATACCAACAGTACATAATTGAACAATGCAGTACCACAGACAGCTAAACTAATTAATAAACACTTTCTCACATTTCAATTAGCTAATCTTGTTCTGGGATCATCATGAAGCATCACAGTACCATTTCAGAAATGATTTATACAATACAATAAATCAAAATTAACTTTATATAGGGATGTTATACCATTCAGACTACCTATTACCAGTGATATGGAAACAGCTAATCATGTAGGACATTGTCCAATAAAACTGAACTAAACTGCATACTAAATGGGGAGCAGGATAAGAGTGGTGAAAATAGGTCAAAATGTCTTGTAATTGGCTTAATGTTTCCACACCCCAGCCTATTACCCTTTAATATTGGAGTATTCACCAAAACACAATAATGTAGGGCAATAGCAGTATTAATAATTACCATAAAGCCTACCCTATCTGTGGTACATACGTGTTTGAATGCTTTACTCAAAATTCTGAAAATATTTATAGTTAGTAATTTTGTGTTTTTCTAAGGGTGCAAAATTAATTGTCAATGAGCTAAGGGATGCTCCTATTAACATTTAGAAGGGTGTAGCCTGCTATAGAAGCTTAGAATTTACAATGAAATGACAGCCTCATACCCAGACCGTCACTGTATCCAGGTATGAGGCTATGTGAAACATGTGACAATCATGTGAACAGTGCAGGGATGGCAGCCTTATGAAAAAGCTGTAATGTAGCAGTAATAGCCTGAAGCCTAGGTACCCAGTTTCAGTGCTAACAGCAGGGATTCGATTGCCATACATGTTGACCTGTCATACATGTCCTGCATGACTGGCAGTACAAACTAGATAATAGGTGTGACTGCATAGTGATATGGCTCCATTTTGTTTCAATACTTTTAAATATTAATATCCAAGCATGGAGTATGCAATAGGCAACACAATATATCATCTTCATTAGCTCATACCTTCTACAAGAATTTTATCTGAACCAGGAGGAATAATGGTTACATCATCAAAAATGAAAGCAGCAATAGAACCTTGTTCAGTGATAGAATATCTGTAAATAAAAACATAATTATACTGAATTTTGAAAAAAAATTGTGTGTGTAACTGTGTATGTGTGAAGCTGTGCATGTATATGTGTAACTGTATGTGTGTATATGTGTATGTGTAACTGTGTATGTGGGTGTATGTTTTGCGTCACTACACTGCAAAAAAAACAACACTTAAAATAACTAATTTAGTGGTTAGTACAGTTGCAAGAATTTAACAATTAGTTGTTCGAAATACATACATTTAATACCACAGATATTTTGTACTAATTATATTCAAATATAGTTGAATCACTATAATTTTAGGGTGTTGTCTACTCATATTACATGTCTAGTTTATAGTACTTTATACTAACATACATGTAATTGTAAATGGCCATCAAAAAGGTTTGTAAACCCGCAAACACATAATTTAATTTATACCTTGATGCACATCATGTCATAGTAACATACATGCATGTAGCCACAACATCCTTTATGACAATTGATAATCTAATTTGAAACACATGCTATTCCTTGCAACTGTACTAACCAATAAAATGGTTATTTTAACGATTTATTTTTTGCAGTGTATGATCATTTGTAGATAGTCCTTCTACTATATAAGTGTTGATAAATTCTCTCTCCCATATTAACCAGCTCTCAATATTCAACAGGTTTATGTGTGTGTGTGTGTGTGTGTGTGTGTGTGTGTGTGTGTGTGTGTGTGTGTGTGTGTGTTTGGTATGGGCAATCTAACCTCAGTTAAATCTCAGGGACCCTGCCCAAATTAGCCCGGAGGCCTGGTGACAAGGCTTGCACCTCGATTGGAATGATTGGCTAGCCAGACAACCCCACCCGGTATCACTGCTGCTGGTTGACCCACCCCCCGATTTCTTATGTTTTATTTCCAGTCCCAGTTCCAGTCTAGCACGCCCTGTCCCACACCCATATTCTATAGTTTATTTAACATTATCATTTTATCGGTAATACACGAGGATGACTGTTGAAGGAAGCAGACAGTCTGGCCTTGAGAACCAGAACTGGGGGTTAAAACATTTTTATGGGCCCAACTCTCAGTTTTTTGCTTTTATTTTAATCAATGCTTTTAGTTGTTTAAAACAAGTTATTTATTTTGTTTGAGGTCACCCATGGGAAACCTTTATAGTAGGCCTGTGCGATAATCGCGATAGGTCGATAATCGCGAAAAGAAATTGTTATCGCGATAACGATAATGTTGACATTCTTATTGCGATAATTTGCACGTGCGCATACTGCTCACACGTGATCACATTTGTTCAATCAATACACTTACAAGCATCTCGTCGAGTAACGACGGCTTCTAATGTTGAATACCTACTTTAGAGAAGGCCAAAAGTCCTGTTTGGAAATATTTCAGGTTTCTAGCACAAGAGGGGAAATTTCTGTAGCCAGATAAAAAAAAAGAGACAGACAGTTCACTGTGTTTCGTGTAAGCAATTGCTGTCTTACAAAGGAAATACCACTAACTTGATCGTCCATCTGCGACACAACCATAAAGATGAATATGATGGTGTTTCGTCTAAAATAGCTACTAGTTCCGTATGTCTGAATCGTCTAAACCAGATCAGCGCTCAATAACAGAGGCATTTGAGAATCTTACTCCTTAATAATAATTTAACTTTTATTCATTGAATTGAAATTAAATAAATTATGCTATTCAGTTATTCTTGAAATCAAATTATCGTGATAATCGTGATAGTGGGGATTATTATCGTGATATAGGTTTTTTCATTATCGCACAGGCCTACTTTATAGATTACTATCTAGATTATACTATGTTACAATACATAGCCTATAATACTAGATTAGAGTATTCATGTAATGCTGCAATATATATTAGAGCAGATTATATCAGATAACTCACCTCATGTGGTCTACATGAACATGTGCTCTAATAACTTTGTGGTTAATTTATAAATAAATAAATAATATTTAGTTATTATTAGGTGTGGGTGATAAGCTTATGCTTTATAGCTGGTTTTGTTAGTTCAACTGACTGTGTGTGTGTGTGTGTGTGTGTGTGTGTGTGTGTGTGTGTGTGTGTGTGTGTGTGTGTGTGTGTGTGTGTGTGTGTGTGTGTGTGTACTGTACCTTGCTGTTGTTGCATTATAGTCTGAATCTGAGTCATCAAATTCTGAGATGGAACTGCCATCTAAATTCGAATGGATTTCCACATTAACACTAGTAGAATACTTGTTTAATCTGTCCAGCACTTCCAACAAATGGCCAATCCTGAGACATACAGTTTTATTAGTGCATAAGAAAGAAAATAATACTTGTAGCAGTGAAATAAGAGTAGAGTGGCATTTATCACAATATTATGGGCAAGTTTCTTCATAGGTATTTAAATTTAGAATAAATTATCAGGAAGTGGAATGGTAGAGTGCTATCTCTAGAGAACAGAGCCTGAGTGAGCCCTACCCTTGCCAGGTCTACAAATGCTTTCTGATCTTGCTTGAATGCCACTTCGATGGACAGTTATTGTATTCTCATATTTATTCGATGCAATTCTCCACATGTAAATGGTGCACAATTTAAATTCTTGCTTGCTTGGGCTTGCCCCTTTGATAATTATCATCATTCTAGTAATAATATACAAATAATAAGAAGTAGCTAATTTCATTACCTATGAGCATAGCCTGCCATATCTGCTACATTGGTACTTTGGTCCACAAAAGTTGAGAAGTTGTTTAACAAATACAAAGAGAAGAAAGCATTCTATAAATGAATAAAAGTGGTCATAATAACAAATACATAAAACACCTACATTGTGTATATTAATTCCAGCTGTTCATATCTTTACTTTATTTTTGTTATTTTGCTAATCATTTTTGTAGGAAATGACGTTCAAATTCTCATTGCTCTCTTTGAGATTGTTTTTTAGTAAACATGATTGGGTACATTACATCAGCTATGTAATAATAACCATTAGCAAAAAACCATCAATAGTATATAATATCACATTGAAAAACATTATTACTAGACAACAACTGCCTGTACCATGATAACATAATATATGTACAAAGAGGATTGTGAAAGTGCTGAATCTGCCGATGGTTGTCTAGTTGTTGTAGCTCGGTGGTGAGAACACTGGTTGCTGAAGTCAGTGGCCCTGGGTTCAATTCCCAATGACTACCAGTGTTTTTCACTATTTCCTTTAGAATTTAGTGTTTACATAATATATGTAATAGTTATATTACACTTATCTATTTTAATGTGTGCATAATGCATGAGATAAAGGCAAGTGCCTAGATCATAATTGCATGCAAGTGCATTATGTCACCTACATCATAATTGCATGCAAGTGTACTCATTACAACACAAAGTACTGTCAAAGTTAACTACCACTGTTTGCACAGTGTACAAGTAAATTATTGGACTGCAATAAGTATTATATATGATGTCACTAGTTTGTAAATCTGATTGGCCTAGGTCACATGATCAGCAATAAAAGCATACTATGTACTGTATGTAGCAAACTGTTTTGCCATTCAAAATCAAAACATAATAAAGTTTGTTTATGAAACAAACAATACTTTTGTTACATGGAATACACATATATAAATTTGAAAAACATTTTTGGGCATTAAATTAAAACTGTTATAACTTTAGCTATATCCTAAAAGACAAAATAAGAATATCAATGAAAGAAATGTATAATTTGTTTATGTATCTTACATCTTATTCTCTGTTTGCCTTCGAAAAACAATGAAGAAGTTCTCAAGTCTACCTCTAAAGTCTCCAACGTGAGAAAACGTATTGAATCACCTGTTTAGTACATGACGCTTTGCAAGCATGCACGTACCTGTAGGCAGAGCTAGGTAGCTCTCTATCTTGCATCAATGGCGGTGTAGTAGCAACCATTACCTCGATTGTTTTTGGTTTGAAGTGTTTCTTGGCTAGCGACAGCCATGAAACAGGATCACTTGTGTTTTGTGTGTCCATATTTACTCTCATTATTGTCCTCGTTTCATCTTAAAGTCGCGAAACGCTAAATGTGAGTTATAAAAAATTTTTTTTCCTTGTATAATTTGAAGTCTACCAGTACCCCGTTTGAAATGTCAATGTTTATATTTTTCCAAAAAAATTGCTAACAGACACACAGACACACAGACAAAACGATTACCGTACCCTTCCGCCTACGCTACCCAACGAGGGTAATAACCAAATCTGAACCAGTGTTGTAATTTCTGTCTACTTAGTAATTATGACAAAACAAAATATGATCTCGGTCATTAACAAAGACTCTCGAGTTGAAAGATGAAATATTACATATAAAATTGTTCTTACATCACCTGGCTAATTACACTGGCTAGCTCAGAAGGTGAGAGGTCACTATAGTGGTGTCCAGAGAAGACAATAATACCCAATACAACATATGTGATAACTGAGCTGAAGTAGTCAAACATATCAACAGAGACTGAAATAAGAGAACAAAATATGATTATCTACACATACATGTATTTGAGATGGCAAAATAGCAAATTTAGATAATTATTAAATACTCCACCAACAAAAACCTATGAACAGAAACTTACAATTTAATGGAAACATCCAATGTACTAAATTCAGCTGAGTTTTCAATAGTCTCTGGAAAATGAAATAGATGATACGGTATTCTCCTTACTATTCATATCACATGTCAAGGAACACTTACCCCTAGTAATGTTCCTGCTTTCTTTCCTTCTAAATGACCTCCACTGTGTAGTATCAAACATAAAGATAGAATGATATTTGATTGAACATACACAATGCATTGCTCAAGGTATTGCATTCCCTCCATTATAAACATAAATTATTAAATGTTGCTTATAAATCATAATAGAGATATCTCGTGGAGTTATTGGATACAAGCATCCCCCTTCCTGCCAAAAACTAAATAGGACAGACTGTCAGTTGGTTTCAGCCATTGTGGAAACTCAATTATACTAATGACTTAAGACTTCACATAGCATACACATTGTGAAACACATGAACTACAGATATGTTTCTGAAACTACAAACTCTCTGTCTCAAATTTCCCAATTTAGATAGCTCTTTTGGAATAGAAAAACCAAATAAGGCAGACAGTTGGTAAAGCTATAGATACCTTTCACGTAGCTGTTAGCTAGAATATATTACAAGCAAGTCAGATAAGAGTTTGCATAGCAATCAGGCAATTTCTAAATTGTAGGGAGCCTTTAATGTAAATATAGACTAATATATTATATGTAACATGTCGTATCTGAGGTTTTGTTTACAGATACAGTTTAGGGAAAGAGAAGCAATAGCATTAGTGTTGTATTGACATTTGACAGTAGTTTGTAGCTTATGAACTACTTCCAATGTAGGGTAGGGTCATAATAATTTAATCTATCACATACACTGCAATATTTAATCATATCACATGATTTTGTTCTGCCAATATTATCACAATGGCAAAATATTATCGTAATGCAATTCAATAATAGTTATAATATATGCAGTTGAAAAATACTATAACACTTAGTCTCGAGCTGTATGCTTTCATCTTTTAATAAATGAGCCTATTTTTGTTATCATAGACAGTATCAATGAGTAGATACAATATTGCAAGTCACCTTCAAGCAATAATCGCAAAAATTAATTTTCAATATCACCCAATCCTCTTCCAATACTAAGTATTACTTACCCATAGAAAGCAATAGATTCAGCATTAGTTCTAACCTGAACATGTTGAAATCTACACATCAAAAAAGATTACATCAATTCACAGATTATAAACATATTTGTCTCTACCTGAAATCTCCTTCTCTATTCTCCTGTTTTACAACTAATGCAATTACAGGGCCCATTAGAAATTTGTTTGTCACCGTGACAACAATGAAATAACCATAAATAGCTAACACTCCAATATAACCCATACTGTGGAGAAAAGAACCATTAAACTTTGATATAATTTGTGCACACAAAAAATATGATTATTCTTTTCAATATTAAAATTAGTAGGTTGATTTACTGTATCCTAAACCTGATTGCACAGCCTATTGCAGTACAGAAACCGGTGTCATACAGTATGTGACTCCCAGAGAATGTGGAATAAAATAATTCACTAATCAGTAGTAATAAAAATAAAATGGATACATTTAGTGCACTTCCATTGTTGTTGATTCCTAACTGAGGCTTAATTGTGTAGATATATGTTCAGATTACCCACTACCACGTAGATCATGGACATTCCTCTACTGAGCTGAGAGGGATGCCTACTTCTCCAAGAGAAGTATTGAAGGATGATAAAATGACTTAGCTTATATTAGGTGCATGGGAATTAAATTTATCCTTAGGAATTTCATAGTAGCTCTGAGTGCCTTTAATTAGGAAGTCAAGTCCGATAAATGAATGAGGAGTGCTTCTTGTTTAAAATTCCATTCTAGCCCAAGCAGGTGCAATATGACTCCATAATCCTAAACTAATCTTAAACCCTCAGCTTACAGGTTATAAATTGAATTTGAACTTGTATACAGGTACAGACATCAACCCAAACTCTCTACTAAAGATGTGAAGTTATTGATCAGTTAATCAGAACTCACGTAGTGTAGGTTTTATAAGTGTAATACACAACTACAAATGGCCAGAGAATTAGTTTAGGGATAATTTGAGTTCCTAGTTGGTTACAAAACCTTTCAACATCTTGTGTTATCCGTTGATCACTAATGAAAAGACATGAATATAATAATTATAAATATATTCATATTAGCACTCACGGATTATCAACTGCTTTTTCTGTCACATTAAGTTTATAAAAGTTTAGACCGTTAAAATATTGTTTATGAATATATTGTGTGAGTAAAGCCCTCCAACGAACATATATAATACCAGCAACCAAATCTGTAGCACTTTTACACTACAAGAGAATACAAATTCTTATAATCAATCAGTTTTGTTAAATATTAAAGTTGGGAATTGGCTGAGATTTTGAAATCGATTTTTACTAACTTCAAATCAATTAATGATTGATTAAAATTAGCGCAAGTAATTAGGTCAATTAAGTCAATTAATGCAAGAAACACCTCCCATTTGATGATCTAATTATTTGCTGTTGCATGCTTGAAAAGTATGTCTTCTGACATAATCAATATCACAGACTCATAATCAATAATTAGAAGAATTTTCAATATCGATTGATTAATTGATTAATCGATTAATTATCCCAGTCCTAATAAATATCAATATGACTGAAACACTAGTACAGTTATAATGACAAAATAAATTATTATTCTTGAATTACCATACCACCCACACACAAATAATTAATGACAGGATAGCATTAAGAAATACCACAGAATACTTAATTTCATGATTGAGTGAGAACATACACATCTTAAATTCCTGACATAACCAAATCTAACAATGCATAATTATACATCTTTACTATAATTCATATACCATATATCATAGTGTATACAATTCAAACATTATTTTGCGATTACTGCTTTTATTTACGTAATACACAAGGTAGGTAAAGAAATATAAATGAATGAAATATATCATATTATTAATGAGCAAATGATTTACATACCACACATGCTGATATCAGTATAATCACTGATTGATATATACTTTCCTTGAAATCTTCAAGTTTATGAGCAGTCAGTGAAGCATAGAACTTACTAGGTATTAGACCAGAATAGTAGTAATTATATTGAGCTACAAAATAAAGCATCAAATTACGTAATAATTAATTATTAATATTTATAAGGTTTTACAGCAAGGACTTCTTTCTGATGAAATCATCATGAACTGTACATATGACTGGGTAATCAGTGTTCAATTTTTTCTAAGCTGCTCTAATGTTTAATGAAGCCATTGTGGCTGCTTGTTTGTTTGTTGTGTGTGTTTGTCTACGCCTATTGCTAGCATGCTAGATACATGAATTTTCATGTACCTATACTAACACTGTGTGGTTTGTGGCTTCATTAAGCTGTATAAACATGACTTTGAAATGCTGAAATATAGTTATGTCATGCCCACTTGTGCAATATCAGGCTGATAATTACTTCACCCTATAAACATGATGGAGCACTGGTGGCATGACATAACCCATATATATCCAATATTCAATTCTTATTCAGGATTAATAATGGTGCATTTGATCCAAATTACATTTACATGTACATGTACATGCAAAAGGTCATTTCATGACAATACCTGCTATACAAACGAAAACGAAAAATACGAAAACTGCAAGGGTCACTGAACAGAATCTTGGAAACAATACTTTTAATATTCTGAACAATCTCTTGTAGAGTAGAATATTAAACCTAGATTTAAAGATGACAAGAGATGATATGATTTATGATAAATGTCAGTTACCATTCATTACATATATATATATATACCTTGTAGAGCCCAAGCGTGGAAGATTAAGCTGTTCCTGGATGCATTGATGTTCTTCTATCGTTTCAGCTGAGTAACTGCTACTCTCTGTTCTTATGAAAGGAGGAATAAGAGGAGTCGTCTGACCTTCCATTTACATATATAGTACACGTGTAAAGACCCCTCCCAAGTACATATTATAATGAAAACTCAATCTAGTCGAGTGGATTGTTTCTCGTGTAAGGTGATTGGAGCTGGAGGATGTTTTGCTGGAGCTCTGTATATTATATACGAAAGAAGACGGATGCCTGTCACTAACAGAAACAGGCACTGGTTGCTAGCTTTAAGCATAGGTCACATTTGAAGCACCATTAAAAATAACAATTACAATTCATTTGATGTTATACCAGCATGCATATTGGATGCATGTTTTTGTTTCCTTATAGTTTAGATGATTGTTTTTACCTTTACGAGTTAATTTCTGGAATTGTTTTTCTCTGTTCACATGCTACTGTATATGTGGGTCGTATAGTAGTCTGGCGTTGCCTCCCTCTTAGCAAAATGGGTCGGCAATTCCAGACTAGGTCTTAATTTGAGGTACAAGGGAAAATGTCTAGTTATGGGTTACATGAGTTCATCACTTTTTTGGATTAGTAATATATGCTTAGAATTCCGTATGCAATGATCATTGTTTGTTCCAATACTACAGGTGCTGTTGGTCTTGGGATATGGAGATTGGCTGTATGATGCTCCTGTCTTGCTCAAATATACACCTATGTAATATATGTAATTTTAAGACTCATATTGGAAATTATTTGTATAAATGCATAAGTATATTATGGCTCAGTTTTATTGATCAGTGTAGGAGTTCAATTGAAGACATAACATTGATACAATTGTCTAACTAAACAACAGAAGCTATTGTCATCTTGAATGTTTCATCTTCTATTGCAAAGGACTGTTGAATAAAAATATAAGCCACTTCTTGATTATTAGCAGAGTTAAGCCCCCCAGAATGTATACAAACAGTTTTGTAGTATTTAGCATCTGCAGTTTGTTATTTTTTAATGCTCTTCTAATACATTGTCAAGTTCCAGATGACTGTCCACCATGTAACTGTAATGAACCAGTTGAATGCTCAGAAGAGGAAGCTTTGAACCCTTGCAACTGCTGTAGAAGATGTACTAGAGGTGTTGGAGAGTCATGTGGAGAGACAGAAGGAGAATGTTCAGGCAATCTTCTATGTTTGCCTAATGATCCCTATTCTGGCCTTTATAATGGAACATGTTATGGTTAGTTAGTTATTATATAAAGTTCAATATTTCATGAATTTAACAAACCCGCTTGTTTCTCATTTTACTCATAAAGAGCTCTCGGATTGTCTCTCTTTTGGATGTAGCGATGAAGGAGACGAATGCAATTGTTTCTATAGCACTGAATGTGCTACCAACCTTTTTAAATACTATACCATAGATGAATGCAAAGATGCTCTGTCAAGTAAGTAGAACATCTGTTTCTGGTTAACCATTAGTATTTTGTGGCCAGTTTGCAATAACAAATTATAGTTCCTTGTTCACTGCTACAGAAAAAAACTGTGAAAGCATTGTATGCCCACCTCAACTGAATGAACAAGATTGTGGAACTGGCATGTACTTTGAACAGGGTCCTTCATACTATGATGATTGCTGTCCACTAGGTGGAAGATGTGTGTGCAATATCTCTATGTGCACAGGAGAACCTGAGTGTGCAGATAATTCCAAAGCGGTGTTAGTGATGCCATCTGATGAAGATTCTGGAAAATGCTGTGATATGTACAAGTGTCAAGAAGGTAGTAAAGTGATCTTTTTAATTAATATAATTATCTGGGGTGTTGATTGCCTTGCCAGAAAATGAAAGCACACTGAGAGACTCATGCAAGTACAGCAGCATGTGAAATCCATTAGTATATATAATAAGAACAAAAGAGCATGCAACTGAAACCAGACATGGGATCAAATACATTAGTATTTGTATTTTTAAACACATTTTTAGTAATGTTGTATTTGAATATATCATTATCACATGCATTTGATATTAACAGAGTATTTGTATTAAAGTATTTGATTCCATGTCTGATTGCAAAAGGATATTTGACATTGACTTTACATGGTAGTGATAAATCCAAGGAAAACCTGATTATACATTCCTAAAGCTCAACCTTTTATCATTTCAACCTGTATGTATAGTAGCTCTTTGGTCATGAAATCATGATTAAAATTGAGAACTATGCTTCGCGGCAAGGGTAATGACAATTATATAGATGAGATAGGTAGATAGATGTATAGATAAATGAATGGATTGATGGATGGATATAATGATGATAATTATATGGATGGGTAGATAGATAAATGGATGGATGAATTATGGTATATAAATAGATATAGGTATACAGAGATGGTATACAAGCTAGTAAGATGGATGGACAACAAAGAATTTATAGTTTCTTATGTTGAAGTCACATTTTGAAATTAATTTCTTTTTGTAGATTTAGTGTGTCTACATGATGGTGTTAAATATAATTACAGTGAAGTGTGGCAAGAGAACGTCTGTAAGACATGTCAGTGTACTTTAGATGGAGTACTGTGTACATATACAAACTGTACACAACTGGAGGACTGTGCAATCACATATGTTCCTGTAGGACAGTGTTGTCCCTTGTGTTTTCAATCAACAGATATATTCGATAATACACAAGAAATTCCTATAATCTCTGGTTGTATCACAGAGAGTGGAATGACATATGATGAAGGAGAAGTGTTTATGCCTGGTGATTGTCGAACATGCAGGTGTGAGGAAGGTAGTGTGCAATGTAGAGAAAAGATTTGTGAGCCACTCGTTTGTGATGAAAATGAAGGATACAGCGTACCAGAGGGAGAATGCTGTCCAGTATGTGTTGGTAAGTCAATTTTTCATTATTCACAGTTTTCAACATATTGAGCTAATGCTAGTTAGAGCATTTGAAATGTAGTCCTATTAATGAGATATTTTGTAAGTTTTAATAGTTCTCAGGGAGTAAGTAGACATATATATTATACAATAATTATATAAATGATGGTTAATTTGTTTATAACCCGAGGCCTGTAGGACCAAGGGGTATGTCCACATAAACTATATGCCAGATATACCACCTTTTAGTTGTGGAAGACGTTTATGTATATACGTACCCCTACAGGCCTTGGGTTATAAACATGTTATATATATCACATCCAATGATTTACTGAGTTTAATGAATGAGTAAGATAAAATGTCATCTCTTTTGAGTTTGTGTTGCCATGTGGCTGGCTCACTGGAATCAAATGAACTAATAGTTATAATCAATAGTATATACGTACCTGTAACTTTAATAAACAGCTAGCATCAATTAGGTTTGTTGCCACTTTTAATTATAGACATGATAGTGACTCACCCAAAACTAATTTAATTTTAAAAATAATAGTGTATGTATAACATTAATGATAGTACATATTAATGCCTATTGCCTCCAATGCTGATATAATTATATACTGAGCTACCATGGCGACTGCTTATTAAAAATAGATTGTAAAGTTGTTGTTATTTATGTACTTTCTCTTTTTTAGACAAAATACTTATTCCTACAATAAAAGTAGAGAAAGAAACTACAAGTCCAACAGAAGTGTCAATCCAAACCTCATCAATTACTCCCACACAACCAATACAACCGACACAACCAGCAACACAACCATCACAACCAACACAATCAACACAACTAACACAATCAGCACGAGACACCCAGTCTCCTAGTGACATTGTTGTAACAACAAACCCACCTAGCATCCAAGAGACACAACCAACTATTATACCAAGTAATAAAGGAATGGAATTAGTGATGGTGTTGAATGCTCCATATAAGGAAGTGTTTGATAAATGGAATGAGTTCTCTTTGGAGCTTGTTACAATGCTGAAGAGTCGTAATGTTCATGTTAATTCACTGAATATTAGTCAATCAATGTAAGCAGAAAGAGGTTAATACAAGGTCATCAAATCTATTTATGAAGTATTAGTGAAGTACAGTGGAACACCTCTATTCCGGACACCCTTGGAACAAATATAAGTGTCCTGATTACAGGGGTGTCCTCATTTCAGGGTTCCTCAATAGAGGGGTTTCCACAACCATATAAACCAAAATAGCATTAATATCATAATGATCTTAATAGTCAGTTGTGAGTGAGTATTGCATAAATTATATATACATTTATCTATAATAATTATTATATTTTATATATGTATATACTATATTATATATAATATTAGGGATGCTACTGTGCTAAAGATTATGTTGGAAGAAACTGATGATATATCAGAGTCACAGCTAGCTATCATGGTATCTGAAGTTGCTCAGGAATACGTGTATGTTGAGAGTACACAAGGTAACCATAACCTTCATGTTTCAAGGGTTAATCGTCTATAATTATACAACACATGATTAAGTGTATGGAGTAAATAATAAAGCCCAAAATGGAAGAACATGGATAACAATAACCTTAAGGGTTAAAAATGTATGCACAACACATGATTAAAAGTGTATGGAGTAAAGAACATGTAGGGATATCAAAGCAGAAACAGGACACAAACAAGATTGTGATGGTGCTAAAATAACCAGTTCTACATAACCAATAATAATTTTGTTAGCATGTGAAAATTTAATATACATACAAGTTTATTTTCTGTAACACATTTTTGTAGAGACCAGTTCATTATCTCCGGTTGGTATTGAAGCAGAATACACTGCAACAATTATTGTCCTAACTATGCTTGCTGCAATTTCATTGGTCAGTTTCATAGGAGTATTTATAGCTGTTGTGCTGATTACAAGACGTCTAAAAATGGTGAAAGCTATTCGTGGAGGACAAAGAGGAAAGAGACCAATCAGAAGACCATGAGATCAAAATAAAGACAAAATGGATATAATAATTATGTCAAAATTATAAACTCTTACTTTGAATTCATTTTATTTGTTTGGATTTTTCGTCCATTAAAATCATTATCATGTACTCAATTTGTATGCTTGTTGAGAATTGCTTAGTCAGTGTCTAATCTTAAGAAGTCACAAAATAATGTTACATTTATATATAGTTTATATGGTATAGCAAGTATGTTAGGAGTATAGGTATTGTTAGAGTTAAATGTTGATGTAATTGTTCTCGCTCAAGAATGGATTCTGTGGTTTGTATAAAAATTTTGAATGGGTAATATAGCTACAATACAATCGTTATATGAAGCGACAGCCATCTAACCAACAACCACATACTCTACAAGTTTGTTTGTTTATTATTCATAAACAAAACTACCAAAACACAAACAAAAGAAAAAAAAACAAAGTGAATGTAATTTAGTGAAAATTATATTTGATACCAGTGGGTTTGTTGTTTTGCCAATATATGCGTGTTACCATTAGAAAAGGAATGGAGTCACAACATTTTATTGAATTAGAGTTGATATGTCCAGAGCAGAGAGAAACAAGAGAACAGATAAGGATAAATTAATTATCATAAAATCATTCCTGCATCTCGTCCGGTCTATCATGAGGGTTTATTATTCCTGGTACAAGTAAGAGTTGTTCACGTTTCTTTTCTTGTTCTAATCTCAACTGTGATTCTCTTTCTTCAAGATACAAATCGGATGTGTCATCTCCTGTGAATTCCTATGTGTGCGTGTGTGTGTGTGTATACATAACAGAGTTTTTGATACGTTTTAATGCAGGGGCCAAATTGGCTCATCAATGGTTAGTGTGTGAGCCATTTTGGGAATACATCTTCAGCCAATTAACAAAGAGTTAGTGAAAATAATCATAATTAACTATGTGCCAAATAAGAAGCTCTTGGGGCCAATTGTGTGCCATATGAGCTTATCAAAACACTGACACAGAATTTATCCTTAAACAAGTTATAATGTAATGATTGTGATAGTTTATGAGTGATGTTCCTGCTATTAATTAATTACCTTGATCTGCACAAGAAAGTCTCTTAGGTGCTCTTTGAATCCTGCATTGTTCTTATTTAAGAAGAAAAGTCCATCTACAAACACCTTCACTTGAGCACTAAAAAAAAAAAGGGAATTAAATGTAATATCATAAGAGCGGTACGCTCATGTCAACTGAATTAATGTGCATGAAACTAAAGCCTATTCATGTTCAAGATTAGGATGTGTATAGTGTATGTATTATATGTAGTAGTGTATATATATATCTATAGATTCTATACTGTATGTCTGTATGTAATATAGTGTATAGGTTAATACATGATTATACTGTAACTCAATAACATGAAATTTGACATACACAAAAAAGAATGGGAAGTTCAAATGGTACAGGTAAAAAGATTGTTGCATTCCAAATCAAAGATATGAATATTTTTCTGAGGTCATGGTGATTGTGAATGACCTTTAGATATAAATTCTTACTCTGTCAGGTGTCCAAATGCTTGCTTGATTAACTGAGCTACATACTGCTGAACAAAATTTAAATTACTTGCTACTTGCACTGAAGGATCAAACAAAGGGACCAGTATCTTGTCCTCTTCAACCAGTTGAAACATGAAAGCCAGAATTGTAGCATGCATTGTCAGACCTAATAATAAAAATCAATAGTCAAGTAGTGATGCATATACATGTAGTACAAGTCAGTCATTGTTCACAATCCAGACGAGTCCATCTGAAAACATTTTATATACAATTGGCTGTTAAACTTGTATTGTTGGTGGAGAAGAGACATCTTTGCTCCTTTCATAATTATAGTACAGCATATATTATGCAAGAGGGAACTATGACTAGCCAAATTTGAGCATGGCTAACCAAAATTATATTTCTCCAGACACATTGACCACTCCATATGGAACTGTTACTTGTACTCTGATTCTATTATCATTATATGTTCCGATCCAGTTTACAATATGGCTAGTTTTTAAACCAGCCTAAGTCTGGGTTTAGAGCTTGGAGTTTAGAATATTTTGTTTATAGTTAGGATTTTGATGGAGTGATATTGAAAAGAGAGAGAGAGAGACAGAGAGCTACAACATATCCAATATTCATTGATAAAACATTCTTGATAACAGGGTTTCAGCCAATTTACATGTAGCTCTTCAAAAACTCCAAGTGTTGAGAGAAGAGATCCCTCACACAACACTACACTACACCATACACTTCCTTCTCCTATCAAAACAGCCTCTATGAATACTGGTACCAACTGACTAGAGTCACTGGAGTGAAAGTCCTACTTACAAAATAATAATCATGACTAATATGCAATAGTCCTACTATTAATCACAATAATGTTGAGACACTATATAGCACTGACTTGCTGTGTGAGAGGTATCTGTTACAACTGCAAACACATGCTGCATGAGTTCAAGAAAATAAGCCTTAAAGAATTCAACTGATGTCTCTCCTTCACAAAGTGAAAATTTTTGGAGAAGAGAGCATAATATATGTAAACCTAGAAAGAGAGAGAGAGAGAGAGAGAGAGAGACAGAGAGAGGGAGAGGGAGGGAGGGAGGGAGGGAGGGAGGGAAGGAGAGACAATTAAATATCTAATAAATGTACATGTGCAGTGATATGTACAAACAAACATGTACAATCACTATGATACATATACATAATAAAAACAGTGATATGTAACATTACAGCGACATGTACATAATGAATTATGTACATACATGTACAAACATTTCACTATTATTACTATTTGTACTTTGAATATAAGCACAAAGTAATTCCGCAGACAAAACAGCTAACAACATACCATCACAGAATGTGAACAAAGTATTTGACAAATACTGATTGCCAACCAGGAAGAAATGCAAATAATGATATAGTCAATCTGAGCCAACGTATATACATGTACATGTACATGTATGTCTTTAATACTTAGGAATGCAATGGCTGTTATGTACTATGTAGAGGGTCCTTTGTAAATCAAAGAGGACTCAATTAAACTATGCACTATGTTAGGAAACCCACAAGAAAGCAACATTGAAGCAACCAAGGTGAAAGGCACATATGAGCTTAATAATAGTATACACATGTACATGTACATACATGTCATAAAAGTACCATACAGTAACAGTAATTACCTTAGTTTTACTGTCAGTACAGTATAGTAATTACTGTCTCACTACTGTGGTGTTGAATTGACAAGTATATATATCAATTACTACTTTTGAAGTACTGTAGTGTAGAAATCAAACTAATGAGTAATTATTGTACTGTATGGTGACATTTTATTGACAGTACTTCTAGGGGTTAATAGCTCTGCCTAATTATGAAATCTTAGCTCCTGCAAGGTATTTCTCTGTATGTTAAACCACATAATTATATATGTACTAATTATCATGTACATGTATGTACTACTGTACCTATTTCAGCAACATTTCTCATTGTGTGTTTGAAGGCCCATACAACAGCATCCATAAACAGTTTGAAAGTCTCAGCAGGAATTTGAAGCAGTGCTTAGTGGAAAAAGAATAAGATAATCATGATTGAAAATATAAGTTTGTACATCATAAATAGTATAATTATTAATAATTATAATACATTCATGTAATTGTTTTTAGCTAAAGCCCAACAATTACATCTTTTTTGTGAGCATTTGAATGTTAAAGACATGTCACTACATAACTAAGGAGGTTACATGTACATTGAATCAAGATTGATTCCAGTTAGCCCAAGGCCCTGTAATATAGGGCCTGGGTGCTTCTTCATGTAACTGTCATTACATCCTACATTCTAGGCAGTTGACTTGTTATGGTTGTATGCTGTTTATTACTATAAGTGGGTAGGTTGTGGTTTTGTTATTAGTGAAGGTTACTGCTTGAAAGTGATAGCACTGATGTCGCTACCATTCTGTGCATTCTGGTTTATCTACAAGTGTAACTCTTGTTCAGTACTCAATTTAGTATTCAGATTTTTCAGATTTTTGCTCAAGCTGAAATGCAATCATTGGACGTAAATCCTTTCAGATGCACCTGCGGCCTGCCCCTTATAGTAATGTGTTCCCACATACAGAAATAATTCCACTCTGTACACATATACTATAATTATTATACCTGGGAAGCAGTGTGTGGTGAAAGACTGAAGCATTCGAAAGAAGAGTAATCTGTGTTCAGGAAATTCTTCCAAATCTTTATTCAGCATTTCTAATGTACACTGAAAGAGTGCCTCCATGATAGTCGGTACATCAGGAGTTGCTTGACCCTGAAACAAGAGAAGAATAGCATATCAAGTAGTGAAATGCTTAGGCATGTACAAATAAAGCACACAGTTAGACACACATGGTAAATAATTAAACAGTCTGTGTCTACACAGTTAGATACACATGGTAAATAATTAAACAGTCTGTGTCTATACAGTTAGACACACATGGTAATTAATTAAACAGTCTGTGTCTATACAGTTAGACGCACATAGTAATTAATTAAACAGTCTGTGTCTATACAGTTAGACACACATGGTAATTAATTAAACAGTCTGTGTCTATACAGTTAGACGCACATGGTAATTAATTAAACAGTCTGTGTCTATACAGTTAGACGCACATAGTAATTAATTAAACAGTCTGTGTCTATACAGTTAGACGCACATGGTAATTAATTAAACAGTCTGTGTCTATACAGTTAGACGCACATGGTAATTAATTAAACAGTCTGTGTCTATACAGTTAGACGCACATGGTAATTAATTAAACAGTCTGTGTCTATACAGTTAGACGCACATGGTAATTAATTAAACAGTCTGTGTCTATACAGTTAGACGCACATGGTAATTAATTAAACAGTCTGTGTCTATACAGTTAGACACACATGGTAATTAATTAAACAGTCTGTGTCTATACAGTTAGACACACATGGTAATTAATTAAACAGTCTGTGTCTATACAGTTAGACACACATGGTAATTAATTAAACAGTCTGTGTCTATACAGTTAGACGCACATGGTAATTAATTAAACAGTCTGTGTCTATACAGTTAGACGCACATGGTAATTAATTAAACAGTCTGTGTCTATAAAGTTGGATACCGTCATTATGACCTCATCTCTTATAAATTCCTTAAGTTATTTTCTACCTCAAGTTTATCAACAATTGCAGTAACAGTACTCAGTACTTCAGGTTCTCTAGCTTGAGGGACATTTCGTTGATAATCAACTAAAATAGCATCCAACAAGGGAGGAAGAAAGTGCTCTCTTATCTGTAACAATTAAGACAATAATGTAAAGATTTAAATTGTCCACTCAAAATATTTGTAATACAAGTGACTGTTAGTTGGTAGAGAAGTGACCTTTGTACTCTTTTTAATAATTATTTATAATATGCATGAAGTAAGTCTACGTCCATTGACAGGCCAAATTAGGAATTTTGCCAGACATAATTGCTATTCAATTCGACACTGTTGTTTGTATTATGAAAGGTTAAACATTACCATTCCAGTGTCTTGACACTTAGACACCCAACATGAAAGAAGTTTTAGTGTTTCTTTCTTTATTGTTCTCATACCAGCTACTAGAGGTTGTTTAGTGACAAGTTCACCTACATGATAAAGATAATAATTGTGTGAAGTCTGTTCACATTCTTGATGACTTTATATGTAATATAATGTATAGTTTAATGTCATAAGGTTAATACATGATTATACTGTAACTCAATAATGAAACAATGGATTGAAATTTAACATACACAAAAAAGAAAGGGAGAGTGATGTCCAAGATTGCCATCAAAGACTAAGATCACTTCGATATTAATTCAACCCTAAACCACAAGGGAACCCTAACCCTACCCTAAATGAACCACATAATGATATTCATGAGATTTTGACGGCAATTTTTGACATAGATAACATGTTGAGGTACATGTACATGAACATGCACAAAATTATACAGACAAGTAGGATACGCCTGGTTCACAATATGACGCAAGGCTTTGCGTTGATTTGTGTGTGTTGAATTGTGAAAATGATGCGTTTATTTTAATGCCATCAGACGCAACGTAACGCAAGATAGGATCTGATTCTATCTTGCGTTAGCTGTGTTGCGTTTGACCAATCAGTTTTTAGGAATTTTATCACAACGCAACTGACGCAAAGTAAGGCTTGCGTCATATTGTGAACCAGGCTATAGTAAAGTAACATAAAGAAAGCAACTGGTAGGAACTACTAATAATAGGGCATAGAAATCAGATATGACAATAATGATGGGCAATAAAGTGTTTCATAAAATGGAATGAATATAATTATATATCATATACATGTAAAATAGGATGTAACTTCAGAACATACTCCCTTTCTGCCCCACATGTACATGTATTAGTATAATATAATATATCTTAGTGTCTAAGAAACTCTCTGACCTCCTAACATGACAGCATTTGAGATATTCTCACTGAGACACTTGTACACATTGAGCATATCCAGATATAATCTTGCCAACTATAGAAAATGATTGTTAGTTTTATATACAATACAGCACCAAATATACTGTATAACATATACATGTACATGTACATGTAAATAAAAAACAAAATTATAATAATTATGTTCTATACATACTGTACATCTGTGTTTTTGATAAGCTCATATGGCGCACCATTGGTCCAAAGGGCTTCTTATTTGGCACTGCACAGTTTTCTCTTTGGGCCAGTGGTGCAGTTAATTATGATTATATTGTCACTAACAGCATTAACTCTTTGTTAATTGGCTCGAAATGTATTCCTAATGGCACACACATGAACCATTGTTGAGCCAATTTGGCCCATGCTTCAAAAGTTATCAAAAATTCTGCTGTACATGTACATATACACAGACTACACAGTGTAGTAATATTACATAACTTTACTGTTATGCATGCATAGAAGTTTAGTATACATGTACATGTATGTATAAGTGTTGTTTTAGTTTATGGGTTTAGTATTAGTTAGCTACTCATCAATCCCATTACTTTTAGTTTAGTTATAACTAGTTTTGAAATCACAAAACAATTATGGGCCAATGGAATGAATTTTGAATGGTGATCTTATATATACATGATTAACAAAATTGAACCCTACATTTAACCACTCATTAGTTTACATATTGAAAGATATCGTTTGATTAACACTTCATTTTCTAAAGTTTCTCCTCTGTGTTGATTTCATCTAGCAATATATAGCAATATTAGAACACAATCTTTTGTCATCCATTTAGAAAGAATGTGATAAATGTATTGAAAGAAGTAAATGGTTAAAATTTTATTTTATTGGTTAGTTACAAAGAATAGTCATTTGTTAATTGTCATAGAGGATGTTGTTGCTACATCACGCATGATGTTACTATGATGTAATGTGTACTTAGCATTAAAAAGTACACTAAAATAAATTAAATTATGCATTTGCAGGCTTACAAACCCTTTTGATGGCCAGATACAATTACATGTACTTTAGAAGCAAACGTATACTAAATTGTTGGCATGAAATATGAATAAGACTGCACCCTAAAATTATACTGCTTCGTATAATTGAGTATAATTAGTAAGTAGCCACGTCATTAGATGTATCTATCCTGAACAACCAACGAATTGTTAAATACTTGCAACTGTACTAACCAATTGTTTTCCTCAATCGCTAACCAGATTTAGTTAGTTTTAGTTAACTCTAGTACATGCATATACATGTATGTGTGTATGTATATACACATGTACGTATGTATGTATGTATGTATGTATGTATGTATGTATGTATGTATGTATGTATGTATGTACATGTATGTATGTATGTATGTATGTATTACATACACATGTATTTATGTATATATGTACATGTACATGTATGCATGTATGTAGATGTGTGTATGTGTGTACAGTAAGTATGTAGTTGTTTACCTGATTGACAAATGCATGACCGACTGCACTACATGCTCTGACATTTGTTTTCAAGACATTACCAAGTTGTTTAATACACTCAGGATCTTCTAACACAGACAGGTTCTAGAGTGATAACAATCTAATAGTATCAGGTTGTTTCCACAAATATTGTGACAATTTTGCAAACGGATCTTTGCCTCACGAATTAGATTCAGTGCAATTGAGAGGGTTCTGTTATAACAAAGATTATAAATGCCTCTGTAGCTGTGCTTTGCTTAACTAGTTTCAGTGCTGGTTGGAGGGAGGGAGGGAGGGACTCCAGAAAAACAAGGTGAAAAAAGTATCCCTATGATTATTTTCAGTTTGGTGTTGTGTCTGGCATTTGGTAATCATGCCAGACTTTCTCATGCCTGAAACACAATATTTTGATTATCAATTCTTCTTACTTTAAATGTTTTTGTAAGTCGTTAGGAATGTATTTCAGCAAACTTCTATGTAAACTACAAGAAGTCAAGCAAGTTAATTCTTCTTGCTGCTCAAGCGTGCATTCCATTATGTGCCACACCCATTAATTGACTGAGCCCACCAGAATGACGCAACTTAACTAAGTATACAACACGTATATGACAGAAGTATATAAATACAAGTCCCGTGGAAAGCAATCATAGGGATGGCCCAGTGAGTCATAAAAAATGCCTGGGCATTTATATTAGTAAATAGGATACACTATATAATGGACTACAGGAGACTATACAATAGAAACATATAATATGGTTTATATAACATATTAATATCTCACAGCAGTTGCTCGTTGTATAATATTATCCCATACTTCATTGGGTAGTGACATGTATTTCTCTATTAGTCTCTTTTGAGCTACATCATCCTATAGTAATTCATAAATAGATAGATAGAGAGATGAATGGATGGATTAAATGAAGAGGAAATGAATGAATGGAATCAATGGATGAAGAGAAGATAATTGAATACCAAATACAGTATATGTGAATAAAAAGTCACCATATAGTAACAGTAACTACCTTAGTTTTACTGTCAGTATAGTATAGTAATTACTGTTAAAATTACTGTTGAAGTACTGTAGTGTGGAAATCAAACTACTGAGTAATTACTGTATTGTATGGTGACATTTCATTGACATATACTGTATATACACTATACAGGCGAACACATACTGTTTGAGCTGATATCATGTATCCAACAGCTTCATAGAATGTGTGTACTTGATGAGGTTCAAGATCACATATAATGGCTCTGATGTTGTTCAATATCTCTTCAATAAATGGCATCACTTCTTGAGGCTGAATCTAATAGAGGAGGATTATCAGATGTATATATACACATACGGCTGTATGAAGTAATATTTCTTTTACTATTGTATTAATTCAGCAGACTCCACAGAATTATAAACACACATACATGTATAGTATAATGTTCATTTATTAAATATCAAACTGATGTGATCATGTTTGTAACTTGTAAGATAATTTTTTTTGTTAAAAAACAATGGCACATGTCCCCCTTCTGAAACTGCTGAGTTCAGTACATGTGACTGTATCAAACTGAGTCAGTAACGGACTTTTGAAGGACATCAAAATATACTTTTAAAGCTAACTAGCGAGTGGACTGATCAACTGAAATTGAAACTAAATTCTATAAGAAGAGTCGTGTTTCAGGTATGTTGAACAAGTAGGTGTGGCTTCATAAGCAAAAATAATTGACCACATTCCTCATTCTTATTTATAACCAAATTTCTGTACAAAACAACTAAATATCAAACATTTGAACATTATCTTCCTCTAAATGATAGGTTTATGTAAACATGGTTGTAAATTCATAAATTATGTACATGTAATACATGTATGACATTGTACATACCTGTACAAAATGTCTTCTACATTTCTGTGCTATCTTTATGAATGTATCACATGCCATATCTTGAACTCCTTCATGAGTTTCTGTACAATATAAATCAGAAAAGATAGTAATTATATAAAGAATTCATGGACACACAAACTGATTTAGACACCGACATAGATACACACAGACTCATAAATAGACATGATTCACTAGATACACACAAACTAACACATACACATGTAGACACAGAGATGTACATGTAGATACACACAGACACACTGACCATGCATAAACTCAAACAGTTTGTTCACAACAGTTTTCAGGAACTTCCAATGAGCTCTGTAAAATAGAATAAACACTTAATAATGAAAAACATGTAATATATATAGGAGTCAATAGTCACAAGATTAATACATGCACGATTATATTGCAAGTAATGCATTACGTATTGAAATTTGGCACACAAAAAAGAACAGGAAGGATAATTATATGAAAATGGTGAAGGTAAAAAGATTGTTGGTCATTCCAAACTAAAGTTATGAACATGTTTAAGGTCAAATTGAATGTGAATGACCTTTATGACATACATGTACATGTACATGTACATGTACAATTATCCTCACCTCAGAAATCTTGGATACTGTCCAACAATATACATTATATTAGAAGCAATTATAGCTTTATTATCTTTCCCTCTTTTCTGTTCACACATACTCAAAAGCTCCTGTGAACGACAAACATATATTTGTATGAAGCAAATATCACAAAAATTCATACATGTACATGTACATGTACAGTAATTATATACTTTCACAAAAATATAAAGCTGCAGCATACATGCATTCAAAGCTGCACAATATATGCACATTAGTTACACATACAGTACATATATGTGAAGGGGCAGTAAAAATTGGACATTATGTGCATCTACTTTTCTGCATATATGCAGTACACACCTGCTCATATTCTACACATATCTGGGTTGTTCAAGAAGTATGTTACATTTATATAGTCTCATATGGTATAAGAATTATGTATTATGTTAGGTGTAGTGACATTGTTAGGATTATATAGGATGTTTTTGTTCTTACTCAAGCATGAAATTATTGTATTCTGTGGTTTGTATAAGAATTATACTATTTTGAATGTGTAATATAGCTACTATACTATCCTTATATGAAGTGATGACCCATATCTGCATAGTACTGATTATATATTGACCAAATGGTACAGGAAACCAATGAAATTTGGTAATTATGAAGAGCCATTGTCAAGTTTCTAAGAGACCATATTTCATTGTTTTCCTTTACAAAATGGAGGAATAATGAACATTTAAAGGTACATGCATATATATTTGTATGTATGTATTTGATCAAAAGTATTTTGTTGGAAAGTGTCCCTTTCTGGATATTGATAGGTCACATTTAATGGATATCCACTGTTAGTTGCATAAACACTAACCTTTATCACAGTAACAAGAAATCTCTTTTCATCTTCTTCATGCATAGCTCCACTGATAGAACCAATGGCCCAACACAACTACAAGTAATAGAAGTAATGAACTTATGAAATGTATAAGTAAACATCTAGTTTGTAACATGTAACTACAATCCCGAATGATTGGGTACTGTAATAGATTCATGTTTGTTTTCAACAATGTACATGTAGAATTAATTATATAGCGTGTAGATATACTTACATAGTATAGTGTACAGGATGTGTGTATGTATGATAAGTAGTATTACACATTTCAACCAAACATATCATGATTACTATGATATGGTATCATGACACTGATAGTTTGTTGGAAATACAAATTGAATGCTTCTACATGCATAATGTGAAGAAATGGCTGTTTGATTGTAGTCAAGAGAAATGGCTGTTTGATTGTAGTCAAGAGATGATAAAAGAAATTATTTGCAAATCAAGCTAGCTAGCGTGTAAAATAATGAAACAATATCTACCAAACTGCTTACTCAGTACTCACAAACTATTAATACATCCAAACACAAATATTGCATCACAATATTATATGAATATAATTTGATATGCTGATACACATTACACTACTGAACATGAATAATTAAACGAAACATTCATGTGATGTCCATATAAGGTCTTTGATGTGAACTTTAATATCAATAATGCACATAATTATACAGCTGTAATTACATGACAAAACTACAAATACATGTACAACTACATGTATAAATACATGACAAATACATGTACAAATACATGTACAAATGCATGTACAAATACATGTACAAATACATGTACAAATATGTATGTACAAATACATGTACAAATGCATGTACAAATGCATGTACAAATGCATGTACAAATGCATGTGCAAATACATGTACAAATAAATATACAAATACATGTACAAATGCATGTACAAATAAATATACAAATACATGTACAAATGCATGTACAAATAAATATACAAATACATGTACAAATACATGTACAAATAAATATACAAATGCATGTACAAATAAATATACAAATGCATGTACAAATACATGTACAAATAAATGTACAATTACATGTACAATTACATGTACAATTACATGTACAAATGCATGTGCAAATACATGTGCAAATACATGTAACAAATGCATGTACAAATGCATGTACAAATGTACAAATACATGTACAAATACATGTACAAATGCATGTATAAATTACACATGTACATGTACATATTCTTACTGTGTTTAGGTTCTTCCATGACCATTCTGAACCATTCACTTGTTTATATAATTTATCAGTCATTAATTGTTCAGTATCTGCATAGTCCAAATGAGTAAGATAAACTAAATGAAGGAGGGGTAGATACCAGAGGGAGAGAGGGAGGGAGGGAGAGAGGGAGAGACAGAGAGACAGAGAGACAGAGAGAGTAGGAGGAGGAAGGAAGAGAGAGACAGACAGAGAGAGAAAAGAGCAGGAGGAGAGAGAGAGAGAGAGAGAGGAAGGGATGGAGGGAGAGAGAGAGTAGAGAGACCAGAGGAGGAATGGATATAAGAAAGAGAGAAAGGTGGAGAGGTGACCAAAGGGAGATGAATATCAGAGGGAAAAGAGAAGGCATGGATACCAAGAGAGAGGAGGAGGAGGTAGATACCGGAGTAGAGGAAGAGAAATGGAAAGACAAAAAGGAGATAAGTTAAACTCATATCACATATGTACATCCAAAGAAAACTATTCTATAACTTCTATCCACTGGATATCAGTAGGTCTGTAATAAAAACAGTTTTATTCAGTAATTTTCAAACATTCTAATAAAATTGTGATTCCTATATTGATTAACAAAAACTGAAACTGATGCCAAACAGTGTCTTACTGTACATGTACTTCAGAGAGATACATGTAGTTGGGCAACATTACAGTGTGTAGAACCTCTGATACCCACACTCCACACACCATACTAAGGACTCTTGTCTTTGTCTTGATACAATACATTTGTACATGTACATCCCACCTGAGGCAACTCTCATTTTTCATTTTTCCATTGCCTCAGGTGTCTTTCTTTCTTTCTATCTACATCTCGGATAACATCATGTATATTAAATGACTTGAATAAAGGACATTTCCACTTGTATCAAGATGTCATTTATAAAGAGGTTTCATGTTAACTAAAATCTCTCTCATGGTCTTATATAAAGTCTCTCATGATCTTATATAAAGTCTATCGTCTCTCTCATGATCTTATATAAAGTCTCTCTCATGATCTTATATAAAGTCTATCTCATGGTCTTATATAAAGTTTATCTCATGATATTATATAAAGTCTATCTCATGGTCTTATATAAAGTCTACCTCATGGTCTTATATAAAGTCCATCTCATGGTCTTATATAAAGACTCTCTCATGGTCTTACCTAAAGTCTCTCTCATGGTGTTATATAAAGTCTACCTCATGGTCTTACCTAAAGTCTCTCTCATGGTCTTGTACATGCTAATAGCATCAGTGTCTTTCATGTACTCTCTCACTACTTCTCCTTGATCAGTTTCAACAACTATCACCTCTTCAGGTTTAGCCATACGACTTATCATTACCAGACGTACCTATAATAATAACCAAGTCATTCTAGTAAATGATACATATATATGTGTTGTACATGTACATGTATAAATAGTTAGAAAATTCCCTCATCCTCCTACTAGGGTATACAAGAAGGTTCTAGAATAGACATGTTTTACTTTGATAATTATTTTTTTTATCAATGAGTGTACTCATACATACATGTACATGTTCTATGTACAGTACCTGACTTTATTAACTTTACATACTATGATGGAAGTTACACTTTAATAAGTTGATAGTCAACTGTACTTATAAGTAGTACTATAGTACTACTTTGTATTGTAATCATAGTAATGTGTGAATTACCATTACGCGATAGCATAGTACTAAGGTGTATTATTGTGTAGTACACGTACATTTGAAGTACAGTGTACTTCAATCACAAAGTACACTGTAGTCAGTGAACTACAGTGATACTTAATAATGTCAGGTACTGTACTTGTGGTGAAAGGTCTGCATCATAAGTGCATTCATCTGTAGAGGTACAAATGGATATATATGAATATAACCTTACTTTTGAAAGAATGGGATAATAGAGTTGTCGACGAGGAGGAGGATTCTGTTGAGAAATGAGAAGAGGTGAGTGAGACGAAGAGAATGGATTTTCTCTATATAGACCAGCTGCCAAATGGTTCCAATATTCCAAACATATTTTAAAGATTTCTTTCTCATCTACCATAGATATTAACACCAAATAATGAAGTGCCTAACAAAAAAAGGAGATACAATGTAATTAACAATAATGTATTAATGTATAATCGTGTTATCTACTAACAGTACATATAACATTAACAGTATAATAATATAAATATTAGAGAGAGACACATGTCCTGGGATTTGAACCCATTAACACCAGATAATGGAGTGCCTAACAAAAAAGGCAATTGTATAATTATATTATCTAATAAAAGTATATTATTAATATACTTTGAATAGTTATATACAGTAGATTGTATATATTTAGAAATTAAAGAGAGAGACACAAGTCCTGGGATTTGAATTCAGGACCTTCAGATGCTAGTCAGATGCTCTATCATCTGAGCTACTGGAGCCAGGTTTTGTCCAGAGCGTGTGTCTCTCTCTGTTTAATTTCTAATTATAATATTGCGTATTATCTTAAATTGATGATTATTTCTTGTGAGTACAAATATTAGTAATTTGAAAAGTATTAGTAATTTGAAAAGTATTTTTTATGGACTAAAGGGACACCATGACCATGACTATGCAAATTATAGTATACAACATAGAAATCAGAAATCCCAAACGTTTTTGTGGAAACTGTCCTGCTATACACAGATCAGTCTAATACTGTATGTAAATCAGTGAACTACTTGTGTACACTAAGCGTTGAGACTTAATCATATTCATAGCAATAATCATCAACTGAAGATAATACATAACATGCTTAGAGAGTAACACAAAAAATGGGCCCTGAAATTCAATGTACTACTTGTACCGAGCTGTACTCTACAAGCTATTGATGAGTTGAGTCTTAAAGTGATGGTATAGTGACGTTAATGATATTCATAGATCATACATTAATTTTTTTTGTTATTATCAATGTTCAAATTTCTACATATTTTGCTGAAGTTTGTTAGTGAAAATTAGAAGTATTTGCATGTTGGATTCAAGAGATACGATCATCAGCAAAACCATCCACAAAGGTATACTATTCTCCAGAAATACACAAGAGAAATGACTGAACACTTACTACATACCATTACAGTCTAAAAAAACAATGAAGGCTTTTCCATATACATACATGTACATGTACATATACATATATCTGTTTCTGTGCTTTATATGATATAATATGTAGTATTATGTAGTATGTACAGAGACTACAAAATTTACTACATAATTATGTAACTTTCTTTACTTGCAAAGTGTTAAAAAGCCATGAAACTGTTGTAGACATTATTCCTATATGTAATTATACTTGTATACACAGTTTATCATAAAATTGTGATGTTATTACATCATTGCAGAGAAAATTAAATATTAGTTTCGATATTATTATGTACATGCATGCACATGTATGAATGTAAAATCATGCTAATAATAAAAGATGCAGTCCAAATCCTGTACATTAACAAACATAATTGGTATGTACATGTACGTATATTCAATTACCTCAAGCAATGTGTTCTGCATATCCGACTAAAGTAAAAAAAGAAAAACAACAGTAATATTCACTATTCATACATACATGTATATAATTATATGTAAGTACATGTACATGTATGTTCGGACTATAAACACAGATCTCCAGTGAAGCGTCATTACACTATATAAGTATATATTGTACATGCATACTCAAGTAATTACTCAGGGACACAGGGATTAATGCTAAAAGCCAAAACATGCTAGAGTCCGCTCACATTCACGATGACCTTAAAATTATGATGTGATGACTTTATATGTAATATAGTGTATAGTTTAATGTCATAAGGTTAATACATGATTATACTGTAACTCAATAATGAAGCTGAAATGTGACATACACAAAAAAGAACAGGAAGAATAATTATATGAAAATCGTGCAGGTAAAAAGATTATTGGTCCTTTCAAACTAAAGTTATGAACATGTTTCTGAGGGCAAGGTGAATGTGAATGACCTTTAGTATGTATTTGTACTTGTACTTAAGTAGTGAGCCCCATGTCTGGGTGAATACAAATGCAGGGGTGTGGAAAAAGTGAGTCAACTGCTGGACATTTTGGCTTATTTTCAACATTTTTGTCATTGCATACAGCTCACTTTCAATTTACTGTACATTCTTTATCAGACAACGTCCTGCATGACTGGCTGTTTCCCCACCTCTGTACGAATGACTTTGTTACTGTACTAAATATTCATGTACATTCCATTTTTCAATACCTTTTGTTCAATTAAGAGTCCATGTTCTCTGAGAAATGTACAAATGAAGAGAGCAAGATTTTGAATAAAACACTGTTCATCATCTAGTCCATTCTTGTATGCTTCTCGAATATTTGTTGACAGGGGAAGAATCTGATAACAAGAACAAAGGGAAAACAGAACAGGTATATCATAGAGTGGATAATATGTGGTACCCAGTGCTCTTGGAGCACCCAGAGAGCACTGGAAGTGCATGCTAGCTTGTCCTCAATTGGGGTTCTGCATCACAAAGATTTAAAATAATAGTACATGTACCATCATTCAAAATTCATGCTAGAAATTATGTAGGCCCAAATATACAAGACATTTAATATATGTGACCTAATTCACAAAAAGGGACCTTGTCCTGCAAAATAATTTTGATGAGATGCATGTACTTACCTTCAATCACTTGTCATTTCGCCATTTTGTATGGGAAATTTGGTATCCAAGAAGCGTAATAATAACTCTTCCTGAATACCAAATTTTATTGATCTCCTGTACAAAATGGCAGAATAGCAAGCAATTGATGGCAAGTGTTTGAAAAACACTTTGTGGGATTAGGCCACCTTTGAAGATTAGGTCACATGGATTCTAGTGCTTTCAATGCTACATGTATTTACACACTGTACATGTACTGCAAATAGTTAGTACAACTGAAAAATCAATCATATTTCTAACCTGTTTTAATTGTGTCATAACAAGTGTAAACATAATAACAAATTGTTCATTATATTGCTGTTCTTCTGTCTGAATACCAGCTATGTACATATAGAGAGAATATATTTTGTGAATATACAACTATAAACAAGCGCTTGCATCTTCATGCCTAGTACAGTAATCAATGATTACCATACACTTCCATTGTGGCAAGCAAGGATAATTAGTATTTTTGTAAAAATATTGATAAACAGTATTTTATTTAATTAAACAACTGTAATATTGGAATTTGCTCCCTAGATATTCATAATGCTGAGCAATGTAATTACCTACATGTACATGTATACTATACTCTTCTGATGTTTTAAACACCATTTCAGATACCCATATTAGTTAGTACAGTATAGGAATATACAAGTAGGTGAATCTTAATACTGATGCAACTGACTAAGTGGTTCTCAAAAAACGTATTTTCATTGTTCAATTTGCAAAGCAGTGCTCTCTCTTTATATTATTCAGCCATTTTAAACTGGAATCATTATGCAGAAAGAATAATAAGTGTAATACCGTAATTCGGGAAAATTTCGTACTATAAAAATTCGAAAATTAACGGGTACATGGAAATTAACGGTATTCATAAATAATAACGTACACACGCACGAAAATTTATACATACGAAAAATAAAAATTGGAAATATTTTAGAGACGAAATATTCGGTAGTACCAGTGAAACAAATTGTGTTGGAAAGTGGTGAAATAGCAAGCATTTAGTTTTGCTTTGTGAATTGAATAATGGAAATACTAATTTAAAGCAGATGAAGATATTATCAACTAGCTGTACTGTAATGATGTACACTTAAAATCACATATACATATAAATCTAGTATTTTGCGTATATATATAAATATACATACATGTAATAACTAACCAATTTCTGTGAGACACTTTAGAGTCAAATTTCTGAATGCTGGAACGTTCAGGAACTAAAGAAGAAACGTGCACACATATACATGTACATAGAGAAGTAGCACTACATGTACATGTATATTCATTTATTATATATAATTATAATAATATACATGTACATGTACATGTAATATACTTTATAAATAGAACACATGTACATGTAGCAAGCCAAAAAACACTTACATACATGTACATGTACATGTATTGAAATGCAAGAATTTGGAGCAAATTCATGGATAACTTTTGATTTCCAAATATGGTAACATCACTTTACAAATACATTTTTTTCATGTGCAATCAATTATCATACATTTATATCATATAATTAAGAGTTACCTTGTAAATTAAAGTAGAGATAAGTTTAGTTTCAAAGATATAACCCAACGGAATCCAACTAAGAAATTTAAGCAGAGTGCCCAGAGTCTCTGCAATTAACGGAGGACTCTGAGAATTATCCTGAATGAAAATAGATAGTGAAGTTAAATCTGGAATGCAAACCATACTGCTTTCGATCATTGCTTGTGTTCAATAGTCAAGGCTAGAAATCAAAGCTTTCAAATACACTAATCACTGCTTGAGTTCTATAGTCAAGGCTGGAAATCAAAGCTTTCAAATACACTAATCACTGCTTGTGTTCAATAGTCAAGGCTGGAAATCAAAGCTTTCAAATACACTAATCACTGCTTGTATTCAATAGTCAAGGCTGGAAATCAAAGCTTTCAATTTTCAAATACCCTAATCACTGCTTGTGTTCAATAGTCAAGGCTGGAAATCAAAGCTTTCAAATACACTAATCACTGCTTGTGTTCAATAGTCAAGGCTGGAAATCAAAGCTTTCAAATACACTAATCACTGCTTGTGTTAAATAGTCAAGGCTGGAAATCAAAGCTTTCAAATACACTAATCACCGCTTGTGTTCAATAGTCAAGGCTGGAAATCAAAGCTTTCAAATACACTAATCACTGCTTGTGTTCAATAGTCAAGGCTGGAAATCAAAGCTTTCAAATACACTAATCACTGCTTGTGTTCAATAGTCAAGGCTGGAAATCAAAGCTTTTAAATACACTAATCACCGCTTGTGTTCAATAGTCAAGGCTGGAAATCAAAGCTTTCAAATACACTAATCACTGCTTGTATTCAATAGTCAAGGCTGGAAATCAAAGCTTTTAAATACACTAATCACCGCTTGTGTTCAATAGTCAAGGCATATAAATGTAAGCAGTGGAAAGGGATGCCCAAGATCAAATGATAAATCAAAAACTAATTTAGAGGAATGTATATGGCATGTATCACTAACCATTAATAACACATGTACATATACATACCATAACAAAAGTACACAAACGAAATATTTCTGAAAACTCTCCACACATGACATCTTTGAGATGCTTAGCCTTCATCTGTGTCATTTGACCACTACTAAAATCAAACACTTCTTCACTATAAGAAAAGAAAATAAACAAATATTCCAGTTTGATACAAGTAGGATGTAATATATTATAACAGATGGATGTAAACAGTAACTATGCTAGTTAAAGGTATAGATACTCAAATATTGATTACAACTAATACTATGAGCAACGCAAACAAACTATAGCTGTTCACATTCACGATGTCTTCAAAATTATGATGTGATGAGTTTATATGTAATATAGTGTATAGTTTAATGTTATAAGGTTAATACATGATTATACTGAAACTTAATAATGAAGCGAAATTTGACATACACAAAAAAGAACGGGAAGGGCTATTATATGAAAATGGTGCAGGTAAAAAGAATGTTGGACATTCCAAAGTAAAATGAACATTTTCCTGAGGTCATGGTGAACGTAAAGGACCTTTATCATGGAGATCTGTGATACAGCACATGCACGACCGTTCTAATGATTGCTTTCCATTGTGGTGCAAGAATGCAAATTACATGTATAATTATCATACCTTAGTAGTTTGAGGATCATCATATTATTTTGGCAAAGAGATTTATTGGTCATGCTAGCTCCAACAATATCAGTTATAAATGTAGGCCAATTCCGAGGCCATTCATGCTTCACTATCTGAACTAAAATGATGTTTAGTTTGGATAAGTATACTCTCTCACGCTACAGTAGAAAGAGGACAAATATATCATATGAGTTACAAACTTTGCCTGTGCTCAATTTATTTGTGACCCCAAGCCTGACTAATATACTGCACTGCCTGTTACTTGAATATGTCTTCATAATAAATAAATAAATACCTCAAATACAACTTTCAATCAGGATATTCCTGGTGGATTGATCCAGATCTTTGACCTTTTATGGAAGTGCTCAGGTGAGTAGTATACATTCATTAAATGCCAAACAGTGCAGAAGTCAATCCTTATGTAATACACAGTATACGAAGTTGTTTTTTTTTATGGCCTGTAGAGCGATTCTATCGCTTTCCATGGGGTTTAATATATACATGTTCATGTATAAATATTAAATATATATATATATTTCTCATTAAAGTCAGTCGTGACTACCGAATACCAGATACCACAAAGCTAGATACATGTACATGTAAATGTATTTTTTTCCATATATTTTGTTTCCCCATATAACATCCAGTATCATCTTTGCTTCTTATATTAAAACTGTGTGTCTTATTGAGCTTAACAAATAGAACATTAATTTAAATGGTGTGCTACAGGGTTCTACATTGTATATAATTGCTATTGATTGCTATGAAATAGAAGAATGGTGACTACTATAATCACTTCTCAGATAATGTAACCACCTCTCATATAAATACATGTAGGCTAATGAGACAAATTAAGTATATACTACATGTACTGGGCAAATGTAAGATAGAATCCGACCACCACTCTAAACCACTGGGGCAGAACAATGATCAACCGTGAACAGCTGAAGACCTTTGGAATATTTATCAGTAATATTAACTTTATCAAAGCTAACAAAGCACAGTTTCAAACTTTCAATAACATTTTCATCATGAAGTACTAGTGTTGTATCTATAGTTACAATGTACATGTATATACTAGGTTTTGCCTATACTTTAGATACCACATATTTCACTCATTTTGTCTAGCATATGTGCATGTTCAACACTACACTTTAGCACTACTCTAGCCATTTCTGTTAGAAAATGAAACTACTAGAAAAGATGGAAATAGCTCAACAAGTATGAATCTGAGTGTTGCATCAATGTTTTTCTACAGTAAAATAGTGCTATAAAGTTAAAAAAAACTTGGTCTGTAAAGAATCTGTATCTGCTCTATACTACTTGCCTATACCTATATTTATCTATACCTTAGATGTAGGCACTTCTACATTTACCTACATGTACTATAGTCTGTTCACATTTGCGATGTCCTCAAAATTATGATGTGATGACTTTATATGTAACATAGTGTATGTTATAAGGTTAATACATGATTATACTGTAACTCAATAATGAAGCAATGGATTGAAATTTGACATACACAAAAAAAAAACAGGAAGGACTATTATATTAAAATGGTGGAGGTAAAAAGATTGTTAGACATTCCAAACTAAAGTTATGAACATTTTTCTGAGGTCACGGTGAATGTGAATGACCTTTAGTATAGGTAGTTAGATGCAACACTATGAAGTACATGTACATGTATTACCTCTGATGATTCAGAATTTGAAGATAGTTTTATTATGAGACCAACAATGTATTTCTTTATACCTATATACAAGTAGGAATGAACACAATAGAGAAGAGTATCTATTAACACGTCAATTTGCAAATGTGTGATGTGGTTAAACAGTAAATAGTGTAATTTTTATATTGAAGAATATTAGTGTACATCATGAATCTATGTCAGCGCAAACCTAGCATATTATATACATTTAGTGAATCTTATGTTGTGATGTAGTTTTGAGCTTATTGACACGTGAATTAAAAATTCTGAAACTAATAGAAAATTTTGGCTTGCATGCTTTCTTTCGCTAAAACTACAATCAAGAAGGCCTATATATGACAAAAGCATTCCTGAAGAGCATATTGCAGATCCCCCTAGCTGCATCAAAAAGAAACCTGATTCCCCCCTCCCTTCCAAGAAATGAAATCATGCTATGCACATGAAATATTAAAAACATAACATCAGTAAATCCATATGAAAACAGCATAATTGCTTTTGCAAACTCTCCATTATTTCTGTTTACTACATGTGCATGTACAACTGTACATCCACTATAGTTACAGATGTGCTGTGTTTAATTATGATAGATGTATTCTGACTGAATGTTCACTTACAAATTGACTACAAGGAAAAAACTTGTTTTAGTACAAGGGCCGGGTCAGAGGAGAAATTATAATGTCACAAAATACATACTATATTCTGTTCATATTCACAATGTAATGTATAGTTTAATGTCATAAGGTTAATACATGACTACACTATAACTCAATAATGAAGCAATTGATTGAAATTTGACATACACAAAAAAAAAAACAACAAAAAACGGGGAAAACTATTATATGAAAATGGTGCAGGTAAAAAGATTGTTGGACATTCCAAACTAAAGTTATGAACACTTTTCTGAGGTCTTGGTGAATATGAATGACTTTTACGATAGAAAAACACAACACAGTATATAAAGATGTACATTATGTGAGTATTACCTTCACACTGATCTCTTGGTAATATCTTCCATTTTGATTTAATTAGGTTTTCTAAGATTTGAAGAGCAAAGTACTACAGGAAAAATGTTAAATATTGATGCCATATTAATGCATGTACTGTATATATAATAATATTATATCAGGTCCAATTTTCAGAAAGGGATGCACTTCCAAAAAATAATTTTGATCCAATGCTTACCTTTAGCTGCTCGCCATTCCGCCATTTTGAACAGGAAGTCAATGAAATTTGGTATCCAGGAAGAAGTATTATTTACACTTCTCAGATACCAAATTTCATTGACTTTGTGTATAAAATGGTTGAATGGCGAGCGATTAAATGTAAGTGTTTGATCGAAATTATTTTGTGGGAAAATGTCCATCTGTAAAAATTAGGTCACATATAATTGCAACTATAAATTGTCATAATGAACTAAAATCGTGCATATACCCATGTACACATGTACATGTATAATTATCATTACAATGTTTTTACCTTTGTTTGTTGATTTTGTGAAAATTCCAGTATGGTGTCAACTCTAGTCCAGGCTTCAGAGTTCTCTTTAAATTCATGAAGTATTCTTCCAGCTATAACTTGCTACATAAAGTGTATTATAGAATCGTTGTAATATCTATAATAATACATACATTTTAAAATACACATTGAATGTAGCTTCACTTGTTTGTTCCACTAGTTTCTATGAAGAACTTTAACTAGGTAGGTTTAATTTTAAACATTACAACAGAATGGAAAAATACAAACAAAAATATATTACAGCTTAAATCAAATTCCACAATGATTGTCTATGTTTCTTCTCCAAACTAATTTGAATGAAACTTATGATTCAATGAAACTATAGAAGCTCAAGGCACTTTAAAATTTTTAATTTAAATAAAAAAATTCACGAGCATAAATAATTTTGGAAAGCACATGTAATTTCGACAAGGAGTTTAAGCTGCTAATCTGCAGATTCCACATGTCACATTAAAGGAGGAAGGTCAAATTAGTTCACAATGTTTTTCAAAGTCAGTCGTGTAAATGCTTTCTGAATAATTCCATGATCCTTCTATGATTATGTGATTGTACTATCATTGTGCTTTTGTACCAACACAATATTTTAAGAAATCTATTATCACTCTAGCAAGTATCACTAATGTTTAAAAACAGGTGTTCAATATTTGTACTTGTACAAACATCTAAATCAAACTCAAGTGAGGTACAACAGTTTTAAATAAAATATTTTGCTCTTGAAACAGCATAGACATAAGTATCAAAGTGTGCATTTGATTCTCTGTGAACAGATACAGTAAATGAATCTCACCTCTTCACCAACAGACCCATAGAAGCAATTAACAACTGAATCTAATAATGAAATGTCTAGTTTTTGAGAGAAATCGAGCAGTTGCATGGCTTGATTAGAAAAGATACCACTCGTGGAGTGAACATTATTAGGTGAAACTATCCCAATGGATGCAGTCATTTCAAAGATGTTCAATGATTAAAAGATTATATCTGAAAGTTGATGTAATGGTTCCTGTCAACATGATAATTATAAGGATAATTATCACTTAATTAATAATAATAATAATAATAATAATAATACACTGACCTTAGTTTTATGGTGCGTATATACCAACTATATATATAAATATAGCTTCCAGAGTTAGTGTTTCAGTAGTAGAAGTAGTAATATCCAACTCAAATGAATTATTATGTCAATAATTATTATTCTGTACATGCAGAAGACAAGATCAGGAATAGTGCTGTGTGAATTGCAGCAAAACAAGGAATGTCAAGGATTAGATCTGCCAGTTTTCCTTGACCTAGCTAAAAGCAGATTCAACCAGGTTACTATAAGGCAGAAAAGACCGGTTTCAAGAAGGAGGCGTGGACATACTGAAAGAAAACCAGTTTGGTGCACGTGAACAGTTGAAGTTTCGCGGTTAACCGGTTTCAACGTTAATTTATTCATTGAAGTAGTAATTAAATTATATTGCAAAAAAATATTTATATATAGACATGTGACATTTCAAGTTAGTCTATATATATAAATTATATAGTGGCTGTGCAGTATGTAACCTTAACCATTAATAACACCTATAATACATTGGTTACATCATTGCTAAAAATTTAATAGTAAAAATGTATAATAATTGTGCATGATGTGGTGTACCAGTTTGTATGGTGGTGATAATGGTGATTCAGTATGGTGGTGATAATGGTGATTCAGTTCCATTAGTACTTGTCTCTGATTCACTTGCTCTTAGCCATCTTGTGGAAGGAGTCCTTCCTTTCGGAATCGGCCATCTATTTCGACCACTGTTTGATCGACTTGGAGGTCCACTTGTCGGAAGTTCACTAATTGCATCGTCTTCTAATTCACTATCATCAACTACTACAGGTGAGATGGATGGTGATGTAGGAGAATGAATTTCATTTCTTTTTTCGTCTTCTGGAAGGACAACAGTGATCTTGTATTGTCCGACTGTTCCATTCAATTCTGGTCTTCCATTCTCGTTGTTCATTGTGTAAGTTTGGGTATTAAAATCATCGCTCTGTTTCATAAATTTACGTTTGAAGGCAATTCCTATAAAACAGACAATCGTTCCAATCACTATTCCAACTAGTAACCCTCCTATAAGAGCTCCAATCAATTCCCCTACTGGTGGTTTTTGATTTGTTTGTGGTGCCACAGCTCCTACTGTTGGTTGAACAGAATGTTGAGGTAAACCGGTGCTAGATGACATTGATGTAGTACTAGTTGTACTATGAGAGGTTTGGGAATGGCTTGATATAGTGCTAGTCTGATATTGATCATGACATTGAGTAGTAATAGTAATTGTTCTTGTAATAAGGATAACTGTAGAAGAGGGAGGACTCGGATGATTGCTTATAGTAGATGCAGGTCTGGAATTCAAAGTGGATATGGAATTCGAAGGTGATACTCCACAGAAAGAATCAATATTTGTAGATGATTGTGAGGCTTCCATTGTTTGGAGAGTAGAATCACTAGATAATTTGTTAATGCATAAATGTGAGTCACTTTGCCAAGCACAGTAAGGATCATTGGATTCCAAGCATTCCACACAGCTTGAGTATTTAGAACAGTTGCCAAGTACAATATCAGCAATGAAGTTTTCACCAGAAACATAGAGTCTCCTTGCCCCATTTATAACTAATGGTTTTTCTATTATCATATTTGTAATGGATTCATTGAACTTGAATATTGTAAGAGTGGATGAGAGCAAGCTTGATTTGTAAATTATAGCCTGTACTTCTCCATCTTTTGTACTTGTATATATCACCTCATAACTAAAACCATCATACAGATATATATCTACAGCAATCTGAGTAAATGACTCACCTTCTGCTGTATGTAGGGTACTACCTCCACTTGGCAGTGCTATGCCATTTATCAACTGATAATTGATTGCGTCTCCATTCGTTCTCTGTGCTCCGTCGCACCCTGGGCAATTGAATAATTCAGCATTCTGAATCATTAGTGAACTATCAACCCGTTGGTAATATTCTCTAGCTGTGTCAAATACCTGTGTTAAACTATTCTCCTCATCAACATCAAAGCTGAATTTACATATAGCTGAACCCTCTGGTCCATTTATAGGTGCAGAGAATGTGGCATATAATATTGGCATTTCAGATTCATCATCTGACTGTAGAAGATATGTGGCTTTCAGCTCATTATAGTTATATTCAGGAGCAGAATCAACACTGTTATGTGGACACGCTATTCTTATTTTTTGGAATGTACGAAAGCGTGGTATTTCTGCTGGGGAAAACATATGCTCTTCTATCCCTTCATCTGTTTTACAGACTCTCATTACTCGTCCATACGTTAATTCAATTCCAGTATGTTCATATGAAGGCTCTGTTGCAAAGAAATACATATATTTATCCACTTCATAGAGTGAAATGAAGTCAGTAGCTGACACCCATAAAGTGTCACGATCAAATGTTCCAACAATAAATGTTGTATTTCTTGACAGAGCATTTGGTGCAACAGAAATTCTTCTTTGAGATGGTTGCTTTGCAACATCTGTAGCAGTGTAGAATTTACCATTGGATGCCATCAAGCCAATATTTGAAGATTTAATCGAATAAGGACTAAATCCAAGATCAATAGTGGTATTATCACTAAGATAAAACCACTCAAAAATGTTTGATAGATTGTGAATAGTGCACTTAGGTTCGAAAGCATTAGTACCACAGACTAACAAGGTATTATTGTATTTTGCTTGTAGAGATCTTTTGCCTTGTAATGCAGCTTGCGGAATAGGTTGCACTAATCTAATAGAGTTCTTACAAAGAATTTCAGTTGGATCTTCTTCTTCTATACATCGAGTGATTGTTTTTGGGTCTGGAGAAAGATCCACCGTCTGAAGTAACTCTATCCCATTCGATGTGTCAAAGGAGAATAAGACATCTTCTGTTCCTATCAGCAGTAGATTTCCTTCGGCGATAGCGACTCGATCTGGAATTACATCACTGCATAAACGACCATACGAAGTATCTACACACACTGGTCGATTATTAGCAAAGACTAGTACAGTACGACAGAGCAGGACAAAGAAAACAAAATATTTTTCCATACTGCACTGAGCTGCAAAGTAGGCCTGTACAGATGGCGACTAGACGAGATGTTTTTTATAGTGCATTAATTATGAGATTACGAAATATTTCCGTAAATTTCTGTTTACGTTTCAAGAACAAAAAATGCTAGCTTACAGAAACTTTGCAGCAAAGGTAGGTAGTACATATCACTATTTCTATGCATTAATTTCATAATTTACTTTTGTATATAATTATACACCTACCAAAATTATATTCTTCTGATACAAGAATGTTATTTAATATTGTTTTTATTCAGCTGTTACCAAGGCTACAGTCCAGGACTACACTCAATGCTGTTCGAGGCTTTAGAGGGCACAGGGCTTTGTGTGTATCAGTTTCAGGTAAAATTTTATCTAATATGCAGTTTATATACATCTTTGGCCTACGAGTATTCTATAATATCTTTTTTTGCAAATGTTTATGGGCATTAAATAGAATTAATTTTCTCTACACAGGATTTCAGAAGCAGCAAACAAGACACTATACAAGGTAACTGGAAACTGACAATGTTACCATGAATATACATACAATTTGTATATGCATGTGTGCGTGTGTAGATTGTCTGCTGCAATTAGTGGATCTATTGTACTTATAGACGTATATATATATAGTAACCTGGGGTAATTACGAACGAATTTTTCAATACGTTTGTTTCCTCAAGTTAAAATAGCTATAGATTGTTATTTTTAGTAAATATAATAAGTGTATAATATACTGCTGAAATCACCAAAATCTGCTCTTTGCAATGATGGGACTAACGTTTCATTCCCATGGTGATCTGAGAATCTTCAGCTGCTAACTACAACAACTTCAACTCGGGGTAATTTCGAACTACCTGCAACGAAGCATGTAACCACCAAAGTGCGATCGTAGCCTGTGGCTGTCATGCATCATTGAATAGCCCTAGCCCTGTTCTACATTGTGGTACCAGTTTCAAGTGATGTATGTAAAGTATTATATAACTATAACAACAAACACTTACATAGTTAAACGGGGTAATTTCGAACTATTTGCAAAGATAATACGTTATAGTATATATGTTCGATATTACCCCGATTCGAATTTACCCCAGGTTACTATATATATATATATATATATATATATATGTGACCGAATTTGCGAAAATCAGGCTTATGGGATAAAATTTGAAAATTGATTTTTTGTATTACCTGAATAGAGTATTCAATTAGCTCCAGAATGATATATGATACATCCCAATAACGCAAAAGACAAAGCTACAGCGGGGGATTAAACCGTTGTAGTGACAAATCCTTCATTTTGAGAAAAACGCAATTAAATCAATTATTTAATCATTAAACGTAATGACTGAAAACCTTTTTAGGAGTGGCTAGCGAAGCACAGGGATGTCTCTAAACTTCTCTGAAGGTATGAGTGAATAGGTAAGAGGTTAATGAAGCTTTTTATGTAGTAAAACAGTAATCACACAAGTAAGCCATAACTGACTATTTTCTCTCATATCTCAAAATTAATAATTATCCCATAAGCCTGATTTTTGCAAATTCGGTCACATATATATATATTATATAATTATTATAATTATATATATTATATATATACTTGTATTACAGGTTGTACAGATTAAGTACTCATTTGGGGTCGTTACTTCAAAAAAGGGATAGTTATAGGTTATAGTAGCTATATTACACATTCATAATACTTATACAAACCACAGAATACAATAATTTCATGCTTGAGTAAAAACAAAAACATCCTGATATAAACCTAACAATGTCAGCCAGTCAAAAAAGGGAGAACACTGAATTTGAATTAGTCCTACGAAGCGCTAGGGGACTTTCAAGTCCTGGTAAGCAAGTTGCTAGAAGTAGTACTCCATGTCAGAAAAGGAGCCAAGTTTGGGGTACTGAAAGTTAATGGTGGCCAAAATATACGCAGCAGAGTCGCCAGTGTTGAAAAGAATTTTGAAAAGCAAGCTGAGCCCTCTAAGGGTTAAATTATAAAATTTTAATGCCAGTATTTTGGAAGCAATAGCTAACTGTCAAGATGTATTTTTTGTAAGTGTACAGTCAAACTTAAGTTATGCTTTCCAGAGTTTACTGAATAAATTCATATCATGATTATAATTCCACTGTGTCATATCATTGTTTACGTTTACATTAGGACAAGTGGCTTAATAACTGATGCTTTTATTTCAACATGGAGTCAGACTGTAGTAGTTTCTCAAACTATTAGACCAGTTATGACAAGTTCAATACTGTGTAAGTATGGACAATAGGTTTCTCTATTGGTATTTGCAAGCATGCAAAAAATTTGTGTACTGTTATTGACTAGAATATGTTCATTGGTTATTATACATGTATGTGTACATGAATTGTATTCCCCTCTTCATACGTGTGTATTTGCTACATGTAGATGAGTTTTCATATTTGTACATTATACATGTATGTGTGTGTATGTCAGTGTTTTTGATAAGCTTATATGGCGCACCATTGGCCCAAAGAGCTTCTTATTTGGCACTGCACAGTTTTCTCTTTGGGCCAGTGGCGCAGTTATTTATGATTATATTGTCACTAACAGCATTAACTCTTTGTTAATTGGCTTAAGATGTATTCCCAATGATACACACACTGACCATTATTGAGCCAATTTGGCTCATGCTTTCAAAACATATCCAAAACTCTGGTGTATGTATATGTGACCGAGCAAGCGAATAGTGGTCAAAAGTAACAAAAAGTTTTATTCCAGTATAATGCAAAATTCACAGAAACCAAATACATGTACCATGATGATTTCAGTCTTATTAGTAGTATAATACTTGACTAGCTGTTGCGAATTTGTGATCCACATATTAAAGTTTGTGTAGGACGAGCATTTAAAGTATGTCATTTTCATTTTAATTAATGGTTAATAAAATGGGCGTTTTCATAACTTAAGTCACATTGTATAACCAATACACCAGCATGATGATGTCTACAGTGCATATACATGTACATGTGTACATGTATGTATAAAAGAATACAATTTGAAACTTTGTTACTTTTGATCCCTTTCCTTTTTTAGTTATAGTATTTTCATAAGTATTATATTTACAGTACATAAGTTATATTTCCGTGTAGTGTATAATAGTGTAGTGATGTTTTTCCTTGTCAGTTGCTTGTGTTGTCATTTTGTTACCTTGTTTGGTTATCTTGTTATAGTGTTGGAGTGTATGTATTAATTGTATTACGTTTTCCTTTACAAGATAATTTTAGAGCACATTAATACATGAGTATCATATTGCAATATGTCATAAATTCATAAACATTGATATTATCAAATTTACATATTATATTCTCATTTATTAACTCATTCTTCCTCTTCTGCTCTCTTCCTATTCATCTTCTATTGTAATTCCTCTCCTCCTCCTCCTCCTCCTCCTCCTCCTCCTCCTCACCTCTTTACTCTGTAAGTTGATAACAGTTTCAAAACGGTAGTAACTCCAGCTTTTGCAGAGTCGGTATCAGAAGGTGATGTGAAATGGGAGAAAGGTAATCAGTAATAGATACACATTCCAATGTTACTTCAAGCAGGATCTTTTGTTGGAGGGTGGAACTAATTGATCACACTGCTCCTAATATAAATAGCAACAAAACCCATTGTTTATGGCAGTATGCAACCATTTACAAGTATATATACATGTATATATATATATATATATATATATGTAATATATATGGTATGCTAACAGGTCCTATATACAAAATATAGGACCTGAGTTTTGTGTCCGAGGTGTGATATAGCCCGAGCCTGCGAGGGCTATATCACATCCAAGGACACAAAACGAGGGTCCTATATGCGGTATGTATATACAATATATTGTATGATGGTGACATCTCCTGCATAGTGTGCACATGGAAGGTCTATATAGAACTCACCACATCAAAGGGATGATGTCACTCTTGTGTGGGTGGATGTAATCCTAGAGTGTGCCCCTCCCCTCCTTTGTATGAAACCCTGTTAGTGCATAATACATGCATTGTTGGTATACATGTTGTATACTGATGCCAAGCATACAGTCTTGTACTATTTCTTGGAGTAAAGATTCTCTCCTGTAATTTTAATTACCTACTATTTCTGTAAGTATGGCAAAATATCATTAATCAATAGTTTCATGAGTTCCTGATATGACCCACTCTGGGAAAAGGTGGCACTCTCATTTACAAATTTTGAATTACATTTAGGGACTCGTTATTTCCTTGTATTACATAGGAACCTAACCAAATTTGGTATTCAGGTAAAGTGTTTATTTGTTTTCCTAGATACTGAATTTGGTTGGCTTGCTACACAACACGGCCAAACTGTGTGCATTTAAACATAAGTATTCAATTTAAAATTTAAAATGAGATAGTCACCTTTCCCATCGTGTGTCAGTGGGTTACATATATACATTAGTGTTGTTTTAGTTAACTATAACTATAACTAAAACCCCTTTTAGTAAGGTATTTTGACTTTTAGTTTACTAAACTATAACTAAATTACATGTCTATTGTAATAACTATATATAACTAACTAAAATGAAAAATTAGCCAACAATGGGGACTTTTATACTTCAGTTAGTTAACTAAAATGCAAGAAACTAGTCGTACTATAACTATAACTAAAAGTGGCGAGTATTGTCATGCTAAAACAACATGTACATGTATATGTTTGGTAAGTTTGTTTTTTTTGTTAAATTTTGATTAATTTATGATGCTAAATTCCCCGTGTAACATTGAAATTGAAGGTGTAATTGAATGGTTTTGGTAAAAATAACCTATGTGATAGTTAACTTGGTTTCATTGCCCATTTACGAGCAACATCACATTTATTATTCCCTCACAAATCCCCCATTACATGTATATACATATACAGTATATGTTAATATAATGTCACCATACAGTACAGTAATTACTCATAGTTTGATTTCCACACTACAGTACTTCAACAGTAGTTTAAACAGTAATTGATATACTTGTCACCACAGTAGTGAGACAGTAATTACTGACAGTAGAACTAAGGTACATGTAATTACTGTTACTGTATGATGACATTTCACTGACATATACTGTAGATAAATCATGTGTACATGTACATATGTGTATATCTGGTTGAAGTGTACATATATTTATATAATAATTAATCTAATTACATGTAAGTGTGGACTCAAAACTGTCTATTTACTAATAATTGGGCTTGGCAAAACAGGTGTATCACACTTTCTCCTATTTTTGCATGTTATATTAAATAATGCCACAGTGAGAACACACACACACACACACACACAATTACATAGCATTTGGACTTCTGGCATATTGGAGGAGGCTGAATTCTAAAACAGGTTGAAAGTTTAGGACATAACAATATGCCGACATCATCTCCGTACTTTTATTGATTAGTAGTGATGATTTCCGTTAATGAAATTTATAGTTAAAGAATTCTAATCTTGCACATGCATATCCTGTACTACATGCAAACACATTTGTAGTGATTAACTTTAAATTCTCTAGTAATGTATTAATAATAGTTACATAACTACATTTACATGTATGCATATATGATTTATGGAGCATTTAATTCTTACATACAGTAGCAAATTCTTCATGAAGACCTACATGTAGTATAAACTACTACTGTTTCTGTACCGTCAGTAAAACAGTACTATGTGTGTGTGTGTGTGTGTGTGTGTGTGTGTGTGTGTGTGTGTGTGTGTGTGTGTGTGTGTGTGTGTGTGTGTATGTGTGTGTGTGTGTGTGTGTGAAATTTTGAAGGAGTACTTCAGTTCAACAAGAATCTGTGTACTAAGTTACACTTTTATAAAGCCCTAGTATTCAGAGTACACAGAATGGCAAAGATTCTAGTGTTATCAGGACTCTTTTCAGGATTGATATACACATGTACATATATCCTATACTACAAACCCTATTCTCAAGCAATGTTGTGTTTAAAATGGGCAATGTTGTGTTTATCATGTCACATGTCGATGCTAAATACTTAATAAGTATCATATATACCATTACAGTGAAACCCCTCTATTCTGGACACCCTTGGGACAAATATAAGTGTCCTGATTACAGGGGGTGTCCTCATTTTAGTGGTGAATTTATATTATAAAGCAAAGTTTGGGACATTTGTAAATGTCCTTAACTCATTTCAAGATGTCCTAGAGGATGTCACATATATTGTAGTTCATTATAATTAGTGTTGTTTTAGTTAACTATAACTATAACTAAAACCCCTTTTCATAAGGCATTTTGACTTTTAGTTAACTAAACTATAACTAAATTACAGGTCTACTGTAATAACTATATACATGTACATGTATAACTAACTAAAATGAAAATTGGCCAATAATGGGCACTTTTAGTTAGTTAACTAAAACCCTTTTAGTAAGCCCAATATTATTTTAGTTAATTAAACTATAACTAAACTAAAAGTTTGAGAAACCAGGCATACTATAACTATAACGTTATTTTTGTCAAACTATAACAACACTAATTATAATACATGTATATGTACATGACTTACATTATGTATGAGTATGTAATCTCCTTTTACATGTATGTCTACAAAAGATTTAAAAATTAAGGAGTGTATTTGTGATGTGGGTATTTCTATAAGGGGAGTACTGCAGTTACTGTAAAACAACATAGTGAGATTGTGGTTAGGTTTTGAAAGAGATTCGTTAGTCATCTGTATATGTATAACGTGTAATTCAATATAATTATTATCCTGTGTTTAGATTTATTGACAATGCACTACACAACATCTCCATGTACATTATATTAAGGGAGTTGTACATAAAATTATCACAGGTAATTAAGTACAGGATAATAGTTTAGTATTGTTAATAATGCAGTACCAACAGAAAACCATCTAGTATCATGTGTCTAATTGAACTGATCAGGTGTCATTAAGATCATAGTATATACAATGTATGTGTGTATACATTTCATTTGTAATGTATATTTTCCTGTTTGGCAGGAGTTGGTGATTATGTGGAAGAGGATGAAGTTATTGCCGAGATTGAAACAGATAAAGTGAGAAAACATATAATAGAAAAAAACATGTGAGATCAATTGTTTCATTATTTCATGAGGCAATGACCCTCCCCCTCTTTAAACACTTCCTAGTCGGCCATTTTTTACAAGAAACCATACAAATGTGTTAGTCTCTTGTACAAAGTGGCTGAATAATGAACATTTAAAGAGTGAAAAAGGCATTGTTTTGTGAATTGATTTGGGATAGTGTTTGGTGAAAGATAGTTCAAATTTTAATTTTGTTTGTACATGTACATGTACATGATTATTAAATAATTATATACGCTACCTCCACAACACATATCCGGTGTCTGAAAGAATGTAATAATTATACAAATATTATGTGTAATAGATACTTACTATTTACTATGCTCTCATACATGTACATGTACATGTACATGTACTTTTACTTATTGTTAACATTCTGATCACACTGTATATCACACAATAGACAGACATGTTTTAGATATTATGTACATGTACGTATGTTGTGGGCACAATTATTACTGTTTTAAAACAAGCCTTATCTGGGTCATTACTTCATATAAGGATAGTATAGTAGCTATATTACACATTCTAATACTTATACAAACCACAAAATACAATAATTTCATGCTTGAGTAAGAACTGATATAACCCTAACTATGTCAGAATTCCTAACAATTCTTATATCATATGAGACTATATAAATGTAACATAATTTCATGACTTCTTATATGAAGAAACAACCCTTACCTGACAACCCTCACCCAAACCCATCACCTTAGACTAATCCTAATCCTGTAAACCTTAAATTATAAACTCCAAACACTTAATCCAGCAAGCATTGTTTCACTCACTCTCCTCTTTCAGCCTTATTCATAGAATTTAGCATTTATTTTCAATGTGGAGGCAAGATCAGCAAAGCATTAGCATTGTTACAAACCACTTGTATGGCTTTACTTCTGATCGAGTACTATTTCCAGTCGACTCCTAATGAGGTTCTGACGGCACACACATACTGGCTGCCTGGTGCACGACTGAAGCATTCAGTACCACTCGTGCAGTATATAGAGGATTATGAAATGCTGATGGTTGTCTTGTCATAGCTCAGTGGTGAGAGCACTGGTGGCTTATGTCAGTGGCCCTGGGTTCAATTCCAGCATTTTTTCACTTTCCTCTTTCAGCCTTATTCATAGAATTTAGCGTTTGCTTTCAATGGAAGCAAGTTTATGATGGTTTAAAGCGTTTGCAGTTGTATATGTAAATTGGATTGAAACTACTGTTGTACCTATGCAAGGTTTCACCTGTAATTCAGATACCAAAGTATCACAGGCAACTAAAATTGTCTATATATACCTACACCTATATCTGTGTTCACTCATTTTACTAGTATATGGTTTATGTTCATCTCTACTTTCTACCACTGCTCTAGCCACTTCTGTAGAAAAATGAAACTCACAAATTACTAGAAAAGATGGAAATATCTCAACAAATATGAATCTAAGTATTGTATCAATGTTTTCCTACAGTAAATAGTGGCTATAGAGTTTAAAAGCCTGGTCTGTAGAGTATCTGTATCTGCCCTATACTACTTATCTATAACAACTATACTTACTTGAGTATAGGCACCTATACATTCACCTTGGTATAACACATGTTGGAACATACATGTACATGTATATGTGTATATACACGTAAATGTATGTTATCAGTAACTGTAAGAGGCTTCTATATTTTCACACATGCAAACACTTACTTAAAATATTGTAATTATTGTTTATCAAGTTCCATATCTAGTTTTGTAAATATAATTTATGGGAATATCAAATTAATAATATGGAATGTGTTTGATTTGATATATGTCCTTGAAAATATTCTAAGTCTTCTTTTAATACTTTAAATGATATTAGTGATGTAGTATGTACTTGTATGTATTTTTTATTATATTAGGAGAGTTGCCAATATATAAATTTTAGGTGATGAAGGATAAGTGCTAGGTGACAACGTTAATAGTTACTATTGTTTGTGTTATTAGCTAGTGTTAGGTTACATGTACATGTGATTATACATGTATTACATGTATCACATACATGTACATGTGATTTGTGACTATAAATGTTTGGTTCAATGGTTTTGTGGTGTCTAGAATAGACACCACAAAATCATTACGGTGTACTGAAGTACAGAAAAATATTTCTAACTTTCGATTGGAATGATTAACGATCTTTTTTCCTGTACCATTTTCGTATAATTATCTTTCCCATTCTTTTTTGTGTATGTCAACTTTCAACTCATTGCTTCATTATTGAGTTACAGTATAATCATGTATTAACCTTCTGACATTAAACTATACACTATGTTACATATAAAGCCATCACAATTAGGGCTGCCGGTATGTAGTTGTTTCAAGGCTTTTTCCTTGTTATAATGAGAAACATTTAAACAGTTGGAAGTTGTATTTGATATATTGAGATTATATTTGATGAATAGTAGGTATTGGAATATCAATAATAAGGTATACCATATTGTAATATTAGTGAATACCATGCACCTCTAATCACAATCTAATTTTGATGTCATGTGCATATTAACAGACTTAAGCTATACTTGTATGCTACATAATCAAATCATATTGAATTACACATCAGTAATAAACATTACATCATTACATACCTTATATATTAGACTACCTTTATATAATCTATTTACTCAATAGTTAGTTACATACATTTTACAGTCTTGGATCCTCCTCCTCTCTCCAAATAATCAATTTCTGGATTTACCTACATTTGTTACCCCTCACACAGTATGGTGGTCATTGTTTGCCACCCACAAAAAAATTCATGTATGAGACCTTCACATCTTGAAACTAGTACAACCAGTACAACTAGTACAACCAGTACAACTAGTACAACCAGTACAACTAGTACAACCAGTACAACTAGTACAACCAGGACAACTAGTACAACTAGTACAACTAGTACAACCAATACAACTAGTACAACTAGTACAACTAGTACAACCAATACAACTAGTACAACTAGTACAACCAATACAACTAGTACAACCAATACAACTAGTACAACCAATACAACTAGTACAACTAGTACAACTAGTACAGCCAATACAACTAGTACAACTAGATGAACTAGTACAACCAATACAACTATTAACCAATATTGGTTGTACTAGTTGTACTAGTTGTACTAGTTGTACTAGTTGTACTAGTTGTATTGGTTGTACTAGTTGTACAACCAGTACAACCAATACAACTAGTACAACCAATACAACCAATATACAACCAGTACAACTAGTACAACCAGTACAACCAATACAACTAGTACAACTAGTACAACCAATACAACTAGTACAACTAGATGAACTAGTACAACCAATACAACTATTATAACTATTATAACCACTACACAACCAATACAACCAGTATAACTAGTACAAGTAATTGGCCTTACGATACACCTTAATGTTCCTTCTACCCAATTGAGGTTATTAGGAATGTGAATAGACTTTAGGTACATCACCTTTCACTTGGGTTGTAGTACAAATATGATAATAAAAAGGAAACTGAATCACTCTACAATTAAACTACTGCAGGGTATAATCCCTGCATGTACGATCACATTTCCAGTACATGGAAAGCCCAAACTTAGCCAGTACTATAGTATAATTATAGTGTAATGACTACTGCAGGGTATAATCCCTGCATGTACGATCACATTTCCAGTACATGGAAAGCCCAAACTTAGCCAGTACTATAGTATAATTATAGTGTAATGACTACTGCAGGGTATAATCCCTGCATGTACGATCACATTTCTAGTACATAGAAAGCCCAAACTCAGCCAGTACTATAGTATAATTATAGTGTAATGACTACTGCAGGGTATAATCCCTGCATGTACGATCACATTTCTAGTACATAGAAAGCCCAAACTCAGCCAGTACTATAGTATAATTATAGTGTAATGACTACTGCAGGGTATAATCCCTGCATGTACGATTACATTTCCAGTACATGGAAAGCCCAAACTCAGCCAGTACTATAGTAGTTTAATGTCATAAGGTTAATACATGATTATAATTATACTGTAAGTTTGTAACTCAATGGATTGAAATTTGACGTATATGTACACAAAAAGAACTGGAAGAATAATTTGATCGTTGGTCATTCAAAACTAAAGTTAGGAATATTTTTCTAAGGTCACAGTGATTGTGATCCAGTTTAATTATTTATTCTGTGTTGTAGAGATTGTGTAATACATTTACTCATCTTATTAATGAATGTTTCACATATTATTGTACTAGTGTTTGTTATGTATCACATTAAATCTGAGTACATGTACATGTACATGTATTTATGAAAATATCGTGATTCTCTGATAATATTACTAAACTCTATATACAGTGGTGTCATTTAGGAAACCTGCAAATTGAAGCATGGAGGTTGTTAGCAGTAATGTCCAAGTTTGGTATTCTTTCCATCAACACAAATCTTCTATCACCTGTATTCTATAAGTCTAACTTCCATTTCATACACTTTACATGCCTTGCAGGACTTTACGGGGATGATAGTCAGCATAGTTTAATCTCACTTTCTCACAGCATATCTTTCCTAGATTTAATAAACATTTATAGAAGTACATACATTTTTAACTAGTTTTGGTTTGTAGCTTCAGTTACTTACAACAGCTGAGAATTATAAATATGATTGTTATCATTCTTGTAACATTTTCCGTTATACACTATAAAGTCTGGAAGCAAATCAAAAGCTTAGAAAATGATCAAAACACAATTTATTTTCTTTTAATTATTATCTAATAACATTATGTCTGCTATTAGAGACAATGTTTGCTATTTGTGGTAGGTGTGTAATGTATGTTTGTAATCTGAAGTGGGCATTGAATAATTTATATATAATTAGTGGTTAATTGACCGTTGTTTCAGAATGTGAAAACATTTTATACTCTAAATTCTAAAATTGTTTCATGAACTGTGACAACAATTTGATGACATTTAGGTATGTACACTGTACAGTATAACCCACTTAGTTTTAGTTACTGTCAAATTACTGCTTAATTGCATAAAGCCCTTTTTTGTTTGTTGGTTTTCAAATACTTGTATATGTTGTGGTTCAATCATATCACCTGAGTATGAGGCTAGATATTAGAATACACTGATTATGACTACTGTAGTGTATTGGTTTATTAGAATACACTGATTATGACTACTGTAGTGTATTGGTTTATTAGAATACACTGATTATGACTACTGTAGTGTATTGGTTTATTAGAATACACTGATTATGACTACTGTAGTGTATTGGTTTTAGCTGATCACTTATCGTTTTTTAAAATTCTTTATTACCAGACTTCTATTTCAATTCCGGCACCAGTTTCTGGTATTATTGAAGAAATAATTGTTCCAGATGGAGAGACTGTACAGGCTGGATCAGAGCTGTGTAAAATAAAGATCACAGGTAATCATATTCACACACCATTTAGTTACATTTCATAAGGTTACAATATTGAAAGCAACATGTACTGTATGTCTTTTGATTTCACTCTTTATCATTACATACATTGTACATTGCAGCTACGACATCAATAATGTAAATTCACTGCTACATACGGTATATGTCAATAAAATGTCAATGAAATGTCACCATACAATACAGTAATTACTCAATAGTTTGATTTCCACACTACAGTACTTCAACAGTAATTGATATACACATGTACTTGTCAATTCAACACCACAGTAGTGAGACGTTAATTACTATACTACTGACAGTAAAACTAACGGTGACTTTTTATTGTATATTACCAAATAATAAACAACAGTAAAGCTCATTCGTGTTCACCTTGTCCTCAGGAAAATGTTCATAACTTTAGTTTGAAATGACCAATAATCGTTTTACCTGCAGAATTTTCATATAATTTTCCTTCCCGTTCTTTTTTGTGTATGTAAAATTTCACTTCATTATACAGTTATAGTCAAACAGTAATAAGCAATGGTAATCTAATGATTGCATGTTTTGAGGTAATTGTAATAATTAAAACAAGTGTATATAGAGAAAAAAAGGATCCCTATGATTGCTTTATGGTGTCCAGCATTCAGTAATCATGGCTGACTTTGTCATGCCTGAAACACAACACAACTGCCTATTATAGTTTATATTTTGATTATCTACTCTCTTTACCTCTTGTAGAACTTTAGGAATATATTTCAGGTAGAATAGTTAGCTAGTAGTTCGTATATTGCACAGCTTTTCATCTGTAGAGCTTACGCACCACGCCCATTAATTGACCGAGCCCCCTGGAATGACGCAACTTCCTTAACTATGTATACAACACATACTCGCGAAGTGACACAAGAATATATATATATATATATATATATATATATATATATATATATATATATAGTTCGAACCCGTGGGAAAGCAATCATAGGGATGGCCCTACGGGCCATAAAAACCTTAGGTAATGGTAATAGTAATAGACAGTCAAGTACATGTGTAATAGTATTACTAATAGTAATATACATGTACAATATCAATGTTGAAGTACATGTAATAGTAATAATAATTCTTAAGTAATATGTTCATTTAAAGTAGAGCCAGTAGAGAGACGTTTTAGTATTGGAGGGAAATCTTTCTGGCCAGAAAGGTGCAGACTTACTGATTCTGTTTTTGAGAAACTCATGAACATTAAATGCAATGGTCATTTAGTTTAAAAGAAGAAAGAAACCTCAATGCTATAGTAATCCATAACAGTAACACTGACTTACAATGTAGGCAGTAATAGTAATAGAAATATACTGATTTTTATGGTAATAGTAATATATTAATTACACTGACTTGGGAGGTATTAGTAATAGTAATTGAAATATATTAAACTGACTTTGGATGTATTAGTAATAGCAATAGTAATATATTACACTAACTTTGGATGTATTAGTAATAGTAATAGTAATATATTACATTGACTGTGGATGTATTAGTAAGGGTAATTGAAATATATTACACTAACTTTGGAGGTATTAGTAATAGTAATAGTAATATTTTACATTGACTGTGGATGTATTAGTAAAGGTAATTGAAATATATTACACTAACTTTGGAGGTATTAGTAATAGTAATTGTGATTTTTAAGGTAATAGTAATAGTAATATATTGCACTGAAAGCTTTTTATTTGGCACTGCACAGTTCTCTCTTTGGGCCAGTGGCACGGTTAATTATGATTATATTGTCACTAACAGCATTAAATCTTCGTTAATTGGCTAAAGATGTATTCCTTATGGCACACACTAACCATTGTTGAGCCAATTTGGCCCATGCTTCAAAAAGTATCAAGAACTCTGTTAATTACTATCCATCAGATTATTATCCATCACAAGTTTATTTTATAAAAGAAAATTTCAGCCCTTCTACCTGAAAAAGTGCTTTAGTAAAAATATTATCCAGTATCATTATGTATGTATTACAATAAGATTAGTCTCATTGTCTTACCTTAACGCTTATAACATTTACATAATGTAGCTCAATTGTTCTTACTATTTCCTGTTCTTCTGTACATAATTATTGTCTATTTTAACTCTTTTCCTCAATGATAATTGCTAGTTACTTGAGATACCATGGGAACCTTACATAATTATTACATAAACACATACACATATGAATGACATTTTTACCTATCGGTTCTACTCAGATAGAGTCTTTTGAATTAGTGAATTGTTACAGTTGCTGTAAACAATTAATCATAATCTTAGTGAATGAGTGGTAGTACCACTGTGGTACATGTTTGAGTTATGATATTCACTCTGTTCATTATATAGACTATTTGAATTGACTAATCAGATTGCACGATTACAGGTTGCTAAATATTTACTTATTAACTCCCCGGGCTTACTTATTAACTCCCCTGGTTCACTTATTAACCTATGATTTATTAAGAATAAACAATGAATATAGCATGAAGGATGAACAGTCTAACTGTTCAATAATGAAAATTGAAGATCATCTTACTGAGGGCGGAGCCCAATGTAATTTAATGTTTCCAATGTAGTTCTATTGCGCGTGGAAACCAAGAATACAGTATTTAAGCAATTAGATTATAGTTATTATTTTGTTGGATAGAAGACATAACAAGAAAGCCATGTAGTACTCTTCTTTAGCTATGGAAAGATAGCAAGGTGATCGATAGCACGAGTGTTTTGCTCTCGAGGGCAACGCCCACATCTCAATTTTGTCAGCTGTGTAACTTTTGGATTTCAAAAAGCTGAAGATTTTAGCTTACATAGTTGGACAGAAGACCTTTTAAGAAGGCCGTGGATACTCAGACTTCAGAAATTCAGAGTTGCAGTTGAGTGAATTGAGGCAAGTTTTTAGTTCTTTTATATTTCGACGCGATGTTGCTAGGCGCTGTTTTACTGGCAATTTGACTTACTGGAATAATGATTCGTCTGATTTAAGCATAATTTTTGGTTGCCAAGAGATGAGGTAAACGAACACAGGCAAGCCTCAACCAGTCTGGTAGTTGCATTTCATATAATAAATACCTTAGATACCGTTTTCGCGGTTAATACGTGTGTTAATAATCCCTCGAAAGCCCATAGCAACCTTGCACTACGCGCTCGGTTGCTATATGGCTTCCTCGGGATTATAAACATGCGTATGAACCGCGAAAACAGTATATAACCTACATGTATGTTTATAACCCAAGTCATTTGTTATGTTAACCAGAGTGACTCTGGACAAGTGACATGACAACCACTTTTTTGGTTTGAGGCGGCAATGTGTAATGTAAACACAATATACTATACCAGCCAAATTGATTTGAAGTGGTGAAACAATATTCCTTTTACAATACAACATTCAATGAAGATAAAACTTCCTGTGACATCTTAACGTACACCTTTAATAAGGATACAGGGTCAGTGTTCCTGTGACATCTTAACATACACCTTTAATAAAGGATACAGGGTCAGTGCCAGAGCTTGATATTAGCAGTTATCCCTTGGACAACTACTTGAGGAAATCAAGTCATGGGGCTATTATTATTCATAATCTGTGTGTGTTTGGTAATGATTGGCTAGTCTTGGCAGCGTACTTATCTATGTATATTACCAGATGCAAAATTGTTGATACATTTTGAAGCATGGGCCAAATTGGGTCAAAAATGGTTAGTGTGTGTGCCATTGGTAATACATCTTGAGCCAATTAACAAAGAGTTAATGATGTTAATGACAATAAATTATAATTAACTGCACCATCTGGCCCAAAGAGAGAACTAACTGTACACCATATGAGCTTATCAAAACCTCTGATCAGATGTATCAATACAAATGTCATTTTGCTCTCCTCATCCAAAGGTTTAAATCACTTATTATCGTATTAGATGTTAGGGGCTTATCCCTATTAGAGTGTAATGAGGTTGGGGCTTATCCCTATCAGACAGTAATGAGGTTGGGGCTTATCCCTATTAGACAGTAATGAGGTTGGGGCTTATCTCTAATAGACAGTAATGAGGTTGGGGCTTATCCCTATTAGACAGTAATGAGGTTGGGGCTTATCTCTATTAGACAGTAATGAGGTTGGGGCTTATCTCTATTAGACAGTAATGAAGTTGGGGCTTATCCCTATTTGACAGTAATGAGGTCGAGGCTTATCCCTATTAGACAGTAATGAAGTTTGAGGTTATGGGGACTTACTAATCATTGGTAAACAATGTAGTTATACATTTAATTCTTAATTCTGCATACAACTTTTACGTAAACAAGATATATGGAGAAAACGTATCCCTGTGATCAATCAGTCAGAATGTCCAGCAGGTGGCTCACTATTTTCACACCCTGGCCATATTAGATATAGTTTCCAACGTTACTTATTGATTATAATTACACACACACACACACACAGTTAATTACATATAGTTCTTATTTCAAGTTACGACATCATAATTTTAATTTCAAGTAACAACATCATAATTTTACCTATGTATGTAATGTAGGTATGTTGTGCATAAAGCCAACAAACATACTATTTTATCAGTTCTCTATTTTGTATTTTTCGGGGTTTCTATTTATGCAAGTATAGAGTTTAGAACTTTAAATAATATTAGATTAGTATAATTATTTCTATGATGACCTATTCAAGCAAAGCTAACTAGAGCCTACATGTACTTGTATGGTAATACATTATATCAGTAGATTGATGGTAAAACTATTAATATGAATTACAGGCAGTGTATTATTATGTGTAGATATTGATTATTGGTAAAGACTGTGTCAATGAATTGATTATTGGTAAAGACTATGTCAATGAATTGATTATTGGTAAAGACTATGTCAATGAATGATAAGAGATATGTATGAATCACTATGGTACCATGTTGATTAATACCGGTAATAAGTGTTGACTCTATGCTATGTCTATTAAATAGTAAGGGATATTCCTGTAAAGAATCCTCTATTGTACTATGTTGATAATAATAGGAAACCTATACATGTTTGTGCATACACAAACACACACACACACACACACACACGAATGAGATATCTATGAATCCCTATGGCGGCACCATGTTGACTATTACCGATAATAAGTATAACTGTCTATGCTATGTCTATTAAATAGTAAAGGATATTCCTGTAAAGAATCCTCTATTGTACTAATGTTGATAATAGTTTAGGTGTAATGAAACCTACAAATGTATATGTGCATACACAAACACTTACACACTGTCACACACACACAAATGATAAGAGATATCTATGAATCCCTATGACACCATGTTGACTATTACCATTAATAAGCTATGTCTATTAAATAGTAAAGGATATTCCTGTAATGAATCCTCTATTGTACTACATGTATGTCGTGAATGATAAGAGATATCTCTAGTCTGTGGTGAAAGTCAATTGCTGTATGTCAATTGTTCAAGTACATGAAGTGATGAACCCCTCATATAATATAATGTCTAGACTAGTGATTGTTCATGTACATGAAGAGGTGAATCCCTCATATCATAAATGATAATATAATGTCTAGACTAGCAATTGTTCATGTACAGGAAGGGATGAATCCCTCATATCATAATTTAAGGTAATGGATACTTTCATCCTACTATATGTTGATTATATAGTAAATTGATATGCTACATGTATGCCTTTATAGTACATGATGTAATTCTAGATTGTACATTCTCTCAAGCCTCTCATGTGTGAAGTAGTGGAGTAAGTACTGAACGTCATTCAAACATTTCTTGGCCTTAGAAAAATGTTAATAACTTTAGCTTGGAATAACCAACAATATTTTTTCCTGCACCATTTTGATATAATTATCCTTTTTGTGTATATCAAATTTAAAATCTTCATTATTGAGTTACAGTATAATGAATATAATCATGTATTAACCTTATGACATTATACTATACACTATACTACATATAGTCCTCATTTTGAGCTCATCATGGCAGACTTTGCAACATTTTTGTGTAGTAAAATGTGGATAGTAATATACTGGTTTCTTTTTTGGTGGAGGAAATGTCAAAGTATCGATTAGCAAAAATAAATGTGAATACATTTTAGGCAATAATGTAGCAACTACATGAAAGGTAGTCTGCAGCATGATCCTCCACGAACCTTTTGAAATTTTGGTGTTCTGAAATTGATCCAGATTATCAAATCACTTTTAGCTTCTCTCCCCTCTGTATGAACCCCTACTCATTCATACATATGTTGTGAAAGAGTATTTGAATGGGTAGTTACCATAATACCTGAATGTAGATCTCTATACCAAGTAAATAGTAGCTTATTGTCAACCCTCACATTGCTCAAATCACTAGCTGGAACTCCCTCCTTTGGTTACTTTCCTTTCGGCAAAATCTACTGCATAGTTTGAAGGATAAATTCTAGTTATATCCATCACAAGTTTCTTTTGAAAACATAATAACACAATAAAATATTCTTTATAAGAGAACATTTCAGCTCAAAAGCCTTCTTCAGCTAGAATGAAGCTTGTAGTTGAAGAAGGTGTTTGGCCTGAAACATTCTTTTATAAAGAATATTTTATTATTCATAGAAACCTGTGATAGATCTGGATATATAAAATACACTAAGTATCCTTTATGGAATTCTAGCTGTACTGTTTCACTTATAATTATTCTAAACTCTGCCTGCCAATTATCAAGCATGGAGAAGATTTAGAATCTCTACATAACTTCTCAAAAAGAATTGCTTGTATAAAATAAATTTTCATTTTGGAAAAAATAATTTGACCGGGAAACCATTGATTTTGAAAGGTACTCTAACAAATGTGATAAATAAAATTTTGATCATTCTTAAATGATTGAATGATTGTTTGTTTTCGAAACATGTATTTTCTGTTACTAAACAATACTCACTATTTGAAATGAGAGTGGTTCCTACCATAAAGAACATGCCCATTTATAGCAACAAAGTAGTCTTACATGTTACGTAATATGTATTTTCTGTTACCATAACTGTAACGAGAGTTCTTACCATAAAGTACATGCCCATATATGGAAGAAATAATGGTATATGTTTCATAAGGTGTATTTTCTGTTACTGAATAACAAGAGCTCCTGCCATAAGTACATGCCCATATATGGAAGATATAGTGGTATATGTTTGTTGTTATTTTTTTAGATGCTGCACCTTCACCCACTCCTGAGTCTAAAGTTGAACCTTCTACTTCACCACCACCCACTCCAGAGACAACACCAATACAACCTCCATCAGTAGCAGGATCTATTCCAACCACACCCCCTCCTATACCACCTATACCTAGTGAGTTGTACTTTACCACTTATTTTGTTTGAGTGCATACTGCTATTGTCTTATATAATTATTCATGTGAATTACATATAGATATACATATGTACTGTTGTTAATGACACACAGGTGAACCAATACGAGAAGAGCCTTCACCACCTCGTCCTCCTCTTACTCCTCCTACTCCTCCTACTCCTTTAATGACATCTGAACAACCTTCATTTGGCAGTCGAATTGAACGACGAGTGAGTAACTAGTTGATTATATAATAACGATATAATATAAATGTACATGTGGAAGAGTTGGCTAGCCATCAAAGATCTTTAACCCACCATTCCACCGGTTCTTAAGACTGAGCATTCAGTGTACCCCTTTTTTACTTTGAATTTTCTAAACCATTGTGAATGCTTATTTTTCTAAGCCATGGTGGTTAATTGTTTCTATGCCTTTTGCTAGCATGCTAGGCACATGAATTTCATGTGTTACTAGAAATATATCATATAGCTTCTCTAGGATGCTTACAAATATCATGAATTATAGGAATATATAAACATGATATAGGGAGAAAATGTATCCTTTATGATTGCTTGTGGTGTCATCGTTCAATAATCATGGCTGACTTTCTCATGCCTGAAACTGTTATAGCAGAGAAATCTTAATCTATTTTTATGAAATACGAGCTTTCATATTGATCACTCTAGCTCTCAGCCCTTCAATTGTACAGAAGTAGTCGAGTACATTTATTATTGTTTGCACTTGATGGTAAAAGTTTTTTAGACTTGCAGGGTTTCATGCAGGATTTTTTGTTAGGGAGAGGAAAGAATCAATCATGTGTGAATCACACTGCTCCTGGGGGGTGCTCCCCAGGTATTTTATACATTTAGACTCGCTGAAGTTGCTTCTGGTGGCTTTTGGGGCCCCAGAAGGTTTGTAGCTGACATGTTGTTGCATGTTAAAATAAATTTGGCTTGAAATATAGGGGGAGAACTCAAGTTAGGCAGCAGTGATACCCCCCCACTATATGAAACCCTGACTTGTAACATATAATATATTTAAACAGGTAAAGATATCTCGTATGAGACAAAGGATTGCTGAACGTCTAAAAGAAGCACAAAATGTTAATGCTATGCTAACCACATTTAATGAGGTAGACATGAGCAACATAATAGAGATGAGAAAAAAACATCAAGAATCTTTCATAAAGAAACATGGAATTAAACTAGGATTTATGTCTCCTTTTATCAAAGCATCCTGTTTTGCTCTTCAACATCAACCTGTTGTCAATGCAGGTGAGAATATATATATATATATATATATATATATATATAATAGGGCTGGGGAAAAGGTTTGAATGTTTGAACCTTCGTGTTTCATTGCCATGCCCACTTTAATGTTTGCACATGTGCACTTTTGCAATCTAAACGTGTGGTTAATAATGTGGACATGTTCCAGAAAAGTCAAGGCTGCTCTGTTTCATTACTCAGTCCAGCAATGCTAAATCCAAGTAGATACAGCGACAGGAACAAGACTTGTACACGTTATAAAACAATAATCCAATTGTGGAGGCATTCTATAGTCAATCAAGGTAAAAGCAACATTGATAAAACACATGCGAACCTTTGAATATTCTTTCATTCTTGCTGATGAAGCTTTGAATGTTGTTTTGCAACCTTCGTCCCAGCCCTAATACATAATATATATTAGTATAATATTATGGAATATACACCATCATTAAACATAATAATGAAATATGAAAACAAGATATGTAGAGAAATGTATCCCTATGATTTGCTTTGAGATTCATTGCTGTGGTTTTCTCATGTCTGAAATCCAACAACCTGTTATAATTATTTATTTTTCTATTCTTTTTACTTTACATTCTTTACATTTTTATAGTTATTGAAGGTAATGAGATTGTTTATAGAGATTATGTGGATATCAGTGTTGCTGTGGCAACTCCAAAGGTATGTTCTACATGTTTCAGTGATACGGAAACAGCCAGCTGATGATACAGTACATAATTATGTAATGAATGTACTATATACAATCTTTAACGGGAGCAGGATGAGATTGGTAAAAAAATAGGTTAAAATGTCCTGAAGTTGCCTCACTATTTTCACACCTCTGCCTGTCTTTATTCCGCACTTCACTCAACCATTTTTCATTTCCTTTGTTCACCCTCCTCTTCTTGTTCCTCAGGGTTTAGTAGTCCCATTACATGTACCTTAACCCTTTCTTGTTTCCTTCACTCACCCTCCTCCTCTTGTTTCTCAGGGTTTAGTAGTCCCATTACATGTACCTCAACCCTTTCTTGTTTCCTTCACTCACTCTCCTCCTCTTGTTCCTCAGGGTTTAGTAGTCCATTACCCCAACCCTTTCTCATTTCCTTCACTCACCCTCATCTTCTTGTTCCTCAGGGTTTAGTGGTCCCAGTTATAAGAAATGTAGAGACAATGAACTATTCAAGTATTGAGAAGAATCTTCATAGTCTTGGGGAGAAGGTATATACTATTATTGTGGCATTTGATTATTTCTAATTGTAAACATTCAATGTTCTTTAGCGTGTTAGCAAGTTAACTTTCGAACTTTAAATAGATCACAATTCTGGTTAACAGTTAAGTAGTATTAAGGCAGTAACCTCGAGTAGGCAATTTGTATTGTTTTATTGCAATTTAGCCATACAGTTCTAACTTTTATAACAAATTTAGTTGACTATCATCAATAAACAGACGTTTGCCCCCAAAATTGTGACCGTCATGGATAGACCAATTTATCGAAGACTGTGATTTATAGGACACTATTTAATGTCTACAAAATTGTGAATTATTCCTTTTGTATTAATTTTCATTGCCACACATATACATATGCATATTGTATCTTGACAGGCCAAAGAGGGATCATTGGCTATAGAAGAAATGGATGGAGGAACGTTCACTGTCAGCAATGGAGGGGTGTTTGGATCTATGTTTGGTACCCCTATAATTAACCCACCTCAATCTGCAATACTTGGCATGCATGGTGTATTTGACAGACCAGTTGCTATTGATGGAAAGGTAATACAATATTATCTCCAGCTATTAATTTTAATTTGAATCAATGATTGGCAAGCTACACACTTCAATTGAAGTGCAGCTGCCTGGTCATATGCATTTGCAAAGAGTCTGTAGTTTTTAAAGCAAAGAGAATTGGATTGTTGAATATCTGTGTGTCTGTTTTAAATTTATCCTTTGTTGCAAGTATTCCATTTATCTGTTACACTTTTTATTTCCCCCAAGTCTCGTTAACACATTTGTTATAATTCTGTGACTTCCAGCTCGCTTTTCTGATAGAAAATGTAAATTTATAAAACTCAAGTGGTTTATACTACATTACATGTCCCAATAGAGATCTTTCCATGCAGGAGCTTGTGGCGGCCAAGTACTGTAAATTGCTGTGATGGATATACAATTACTTATTTTTCCAGGGTTGTTGAGTTATCATGCTTTATATTTTATTAGGTTGAGATTCGTCCTATGATGTACATAGCACTTACATATGATCATAGACTAATAGATGGACGTGAAGCAGTATTGTTTTTAAGGAAGATTAAATCAGCCATTGAGGACCCTCGTATTTTGCTTCTAGATATCTAATTATGTGATGGTATAGGATGATGTGTTGTGTATTATATAATTATGTAGGTATACTACTTGTATTAAGATATACTTTAGACAGAGATTTTTATTTTTTTTCATGTCAAACACGTCAACAGCTCAGGGATAAACAGCAGAATAACAATAAAATAAAAGTGTTAGTACAAAGTCAACATTATTTAGATCATTATATAATTATCTAATACCAGTGTCTGTATGTGCCTTTTTAGCCACACCTATGTATAAGAAACCATAGGAACAAGCTTAAACTTTCTCTATTAACATTGTGTAATTGTACACAGAACTCAGTTTTATATTGAACCAAACAACTACTTCACTAAATTTATTCTCTCGGTTAAATTCTTGGAATTGTCCTAGACTTACAAAAGATTCATTTATGTTATCGAAGAGTTTAGATACCACCATATGCCACATGCCTTGAATGGATTTGGCTTTACCTCGGCAAATTCCCTTAAAAAATATATATCTCAGTATGGTGAAACATCAAAGTAAACCACAGGTTTATAAATCAGATATAACGCAGCCTCAGTGAAACAGACTAAAAACATTCAACGCTTACCTTCTAAGTGAAGACAGAATGGTAGGAGAAGCAACATACACATGTACATCCACAAAGGTTTTGTCTTTCTGGAAATATAATTATAACACTTACACAGTACACATGCTTGGTGATTGTGAATAATCAGATTCTATATACCATATATTCAATGACCATACTACGTAAGAATGTACTAACTTGCCTAAATTAATGCTGCCAAAGGCAGTATCAAGTATTATAACTTTTTCATACCAACTCATTGTTTTAACTCCTGTACTAATGGAATATAATTTGTCATTTGGATTCTACATAAACTCAACATCAGTGTATATTAATATTACATATTAACTATTGTGTATATGTAGGTGTTTTTGAAGTACTTTTTGCAAATGAATAAATTAGAATTGCTAGGACGACAACTAGAATTGCAAACAATGTTGTATTCCTGTTCTCCCTCCTGAGGTCTGTAAGCTGCTTCTCTGAAAAATAAGTTGCATTTGACTCAAACCAGCAACAGATACGTGTAACTAACCTTTACTAATCATTTCAGTTCTTGTATGTTCTGCTTCTTCCTTTAACTTGTTCCTAATTGCACAGAGATTTATTAAAGAGTTAACTCAATCAAACACATTTTCTGTTCTAAATACTTGCCTATCATCAGTAGTTGTCTTTTTCTCTCTCAGTGATCCATTGATTTTTTCTATTCTCTTCTTGCATTGAGCCACTTCTTTTTCTAACTGCTCAATCTATACAGGAAAAGTATAGCTACATCACATGATTGACAGAATGTAGAAAAGTGTACTTGAGTTATAATGGTTGCCATCACTTTATTCAGAAAATACGTTTTATTAGAATATATATGGTAACCTGAACTAGTCATCTCTGAATATATTTGTGTCCTAATCACTGTGGTGAATACAGTCTCATCCCCAACTTATTAACTTAATATCACTGAGTGGAGTCAAACCAGGCCCCACTGATAACAGAACATTATTGAAAATTATGCTGAAATGTATTACTGCAGTTGCATTCTAATTAAAAAACAAAATGACAATATAAATAGATCCTGTGATGTGGCAAGCACTTATGAAGCTGATGTAGTCTATATAGCGAAGGAGCTGGCCTGCGAGACTAAGCTGATGGCCCTTGTTTGTCTTTTATCAGTGTAGATAACCAGATAGTGCCATCAACTTTAAAGTAGCAATGGTATCAGCCTACTGGTTGTGACGATTACTCAGGTTTTCACCAAGTAATTGTCCTTGCAGGGGTAGAAACATGAATGCATCTATCATTGATAATTATTTTGCAGAATGGTGAAAGCTCGTATATTGAGATATAATATATTTATGTATAATAAGGTTATAACATCTCTAGGAGGGCTGTTGTCTGTAACTGAGCCAGAGGGCCATATATAGGCCACTCAATATCACTGAAGAATTGAATTAATCGAACTGACTGAAACTGCTATATAATAGCTGATACACATGATCACTCAATAATTAGAATCTGCGTGTATATCATATGGTCACTCTTGCAAATCACAACCAGCTTGACTGTAGGTCAGGATGAATTATCGTATCACATGGTCTCACTTCTTTAGAAACACTTTTTTCACTGTAGACATTAAACCATTAATAATGTCTTGTGCTTATAATTATTATTAATTATAAAAACATAGTCCTTCCTTAAAATAAATATTATAGTCCTAGCAGTTACTTTAAAAGAACTTTGTTCATACACACTTCTAACTAATCATTATGCATGTCCTTTCTGTAATTTTCTCTCATTATGGGCTTTTAAAGCCCATAATGAGAGAAAGCTTTTAGTAACCGATTTTTTTTTAAACGAAATGAAATGAAATTAAAATAAAACTTTAATAAGGTAGCTAAGTCCCACAAAGGGTTAACTGGTAGTAATGACAGAATATTAAGAATAATTTTTGCATTATAGCTCCATAGTTTTATTGACAACTGTTCAAACAAATTCCTGGTTGCCATCTTCACTTCGAGGCCACTTCTAACTGTAGTTCTCAGTGCGATGGATTTTAATGTCTTGTTTGCAAATGGGGTCCATAGTAACTGTTCTGGTAACCGATTTAGTAATAACCGATTTGGCGATCGATCTGGTAATCGATTTAGTAACCGATTTGGTGATTGATCTGGTAACTGATTTAGTAACCGATTTGGTGATCGATCTGGTAACAGATTTAGTAACCGTTCTGGTAACCGATTTGGCGATCGATCTGATAACCGATTTAGTAACCGATTTGGTGATCGATCTGGTAACCGATTTAGTAACCGATTTAGTGATCGATCTGGTAACCGATCTGGTAACCGATTTAGTAACCAATTTGGTGATCGATCTGGTAACCGATTTAGTAACCGATTTGGTGATCGATCTGGTAACCGATTTGGTGATCGATCTGGTAACCGATTTAGTAACCGATTTGGCGATCGATGTGGTAACCAATTTAGTAACCAATTTGGTAACTGATTTAGTAACCGATTTAGTGATCGATCTGGTAACCGATCTGGTAACGGATCTGGTGATCAATCTGATAACCGATTTAGTAACCGATTTGGTGATCGATCTGGTAACCAATTTGGTGATCAATCTGGTAACCGATTTAGTAACTGTTCTGGTAACCGATTTGGTGATTGATCTGGTAACTGATCTGGTAACCGATTTAGTAACCAATTTGGTAACTGATTTAGTAACCGATTTAGTAACCGATTTAGTAACTGATTTTGTGATCGATCTGGTAACAGATTTAGTAACCGATTTGGTGATCGATCTGGTAACCGATTTAGTAACCGATTTAGTGATCGATCTGGTAACCGATCTGGTAACCGATTTAGTAACCAATTTGGTGATCGATCTGGTAACCGATTTAGTAACCGATTTAGTGATCGATCTGGTAACCGATTTGGTGATCGATCTGGTAACCGATTTAGTAACCGATTTGGCGATCGATGTGGTAACCGATTTAGTAACCAATTTGGTAACTGATTTAGTAACCGATTTAGTGATCGATCTGGTAACCGATCTGGTGATCGATCTGATAACCGATTTAGTAACCGATTTGGTGATCGATCTGGTAACCCATTTAGTAACCGATTTGGTAACTGATTTAGTAACCGATTTAGTAACCGTTCTGGTAACCGATTTGGTGATCGATCTGGTAACCGATTTAGTAACCGATTTGGTAACCGATTTGGTGATCGATCTGGTAACCGATTTAGTAACCGTTCTGGTAACCGATTAAGTAACCGATTTGGTGATCGATCTGGTAACCAATTTGGTGATCGATCTGGTAACCGATTTAGTAACTGTTCTGGTAACCGATTTGGTGATTGATCTGGTAACTGATCTGGTAACCGATTTAGTAACCAATTTGGTAACTGATTTAGTAACCGATTTAGTAACCGATTTAGTAACTGATTTTGTGATCGATCTGGTAACCGATTTAGTAACCGATTTGGTGATCGATCTGGTAACCGATTTGGTGATCGATCTGGTAACCGATTTAGTAACCGATTTGGCGATCGATGTGGTAACCGATTTAGTAACCAATTTGGTAACCGATTTAGTAACCGATTTGGTGATCGATCTGGTAACCCATTTAGTAACCGATTTGGTAACCGATTTAGTAACCGATTTAGTAACCGTTCTGGTAACCGATTTGGTGATCGATCTGGTAACCGATTTAGTAACCGATTTGGTAACCGATTTGGTGATCGATCTGGTAACCGATTTAGTAACCGTTCTGGTAACCGATTAAGTAACCGATTTGGTGATCGATCTGGTAACCGATTTAGTAACCGATTTAGTAACCGATTTGGTAACCGATTTGGTGATCGATCTGGTAACCGATTTAGTAACCGATTTGGTGATCAATCTGGTAACCGATTTGGTGATCGATCTGGTAACCGATTTAGTAACCGATTTGGCGATCGATGTGGTAACCGATTTAGTAACCGATTTAGTAACTGTTCTGGTAACCGATTTGGCGATCGATCTGGTAACCCATTTAGTAACCGATTTGGTAACCGATTTAGTAACCGATTTGGCGATCAATCTGGTAACCCATTTAGTAACTGATTTGGCGATCGATCTGGTAACCGGTTTAGTAACCGTTCTGGTAACCGATTTAGTAACCGTTCTGGTAACCGATTTGGTGATCGATCTGGTAACCGATTTAGTAACCGATTTAGTAACCGATTTGGTAACCGATTTGGTGATCGATCTGGTAACCGATTTAGTAACCGATTTAGTAACCGATTTGTTGATCGATCTGGTAACCGATTTGGTGATCGATCTGGTAACCGATTTAGTAACCGATTTGGTGATCGATCTGGTAACCGATTTAGTAACTGATTTAGTAACTGATTTTGTGATCGATCTGGTAACCGATTTAGTAACCCATTTGGTGATCGATCTGGTAACCGATTTAGTAACCGATTTGGCGATCGATGTGGTAACCGATTTAGTAACCAATTTGGTAACCGATTTATTAACCGATTTAGTAACCGATTTGGTAACCGATTTGGTGATCGATCTGGTAACCCATTTAGTAACCGATTTGGTAACCGATTTAGTAACCGATTTAGTAACCGTTCTGGTAACCGATTTGGTGATCGATCTGGTAACCGATTTAGTAACCGATTTGGTAACCGATTTGGTGATCGATCTGGTAACCGATTTAGTAACCGATTTGGCGATCGATGTGGTAACCGATTTAGTAACCGATTTAGTAACCGTTCTGGTAACCGATTTGGTGATCGATCTGGTAATCGATTTGGTGATCGATCTGGTAACCGATTTAGTAACCAATTTGGTGATCGATCTGGTAACCGATTTAGTAACCGATTTGGTGATCAATCTGGTAACCGATTTGGTGATCGATCTGGTAACCGATTTAGTAACCGATTTGGCGATCGATGTGGTAACCGATTTAGTAACCGATTTAGTAACCGTTCTGGTAACCAATTTGGCGATCGATCTGGTAACCCATTTAGTAACCGATTTGGTAACCGATTTAGTAACCGATTTGGCGATCAATCTGGTAACCCATTTAGTAACTGATTTGGCGATCGATCTGGTAACCGGTTTAGTAACCGTTCTGGTAACCGATTTAGTAACTGATTTTGCGATCGATCTGGTAACCGATTTAGTAACTGATTTGGCGATCAATCTGGTAACCCATTTAGTAACCGATTTGGCGATTGATCTGGTAACCGATTTAGTAACCGATTTGGCGATCGATCTGGTAACCGATTTAGTAACTGATTTGGCGATCAATCTGGTAACCCATTTAGTAACCGATTTGGTAACCAATTTAGTAACCGATTTAGTAACCAATTTGGTGATCGATCTGGTAACCGATTTAGTAACCGATTTGGTGATCGATCTGGTAACCGATTTGGTGATCGATCTGGTAACCGATTTAGTAACCGATTTGGCGATCGATCTGGTAACCGATTTAGTAACTGATTTGGCGATCAATCTGGTAACCCATTTAGTAACCGATTTGGTAACCGATTTAGTAACTGATTTAGTAACCGATTTGGTGATCGATCTGGTAAATGATTTAGTAACTGATTTGGTGATCGATCTGGTAACCAATTTGGTGATCGATCTGGTAACCGATTTAGTAACCGATTTGGCGATCGATCTGGTAACCGGTTTAGTAACCGTTCTGGTAACCGATTTAGTAACTGATTTTGCGATCGATCTGGTAACCGATTTAGTAACTGATTTGGTGATCAATCTGGTAACCCATTTAGTAACCGATTTGGCGATCGATCTGGTAACCGGTTTAGTAACCGTTCTGGTAACCGATTTAGTAACTGATTTTGCGATCGATCTGGTAACCGATTTAGTAACTGATTTGGCGATCAATCTGGTAACCCATTTAGTAACCGATTTGGCGATCGATCTGGTAACCGATTTAGTAACCGATTTGGCGATCGATGTGGTAACCGATTTAGTAACCAATTTAGTAACCGTTCTGGTAACCAATTTAGTAACCGATTTGGTGATCGATCTGGTAACCCATTTAGTAACCGATTTGGTAACCGATTTAGTAACCGATTTAGTAACCAGCGTGTTGTAATAACAAACGGGATTGCTTCTAAGAGAAGATAGTAAAGATGATAAGTAGATAACTAACTATATACCTACAATTATACTACATGTGTACTTCAGTTATGATGTTGCTAGTTTGCAAAAGTCTGATGTAACTGAATCTGAATCAGATGATTGCCAATAACAGTAGTGGTTGGCAGGACTGCAGTGAAGTCTGGTTTCTTCTCACACTCAGTCTGGTCATAGATATTATATCTATGGTCTGGTTGTGAATCTGATGCTTGTGTTTCGTCAAACATTTAGTATAATAAATCACGATCGCTAGCACTAAGTTATTAGTAAGTTTGCATACCTTTCCTAGCTGTCCCGATATGACATCAGGATACTTAGCACCCGAAAGAGAAAGTTATAATAAGAATATAATAAGAATGTATAGTCTGAACCTGTGAGAAAGCAATCATAGGGATGGCCCAGTGGGCCATAAAAATACAGTAAACACATGTAACAAAACAGTATAGGTTTAAACACAAACTATACCTTCTAGCAGATGAGAGTAAGATACGAATTAACATTCCTAGAAAATCACCGTAATAATATGCCATTGCATGTATAGGAATTTCAGTAATGGATATTGCTGTAGCATAGAGATAGGCCTTGTTTTCTTCTCTCTAACTCAACTATAACTGAAGGTTTCCAAAATGATATATCATGCATTGTAAAATAATTTGAGGAAATTGTTTTAGAAAATATAAAGGATCCAATGATAAATCTATTTCAATGGTAAATTGGGAAGATCATTTCTGCACTCTACACTACACTGTGCCTTGCAGCATGAGTACTTTGATGTGTCTATTTGTCAAGATGAGGTAATGTAACATTCGTTGTTTTAACCGAATAATGGTTACTTCAGTTGCTCAATAAATGATCATCAACAAAGAATCTTGCATGCATTACTTGTATACCAAAACATAAAGTAATTTATTTCTTGTAAAGCATTGGAATAGCTTTCACCATTATACATTATAATTATAATTACATGTATCTCTCTGGGAAGCAATCTCCATGCAGTAACCAGATAATTTATATGAACACCAGTGGAACATGCAAAAGACTTCACATTTTCACCAACAGCAAACTTCCACAAAGTAATAAGTATTATGTTCCAAATATTAAAACGATTGATAAATGGTATCCATGATAACAAAAGCTCACCTTATAATGTTAAAAATTATAATTGTACTATAGTTCCTACAGGGTTAGATCTGTTGTATATATATACTAAATACATGTAATGATAATAATAATAATCATTATTATCATAATTGATTAGAAAACTCTCACCTGAAGGTCAGCCTGCAAAATAAATTGTACTTAATTAAATTTGCTGCGAGGGGATCTTTCTTTGGTGGTATGCGAGCCTCAGAAGATGTACTTTCATTCATTGCAGACCGTGTGTCTAATCAATGGTTCATGATGCATGTGGTATCTACTATCTAGCTATGGTGCTGGTATAATCACACTTTTTGCGATTGGGTGCGAGCGCACGATCGCCTGCGAGCGCGATGGATCGTAGAAGGTTGGGTCTGGATCGTGCGCTTATCGAGCGACGATCACATTTAGATGAACCACGCCTCAAGTGCAACTCCACCCAGTTCATCCAGCTCTAGAGCTAGAGCTAGAGACAGACTTCAAATAGTAATGATGTCTCAGTTGTGTGATGAGTGTAGTATGAAGCACCTGGACAAACAGAAGGCAAAGTGATTGGTTTGAATATTGTAACTATACTAAGCCTGTTTGGTTGGGGAGGGGGAGGGGGAGGATGCTGGGGATTGGTCAACAGTTCCTCTTTGATATGTTCTTATTTTTTTAGGTTGAGTCTTATGTTACAACAACATCAGGAAGTGTCTACAAAAGTATGCTTCAGTATGTAAAATGAGAGTAAATTTGTGTGTATGGATCCTATTAACAGTCTCGCGTAGCCAGACCCAACCTACTACGAAGGAAGGGTCTGGTCAACCCACTGTACTAGCGTTCGTCAAGAGCTTCTTAGAAGTTTAGTGAGTGTCAAACCACACACCCGCTAATGATAATTATATTCATAATCGGACGCGTGGATACTGCATGGACATTATTATAATGAATATCATTAGCAGTTTGGCACCCACTAAATTCACCAAAAATCTGGTGAAACTCTTGACGAACGCTAGTACAGTGGGTTGACCAGACCCTTCCTTCATAGTAGGTTGGGTCTGGCTACGCGAGACTATTCTATTAGTACGAACTCCATTTACTGCTTCACAAGTACAACGGGTCAAGTTTTTGACGTTTTGATATTAAAAAGAATTATAAAGAAATTATAAAGAAATTATAAAGAAAAAATAAAATTTACGTCAGCTTTTGTCACTTCTAAGCGGAAGGCGTGTTTCTGACTAGAATGGACGTTTCATGAGAATATTGGATGAGTACAAAACGGAATATGCCTTTATTTTCTCCAACTGTAACCCATGCAGGATGATGATTAATTTTTTTGCTCCTTGTTAGTACGATATGATTTATATTTTTAGCTCATTTCCATGTGAAGTACTTTATTTCGGGTGTCAGGTACTGTGACTATCTACTTGTGAAGCAGTAAATCAGGTTATTGGGGCCTAAAGAATTGGAAACCAAATCTTAATTAATTTTGCATTATTAATTAACTCCATTCATTCGAATGTCAATAATAGTTACCTTGGCAGTTGTAACTTATCTTCTTTTATTTTTAACTTTATTAACAAAGACATCGACTACAAATTTACACTGTACTGCATTTCTGCATTCTTGGTGTTTTTACCAGTAAATCAATTCATGTACTAACCAATATACCATTTGTAATAGGGATGTAAATTTTCAAACAAATCAATGTATATCATTCCCCCATCCAAAACTCAAGGATTGGTTTTCGTACCACATACAGTACACAGTGACTTCCATACATGTGAACAGGGAGGAAGTGTTGGACAGAACGTATGGGATTGCCCTTTATTTTTGTAATAACAGTCGTAGTATGATAATTATAATTATTATTATAGATGGCAAAACTGTTTCTGTTGCGTCACAAAATGGAATTACTAAATTTAGCATTGGAAGAATTAAAAGCACGATTGGAACAAGGTAATAGTAATTATGTTCTATTATACTCACACATAATATACAAGTAACAGATTCCTGCTGCACAAAAGTTAGTCGTTTGTAATGACAACATCAAATGATCTACAAATATTTTCTTACTGTTCTTACATGGTGGTGTTCACAAAGTCATGAGATACCAAATTTTATTAAACAGTTGGAAATTAAATTAAAATCACTAGGTCATGAAGAGAAGTACTGGTATTTAAATATACCATCATTTCAATGACTTGAAATTACAAGACAGACCATTGTATGCTAAGGTATAATTAGCCACTTTACCAATTCAATGACTTGTAGGATGGACCACTGGACTATGGTGTGTCATACACTAGGTTATAAAGAGAAGTATTTAAATATGACATCATTTCAATGACTTGAAATTATACAACAGACCGCTGTATGCTAAGGTATAATCAGCCACTTCACCAATTCAATGACTTGTAGGATGGACCACTGGACTATGGTGTGTCATACACTAGGTTATAAAGAGAAGTATTTAAATATGACGTGACTTGTAATTATAAGATGAACCACTGGACTATACACTAAGTTACAAAGATATAAAATCAGTCACTTCACCATTTCAATGACTTGTAATAATTATAAGATGGACCAAAATAAGTTTCAATTCTCACCAAACATTAACAGTTATATATTCAATTTTCTGAAGGTAAGAATGAGTTGTTAGTGCTGACAAGAACCAATGAAAAGAGGGAAGAGAGATTGAAAAGAGCTAAAAGGAGAGATCTAGGAGAGAAATTGGAACAGGCACAGGTTAAACATTTATAAATATTAAACTTATTATATATAATTATTATAAAGTGTGACTGTATATAAAGTCAGTGTTCTCTCCTGGATGTTTTAGAAGGGCATGATACCCTTTGTACCCTTCTATGTGCCCTTTGTACCCTTCTGTGTGACCTTTGTACCCTTCTACATGTATGTGCCCTTTGTACCCTTCTGTGTGCCCTGTGTGCCCTTTGTACCCTTCTACATGTATGTGCCCTTTGTACCCTTCTATGTGCCCTTTGTACCCTTCTGTGTGCCCTTTGTACCCTTCTATGTGCCCTTTCTACCCTTCTGTGCGCCCTTTGTTATTGACTGAAATTTATGATGTACCTTTCTACTACTATGAGAGTCAAAGAAGACTTTTAGCTGACATGTAATCTTTTTGCAAATGAAAAGAGATGTATATATTATATACATGTATATTTTTATGGGAGCTTGATATCTAGTATATGCCCTTCACTTCTGGAGAGAACACTGTTGTCTTGTAATCTTTTTAATGTATGTATGTAATGTATGTATGATTTCTTGTATTTAGGATATATATATGTAAGTATAGATCATTATGTACGATTTTGTATATTTTATATAAGCATGAATGCATGAAGAGAAGAGCATTACTTCAAACTGAAGAACTTCAACTGATGAAAACCAGGAGACAATTCATTAATAAAATGATGGAGAATATATTTTACATACGATTTGAGCCAAGATCAGATAATGATCCAATAGTAACAGACTTAAAATCAGGTATATATTACTGACATAATTTATTCTTTAATTTCAATTTCAATCTGTTTGAACCCTCAGTTTCTTTGTTGTGTATGCTTTTTATGAATATTCTGGTTAAAAGATGAACTTAAAGATTGTTTGTATGTTTCAATTGATGTAGTCACTAGCACTAACACTATAGTACTATTTACAACATATCAGAGAGTACAGTAGCAAAACTTGATGTGGGATTTTAGGGATTTGCACTTTGAATCCCTAAAATCCCATACCAAGTGCTCAAATCAAATTTCGTTGACAGAAATGGATTCTCCAACTCAAAAAGTGCTAAAAGACTATCAGCTCTTAACAAAGAGATTTGAAATTACAAAATAGAGAGTTTTTTTCCTTAAATATCTAAATATCTAAATATCTACAAAATTAATGTTCTTTGTGAATAGAAACATGAATTGATCGCAGAGAGTATCTCAATTGTCATTTTTTTCCATTCATTCTTCCAAAGGTTCATCATCAGATGTGTTCACAGATTTTGAAGTTATCGATGAAGAATTTGTAGACAAACATTGTGTATCTGATAATAAGCCTAGAGCAATTACTCAGGGGATTCATTTAGATCATATTGGCTATGGATCTATGCCTACAGATTGTAATATTATAGACTATATACATTTTGGTAAGTTAAGTAAGTATATGAAGGTAGAGTAGGATATTAATTTTTCCACTCAGACAAGAAAAAAAATGTTGGAATTGTTGAAGATGAATCAGGTATAAAATGTGAATATGAAGTTAATATCTATAGGATTAAACTAGTGATGTACCGATGAGTGATTTTACCAATATTCCACAATAACCTATTAATTACTTTATATATGTACCGATAACCAATACTGATCTGATATTATATCTACCTTCTGGTTTCTGATTCAAAAATGAGCATATTTCTGAATAATTATGAGCATCATAAAAGCAATTAATGATGTTATAATCACAAGAAATGACATTATTAGTACACTTATTACAACATCAGTTACATCCTTCAGAAAGAACTAATACCGTTACTAGAAATAACGGCTGATAACGACTGATACCAATCCAATCATTGGTGAATCACTAATTTAAACATTCTATTTATCAGAATGGTACTTTTAATTATTCGTTTCATAACGTTTTGTCTTTACCAAGTCTTGATATTTCTCAGAAAGTAATGGAATGCACATGCACTGTGATTTAATAATTTCCTCATATAGAGTTGATTGATCCATTGTCTGATTTGTCCAGAGCAATTCCTGCAGCTCTCTCTCTCGTTATTCATTGTACTGTAATACTCTCAAATGTTCTGAATCAACCGTTACCTCATCCATTAATATTACCTGTTGCACTATGGTATGTGTTATAAGAATATTGATTGCTACTAAAGAGTCATTTTAATATATCAGGGGTTCATAGAGAACTGTGGAGTGGTGGGGTATTATAAAACTGTTAAGACATGACTCTGTAGTTATAAAATACATACATACAATCATTTATACTTTTATATTGTGAGTACAGGGGAACCTTCCATTACAAATGTTGAGCCTCCTAGACAATAGAACATCGAACTTTTCATGATGGCTGTGTTTTAACTTACAAGTACATTTGCATTGCTTTGAAATTGTCCAAAACTCTATCTCAAAGTAGAAAATTTTCTATTCCCCTAACTTGATGAAGCACAAGTTAGCATACCCATCCCATCCTTTTTGAAACCCTGACATTCGTACGCACATAGATACATATACTGTTTTACACATGTACATAATTATGTACTATGTACATAATTATCATGTACGCATAAATTTATACAAGTGTAGATTTCATTTCAAACATAAATTTGTTGTTGTGAGAGCTTCTTGAATCTAGCAACCAAAATCATTTGCTACTAATAGAATGTTAAAGGATAAAGTAACTATACAATTATATATATGTTTATATTTCAGTGAATATGGTAGAGCTGACAAACATTCTCATAGTGTAATGCGTTTTATGGCAAAACTGGATGACAATATAATGTTCTTATGTTTCACACAGGTAAGTTGTGAAATCATGTTTAGAATAAGTTTTTTTATCAACCATTAATGTTTCTTGTTGATATCCTTCCCATTTATTCATCTGTCCAAGCATTTGAGAGCATGTATTAATCCTATGTCATTAAACTGTACACTCTAATGACTGTATTGCAGTTATACAGTCTTCACATCCTAATTTTGAGGTCATTATGAAATAATTTGTTCTTTCTGTTCTATAGAATGTTGATCAAAGTATGCTTGTAGTGGGACACACACTTAATAATCTACTAAGATTAGTTCAACACACGGAACTTGGAAGGTAAGCTGATTTTATAAATGGTAAATAAATTGTTCTCCCAATTCATTACAATTACAGTTTAAATCCCTACTATGGGAATATGCCTGCGTGGCATGTGTTATAGAATTTATGTCATTGAAAACTAAGTTTTTTAGCCACTACATTCTCATGTCTCAAAGACTTTTATGCTTATTGTTATTGTTTTTCAATATTTCTGAGAAATTAGACAGGATAACTATTAAGGGTGGAGGAGTGCATCAGTGGTACATGTTGTTTGGTCATCAATGTTCAGTCAGTGTTGTAAAACTGTTTTTCAGCATAAACTTTAAAAGTAAAGGGTAGGGGGGTATCACAGTACCACACTTTGTGGTTTCATTTGGTATTTACCCCCCCCCCCCCCCCCCCCCCCTTGGAATCTGTTTGCCAATATGCACACTACGATAACCCTGTATGTCGCCCCCTCTTAGTCTTTCAAATTCATGTTTCACCACCCCCCTTCGATGAATTTTCTAAATGAAACCCTGATAACTATAACTTATTGACAACGCTATTAATAATCACATGAAAGTATTATTTCAAATTGTTCTCAGGACTGGTCCATTTGTCTGTTATCCTGAACTATTGCGCTATCCAAATACAAAGTTGAAAAAAACTCATTTACCATCTACTGATCAACATTTTGATTGGGACAGTGAGCCACCATTACTTCATTCAGCCCAAAGTCCTCACGAAACAAAACAAATCTACATGGAAGAATCTTCGGAAAGTGAGAAGGAAGAGGAGGAGGAGGAGAGCGATTCTGAAGCCGAGATTACTAGAATTGGTGATGGATGGGAGGAAGTACAAGACCTAATGGTACCCGCTCCATTTTTATTTGGACCAAAAACTGTTGGAGAGAGACTGGAGTATGGTACTTCATATTCAGAATATAATACTCAGGGATTATTAAATGCTCAACAAGATACTACTTCATCTGTACAAGTGACTAGTGGACTAATGGATACTATCAGTAGTTTACTAGGTTCGGGATGGTCAAAAAAATAATTTCTTTTATTATAGTATATATATATATATTATATAATTATATATATATATAATAATTATTATTAATTATAATAATAATTATTCTCTAATCCGCTCTTGAATAAACTTAACCTCAAATTTTATAAAAGAAAATTCTAGATTTGTGGGTGGTGCTTCAAAATTTGCCAAAACAATCTGTTATCGAGGAGAATGTCTGGTTAAGTATATACTGTAGGAAGAAGGAAGTCGTTTAATACTCAAAGGCTAAGTATGGAAATGGTAAGTATACGTTCCTGATAATTGTAAAGTCTATTATAATAATAATTTTATTGTAAATAATAATATTATAGATACGTAAATCGATAATAATTATTACTAATTAAGCAGAGGTGGAGATAACAGTCGGACATCAGACAATTTCTGACCATTTAGCCTGTTTGTCTGAGCAAATCTCACTTTACTCGGACATTTTGTTCATAAATATGATAAAAAAGAGTGAAATTTAAAGGAACGCTCTCAGGAATAGTAAACAATTTGTAGCACTTGTCAATACATGTAACTACAATCTTGCCCCCACAAATCAATTTTAAAATCTGATTGGTTGATTTATCCTGTGGTTGGAGTAATTAATATAGATAGCTTTGGTCTAAGAGTTGCAGTCGGACCAAAATTTCTAAGTGTCTGATCAAAAATCATGTTTTGTCCTTGTATTTTCACCTCTGCTTATAATTAACTAATTATGTCATAACTGCTTTGTGATTATTATTTCTAGGCTCTTTCACGACTTTCAGAGTGGGAGCTAGTCAAAGAAAGAGAGTGTTCAAATGATGTGCTTCGTGATGTTGCGCATAAAGCAACATTCACTCCATGTGAATTGGGCACTCGTTGTGGTCTACAGACCTGGGAAATGAACAATATTATATATGATCATAGGAGTGATCCAATAATTGAACAAAGATATCAAATTATGATACGCTGGAAGCAAATTTATGGAGAAGGAGCAACATATGAACGTTTTGTTGCTATGTTATCTCGGTGTATGCCATGCAATAATATGTTTCTTCACCAAGTTCGTATTTATGCTCTTGAACATTGTGGAATAGAACAACCAGTTACTGAAGCAGATTGTGGTACTAAAAAGCAATCAACAGACATCACTACTGAAGAGCATTCATGTATTGGCGCTACTCAGCAAAGTGCATGTATTGGTGGTGTTAGTACTCAAAGTTCATCTGTTGATTGTGGCCAATGTTCAAATTGTGCAACTGGCATTCAAAATTCGATCGATCAAGATTTGTTAAAATATTCGGCCTCGCTATTAAATGTATCCATTCATCAACAGGAAATATTGATTCATATTGCACAAGAAAAATCGAAAGAAGTCGGGGTTCTTACTGAAGCTAATGCACAACTGATAGAACAAAATAATAGAATCCAGCTTGGTAAACAAAAAGCTGAACACCTGTACGAGTCTGAAAAGAAAAGAAGAAGGACTTCAGAAAGTAAAGTCGTTCAACTTTCCCAAGAAAAAGATGAAATATTACTTGAAAATAAGGTTTTACAAGATCAACTGTTAGCTGCAAACGCCAACATGAGTCATACGAAGCAACAATATCCTTTCTTTGATAACAGTGATAGCACACGGTCATCAAGTAATTCATATACATTCATGAGTCATACGAAGCAACAGTATCCTTCCTTAGATAACAGTGATAGTACATGGTCATCGAGTAATTCATATACATTCATAGAAGGAGTTGTGCATTTTAATCAAACTATTAATATCAATATTAGTGATTCATTTCCTCCTCCTCCTTCACCTGATGTGAAATCTCCTACAGATCGACATGACTTACAACGTTCAACAGAAGATGATGAATATGATCAATATATGGAGTCTATTGGTGAATCGTATGAAGACGTTCCTATATATGACAATGGCTCCAATACTTCTAAAGAGTCAGAATTTGGATCTCAAACCTCTGATTCATCTGTTGTCAGTGAGCTGACGTTAAATAGCGATATTTCTTTCCTTCACAATGAAGATACCATGTTTGAGATGCCATCCACAAATGATCACCATTCCATCCCTATTCGAATTTATAATAGAGATAATAATTGAAGTGTTGTTGTGGTATATGTACGTATGTATGAATTATACTATATTTAATATTTATTTTTTTATATGTGCCCATGGTCAGTGCGTAATCACTTTGTATGTTGTTTGTATTATGTTGTACTTTTGTATTCATACATGATTCTGATTTCTGAATATATCATTCTGTGCTTCCGAAATCATTTTTATATCTTTTAATTTAATGATTATAAGACTTAAATTTTTGTGATGCATTTCTTTTTTACATTATGGGATATTGTACTAGGAGGGGGGTTTCCCTGGGAAAATCCCTAAACATGCTAGCAGTGGAGCTGAGTTGAGAGTGTAGTAATTTGGGAACGTAATTTGCAGGTGGTAGACGGACATTAATGGTAATTTGGTAAATAAATATGATTATAAATGATGGGGTTTGAACTACATCTTTTCTTGTAGTTGTACAAGAAGAATGAACCTATAAACAATTCAATCTTTTTGCCCCAAACGCGAAAAGGGATAAAGGATTGGGCATGAGAAGAATTTACTGCATGTCCAGTTTCACTACCTTTTTATGTCTGTAACCCGTACATGTACAGTACTAAATGTACCTATTCTCTTTTCAATAGGCTGTAATAAAATCAGAATTTAAGCAAGAACTTTGTGCTCATGATTATGCAAATAAGCAGTGTTCTAACAATGTTTTGCGTGATATTGCACACCGGTCTGGTGTCTATACCCTCCAAGAATTAGGCACACGTCTAGATCTTGAGGATTACGAAATTGCGAATTATGACCAACCATACGAACCAATATATGAACGTAAGTATCAAATATTACAGAGATGGAAACAGATTTCCGGTAAAAATGCAACTTATGGTAATTTGCTTGTAGCTCTGTGCAAACTAAAGCCAGATGATAATACATTCCTAGAAGATGTGTATAAATTCATTTTGAAAGAACAGAAAGACATCAATGAATTGGATTATAAATATATGGAAAATGATAAGCCACAGTTGATGATCCTGAAAGATTTAAAGGAAGAATTAGATGAAAAAGAAAACAGTCATTTGGAAGACATTTTTGAACCTACTTGTGTGTATATGGATACATTACTGGAGTCATGTATTCACAGAACAGAATTGTCAACAGAAATGATAAAGTATGAAAATGTAAAATATAATTGTTTGTATGAAAGATATAAGCGTTTGATGAGATACAATTCTCAACTCCTTCAAGAGAACTATGAACTGAAGAAAAAAGCAAAGAGGCATATAGAATATGATAAGAATCGTGTAACTTTAGCTCGACAACAATCCTTAGAATCACAAGGAAGTTTAGGTGATGATCATCGTAATGAAACAACTCCCATTACTCCCTATACCTTGTCTGACTTAGGAAATTCATCATGCGGGCACATGAACTAGCAGTGAAATTTTTGACTGATTTTTATCTATTTTTCACTATAATCAGTCACATAAATATTAATTTTATAACAACATTCTACAATGCATTGTAATATTATTTTCTGAATTCACATTCTCATTTTGTATTCTTGTTTTAAACAACACACTACCTTGATTCTCAAATACTAACGTAGTCAAGAGTAAATTATCATTAAAGCAAAGAATAGGACTTGTTTTTGTTTGGTATAACCAAAATGTCACATAACTTACATCTAATGAAGACAGTCATAGGTATATTAGTTAAACATTCCTTATAAGGAAGTGATCAGATATCTCAAAATATTCTTTCAAAGTCTACAACTGCCAAGACATGTACATTAAAACTATAGAAAACTATTTTCTACCATCCCTCTAAATGTTTTATCTAGTCATAAAGCGTTTGCTGTTCGTTGACTGAGAGAAATTATATATGAAGCTGATTGCATTACCCTTTGTAAGGCTTTGTTCCCTGTTTTAAATGTTGTCATCATTGTACACCCTAATACAAAATTAGTGAACATTAAAATCATATACATGTAATTAAATGTAACACAGGATTTTTGTTCCAGAGACAATAGTGTAGATATACAAAACTATAATTATCTCCCTGTTACAAGAATGTCTGTAGTAATTATCATGCAACAAAATAGCTTCATGACTACAAACACAGAGTAGTAATCTCATGCATAAGTATATTTATTAACTACTATACAATAATTTATAGACACTACTGTTGATTCGTGTCGAACAAGGTTGGTGATATTATTATGTTATACGTAGCTTAACAAAAACTAATTGTTTTGTTCATCTTTTCTTTACTACTTTATCAGAAGAGCTCTCTTGTTTTAGTGGTTGCATTAAGAGCTTTGGGAGAACATCAAGTTCCTCCTGCAATACAGTAAAGATAAATGGTTTGTGTTTTAATTGAGTCACAAATACATATCATGTATGTTAATGTAACTGAATTCAAAGACCTAACTGCTCACCTGATAAACACTCATTGTTACTCCTTCAGGTAAGTTTCTTTGTATGTACTCTAAAAATACATCAGCTGTTGTTCCTGTAATTTGTTTTATCTGAAAGTGAGGTTGAAGTACATACATGTAAATACACATGTACCACTATACATTTTTGACAGTGGTTGGTATATAGAAATAATTACTACTTATTGTATATACCTGTACAAGTCTGCTATGATTCCTCATCTCATATTGTACTCTATGTTTCTTGTAAATATGAGGTGATTTTAGCACTGTGAATTTTTGAATACGAGTAGGGAGAGCTACTCTGTATAATGGAATATGGTAAACAATGTGACATTTGCAGCATCAAAAGTATATAATCTGATTAAGGTAGTGAAAGAGCATCTAAAAACCTTTGATAGGTTTTCACATCATAAGTCTTATATACATGCAGTGGTGTGGAAACAGCCAGTCATGCAGGACATTGTCCGATAAATCTAGTGAATATCCGGTAAATTGAAACTAAACTGTATACAAAGTATATGGGGAGCAGGACAAGAGTTATGAAAATAGGTTGAAATGTCTGGCAGGTTGCTCAATATTTCCACACCCCTGTATACATGTACATGGCAAAACTTCGCAAGTCTCAACCTGGGCACATTAGAGGAAAAGACTTGGAAATGTCTCAACCCAGGATGATGTTATAGCATCAGTAGTCACTTTAGAGAGTATACCTTCTGTTATTTACAAGTGAAGGTATGTTAGTTAACCAACTTGAGGGCATGTCTAAGAGATGTCAGCAAAAAATGGTGGACTTTCCAATAGATAATAGATAGGAATTGAGGGTAATGCAGGTATGCATACATTCAAAGTCATCAGACAAATAAATGGACAGAACCGATCTCTTAACTGGATTGTGCATACATGCACATAGTACATAATTATAGTATCGTCATTAATCAAAGTTAGAACCACCTTTGGTACTCCTGATAACAATTGAAACAAAGCCATTTCCCCCATAAATTTCCAACTCACTTTCCTCCCATGTTGATTCCTAGGGCTTTGCCAGCTGTAATTACAAACTTCATGTAGCTATCTAAAACTGCATAGTCAAAGCTATTTACCTAAAGTGTAGAGAAATAGTACAATTTGTATGAACTAGATATACCAAATTTAAATGAATAATTAATTAAGCAACTATTTATGACCTATGTTTGGTATGATGAACACATTCAAAAATGAGAGACAACAAACTAGCTCTAGCTCTAAGGTTGATGTGAAAAATACTCAAGCATTACTTTTCAATGGTTGTACATGCATGTGTCATATTTATACCTTAACATTTATTTTAGAATATAATCTTTCAGGAATAAATTCTTCTTCTTTGTCTGAAATCTACAGTAAGGAAATTTTAAAGAAATTATGGCCTAACAACTGAAGCTACTTGTTGGATTATATTCGTTTGATAAAAACTAGACTCTATAGTTCAGAGAGAAATGTTTGATCTTTATGGTCAGAGACATAGTGTTCCCTAAAAACCTTATTATGAAACAGGCTGACCCCAAAAATGTGGTCACTACTGTAAGTTTGTAACATATACTAGCCTGTTCTGTAACTGCATGTATGAAAAAGGGTGATCACTGGTTGTATAATTTCACTAAATTCTGGTGAAACAGTTTTTGTATGGATTCTCCCATATAAGTGATACATTGTTTTTCTAAGCCAGGTGGCTGCTTTAATATTTTCTAAGCCTATTGTGGCTGTGTTTTATGAATTTTATAAGCCATTGTGGCTGCTTATTTGTTTGTTAATCATTTCTACGCTTTTGCTAGCATGCTAGGCATATGATTTTTCATGCATCACTTTTACACTGTTGATTTTAAATGGCCTAAAATATTATGTTGCATTCAGGTTTGTATACTGACTTATGCACTAACTGAATTCTACATGAAAACAAACAATTGACCTGGCTGACCATTGGTTAGAACCACGGAATCCAGGACAATACTACAGTTGATTGCAGTTGCGTTTGAACATTGCAGATTGCGTGTATGTTTGGCATACACACAATCCACAATTGTTCAAACGCAACTTTAATCGACTGTAGCACATATATATACAAAAAGGAAACATACACACCCTGCTTCTCGGGCAAAATTATAATTATTAGCATCCTCTATACTTATAATACATATTTCGTTATGTGCATAATATATTATAGATATAATAATAATTATTTCTCACTGAATATTTACAAACTGATTGAAAAGATGGATTAGCACATACACCAATATTAGTGGGATGAATTATCCTGAAAGGAATAATAATTATGAATATCCATAATACAGTAGTTGTTAAATCCAACCTTGATATTAAGTTAGGAAATGGTTTCCAGTTTTGCAGTAAAATCCTGAAAACAGCCATGCTTATTCTAATTTAATTTATAAAATTACTTTCACTTGTACGTATAAATAGATCTAAAATAGAACCACTCACTTAATTAATGTCTGTGTGGACTTGGGGTAGTGACATTTATGGTCGTCTAGGTCATGGAACAGAGGACAAAAATCTTGAATTTCCATCAGAAGTGAAAGTTTTATCTGGTCTCCAACTAAAATCAGTTGCATGTGGCTCTGCTCACAATATAGTGATTGATGTCAATGGACAGTGTTATACATGGGGTAAATGTCACTGTGGTCAGCTGGGACATGGGGAGGTAGACCGTGATGAACATGTACCACGGCCTGTGGAAGCTTTAAGAGGGGTGATAGTTGATTCAGTAGGGGCGGGTGACTCCCATGTAGTAGCTGTAACGAATGAGGGACAAGTTTACTCGTGGGGTGTAGGTTACTATGGGGTCTTGGGCCATGGAGATGAAACAACTCTCACCCTCCCAAAACGAATAGAAGCATTATCAAATCAATTTATTACTTCTGCTTCAGCTGGAGCTTATCATAGTGTTGCACTTACCAAAGAAGGATCAGTATGTTTGTGGGGAAGAGACAACTGTGGACAGTTAGGTCAACCTGCAAAGAAAATAGCAGGGCTTATTAAAGACATACGTCTCAACCAAAAAATACCTATTGTATATGAGAATCAACATATCGATACTAAATACAAGATTGCAAGTGCTTGTAATAATCATACTCTACTCTTGTTGGAATCTGGTGCCGTGCTCTCTCTTGGATTTAATGAAAATGGAGAACTTGGTCGTAAGAAAGCTGAAAAAGATGCCGAGGATGATCCAATTATTGATCCATCATATTTCAGAGGTCAAGATGAACGCATTGAACCTGTAAAACTAGTATGTGCAGGTTGGAAACATTGTGCTGCTATAACAGTATCGGGTTGTTTGTATACGTGGGGACATGGTGCTTACGGAAGATTGGGACAAGGTCACTGCAGGAATGAGCCAAATCCTAAACAGGTGAAAGAAGTTGCTGGTGAAAAATCTGAAACACCACATTTTAAAGATGTTGGATGTGGTGAGTCTCATACTGTAGCATTAGATGAAGATGGAATTATTTGGGCATGTGGTAGTGGACATTATGGTAAATTGGGACTCCCTATTGATGGTTCTAGTTTTATCTCTAAATTTCACTCCCTTTCTTTTCGAAAGGACTCGTTGTCTGGTGTGTGTTGTGGTACAAATCATAGCATGGCATATCATATAGTTTAATTTTAATATCTATTTATTATATATTGTGGTACAGACTCATCTATTGTTTAATAGTACTAGCTACTATTTTTATTACTGCATGTTCCGTGAGAATATTTTTTTGTATTTTAAAAACTTTTTTTTTTGAGATGATGAATGTATTCATGCAAGATTACAATATTATATTAGATAGATGTAGTCAGGTATAAATATACACCAGGCTATGTTAGGATAAATAATAAAAAAAGATAATGCAATTATAATTATGCTTGTATATAATGAACTTTAACAAAAAACGGATCAATAAGAATATACAAAAATCAAATACATACACTGCAAATGGAGTGATGAGTGAACAAGTAAATCAGTTATGTCGTTTTCTTGAAGTTTTTAAGGATTGGATAAATGTTATTAAAAGCTTCTATAATCTGACTTCTCTCTTTTGCACCTGTGATATATTTATAAAAGAGTATTTTGGAAAGTCACAGTACTTGTATCATTTGGAAGTGACTCACCTGTTAGAACAACTTTGCCAGATACAAATATGAGAAGTACGATTTTTGGTCTCACCATACGATATATTAAACCAGGAAATAGTTCAGGCTCATAGCTATAATTATTAGCATGAGAAAAGGTGACATGTATATTATTAAAATTATATGTATAATTTATGACTTGTTAGCTGGTACACACACATATATTCAAGCAGAATATAATATTATAAACAGGATGTGATGAATATTTTGGGTGGAGACCTCCCCATTACATGAAATCAGATGGGTCTCCTGTGTACCATTATAACCAATGAAAAGAGCACATGGTCTTGTATTAAAATATAATTCATAGCCATATTACCAAATCAAAGGGTAGAGCTCACCTTGAAAACTGACTATGTGCAACAACAAGACCTTCTAATCGAATAGGAAATTTTACATCACAACTACCAACCATATTTTGTACTTTAAACTCCATGAATCTTGCCTAAGAAATAATGTATTAATGAAGACAAATAATAAATATGTTATAACTAACAGGAAAGCCAAGCTTTTGGATAATTCTTGCATATTTTCTTGCAGCCAATCTTGATAGCTCTTCACTGAAATTTGAATGTAACACACATGTAGTCCAACTATGAATATTGTCCATGTCATGTTTAGAATGTTTACAAACCTTTTAGCACCAGTACAGACCATCTTTCCAGAACTGAAAACTAAGGCAGTTGTTCTAGGTTCTCTGATCCTCATAATTACAGCTGCAAAACGCTACAGTAATTGAATACAATTTAATCACTACAAATCTATAATTCAATATTCTCGTATGCATTTACATGCACTTGCAACTATGAACACAAGCAAGCATCCACTCCTCTAACTACATGCATACCTTTGGATTATATTCTGCATTTCTGGCTCTAAGAGCAATATCCTTGAGATCAAGTTTACATCCCAGAGTAACAGTAGAAACAATATTTCTGGGGGATTGTAACAGAACATTAATAAGTACTTTGTGGATGATGTCAATTATATACAGACAACTATGTTTACTGGATGATGGATGCAACTGTGTATATAAGTACAAAATCCACTTTACACATACATAAAGTCTGTTCACATTCACAATGACCTCAAAATTAGGATGTTATATGTAATATAGTGTATAGTTTTGTCATAAACCATTATATTATACAAAAAAGGGTTGTTTCTTCATATATAAGAAGTCACGAATTATGTTACATTAATATAGTCTCATATGGTATAAGAATTATCTATTATTATGTTAGGTGTACTGACATTGTTAGGGTATATTTTTGTTCTTACTCAAGCATGAAATTATTGTATTCTGTGGTTTGTATAAGTATTATACTATTTTGAATGTGTAATATAGCTACTATACTATCCTTATATGAAATGATGACCCAAAAAAGAACAGGAAAGATAATTAAAAATGGTGTTGGTTACTGTTAACATTTTTGAGGTAATGGTGAACATGACTTTTATTTGGATTAACACACAACACTGAAGGCTGAGTACAGAATTTTGTTTACAAGTTAACACACAGTTATATACACATGATAATTGGAATGATTTATAACAATGTGACTAAAATAAAAGTAAATATGTGATATTTCATACTGAAGTTGAGGAACAATTCCTAAACTTTCAGCAGTAGCAGACATAGGTGTCCTCGGAGAAGAAACAGGGTTAATGTAAAAAGAAGAGGATGGAGAAGCAAGGGGAGAAGGAGATGGAAGTTGCGAGGGACCAGGTGATGGAGTGGGGAATATATGAGAAGGTGGAGGTGCAGATGGTGGAGGCATGAGTGCACTTGATGGTTGTGGTGTATGTCCTGTTGGGGTTGGTGGAATTGGTGCTTGTTGCTGTGTGTATAGAATAGAAGGATACATTCTATCAAATAACACAATAAACTTCTGCTGAATTATATTTCATGAATTGATCAGAGCCTTTACATGTCTTAATAACAACAAGTACATTTAGCATGGAAGTTATAAATTTTTTGCTAGAATATTTACAAGCTCTATTACAACTGAAATTATGTATGTAAGATGTACTGGTGTCAAAATACTGTATTGAACAGTCAAAGTACAATTACTTTGACAGATTAAGTGAAAAGAACAGCACCTCTTTAATAAACATAATATTCCTACTCACCATGCATCCAACCCATACGAGTCAGAGGTGTAGTGAGTATGAATATTAACGATGTGCCATTCTTTTCATGTAATCTGCTTTAACAGTGTACTAGATGTATTTAAATCTTCAAGTATACAGATAATACAGGATGTCAAACTGAGGTTGCACAAACAGTATACAAGTAAACCAATCTTGTGCAGAAACCCTATTGTCTCTAGGATCGAAGGACCATACCCATTTGTGGAATCAGTTATCCTACATCATTCCACAAGTACTCAAATTAAAGTACACCTAAGTGCAGTATGTCTGGACCTTTATTAAAAAATATAAAGTAATAGAATCAACCCACCTCCATGAATCTAGTCATGGGTGTCATTGGAGGTTCATGTAAGGGCGAAGCAAGAGCGAATGGAGTTGCTCTCTGTTGATTTGGCTGTTCATCTCTGCTCATTTTCCAATTCCTTTTATACTTGGCAGTATCAGTATCACTGTGATTATTATCGCTCACGTGGATCCCACATGATAATCACGTTTTTTGATTTTAAACATTCGTGAACGGAGTAGATACGAGTGGCGCGAAAGTTGACTTGGGAGAGGCAGAAAGTTTCTTGAAAGTTTGCTTCATTGTCCATCTTTTCAGTCTGTTTCAAGGTTTTGTCCTACCTATGTCAAAGTCATTACCTCTATATTGTAGCAGCATTGTTACAGGCCTACCTAAAACAGTGATTCGTTGTATGATTGGTAAATGAAGACCATTTTTCTACAATGCCACTACTACATCGAAAACCATTTAAGCCACGTCAAATTCCTGATAACCTGAAAGCTGACGAGGAAGTATTTGTGTGTTCTTACACAAAAGAAGCGTTCAGAAATTACGAGTAAGTTTTTCCAGTGTGTAAAATTTAGATATGTTTCCCTTAATGGAGTTAACTGTAATGTATAATGTTATAACAGGTGCATTGAAACATTTAAGGAAGAATCATTTCCCTGTCTTACATTTGTCTATTAATATTATGTTTTAATACACAAGTGCATTTCTGCATAGTATGTTGCTTTACTATTGTTTTAATGATAAAACAAAGGGCAACCCAATATTCCTAATCACAAAATGGGTGGAGCTATATGTTAATTGGTTGTCACTTTCCTTCTTTGTGCAGAGATTTCTTCAATCGTCAATTTCTTTGTAAAACATCAGCCTGGTCATGTGAACTAACGGGTCAACATAATCTCACATATGAACAAGCTATCAAGAGTGAGAGAGAAGCAAATGAAACGCTAAATTCTATTCAAGACTGTTACAAGAAAGCAATCCTTTCTTTGTTGCATCATACATATCGAACAAACATCAAGACTGTTGTAGGAGAAGTGTCTACATTTTTCAAGGATCGGTATATAGTTGGAGAGGAAGTGGAATATTATTTTACACCAGGAGATAAAAGGTAGCGTATGTGTAATGTATTAATTATAATAACTTATGTACTAACTGTGTGTGTGTGTGTGTGTGTCTTTTATGACTAAATGCTGTAGAATCATAATTATGAGTACGAAAAATTATAGATATAAAAGCAAGCGAAAAAGGGTCAAAAGTACATGTACATGTAACAAAATGTTTTATTCTGGTATAGCACAAAATTCACAGAAACCAAATACTATAGTGATTTCAGTTTTATTAGTTTTTATGGCCCGTAGGGCCATCCCTATAATTGCTTTCCACGGGGTTTAATGTATATGTGTTATATATATCATGTTTCAGAGGTCTATATGCGTTATATAAACCTGCCACGAGGTAAGATATCACCCGAGGGCGTAGCCCGAGGGTGATATCATCCGAGTTGGCAGGTTTATATAACGCATATAGACAGATGAAACATGTTATATCTGATATATTTTAGAATGAGATTCATACCTTGGATTGTCCTGCAAGAGGTTGTCATTGAGTCCGTAAGAAATCGCCATCGAGTTTCAGAAGGTTGATATTTTAAAATATCAACCTATTTTGAGGTTTATATGAGAAATATAAACTTACACGCCCCATAGAAATGTATGGGCTATGAATCTCATTATGAGATATATATATATATATATATATATGTTTGTGTCACTTGCGCGACTATGCGTTGTATACGTAGTTAAGGAAGTTGCGTCATTCCCGGGGGCTCGGTCAATTAATGGGCATGGCGCGTAAAAGAATGCGCGTTTGAGCTACAGAGCAGCCGAGGAAGCTTCAGAAAGGATGTAAAACTGCTAATAACTGTTGTATATACAGTATAAATAGTATGCAAGAATCTTTAACAAGTAAGTATGATAGGTTGTTGAGTTTCAGACACGAGGAAGTCGTCATTTAGAACCTTGAAGGAGTACTTCAGTCAGTTCATCAAAGATCTGTGTACTGATTTAGACTGCAATCAGGCTTACACTTACTTCTTCAGGCCCCAGCTTTCGAGTACACAGAAAGGTAGAAACACTAGTGACATCAGCAATGCTTAATACATAGTCATCACAAAGCAAATATAGGGATGTTTTTTTCTCTATATACACTTTAAGTAGTATAATACCTTGACTAGCTGTTGTGAAACTCTTGACCAAGTGATTGTTATAGTTTGAGTAGGACGAGGTTTTAAAGTAGGCCATTATCACTATAATTAATATTTAAATGGTGTTTTCTCAAAATCTAATTTTCACAGTAATTGAAATTTGAGTAGCCATAACTTAGCAATGGTAACTTACTAAGTCACACTGCAAACCAGCATGAAGCTGATGATGTCTATAATGCATACTGCATACATGTACATGGGAAAAATACAATTTGAAATTTGTTAATTTTAACTCCTTTTCACTTGCTCTGTCACAAATTATTAGGGCTGTTACAAATAGTATTTTTTTGGTGTTTGAATATTCATTTAGTTTAACAAAAGGATATCCAAATATTTGCTTGCTTTCAGAGAGAAATGTGAAATATCAAATATTAGCTCACCATTTTGCTGTAAACAATGAATGCACTAAAGTGCAGAACCCTCGCTAGCTACTGCTAAACAGCATGGCTTTAGAACAACTTTGCCTAAGTAACATATTGCAACAGCCCGAAACACACCATTCGTATCAACACTAAGAAGTCAGTAGTACATCATGAATATGCAAATTATGGGGATAGCATGGCCATTAGATCTCTTGAGAACTAGCGAATTTCTGGACAAAACTTCACAAATACACATGTAGTTGAATAAACACTCGTTAGGACGATAGACAAAGCCCAAGAAACAAAGCTTCACAGATACAAAAGTTAGTGTTTCAGTGTTTTCTGCTGACATCAGCAAAAACGATACAATTTCAAGATGGCGACAGATCGATGAGAATTTACACGGCTATTTCTCTGCAACAAGACGAGTTCAGAACAAATCGCTTTTATTTCTTACCTGTCACTATACCAGTATTCTGCAGATATGCTCAGAAACCAGTAAGACCTTGCAGGATCAAGCGGTAACACACAGACACACACACACAGACACACACACACACACACACACACACACACAAGAAGACTACTATAACCCTCCGCCTATGCGCTCGGGTTAATTACTATAGATGTTTACAATAGTAGACAACATTATTTAAAAACCATCCATTCAGTACTCTCTAGGTGTAGAAAGCCAGTAGCATAGACCAAGAAACTTCTCTGTGGCTATTTTATTGCAATTACAATTTCATCTGTTCAATTTCTGTGCATGAGAAAATAATTATTATTGTAGTAAAATTATGATAATTGAAACATGTGGGATTCATTGTTTCCATAGTAAAAGCAATAGAGCAATAGGCAGCAAAACTTAATCACAAAATGGGTTGAGCTAAATGTAATTGTTGCACCATGAAAACAATGAGTCCCACATGTTTCTATTTGCACATTAAAATCATAATTATACTGCAATAGTATACCACGTGCACAGGTACCCAGGAAATACTTGCTGGATGTACATGTACGTACATGTAGTAGCATTTTCACTCATCCCTTTGGACTTGTGGCAACACAGTATTCAACTCATAATATTTCCAGAGATCTGTGCATACATGTACAATAGTATATATGAGGGGTGGATGATATGGCTATTTTGATACCAGTTACAATATTCAAAAAATTATCACGATATACCTAAATACCAACTAATCACGTGTTCCACAATTGGTCACACCATGAATGTTTTATAAGCATCAAACAATGCCTGAAACCCTAACAACAAATCGTTCAGACTACTACACTACTACATCTATCTGTAAACTTACTTTTTTTGGGATACTGTACAGGCAGGCATGGGTCAAGCATTTTGGTGCTTGTGCTTAAAAGTGATGCTTCAAGCACTTTTTTCAAGTGCTTGAACGTACTTGGAAGCATTTTATCAATTAAAGCACTCGTGCTTATGCTTGTACTTGAGCAATTTTTGTAGATGTGCTTGTTAATTATATATTAAAGCACTAAGCACTTTTTGAGCAAGTTTTTACAGCGGCTTTTATGTAGACTAACTGATACTAACTTTCAAAAACTTGTTTTCATAAGAGGCAACAATAAATTTCTATTTGTTTAAATAAGGTTGTTATCCTTAGCATGAGTAAAATTTCAGTTTGCATATGAAATTGTGCTTGAAGCACTTTCAAAGTGCTTTAAAAGATGCTTAAGCATGTTTTGAGCTTGAAAAAGTGCTAATGCTTCAAACACTTCAGTCAATGCTTATGCTTGAAGTACCAACTTAAGTGCTTGACCCCATGCCTGTTTCTGATTATTTGCTGTCAAATGCATGAAAAGTATGTCTTTTGGAATAGTTAGTATAATCAATATCACAGACTTACAAATAATTATTGATAATCAGAAAAATTTTCAATATCCATCGATTAATCGATTAATCGATTAATTATCCCAGCCCTAATATATTATGCTGTGTGTTTTCATGTATTGGGTGTGTACATCAGTGTTATCACCAGTATCATTGGCTTATTACATGATCATACATGTACTTGCAATGGCTTACAATCTTCTTTGTCATGCTGTTCCTGAAGTTGTAGGAACACTGGCAACACTACTATAATATTATACTACAAAAAGAACTAAATCATTGTTTGTACATGCCATAGTTTTGATAAGCTTATATGGTGCACCATCGGCCCAAAGAGCTTCTTATTTGGCACTACCCAATTCTCTCTTTGAGCCAGATGGTGCAGTTAGTTATGATTGTAATGTCACTAACAGCATTAACTCTTTGTTAATTGGCTCAAGATGTATTCCCAAAGGTGCACACACTAACCATTGTTGAGCCAATTTGGCCCATGCTTCAAAACATCAAAATCTCTGGTACATGCCCACTAATTTTAATTAAATGGCGGCCCAGCACACAAAAAAATGCCTTGAGGAAACACTGGTACATGTACAGACTATGTAAATCTTTTTTTTAACCCACAGATCAGCAAAACGTGTTAAAGTACTGAGTGTCATACAGCCAAAAAGCTCTCCTGTTAAAGTTTCTGTTATAACAAACTCTCCTCAGAACAAGTCACCTACCTCTAAACTAAGCATATCACCATTAAGTGAAAATCCTCCAAAGACCACTCAAGCTATTGATACATCTATGACAGATAGTAATGAAGGTTTAACCACTGCTCCTGTTGTAGTTGACTTTCCTTTGTTTTCAACTCCCAGTGAGAAAGTCACCCCTAATAAGCTTGCTACAGCTAGCCCTATTTCGTCTCAATTAAAGCTCAATTCTGCAGATTATCAGTATTTAGTACAATCTATTACTGACCCTGATCATAAATTTACAACCTCAGCTACTAAACTCAGGTACGTGTACATGTATGTGTTATAACTGCCTCAGTACATGTATGTGCTATAACTGCCTCAGTACATGTATGTGCTGTAACTGCCTCAGTACTTGTATGTGTTATAACTGCCTCAGTACATGTATGTGTTATAACTGCCTCAGTACATGTATGTGTTATAACTGCCTCAGTACATGTATGTGTTATAACTGCCTCAGTACATGTATGTGTTATAACTGCCTCAGTACGTGTACATGTATGTGTTATAACTGCCTCAGTACATGTATGTGTTATAACTGCCTTAGTACATGTATGTGTTATAACTGCCTTAGTACATGTATGTGTTATAACTGTCTCAGTTCATGTATGTGTTATAACTGCCTCAGTACGTGTACATGTGTCTTTCTTTCTTTCTTTCTTTCTTTCTTTCTACATCTCCAATAACATCATGTATGTATTATAACTGCCTCAGTTCATGTATGTGTTATAACTGCCTCAGTACATGTATGTGTTACAACTGCCTCGGTTTCTATAGTAACACTGGATTTCATAAACATTTTACTTTATACAGTCGACCAAAAACAGCTTTGACAAGGGAGAAAATAAAACTGTTTTTAAGAAATTCTTTGCACAGAGAATCAGACAGGCATCCACTGCTTGTAAAGGTATTAACATATATATGTAATATCTAGTATTATGTAAGTTTACGTACATGTACAAATAATTAGTGCTGTTTTGGCACATGTACATGTATGACCACTTTTAGTTGTAGTTAATATTATTACATGTAGGCTTACTAAAAGGGTTTTAGTTTTGAGTTAACTAACTAAAGATGCCCATTATTGGCCACTTTCCATTTTAGTTAGATAATATAGAATTACAGTATAATCATGTATTAACCTTATGACATTAAACTATGTTACATACATGTACATGTATAAAGTCATCACATCCTAATTTTGAGCTCATCGTAAATGTGAACACACTTCAATCTAATGTGATATCACCCAGCTCAAATATACATACATACATGTACAGTTCATGTAAATCCCCCAGTATAAATATTAAGATCGAGGAGTGCATCTATGGTACATCACATTTGGTCATCAGTGTTCAATCAGTGTACATGTATTTAAGCATTAAATTTAAAATTAAAGGATGGAGAGCGCTCTGGTACCACCACTGCTTGTACTACATGTATATATAAATTGTTTTATGATACTCAACTAATTTATTGTCAGTTCTATGAATCTATTTTCACAGCAAGAGTATATTCAAAAGTTTCAACTTGGACCAACATCAATCAAACCTGATCTGTCCTTAGTATCAGCACCAGGATCTCATAAACGTAGTATGTCCCAAACAAGTATGGACAGCTTTCTCTCTCCTAGTTTAAAAGACACCAAGAAACCTCATCCGACTACTCTAACTCCTCTTCTTAACAGTATGCTCCCTAAAAAGCAAAGAAAATCTTTGAAAACCCCTACCACCAAATCCCCTCACAGATCTAAAAAGGGACGAAGTACTTCAACCAGTAAGTCACCTTCAAAAAAGACTAAAACTACTAAAACACCAAAATCTCCTAAGACTCCAAAAATGAAACCATCTACACAGACACCTGCTTCCATTGGCGCCAAAAAGGTTCTGAAAAAAGTCAAACATTTCAAGCAACTTGATTTGAGGAAGAATCTTGTGAGGAAGAAGGGAATGGAGCCATTGACAGAAGAGGAAATGTTTGAGTTGAGGAGAAAATCTGCTGAGGAGACGTCTCATCGTGTAGCAGAGAAAGCAGCCTTAAAAGAGAAGCAGAAACAAGAGAGGTTGAGGAAGAGTCAAGAATTGAGGGCAAAACGTAGACTTGAGAAACAAAAGCAAATGGAATGGTTAAAACCAAGAGAAGATTTGTCTTGTGACGACAGCAAGGTGTGTATAATGTTCAGAATCATATTGCTATGCAAAATTTAGTTTTAATTAATTAATTTTGATATCCTGTTTGGCCAGAGAAGGTGGTTGCACATGTGCTATTGCACATCATTGTGGAATTTAATCGAGGTTATATCACTCATATGTATATTTCGTACCAACTCAGAAGATTGAGCAGTTCAACCTGCAAGCAATATAAATTCATTATACGCATACAGCCGTAAGCATAACATTGACCAATGATGGGCAGTGATGATGTACATACATGTATATGCCACCTCTTCTGCTGTTTGGCAATATGTATACAATATCATTATATTATAATTATTGTTAATTCAGTTTCTCTGGTCGGGAATAACAACTAATCAGCCACCCCTTATTTTTAGTATACCACACAGGATAGTTCTTTAATGAGTGAAGTAAACCCTCTAGGATTCGTAGGCTACATTGGGTTCTACAGTGGTACATGTAGCTCTTCTCTAGTTCTTGAAAAGATGTTTTTATTAATAGAGAAACTGAATTAAGAATAATTGTAGTCTGTGATCCTGGTTGTTCAGAGCTACTTTATCAATATCATGTTACTCTATTTAGGTATTATAATATGCAAATGTAATTTGGTATTCCACAAGCTTAAATATTACTGTATATTTTCTTATAGCCTCTGCCTCAAGTTAGTACTCTAACATCTCGTCTCCCTGCTAAGTTATTTGGTGATGCTATAATGATCTTGGAGTTCTTACACCATTATGGTCCTTCATTAAATATCAAGGATGCTATTCGTGGTCCCATAACGTATGGTAAGTAATCTCATCAAATGTTTACCTATGGCACATGTTGTGTTTGTGTGTGTGGGCATTAATAAAATGTCTAAAACACGATCAGGTGACTAGTATATGAAAATGTGATTGGCTCAATGATAATAGTACAAGTTCATGTACTGTATACTTTGTATAGTGTGTGTTTATGCTGTTAACAGTGAACCCTGTGGTAATTATTTAAACTGACTGATCTCATTAACCTTCTGTATTTTTACAGTACCTCCATTTATACGAATCTGTATGAATGTAAACAAAAAATTGAAAACGTTTTAAAAATGACTGTTAATAGTTTTAAACAAACATGAAATTAATCGTGTAAGCATAGCTTGCATAAAGTAATTCTTATGTGTATCTTTCTACTTTCCCAGAGAATATTGAAGAAGCTATAGTCAGTTCAAGTCTTGATAACCTCTTGTTTGACATAATCAAGTTCCTTCTTCAGGCCATTTTTGTAGTAATGGAAGATGAACATGAATTAGATAAAATGACATCTGTTGCTGTACCAGAGGAAGATAATGTGGTTACCACGGCAACGGAAGATGGAAGAGAAAGAACAGGATCTACATCTAGAACAGGTTGGCTATTGTAACTACATGTACATGTACTCTGCTAATGTGAATGATGTACAGTAATTGTTCAGTAGTTTCATTTCTGCACTACAGTAGTTCAACAGTAGTTTTAACAGTAACTGGTATACTTGTCAATTCAACACCACAGTAATGAGACAGTAATTACTATACTACACTCACAGTAGAACTAAGGTAACTACTGTTACTGACAATGAGCAGAGCTTGAAATTGAATTTGATTGTCCCATGGACACTCATTGATTGCACCTATGGGTGGGTGGATGTTGGCAATTTTGATACCAGTAACAATGTAAAAACATTATTGTGACATTCAGTAACTAAAATAATACCAACTAACCATATGTTCCACAATTGGTCACATCCACGAACATTTTGTAGGCATCAAACAGTTCCTGAAATACCACCAACAATTGTTACAGACTACTACAATACTAGATCTATCTGTCACAGTTATTTTTTTGGCATACTATACTATTGTATAACGTCAACAAAAAGTCATTTGTATCAATGGACTTGCAAAACCAGAATAACAATAACACTAATCAGCACACACATGTGACATCATCTGTTGAAGAAATAGATGTCTACCACTCTTCTAACTCAATCACTCCCTAGCAAAGCCTAACAAACATTGTTTTAGCTGCCCATGTGTTGTTAAGTATGGGTGTGTGACACAAATTATTTAATTAGCTATGTATTTCAATATTTCAATATGCATGCACATTTTTGTGCCACCGTACCACAGCATGTGAATAATGGTTATACTATTCTCGATTTTGTCAGCTGTGTAACTTTTGGATTTCAAAAAGCTGAAGATTTTAGCTTACTTACATGTAGTTGGACAGAAGACCTTTTAAGAAGGCTGTGCATACTAAAATCATTCTTTGTTTGTTGATAGGAAGCAGCTAGACGAGTGTTTTACAAATGCAGGTTTACTAATCAATTAAAAGTAGGTTTACTACGGGATTTAGAAACCTCTAATTGACCAATCAGATTGCAGCATTTTAATGAGCTATAATCTAATTAATGATAATCAGTAATACATGTAACTAGTAATATTTAGTATTAATTAGTAATATTTAGAAATAATTAGTAAAATATTTAGTAATAATTAATAATAATTAATAATATTTAGTAATAATTAATAATAATTAATAATATTTAGTAATAATTAATAATAATTAATAATATATAGTAATAATTAATAATAGCAAACTGAATACACAAAAATTACCAGTACCATCAAAACAGCTACTAATACCACAGCATCATACCTAGTTCAACCTTTCTCATTGGTATTGGAAGTACATACATGTACATGTACTATTCTTGACTCCTGATTACTTTGTATTGAATTAGTGAGACTAAGATATACATATAAGCTAAAAACATCTACTGTACCTTTTCTCTCAGTCTATTACTGAAATATAATCACTAGCATGAAGGTGAAATTATACACATACAGCCATATGCATAAAATTGATTAAATTCTGCAGTGATGATGTTTGTGCAACTTCTTCTGCAATATGTATACAATATCATTATATTATAATTATTGTTAATTCAGTTTCTCTGGTCGGGCATAGCAATTAATCAGCCACTCCTTATTTTAGTTCATTAAGGTTACGGTATAGTGTTTTGCCCATGTAATTTGTGTGTGATGCGTGGGTAAGCAACCTACAGCTGATTACATATCATAATTTGAAGCGTGTGCACACAATTTTTTTTGGCGTCAGTTTATTCCCTAGTTACTGGAGTTCCTGCCGTTTACTGTGTGTTATCTAAACACACTAGAGATGTGAAGGGATAGACACTAAATCTTTTATAACATTCTTTACGGCACATTAATTGTTTTAATGTTTCACTTGGCGGACCAATAAAGGTCTAGATTAGATAATGCACTCACTTCGCTTGTGCACAGTGTTTTTGATAAGCTCATATGATGCACCATTGGGCCCAAAGAGCTTCTTATTTGGCACAGCACAATTCTCTATTTGGGCCATATGGTGCAGTTAATTATGATTATATTGTCACTAACAGCACTGTAGTTAGCAGTAAAGTTTTATCACAAAATGTTCAATGTTTGCATATATTCAGAGCCTAACAGTAGCTTTTTCTAATTCTCTTAGATTCCAGAAGAAGTTCTGTTGGTTCAATACCAGTAGAAGGAATGGAAGAAGAACAGCGACCTCTTGATGTTCGTGTAGCAGCCCTGAAGACATCAGCATCAGAATATGTTAGATGGTCTCAACTTACTCAAGCCACACCCCTCCAAAAGTTAATATTTAATCCGTATACATATACTGAAGTTCTTCGTCTTCATCTCCTATCATCCGGAGGCTACAAAGGTGGTAGTGAGCGTCAATGGTTCCGATATTGTAATCGAGGGGGATATACTGATAGTGATGATCCAATTTTAGAACTTCGTCTCACGTATCCTCACATTACCGATTCTCTTTCAACTAAATCGGTATACAGTCTCTCTCCTGATGATAAATTGTGTATTCTTTCTGGTCTTTGTTCTCAATTACTTATGTCTGCATCTACAAGAGATTTCATGTACGAGACACTAACGCAATCAAAGCAGCTTCGTAAGCAAATTCGACTCCTCCAGTTTTCTCTAACTGAAAATAAGAAGAAGAAAAGTAAATCGAAGAACAAAGAAGCCGTGGATGTTCCAGTAGTAGAAGAAAAGTCACCAAAAGAAAACCAGTCTATTAATGGTACCACACTTCTTCAAGAGACTCAACCCAAATCTATTGAAGGAGGTAAAAATACTCCAGTTAAGAAGTTGAAGACGCGAAGTCAAGGCCCTGCAACTCCAAACGAAAAGAATGGGAATGTGGCTAAGAATGAAGATGAAGAGAAAGAAGAAAGTGAAACTAAGGAAGAGAAGAAAGCTAGGGTAAGGCTTGAAATAGAATCATTGGAAGAAGAGCTGATTCCCATTGCTGCTACATTAAATCTTACTCCGTTGGGCTGTGACAGGTTTCATAACAAATATTGGATGTTCCCCACACTACCAGGTTTATATGTGGAACACTCTGTAACAAATCATTCATTGATCAATGGTAGTTCAATATCTCACACAACATCTCCTGTTAAAGAAATGCCTTTTATGAATACCACTCTGCACAATCAAGTTTCTTCAAGTAGTGCAATACTGCCTGGTACAGACCAGATCGACCTCACCTCATCTTCATGTAAAACAGATCAATGTATAGACATAAACTCCGACTTATCCTCTGATCTTCATCGCTCATCATCTCCTGCTGTTGCATGTAATCCTGAGAGACTCAATGATTTATCTAATTCCAGTGAATACCGTTGGAGTTGTATATCGTCAGAGAAACAGTTAGACCAACTTCTTTTGTCCCTAAATCCAAGAGGGATTAGAGAATCTAAACTGAAGCAGATGCTTGAAAAGAGGAGATCCTTGATAATCAGTTCTATAGCAATGTGCCCATTTAGTTCACAATCCTCAGAAGTTGATTCACAATCTCCAGAATGCAAGAATGCAGATAAGTTTCTGGAGTTATATTTACGTGAGCAAATTCTTGACTTAGAAGAGAAAATTTATATAGGGAATCTTGGCTTTATTAAAGATATTAAAAGCAGGAGAAAATGGAGGGAGAGAATCGAGACTTCTGGAGCCGCTTCAGTTTATGCTGCTGAAGAAACAGAAAACAAAATCACAAATGGAGATGGAATGGACGACAGCAAAGAAGAGGAGGAGGAAGAAGAGGAAGATGAAACAATATCTGCCTCACCAGTTACCCAACTAGCAAAAGCTTTGCTTCAGATACAGTCAGGTATTGAGAAGAAAGGCCTCTTGCCTCCTTTAGGTACAGCCGTGGATGTTAAGAAGAAGGGAAAAGATGGGAAAAAGAATGGTCTTACAAAAGATCCTCATTTATGTTTAGAGCAATGGAGATCTTCCTTACAAAAAGCCACTAGTATATCTCAAATATTTGTCCATCTTTCTACTCTAGAAAGAGCAATAGCTTGGAGTAAATCTCTAATGAATGTCCGTTGTCGCATATGTCGCAGAAAGGGAGGAGATGAATATATGTTGTTATGTGATGGTTGCGACCATGGGTATCACATGTACTGTTTACGGCCACCACTTCATCATGTACCTGATGGAGACTGGTTCTGTTATGACTGCTGCCCGGTAACACCCGTTAAACGAAAAAGAACACTCTCTTTGGTGAATATGAAGGAGCTGAGTGATAGTGAGTCTGAAAGCGAAGAAGAGGAGGAAGAGGAAGTAGAGGATGAGGATGAGGAGTATAACGAAGAGGAAAGTGAAGCTGAAGAAGTAGAACGAAGAGGTTTACGTGCGTCAACACGTATCCAACGAAAGAGTTTTCAAACTTACACGAAAAAGCCAAAACTAGAAACGAAAGCTAAAAGAAAAAGCAACCAAGTACAAATCGGTAGGAAAAGAAAATTGTCTGATACCGAAAACCCACCACAATCCGATCTGTCTCGTGTTAAGAAGAAACTTAGACTTGATGATAGTAGCAGTAGTAAACCTCATCTCACACGAGCTGAGATTATAATTTCATCTATAATTGATGTACGATGTTCTAAAAAGCAAGGTCCTTCTCAAGAGAAAGCCCAGCATACTCTGGAGTTGCAGTTATGTAAAGCTTTGCTGGAGGAATTGGTTGCTCATGGCGACAGCTGGCCTTTTCTTCACCCTGTGAGAAGAAGAGAGGTAAGGAGCATATATAATACATTTGTATATACATTAAAAGTTATTCACTTTCACTTTGACCTCAGTAAATGTTCATAACTTTAGTTTGGAATGACCAACAATCTTTTTACCTGCACCATTTTCATATAATTATCATTCCCATTCTTTTTTGTGATGTCAAATTTCAATCCATTGTTCCATCATAAGGTTAATACATGATTATACTGTAACTCAATAAATTGAGTTACAGTATAATCATGTATTAACCTTATGACATTAAACTATACACTATATTAGTATAATATAATTACATCCTAATATTTGTATTTAGTTGTAACATATATTATAATAAGTGTAGTAATACAGTGCTGCATTCACCAAGGGGGGTGAAGCCCCCATCCATGTGTGTTAGAAAATGGCCAACTAGCAGGGTGTGGGGCATGCTTTCCCAGGAAAAGTTAAATTTTAGATCACTTCTGGTACATTTTCAGACAAATATTTGACACCAAAAGATATTTGCTGAGCATGTTTGATATTACAAAGAGGGTGGGCAAATGCCCCCCAAATGCAGCCCTGCTAATAATATTACTTCCCAAAAGTATTAAGGCGATGGGTATGGTGGATATGAGAAGCCATACAATTACCCATTTATAAATATTTATGATTCATTCGTAATATTCAGTATAACACTATGTGCATACAGAATTGCACTAAATATACATTCCTGTGGTATTAATCTCTGCTATAAGGAATCAAAATCAGTGGATTGTACTGCGGTACATTTTTCTTAGCTCTACTAATAAGTACGGGTAAGAAATTTGAATCACTATATCCAGTGTATGCATGAATAATTCTATGAAGGTTAGTGAAAAAAGACTTTCATAAGATAATACCATAAATGTAGAAATTTTCGACCAGACAAAATTTTGTCTTGTTTCTTCAAGCTCAACAAATGTTAATTTTCGACTGTATAAAATTTCGACTATGGGTGTGGTCAGTAATACCAAACTGACATGACGCGTGGGTCGATCGGATTTGGGGCCATTAGTTGACGATTCTTCGTTTTTTTCAGGCTTTTCTTCTTTTTTGGTGTCCACCTTACGAAAGTACTGTAACAGCGCCATGTTTTACCTCGTTCACGTGTAAGCTGCATAAATGCGTGGGAGAGTGGAAGAAACAGATTAAAAATTAAATTTCGTCCTCACATCAACTAGTTGAAAAAGATGAAAATTTCTACAGGCGGAACATTTCTACGTTTACGGTAGAACTTCATGATTTACACTAGCAGAGTGAGTTACCCAGTCTCTGTCTGGACAACGTCTTCAGAAAAATGTACCTTTATATCATTTCTAGTCACTTGTGTAACTCTTCTGAATTTTTTAAAGCAAGCATATAATAGGAAAAAAAACATTTTGAAAAATGAAAGAGGATGTAGGGATATCAAAACTGAAAAAGCACAGGAACAAGATTGGGATGGTACCTTAGCAACAAAATTAACACCACTTCCACATACATGTATATAACAACCCTACATAAATATATATAGCTTCTTTGTGTTTTGGTTTTACTCTAACTATTATGTGGAAGTGGTGTTTAATTTTGTTGCCATCCCAATATAAGGTACCATCCCAATCTTGTTCCTGTGCTTTTTCGGTTTTGATATCCCTACATCTTCTTTCATTTTTAAAAATGTTTTTTATTATTTTTTATCATTGATATAATGTCGCGTTTGTAACATAAAATGAAAATAATGTAAGATTATAAATAAGAAAAGTAAAACTATGAATATCATTGACACTAGAGCTGCACTGACATTAGTCTATAAATATCTACCAATGCCGTTACTGATGGTCCTTGTTTGTTCTGTAGTACTACCAATGTCGTTACCCATGGTCCTTGTTTGTTCTGTAGTACTACCAATGCTGTTACTGATGGTCCTTGTTTGTTCTGTAGTACTACCAATGTCGTTACCCATGGTCCTTGTTTGTTCTGTAGTACTACCAATGTCGTTACCCATGGTCCTTGTTTGTTCTGTAGTACTATCAATGCTGTTACTGATGGTCCTTGTTTGTTCTGTAGTACTACCAATGTCGTTACCCATGGTCCTTGTTTGTTCTGTAGTACTACCAATGCCGTTACTGATGGTCCTTGTTTGTTCTGTAGTACTACCAATGTCGTTACCCATGGTCCTTGTTTGTTCTGTAGTACTACCAATGTCGTTACCCATGGTCCTTGTTTGTTCTGTAGTACTACCAATGCCGTTACTGATGGTCCTTGTTTGTTCTGTAGTACTATTATTTAAATATCATTTTCAAATTCAGGAACTCAAATTAGATATATCACTAATAGTTGGTTAGTATCCTTGCAGGTATTAGCAAACCTGGTCTCTTCCTGCAAAGTGAAAAAAAAATCTGAACTCTTCTGTCTCACTTGACTTGTTTTTGCTTCAATTTTCAAACTCAAGCAACTCAACGATGACACATGACATCACATGGTTTTTTATAATGCGCAGTACAGCTATCGGTAATTTTGTGGCATGTTTTACTAATACTGACTAATGAGGACACTTACTGATAGCTGATACCATTATTGATACATAATTAACACCAGCTCACCACCACCTTAAGAGCTTGTGGATATTCATTATGTTACACTTTATTGATCAGTATTTCCCCCAAAGGAGGTGACATGACGCTCCCCCACTCTTTAGTATTGCTCCCCTGTCCTTTAATTATAAAGTTTATGCTGAAAAACATTGTTTTATAACACTGATTGAACATTGACCAAACATCATGTACCACTGATGCACTTCTCCACTCTTAATATTTATCCTAGGGGAAATGCTGATTAATGTCAGACAGATTGGTTATCGTAGATATCTGAAGTCACGTATCATCTGAAGATGTGACTTTTAGTAAATTAAAACTGTAACAAGTAGAAAATTGGGATAATTATACCTAACCCAAAATATAACTTAATTTGTGACCACATGTATAGTTTACATGTGCATGTATAATGAATGTTCTCGTGCTATGTGAAATTCATATGGGTGCATTTATACTTGACATAGAAAAATGTTCATAACTTTAGTTTGGATTGAGCAGCAATCTTTCTACCTGTATCATTTTCATGTAATCATCCTTCCCATTCTTTTTTGGGTCATTAAGGATAGTAGTAGCTACATGTATATTACACATTCAAAATGGTTATACAAACCACAGAATACAATAATTTCATGCTTGAGTAAGAACAAAAACTTTGTGATATAACCCTAACAATGTCAGTACTCCTAACCAGGTTTGAGCAAGAAATACTATTTTGAAGGGTGTCCTAATTAAATATTCATTGTGGGTGTGGTCATTTATTAACCGTTTTTAATTAAAAATTTACAGCACATACATGATCTTCTACAGTCTTTCTTCTGAAGTTTGGACAGCCATCTATAAAGGCATTCTTCTTCTTGGACTTTGTACAAAGTCTTTAAATCACTTGGTCTTCGATCCAGCCTAGACAATTCTTCCAGCCATCTGGGAACACTTTTTTTTTTACCATTGTACAACTTACACTGTCTTCTGAATTTGAAGATCCTCCACTAGTGCCAAGAGGCTCAAAAACCAGAGCACTTCCACGTTGCAGCACAATCACAAACACGTGGTGGCAACGCCCTTAAATTTTGTTGCATTAACGACAATAAATGACCACACCCTTTATTGATTGGACGCCTTTCACTTGAAAAAAGGCTGCTTTTGCTAGTTTCAGGGCGTCTTAAAACGCCTGCATTGTATTGTAGCTCAAACACTGCTCCTAACATACTTCTTATGTCATATGAGACTATATAATTATTTCGTGACTTCTTATATGAAGAAACAACCCTTTTTAGCATTTGTATAATTTCAATCCATTGCTTCATTATTGAATTACAGTATAATCATGTATTAACCTTACGATACACTACATTTAGTCAGTCATCACATACTAATTTTGAGGTCATTGTGAATATGAACAGACTGTAGTTACACATACATGTACATCCACACAACCTAATAAGTGTGTTGATAATATTCATACATGTCACATGTAAATGTGTGTTTCTTGACTTTACATGTTTGTAGGACACAATGAATCTGCTAAAGTCTGTTTATATTCATGATAATTAATGTGTATTGTACAGTGTGAAAATGGAATTGGGTAGAAGGCACATGTAAGGTCTATCTTGAGGCCAATTACTATTGATTAATTTCAGTAGTAATGGTTGTATTGGTTGTATTAGTTGTATTGGTTGTGTATAGTTTCTGTATTAGTTATGTATTGGTTGTATTAGTTGTACTAGTTGTACTAGTTGTATTGGTTGTACTAGTTAACCCTCGCCTGCGTAGGCTGAGCAGAGAGTTACTGTAATCGTTTTTTTTTTGTCTGTCTGTTTGTCTGTTTGTCTGTCAGCAAAATTACAGCGGACCTACGAACATTGGCACTTTGAAAATACTACCAGCAGATGTCAAATCATACAAGGATCAAAAGTAACAACAGGCTTTTGCTAAAACCTTTCTGTTTTAAAGTTATGACAATTTTTGTAACTCATGGTCGCTGTTTAACAACTTTCAGAAGACGTCTGGTAGCAAAAGAGTTCACTGAACACAGCTCATCTTGATTGAAGCCTATAGCTGTCGAATCACAGCTTAAAATGAAGTACAATTGAAGTAGTGGCTGCTACAACTTCGACCTGACTCTAAGCTTTCTGCCATGGCTGGCAATTTCTAGCTCCACCCATTTAGTTCATCCTGAAGCTGTTTTCAAGTATGGATTTTAACACTGCACTTCTAATTTTATACTATATAGTAGGACTTGGAGTGTAAGTTGTAATACACACACACACACACAAATATAATATAATCTCAGTATAATAATTGTAATAATTACTTTTTAGTCAAATATTGTCAGCAGTTATCTCCTTGTCAGTGACTGAATCATTCTCAAGTTGTTTCCAAAATCATACTTGTGGCGAGGGTTCTGCACTGCGAGTGCATTCATTGTACTAGTTGTATTGGTTGTACTAGTTGTATTGGTTGTACTAGTTGTATTGGTTGTACTAGTTGTATTGGTTGTACTAGTTGTATTGGTTGTACTAGTTGTATTGGTTGTATTGGTTGTACTAGTTGTACTAGCTGTATTGGTTGTACTAGTTGTATTGGTTGTACTAGTTGTATTGGTTGTACTAGTTGTATTAGTTGTATTGGTTGTACTAGTTGTATTGGTTGTATTGGTTGTACTAGTTGTATTGGTTGTACTAGTTGTACTAGTTGTACTAGTTGTATTGGTTGTACTAGTTGTAATAGTTGTACTAGTTGTACTAGTTGTACTAGTTGTATTGGTTGTACTAGTTGTATTGGTTGTACTAGTTGTACTAGTTGTACTAGTTGTATTGGTTGCACTAGTTGTACTAGTTGTACTAGTTGTATTGGTTGCACTAGTTGTACTAGTTGTATTGGTTGTACTGGTTGTACTAGTTGTATTGGTTGCACTGGTTGTACTAGTTGTACTAGTTGTATTGGTTGTACTGGTTGTACTAGTTGTATTGGTTGCACTGGTTGTACTAGTTGTATTGGTTGTACTGGTTGTACTAGTTGTATTGGTTGTACTGGTTGTATTGGTTGTATAATGGTGAAGGTAAAAAGATTGTTGGTCATTCCAAACTAAAATTATGGACTTTTTTCTGATGTCACGATGAATGTGAATGAACTTTACATAACTGTGTAGTTCTGAACTTAAAATATGTCATATGAAGCATTAGGATGAATTGATTGGTAGTTACAATTTCAGTCGTTGATTGTGATAGGGTACATGTGTGGCCTTTATATTCTATTAACTACCATTCAGAACTCCTTAGACACCTTGTACAAGGTTTCATACTTTTCAATGGTTTCAACATACTGTACACTCAATTATAGATGACAATAACATATACTGGTCTAGAAATGGTTTTAATAAATCACTCAAGTAGCTTTCCCTAGAGCTGCAACAAGGTACATGTATGATATGCCTCAAACCAACACCCTCACCTCACCCCCACCTCACACCACACCTAATATGTTAACATTAGTTCAAATAAGTGGATATCCTAATATAGTACTGTATCAAGATATTATAGATATAACTATATTCATATTTGGATTTTAGAGGCATTATTTCTGTAATTGTATATACTTTTGTATTTGCTAAAGCCAAACCTGAGGTACTACTACCAGTGGTGTGGAAACACCCAGTCACGTACTACATATTCCCATAAAAATAGTGAATGGTGAATATTTAGGAAGCAGGACAAGAGTAGTTAAAATAGATCAAATTATCCATCAATCTGCTCTATTTCCACACCCCTGGGGCCCAATATATTGTAGTACATATACTTAGTTGACTGAAACAGACTTTAAACAACTTCTAAACAGCAGAAAGATCAAATTTAGTTGCACATGTATGTATATCTTGCAGAGGCTAAATGGAGTTCACAGTGTCCACAATTCCTGTGCTTTCTTGTTATCAGCTTAGAAAAGTCCACCATTTTTCAATCAGTCACACCCTTCGTAATTAATTTTTTTTTATCAATATAACACGTATTCAAGGTATGGGATGAGTGTCAGAGAAGAAGTCTGGATGTAGTTATATTTTAGCTGAAGTGAGAATGATATGTTATGAAGGTGAAGTGATGGAGTGGAGGATGGGTTGTGTTGTGTATGCCACTCAACCACAAACTGTTTGATTGTCTCCTGTTCAGTAATATTGGACTGGCTCAGAACAGCTAGTGATGACAAAGTAATACAACCTGGACTTTTTTGGATACAGTGAATGCAGTACCACATGAGTGACACAGAGTCTATTTGTAGCTCGATCTACAAATCAGAATCAGAATGCATATGTTTTGATATGTTAATATGAAAGAAATCCACCAGTGGGACAGATGTAGTAGGAATATAACTGTAAAGACTATGATTGATGACTATGAAGATCTCACTCTTACTGTAAAATACACAAATCGTTCAGTTACCCGTTAGCACAAATGTACACACCTGAGCAACTGTAGCTGTATTATAGTCTTGGTGCTGTTAGTTAGCAAGGCACATATTGGAGTTTGTATTTAAATAGTGTAATTTGCAACCATGGCAATTTATCATTGGACTACGATGTGGAATAAAAATCTACACTCCAGATATGACAGCATTAGTGATTCATTGCTTATCCAGTTATTGTGTATAGTATGCATCAATTAGAAGCTCTTCTTGGACAAATTTTGACCCTGCAGTATCCAACAGCAATAGTGAATGAGCTGATGCAACAGACACAGTGCTTGAAATAACGTCCAGCAATTGGCCATTTTCCTGATATTTTGGCTTTATGTACAGACAAAATTGCATTTGACTGGACAAATTGTCCAATTGGTTGTAAGAATAAAACCTCACAGCAAGGTTAATTATTAGTCAAGAGCAGTCATGGCCTAGTAGTTACTTCTATATCTCAATGGGTAGAGTGCTGGTTTTCTGGACAAAATTCACAACTTGATGGTCAACTATTGTTTTGTCCAGATGTTTCTGCTTGTCACTTTTTAAAAAAAAAACTGTTTTGAGCACTGCAGATATATAATTTTAACATGGAATATCTTCCTCATTGACAAGTGGAACTTGAGATTCACTGTACTTTCGTACTCTAGTTGACCATGCTCTCATAAGCAACCAGGAGATGCACTGTTGTGACTGTATAACTCTAATCCATTTCATTTCTTTCCAATTATTCATCGTGGAAACAAGACCACATTGTGTAGATAGTATAGCAGAATTTTGTTTGGATGTCCTGTGATGTACATGTAATGTACCTTCACAGTTCACATGTGCTCAGCATCATGGTAGTTTATCTTAAGAGGTTTTTCCTCTCTGTGTACATTATAAACAGATTCTACATGCTTAGCTTAAAACAAAACTTAATGTTCACAAGCCACTCTTATTTGCATTCTGGTCTCTGATATACATACATGTAACCATTCACATTAAAATTACAAACTCACCTCATTGTTGTATTCACACATGCACAGAATACCTCTTGTTGCTAAGTGTATTATGTTAGTGTGGTATAACAGCTTTATATACCACCTGTGTTAACCATATTACCCTACAAATTTCATTAAGCTTACCACCATCATCTGGCTTTCGAAGCCTGCTTGAATGTTTACCAACATTCGTTACTACATTTTTGTTTGCAGTCGATTTTCATGTTTTAGGTTTTGTCCCAATCAATAATTACAAGTACAAACATACATGTACATATATGTACATGTATGTGTTGGACACCATCTGTATACCATCCTACATGTATGTGAACAAGGTCTAGGAGGAGTCAATAGGCCATCCACAAAGACAGGTGTCTATCTCACTTCTATTCACTTTAATCCACAAGTACAGGTGTTCTGTTTGACTTGTATCCTAGCAACTAATTACAGTACACCCTTCTTAAGAGGGGATAACAATGGAGGTATTTGTTCTTATCTATTTGGACGTTGGTTTTCAAGAACGATTTTACACCTGTATGTACATGTACCTTCCTCCAGGAGGAGTCATCATTTTTAAAGACAATAATTGCTTAATTAATTATCCTCTTGTTCTGTAATGTATGGTTTGTTAAACAATAGGATGGTTTGTTATTTGGTTTACTTCTTGTTCAGCCATTAGTCTGCTTAGGGAGGTTATACTTGTCACAAGGGAGGTTCTCTAACACCTATGTGAATAGATATATTGAATAGAATATATATCTAGCACTTTGTTACTTTTGTATTTTTCTTGTTTTTACATAATATGTGTATTGAAATATATATATATATATATATATATATATATATATAATTATATATATATAACTACATATATAATATATACATACATGTACGCTATGTAGCTAATCTGTTCTAAATTAGTCAGTAACTGTCTGTTTGTGTCTCTGTGTCTGTCTGTTTGTGTCTCTGTGTTTGTGTGTTTGTAAATTGAGGAAAATATGAATGTATTTAGGATTTCAGGGATCCTGTCCATCTCTGAAGGAATAGAGCACAACTATCATCTGCAAAGCACAATATTCGGTATTTATGTATGTACATGTAACTCTAGGGATGCTCTTTTCTGACCATATGAATGTTACATTGTGTTATGTCTATTTACCATGTTACTATATTGAGCTATAATATAGTAATAATAATAATAATAATAATAATAATAATAATAATAATAATAATAAGCTTAACCTGCCAGACTGTAAATGTGGAATGGTCCTGCTCTTCCATAGCAAGCTATAAGTTGGAAGATTAAATTGACTGAAGCTTGTGGTTCTGTAATCACTGCATTGTGGAGCTTCCATGATGACCAGTTAAAATGTGCATACTCATCACACATAACTCACTCTTTCAATGGCTACAAATTGGGATGGCTTTATAGTACGAGACTTGATATTGGAACTTTTTTTTTAGTTCATCAGCTTGATACTGAGTGTTAACTAGATTGTATAGTTTGTGCCATGTGCTTTGAAGGTCGGTTCTCGACTACTCTACAGACTAATTAGGTTTGTGTAAATTAAATCATAGTTAAAATGATTTTTAATAGCACAATACAATATGTGTTTGTGTGTGCATAAGCTTGTGTGTCATGTTTGTGTGTTTGACATTTGTTAAGATAGCCACGTGTACAATCAAATAACAGTTCAGTTGGTATGCACAGATTTTGTTCATGGAAGGGAGGTGCTTGATTGTGAAAATATGAGGTGTTGGAGAACCTGGGATTTTCACTCATAGTAGACTCAATTAGATATATTTAGGTTATGTGTCATTACCAGATGTAGGGTCAAATACATTTGATCTACAAATACTTGATAATGATGTATTTTGAATATAAATACAAAAATTTTAAAAGGTATTCAAATACTTTCTGATCTTTATCAAAAAAAAATTAACAATTGTGTTTATGCTATTACATATTATAGTATCTGATTAGAGCACCATAAAGATTCATTATAGATTGTTTCTCACAAAATAATTATGAGTATGTTAGGAGTACTGACATTGTTAGGGTTATATCAAAATGTTTTTGTTCTTACTCAAGCATGAAATTATTGTATTTGTGGTTTGTATAAGTATTATTGAATGTGCTTATATGAAGTAATGAGTTTTTTTTTTAATCCAAGAACTAAGTTTCAATTTAAGAAAGGACTGGGCTAGTCACTTTTAGTCTAATACTGTAAAGTGTGAAGTATTTAAGAATATTTGCTGTTTAACAAATAGTTTTACAATGCAGTTTGAAATACAAATACTCTAAAAATGTTTTTAGCACTGACCCCAAGTCTGATCATTACATATAGTGCCATGACGTGACATGAAAATTTCTATGTCTGTGCAGCACTATAGTCATGAAGGTACGATATCTATCAGACCCAGTAATGAGACTAATATAGATATGTTGTGTGTATGTATGGTACATGTATGCGTTAGTGCTGTTTTAGTTCAACAATAGTAGTTTAGTTAATGAAAATAATATTTAGCTTACTAAAAGGGTTTTAGTTAAAGGTCATTCATGTTCACCTTGTCCTCAGAAAAATGTTCATAACTTTAGTTTAGAATGACCAACAATCTTTTTACCTGCACCATTTTCATATAATTATCCTTCCCGTTCTTTTTTGTGTATGTCAAATTTCAATTCATTGCTTCATTATTGAGTTACAGTATAATTATGTATTAACCTTATGACATTAAACTATACACTATATTACATATAAAGTCATCACATCCTAATTTTGAGGACATCGTGAATGTGAACAGACTTTAGTTACAGTAGACCTGTAATTTAGTTATACTTCAATTAGTCCTAATACCTTTCTAAATGGAGTTTTAGTTACAGTTAACTACATGTATGTATGTATTTATGTATGTATATAATTATAGTAATGAAACACCATAATGGACAAGTACATATAGTGGGGTACATTACAGGTATAGTATAGTACTATAGTACAGTAGAGTACAGTACAGTAGAGACAGTACAGTACAGTATAATATAGTACAGTATAGTATAGTATAGTACAGTACAGTATAGTACAGTACAGTACAGTACAGTATTTTACAGTACAGTACAGTATAGTACAGTATAGTATAGTATAGTACAGTATAGTATATTACAGTACAGTTTATAGTACAGTATAGTGCAGTACAGTACAGTACAGTATAGTGCAGTACAGTACAGTACAGTATAGTATAGTGCTGTACAGTATAGTATAGTATAGTACAGTATAGTATATTACAGTATAGTACAGTACAGTACAGGGCAGTATAGTATAGTATAGTGCAGTACAGTACAGTACAGTACAGTACAGTACTATATAGTACATTACAGTACAAAACAGTATAGTACAGTATTAGTGTATTGTTACACTAAAAAGATGTTTTATTGTAATGTGTATCATCAAAGATATATAATGTGTTCAAGTTTGTAGTGCCTATTGTTATAACACAAGATTATGTGGTAGAATGCATTGTTTTGTTTCCATACAACTGACCAGTTCCTCAGAATTTCTCTTTTCTTATAATTGTTGTACTATTCTTGTAATATTAATCTACTTGAGACAATTTCCTGTATGACTGGTTGTTTCCACACCACTGAATCTACATGTCAGGCTTCTACTACAAGGTGTTACACCCTTCTATATGTTACTAGCACCCTCCTTAACTCCTTAATAATTATTGTTGTGCTCCTCAAAGTCGAACAAAAACATTACCTGAGCAATAAAAAATGATAAAAATAATACTCCATTATCAAGTAATTCAGCAAAGAATTTATGTGTGTTCATACTACAGATGAGTGTAGCTATTTGGTAATTAATTATTACACGTTCTATTTTAAGATTCTGATGAGCTACCCATAAAACACCACTTCAGTGAATCAAATTGCATGATTCATCTCTTATGCTGCTATGTGTATCACTTTTAAATGGGTGGTATGTTGTCATAGACAAGTGGTTGTTTAACAATCCTTGGGATTATCACATGAACAACCTAGAGTGAATAGTAATTGTATAACAAGATTATCAAGAATAAAGTATCCCTATGATTGCTTTATAGTGACCATTAATAATTATTGCTAATGCGTTCTCGTGTCTGAAACTTAACAAACTTACTTTAATTAGTTTTTCCACTCTTCTTACTTTTCAAATGTTCTCGTTTAAATTTTTCAAACATGTCTCAGTTTTAAAAACTATCAATTGCTGTTACTACATGTTGTTTTCATTCACTTGAGTGCATATTTTTGCCATGCCCAATAAATAACTGCATGACCTCTGGAATGACACGATTTCCCTAACTATGTATGCAGTGCATAGGTGACGTAACCAAAGTTTTTGATACTTTTTGAAGCATAGACCAAATTGGCTCAACAATGGTTAATGTGTGTGCCATTGGTAATACATCTTGAGCCAATTAACAGAGTTAATGCTGTTAGTGACAATATAATCATAATTAACGTGCCATCTGGCCCAAACAGAAAACTATTCTGTGCCAAATAAGAAACTCTTTGGGCCAATGGTGCGCCATATGAGCTTATCAGAAACACTGGACATAACATATAGCATTCATAGGTATAGACCTACAGGCCAGGCACTAGCCGGGACTAATCATCACTCAGCATGAAGTAACCACCACCTAACCACCTCTCAGATAATACATATATAGGCTACTGAGACAGAGTTAAGTATAAAACTGGATAAACAGCACTAAATGCAATGTAAAATCCAACCACCAATCTAAATGTCCTTAGCAGAACACTGATTACAAATATATAAAGAGCACTACAGACAAATTAGAATCTGACCACCATTCTACATAGTCAAAGCAGAACATTGACAGGCCATAAGTTTTTTTTTTTTTTTTTTTAATACACTGTTCTGTCTGTTCACATACATTGTACATGCACCATTTTTAATTATCACAAAAAATTGGTCAAGGTTCAATGTATGTACACATCCTGTGAAAATCATATTCTTGTGATAATTAAACACTCCCAGATGTTTTGATATGATAATGAGATGATAATGGATGAAAAAATTATTTCATTAACCACTGACCTACACTCAATATGCTGTCTATGTACATGTATGTACATGTGTTTGTTTAGATAATGAATTATGAAAAACTGAAGGAAGGTGCAGAAGTGTTCTGTATATTCGATGCAACTATAATTATGGTAATGGCTACCACAAGTATTGAGATAACACAAGCTGACACTTATTGATAAAAATAATTACTGAAAAACTATGTATTACATCACATTAGCCTTTAAACAAGATGATTCCTGTTTCCTTCTATTTGTTTGCTACCAAAAGTCTTCTCCAGAATCAAGATCCTTGGATTATATGAATTACCATAACGTTTTAGAAGAGCCTATTTTTATATCTTTGTGTCTACAAAGACACAAAGATATAATTATATAATGGTACCTCATTTGAAGTGCCAATGCTTGTAGTTTTGCAGAAAGTTGGTAAAATGATGAGTACAGTAATTTGTGCATCATGCGAATCTTTCAACATTGCTTTACTGCTAAAGGCTGCATATCAAATAAAACCCAAATATAGCTATGTGCGTATGTACGTGTCAGACATTAAGAACTTTGATACTTGTATTTGAGCATACTTTAATCCAAATACCAAAGCAGTACACAAAATAGTTTTTGAGCGGAAGCATCTGGACAGTATTTGACCACTAAATTGTGGCAGTACTATACCATTTATGGCTTAAGCCACTAGGCCATGACTGCTCTTGACTAATAATTAACCTTGCTGTGAGGTTACTGTTTTGTATTATTATAAGACAATTTGTCCAGACAAAGACCCAAAATGTCTGGCAAATAGCCAATTTGCTGGACATTACTTCGAACTCTGCAAAGTGCTTAGTGCTTACTCAAGTACTCGTTGTTCAATTTTACTGTGGGCTATAAGTCCTTTGATAATTTATTTTGTGATTTTGAAGTACTTTTAATACTTGTTTACCACTATTGCATGTTCCATCCTTGTAAGCTCCAATTGAGTGACATTTTAGGAATCTTTTTACACTAGATTAGCAGATGAGTAGTTTTCGAAATTGATTAGATGTAACGATTAAATACTCCTAAAACTTAGTACAGTATATAAATACTGTTGATATAAAACATGTTTATTATTATCTCTAATGTTACCAATGTCAGTAGTGATTCTGTGTTTCAATTAGTACTTAATAACTCTCAAAAATACTTGTACCTGTAACTAACGAACACAAGTGCTTGAGGATGTACTTCGCCCCATGTCTGGTGTGTATATATCAGACATGGGGCAAAGCAATTTGGTACTAAGCATGCTTAAGCACTTTGATACCAAAGTGCTTAGTGCTTACTCAAGTATGGAATGTTAAATTTGACTGTCCTTGCAATATGTCTTGAGCACTTTCACACCTTATACAACTATTTGACTTTGATCAATTATCATTGTGTAAACTGTGTTAAACATTATGTCTGTACTAGACTGTTAAAAATGTTATACCAAGTGATGATAACTTATCATCACATTGATAAGAATTTGTTGGTTTAGCTGCTTGAATAGGTGTGATTGACCCGTCTGTTCACATTCAAGATGTCCTCAAAATTATGATGTGATGAGTTTATATGTAATATAATGTATAGTTTAAAGTTAATACATGGTTATACTCAATAATGAAGCGAAATTTCACATACACAAAAAGAACACGAAGGACTATTATATGAAAATGGTGCAGGTAAAAAGATAGTTGGTCATTCCGAACTAAAGTTATGAATACTTTCTAAGGTCATGATGAACGCGAATGACCTTTAGACAGTTGAACAATTATTGAGCATAGCAGGAAAGGTTTTTACTCCACTAAAATGCAGACATACAAATGAGCGCTGTTCAGAGATGATGTTTATTAGGTGCAACAGTTGAACATTTACAATGTGTAAATTATATCACTGACTTGTCAATTGTTAGTGATTAAGTGCTTCAATTTGTATTTAAGTACTTTCAAATGTACGTTAATTAGTAAATACTTATCACCTCCTAGAGAGGTGTATCACTGATTTATACAAAGCAATCTGATTGGTCAATTGAAGGAATGTAGAAGTAATCTGTTTGATCAAGTCAAATGATTTATTCAACATTTGATGAAAACATCTACCAAATAAATTTAGATATTTTTATTTATAATAACATTTATGTCTTTACATTTCATACACATTTTACATATACTCTATAGTGTCCTGATTACTATGAGATAGTCTCTCACCCAATGGACTTCAAAACTATAAGTCAGAAGATATCGTCACACAAGTACTCTGGACTCAATCAGTTCCTACTAGATATTGATCTCGTGTTTTCTAATTGTTCTGCCTATCACAAGAGACACAGTAAGACTGCTAAAGCAGGAGCATCATTGAGAAGATTCCTGGAGCAACGTTACAGTGATCTTGGTCTTAGAAATTTGGCTGATGTGAATATATCAGGTCTTCCGAATTTACCTGAATTACGTTCTTCTTCGCGTCGTTCTTTATAAGTTTTTGTTTATGCATGCCTTCTTTTTTCTAGACTATTCTGAGTTTTTGTTTCTTTCATTTATTATAATCCACATCATAATAATTATAATTATAAAGCATTGTTTTATTTAATCTTATGTTGCAAATTAGATTATAATCTGAACTGATAGGTGTGGTTGACTATATAATAATAATGATACCCTTCACCAAAACTGGTTACAAACTGTACTGTGCTTTACAATCATAGAAAAGGAAAAGTATCTACACAACTGTAAATACATTATAATAATTTTTTTAAAACTAGAATCAGAGTACATAAACCTCCTCTGAAATTATTAAAGTTAACGTTATTAACTATTACCTTTAGGGGGGGGGGGGGGGGGGGAGGGGAGATTAGGACACGCCTATTTGATGTAAACATGTCTAGTATATAGCAAGGAGTTATTGAGATCTCTCTGTGATATGTCCCAGCTGAATAAAGTGGTTAAAGGTATGTCTTGTTTTGGTGAGCGTCGTGCTCGTGGAGCTGGTAACATCTACCTGGCTGATGGGAAAACTGTGTGTGCCAGTGTCAGCTGTGTTGAAGGGATGTTAGTAAAGGTGGAGTCATATATATATATTATATGTTTATATAACATTATGTGTATGATAATTATGTGTGTGTGTTATGTTAAGATGCAATGTACTTTGACCATTTACACTCTGATTACATCCATGTGATCATTAATGAGTTATCATTACTAATGGGTTATACTATGCATTAAATGAACCTATCTTCTCTTCCCACATCCTACAAAATCATGACTGCTTACGTGTGATCATTAATGATAGTTATCGCAATATTATTATTTGTTTATAGTGTGCGCTACATTTTAGAAATGGACCTATCTTCTTTTCCCACATCCTACAAAATCATGACTACTTACGTGTGATCATTAATGATAGTTATCGCAATATTATTATTTGTTTATAGTGTGCGCTACATTTTAGAAATGGACCTATCTTCTTTTCCCACATCCTACAAAATCATGACTGCTTACGTGTGATCATTAATGATAGTTATCGCAATATTATTATTTGTTTAAAGTGTGCGCTACATTTTAGAAAGGAAATTATGATTGCATGGTAATTTAATTTTCAAACTTCTTATTTTGTATTAGGACCGGAAATTTAATTTTTCGGGGGTATATGTGTGGGAAAGAATGTACACATTGCAAAATGGGAAACTTCTACTCATATTTATATGAGTAGAAGTTGTTACCATGGTTGCAACATAATTCCATATGGTAAAGGTACAATACCAGGAAATTGGGGAATACAATGTACCACTCCAGATGTGTCCTTACACCCTCTTTAATTATTATGTCTCTGTATTTCTAAGGTATGCACATGATGTGTCGGATCCATTGGAAACATTGTAGGTCAAATATTTTTATGATTTTACAACCCATGATACATTGCAAACAAGCTGGGCAATACTGACACTTACCTGATATGATTATTGCGAGTATTGGATATGATTATGTATCCTTAATGCGAGGTAATAGTTACTTCAAACAGAACACAAACTGAAATTATAGTCTTAGTTGCTGTTGTTTCCCCTCCTAACTCAATAGTGTTTATGAAAGCTAATTCATGTATTATATGGCATGTTATTGTAGTAAAGTGACAATATTATTTTGTTTCGATATGGTAATATAATTGGCCAACCCTGCTTATATTAGGACAACTACTTTCCTTTTCTAATAACTATTAACTGAAAAATAATTGACTGTAAAAATGTGTAATGTCCAAAAGATTGTGTAGACACTTAGTAGCTTAAGGAATATATTTCTTTTTAGGTAATTGTTGAAAGTTTCAGCTGAGGCCTTGTTATCTATAATGTTATTGCCAGTTTCAAATGATTAGATTAGTTATTATTGGACATATATACTATATTAATAAGTCCCAGTTTGATTAGGACTCTGCTTTTTTTAAAAAGGCAGTGTGGTGTAGTGGTTAGAGCTTGAGCCTTCTGATCAAATGGTCAGTGGTGCGAGTTCATGTTGTTTCCTGGAAAGAAAGTGTCTGTTTTTTTCATTAGGATGGTACCATCTTATCTCTATCATACTACGATAAATTAAACAGGTTTTGATTTTTATGTTTTGTCATAATATACAATACACATGTCAATAAAAAGTCACCTTACATTAATAGTAATTACTACTATTTCTATTGTCCGTGAGTATAGTAATTACTGTCTCACTACTGTAGTGTGCAATTGACATGTAGAGCAAGTACTGGTAAAACTACTGTTGAACTACTGTAGTGTGAAAATGAAACTACTCAGCAATTACTGTATTGTATGGTGACATTTTATTGACATACTATAGCTGGTACGTTTAGTTATAGTTGTAGTTTCTAACTGTTGTAAAAAAAAAAGGCCACATTGCATAATCCACTATATAAATACGTTTGAAAATACTAATCTCAAATAAAGTTAGATATTTGTAATTTGTTAGATCATCAGAATATTCTTTGGTACTGTAGTTCAAATGTTTTCAATAATGTTATTACCATCAAGGAGTCTAGTGCCTCAGATGGTAAAAGTGATATTAGAAGGTCCTGGGTTCAATCACTAATCTGATTCCTGAATTTGTTTCAGTTTTCCTTTGTTTCTAATTCTCTCATGTCTGCATGTCATAATATTATTACACTCTATATTCGTGATTGTTTGTTGTTTTTTTTGTTTTTTTTTTTGCTTGTGTGTGTTCTCTACGTTTCATTAATAACAACAAATAGTAAATTCATTTACTTTATTTGGCTTGTTTGTGAATAATTAACAACAAACCAGTTAATCAAGTTCCACTCTATGTATCGAAAAGGAGTTATTCAAATAAGAATTGATTGGTTTTCAGGGACTTTATTTGATATTATGCTTCCCCGTATATAGTGTGCATAGTGATTCAATCTCTACCAGCTGAGTCCAAATGGCTTAGTTAATAGACCAATCAATGCCCAGTGTTGTGACTCATGGGTTCCACTCTTGCCTGAGAATTTAAAATGTTTTCTCTAACTCTGTTTTACTTTATTTATGTACATGTATATGTAGTATTCATTATGAAATTAGGAACCAGAAGACTAAAGTTACAGGACCCAGTAGTGACTGAATTAGTATTCTTGTATGTGTAGAGTATGCATATGTAAACCCCCGCTCCCCATTATCAGTTTCATATACTTTTATCGACAAAATATTTTCACTATTCATGTACATGTACAATAGTCTGAATCAGTTTTCACATTTTGACTGTTTTAAGATCTGTCAGAGATCCAAAAGTTATTGTATGATGGATTTTTGAAGCAATTTTTGTCAAACCATCAGATTTTCCTCTAGATTTTCATACAGATGTTTTCAACTGATGCAAAGATTCTACACTGATTCAGTATAATAATGTTATTTTAGATTATGTTACCATAGCAACCAAATTGTATAATTATTGTGTAATTTATCTACTTACAGGATATAGTAGATAAAGTCTGCAAGTCATTGGAACCTCCCATAGTTCCTGTGGTTCGTCCTCTTCTTACTCTTTGTGATATGAAGACAGGCACTGCTCTTTGTCACACACAGCGTCTTAATGAACATCAGAGTCTTCAACAATATCAGTTAAGAGTATTTGTAAATGCTGGAGACAATAGCAGCTGTCTCAGGAAATATTCAAGAGCTGCTCGTAACTACTATTATACTCAGGTACAGGTGTAGTTACATGCATGTATCTGTCTGTCTGTCATTTTCTTTTGTTGGTACTTCTATAATGATGATAGTCCTTTGCTATCTCAGTCCCTTTTGAATTACAAATGTATCGATGAGTTGACCAGATCATTTCCAGAAGTGTTATTTAGAAAAGAACGATAGTATCTCCACACAATGTTTCAGCTAAAGCTCATTCACCTTCACATCAGAAAATGTTCGTAACTTTAGTTTGGGATGACCAACAATCTTTTTACCAACACCATTTTCTTACTTATATTTATGCTTCCCGTTCTTTTTTGTGTGTGTGAAATTTCAATCCATTACTTCATTATTGAATTACAGTATTAACTTTATAACATTAAACTATACACTATAGTACATACATGTATAAAGTCATCACATCCAAATTGTGAGGTAATTGTGAATGTGAACAGACAATATTTCACTGCCTTTTTCGAAGAAGGCTGTAAATATCTGAAGCATTGTGTGGGGTTCTTTTGTTTGTTATTTTAAAAAATAAACTCCTACTATGATCTTGTAAATTAGTCAATTAATGTGTGTGTTAGCTAGTACTTATCTACTAGTACATGTATACAGTCAGTTAGTCATCATGTACATGTACATGGTGAGTGGGATTTAACATATGATATGCATGTAATACTAACAACCAATCGTGTAAACCAACACCTATTATATATCTATAGCTTACATATTATATGTACATAATCACATGTATCCATGTAATACTATGACCAGTCACACATGTTGTATATCTATAGCTTACATATTATATGTACATAATCAGTTAATCACATGTATCCATGTAATACTATGACCAGTCACACATGTTGTATATCTATAGCTTACATATTATATGTACATAATCAGTTAATCACATGTATCCATGTAATACTACAACCAGTCACACATGTTGTATATCTATAACTTACATATTATATGTACATAATCAGTTAATCACATGTATCCATGTAATACTATGACCAGTCACACATGTTGTATATCTATAACTTACATATTATATGTACATAATCAGTTAATCACATGTATCCATGTAATACTATGACCAGTCACACATGTTGTATATCTATAACTTACATATTATATGTACATAATCAGTTAATCACATGTATCCATGTAATACTATGACCAGTCACACATGTTGTATATCTATAACTTACATATTATATGTACATAATCAGTTAATCACATGTATCCATGTAATACTATGACCAGTCACACATGTTGTATATCTATAACTTACATATTATATGTACATAATCAGTTAATCACATGTATCCATGTAATACTATGACCAGTCACACATGCTGTATATCTATAACTTACATATTATATGTACATAATCAGTTAATCACATGTATCCATGTAATACTACAACCAGTCACACATGCTGTATATCTACAACTTACATATTATATGTACATAATCAGTTAATCACATGTATCCATGTAATACTACAACCAGTCACACATGCTGTATATCTACAACTTACATATATATGTAGTTTTTTTTTATGTCCGTAGTCAGTTAATCACATGTATCCATGTACTACTACAACCAGTCACACATGCTGTATATCTGCTGTATATCTGCTGTATATCTATAACTTACAAGTATCAGCTGTTCATTTATGTTACTATACATGAAAGATGTATTGTGTATACTTTTTGTTTTAGTTTAACAATAACCACTTTGTTTAGTTTGTTATAGTTACAGTATGACAGTTTTCTCAAACGTTTAGTCATAGTTATAGTTGAATGATAATTTTTGGTTTACTAAAAGGGTTTTAGTTTTACTAACTAAAAGTGCCCACTATTGGTCATTTTTCATTTAGTTGTAGTTATTGCAATAGACTTGTGATTTAGTTAGCAATGCCTTACTAAATAACACTAATTATAACATACAAAGATATTAAGTTCAACAGTATTAATGACTACTTTTTTACGTGTATATACATGTATATACATGTACTTAATATTGGACTTATAACAGAAACTGAATCTGATCACATTCTTTCTCTTTAGTATATTTTCTCTAATCTCATTTATGTACATGTATATGTGGTATTAATTTCCATCATTAAGAAATTAGGAACCAGAAGACTAAAGTTACAGGACCCAGTAGTGACTGAATTAGTATTCCAGAACCCAGTAGTGGCTGAATTAGTATTCCAGGACCCAGTAGTGACTGAATTAGTATTACAGGACCCAGTAGTGGCTGAATTAGTATTCCAGACCCAGTAGTGACTGAATTAGTATGTGTAGAATATGCACATGCAAACCCCCACTCTACCTCCCCACCTTGATACCCATGTAGCTTGAACAGAGAGTCTCCATTTAATTGTATGCAATACTTCATATATGGCTATATGTATAATAGGGTATATAATAATCTGTATTTTTAATAGCACTTCCAGCTAAAAGGGTTTTAGTTAACTAACTAAAAGTGCCCATTATTCAGTATTGCAGTACACCTATAATTTAATTATAATTTAGTTATTAACTAAAAGTCACAATGCCTTACTAAAAGGGGTTTTAGTTATAGTAATAGTTAACTAAAACAATACTAGTTATTATACAGTTAATACAGAGTTTTTCTTAGATCCGTAAGCCTAATATTACCTTAGTTAATTAAACTATAACTAAACTAAAATTGTGATAAACTAACTAGTCATACTATAACTAAATGTAGTCATTATTGTCAAACATAAACAACACTAATAATAACTCAAAAATAGTGAGATTTTACTAAATAATAATTATGTCGCCCCAATACTAAAGGTCATTCACATTCACCATGACCTCAGAAAAATGTTCATAACTTTAGTTTGGAACGTCCAACAATCTTTTTACCTGCAACATTTTCATACAATAGTCCTTCCCATTCTTTTTTGTGTATGTCAAAGTTCAATCCATTGCTTTATTATTGAGTTACAGTATAATCATGTATTAACCTTGTGACATTAAACTATACACTATATTACATATAAAGTCGTCACATCATAATTTTGAGGACATCATGAATGTGAACAGCGTGTACAATATTTCAGTTAACATTTAAGCCATAGCCAGGAAGAGAGTACTAGTGTCACTATTTTCTCACCCACTTTTTAGTTTACAATGGCAAGGGTTCTGCGCCTTCAATAAGGTGGCAGGTGTACTTAAGTCCTTTCCTCAGTCGTGTAAAGTACTTGTACTTATACTCAAGTCCTTAGATGAGTACTTGTACTAAAGTCCTTAATTGAGAGGGTGTTGGCATTGCTAGAAATATTTTTACCCCTGACTAAGTTAATATTCATTAGATGTAATAGTGTATCACAAAGGATAATTAAAAGTTTGATATGTCAGTTACAAACAGTACATAAGTACCAATGCATTGCTTTCAGTACTTCTCAGTTAGAAGCATTTATACTGGTACTTAAATACCTTCAAAGGTACTTGTACTTGTATTTGCACAAGTAGAACTTGTACTTACATTGTACTTTACTTAAGTCCTTACAAATATACTTGGCCTCATGCCTGGTTCATATAGCCACTACAGACTATATAATCACTTTGACAAGGCAATCCTAGCACTATGACTTTGATGTATTACTTTAGACAATAGAAACAAGATATATAGAGAAAAAAGTATCCCTATGATTGCTTTGTGGTGTCCAGCATTCAGTAATCATGGCTAACTGATGCCTGAAACACATCAGCCTATTATAGTGATTATCTACTCTGTTTACCTTTTAAAGAACCTTGTAGAACTTTAAGAATATATTTCAGGTAGAATAGCTAGCTATTAGTTCCAGTTTCTACGTAAGCTACACTGCTTTCTTTCTGCTTATCTGTAGAGCTTGAGCGCGCGTTCTTTTACGCGCCACGCCCATTAATTGACCGAGCCCCCGGGAATGATGTAACTTCCTTAACTACGTATACAACGCATACTCGCGTAAGTGACACAAACATATAAATATATATATATAGTTCGAACCCGTGGGAAAGCAATCATAGGAATGGCCCTACGGGCCATAATTATTCAATTATCTATGAATAGGCAAAGAGCCAATGAGTAGGTGAAAAGGGCAATAACCCGTATATGTTTATGTAGTACTATGTACATGTATTTATGTATGTATGTATGTATGTATGTATGTATGTGTGCACTGACACATATGTAATATAATTATTATTATTATTTAAGAATTGATGTGTTGTGTATCCTAACATAACACATGCATTTCTATCAGATTGCCATGGTAATATAATTATAATTAATAGGTTCTATATACCAAACATAGACCTGAGGTTTGTGTCCAAGAATTGATATAGCCCAAGCTTGCGAGAGCTACGTCACATAGTTGTTATGATGTTTTTTAAAGAGTACTTATCAATGAACATTATAAGTGATCAGACATGGGGCCAAGTACATTGGTACATTGGTACATTGGTACTTGTACTTAAGTACTTACACGTAAGTCCTTTCCTCGGTACTTGTACTCAAGTCCTTAGTTGAGTACCTGTACTTGTACACTCAAGTCCTTAATTGAGAGGCTGTTCATCATTACTGGAAGGAATTTCATTCCTGACTAAGTGATGGTAGATTTAAACAGTTGATGTTCATCAGATGTAATATTGTATAGTGTATCACATAAATATTTAACATGTCAGTTACGAACAGCACCTACTAATACATTGAATTCAGTACTTCTCAGCTAGAAACATTTTTACTTATACTTGTACTTACATACTATCAAAGGTACTTATAATTGTACTTGCATACTTGTACTTAAGTACTTATAATTCACTTCTTTCGTTGTATTTACTTAAGTCCTAACAAATGTACTAAACCCTATACCTGTAAGTAGTATAAAGTAGTATTCTAATGATCAGTCTGTTAGCATTTTCTCATTTCTGTCATTGTATTTACTTAAGTCCTACAAAAGTACTAAGCCCCATGCATGTAAGTAGTATAAAGTAGTATTCTAATGATCAACATATTTATAATTCACTCCTGTCATTAAGTCCTAACAAATATACTAAACCCCATGCCTGTAAGTAGTATAAAGTAGTATTCTAATGATCAGTTTGTTAGCATATTTATAACTCACTTCTGTCATTGTATTTATTCCACAGTTGAGAACAGACTTTGTGAATGGCAAACTGAAAATGCAAATGTCATCAGCCACTGGTCTACACCTGACTGCAATTGCTATGGTACTAAAGTCAAAGGAGCTTGAAATGGACACTTTTGAAGAAGTTTTGTAAGTTACTTTCTTCATCATTGTTTTGATGAGATAATAAATACTATTGCCTTTAGTCACTTGTATAAAAAGCCATGAAATGTTTTTAACTTGGGAAGAGCTATCATGTTAGAAAGGAATCTAAAAGTACCCATTTTTCATTTTAGTTAGTTATAGTTATTACAGTAGACCTGTGATTTAGTTATAATTTAGCTAACTAAAAGGGGTTTTAGTTTTAGTTAACTAACTAAAAGTGTCCATTATTAGTAGTTATAGTAGACCTGTAGCTAAAAGTCAAAATGTCTTTATTTTAGTTATAGTTAACTAAAACAACACTACTGCATTTGATTATTTCTATTTTCTTATCTTTATTAATTTTATTTGCTAAATTATAAATTATTCTCACTTTGTTTTGTTTGGCAAACACAGTGTATAATACTCCATGGTAATGTATTTATTAATAACACAGGAGACATTGTAAAATATGTCACTTCATGGTAATGTATTTATTAATATCACAGGAGACATTGTAAGATATGTCACTTCATGGTAATGTATTTATTAATATCACAGGAGACATTGTAAGATATGTCACTTCATGGTAATGTATTTATTAATAACACAGGAGACATTGTAAAATATGTCACTTCATGGTAATGTATTTATCAATAACACAGGAGACATTGTAAGATATGTCACTTCATGGTAATGTATTTATTAATGTCACAGGAGACATTGTAAAATATGTCACTTCATGGTAATGTATTTATTAATATCACAGGAGACATTGTAAAATAAGTCACTTCATGGTAATGTATTTATTAATATCACAGGAGACATTGTAAAATATGTCACTTCATGGTAATGTATTTATTAATATCACAGGAGACATTGTAAAATAAGTCACTTCATGCCTCCATATTTGAAAGAGCAACAAGCATGGAAGGAAACTATAGATCATTTGTTCAGTGAGTATCACTTTAATCTAAATCATAGAGATGAAGCAGTAATTAAGGGACAGTATATACAAGTTTATGAAAGAGATAGCTATTGTGGAATTTATCAATTCAATGTTAAGGTCAGTCTCATAGAATAGAGTTATTCTCTTTGTCAGTGTTATATGAGTCTTCATTTTCCTTAGAGTTCTCAGAGAACAGGTTTGTCTCTTGATGCCAAAGTATGTGTATCGTGGAAGAGTGGCCTTATTATAAAGACTCCAATAAAAAAGGAGGTACATTGTACAGTAACTATTAGTCATGTGCGATATGTATGGATATATTCAAACATAGAAATTTTCATTCAATATCGTGATACATATTGGCTTTTGGGTGTATCGATACACTGGTGTGGGCAGTTTGTAAACATGCTTTTTCCCATTTGTCTAATTTTATACCTAAAAGCAATTGTCACAAGCTAGTGTGCATAACTTTCTTTTACCCTTTCATAACAAATACATCCAAATAGGACATTTGTTTTCATTTTATAAGCATTTCAATTATTATTTCAAATATCGTGATACTGTATTGTATTGTGATATTTTTAGCAGCGATACACAATACTATTATTTAGTTATCACACATTTCTAGTAACTGCAGCGTATGTTGTATGTATGAAGTGTTTCCACCAAGATAAATATTATAATTAAGTGTGGAGGAGTGCATCAATGGGTACATTACATTTAAAAGTAAAGAGCTGTGGTACCACCCTTTGGGGGTAACACTGCATGTGTATGTTAGTGCTGGACATGTGTGTGTGACTGTGCGTGTGTGTCTGTGGGAGGAGTGCATTAATGGGTACATTACATTTAAAAGTAAAGAGTGATGTAGCGCTGTGGTACCACCCTTTGGGGGTAACACTGCATGTGTATGTTAGTGCTGGACATGACTGTGCGTGTGTGTCTGTGGGAGGAGTGCATTAATGGGTACATTACATTTAAAAGTAAAGAGTGATGTAGCGCTGTGGTACCACCCTTTGGGGGTAACACTGCATGTGTATGTTAGTGCTGGACATGACTGTGCGTGTGTGTCTGTGGGAGGAGTGCATTAATGGGTACATTACATTTAAAAGTAAAGAGTGATGTAGCGCTGTGGTACCACCCTTTGGGGGTAACACTGCATGTGTATGTTAGTGCTAGACATGTGTGTGTGTGTCTGTGTCTGTATCTGTGTTTGTCTAACTTTATCTACACCGAATAGTACTGTGTTACTCTACATGATGTAATAACTTATTTATTTATTATATTCTCTAGACCTTTTTGATACCACAAATACAAAAGCTGATATGTCATAAACTCGACCACACACTGACACTGCACTTGTACAATACAATGGAACCAGACAATGATGTCATCACACAAACAAGGGTATTAATTATAATAGCACTATACACAGTGAAACCTCTCCATTCGGGACACCATTGGGACAAATATAAGTGTCCTGATTACAGGGATGTCCTCATTTCAGGGGTGAATTTATAATAGTTTGGGACAGTTTTAACTGTTTTTAATGCAGGAGTGTCCTCATTTCAGTGTGTCTTGAATAGAGGGGTTTCACTATATTCAGTTTAGTGTTGGGCAATAATTCAATATAATTATCGCATACATTGCAATATTAGTATCACATGATTTTGGTCTGCCAATATTATCGCAATGGCAAAATATTGTCTTACTGCAATTAGTTTAATATATGCAGTTGAAAAACACTTTGACGCTTAGTCTTCAGTTGTATGTTCTTAAAGCAAGGTTCACAAGTGTCATCCTTTTAAAAAATGAGCTTATTTTTGCTATCATAGACAGTATCAATAAGTAGTTGCAATATTGCAATAATCGCAAGTCACCTTTAGCAATTGCAAAATGTAATTTTCGATATTGCCCAACCCTATTTCAGTTTTCCTTCCTCTCAACAGACACTAATATTCAAGAATTCTGACGACCTTATCACATTCTGTGCTGTAGTCGATTCGTATTATCATTTAAAGATTGATGCTAATAGTTGTGTTCTTCATGGAGACCTTGAATCGCCAAGTGATCCAGAATACCTAGGAACAGGTAAAGCCATGTTGTATGCATGCACACACACACACACACAGTAATCTTGAGTCCCAAACCTATACTTTAAACCACAGATCTATACACTAAATCCATCAACTTTGTTTATAAATTATACTATATGCATAATTACCAATTTAGATATTTATTAATGTGATCTGTTATCATTATATCTTCCCTTCCTTTTCCACATAATTATAATAAAGGTATGAAAGAACTTTGTCATGGTCCAATCAGGTGTGTTATTTTATTTGTATGTGATAATCATCATGATTGCATACTGGATTATTTGTTTTGGGGTTTGGGGTTTGGGGTTTGGGGTTTGGGGGACAATTGATCATCAACACTGTTCCTCGTGGGGATATGCTCCAGGATATTGTTAAAATTTTGTCCCTCTGAGGCTGTATAATTATATTTGAAGGCATGTTGAAGTAAATTAGGTCTGAAATCTGGAGGGGAAACTTGAGGGTTTTTTTGGGGGGGGGGGGTGGTTGGGAATTCCCTCCTATTGTATGAAACCTTGATTGTTTATAAACCACTATATACTTCTTATAGCCAAGAATCAGCTGATCAGGTGTTCGAACAACGCCAAGTTGGAGAGGGATATTTTCTTGTTAGAGAAAGTCGTACCAAAGATGAAACATTCATATTGTCTCTCTTTCAAAGAGAAGGAATATTTAATTATCGAATATCTCGTGAAGGTGATGGAAGATTTGCTTTAGTTGATACAACTGGTATCTCTCCTGTTCCTAAATCAGTTAACTCCTGTCAAACACTCAATGCTCTTATTAATCACCATCATCATTTCTGTGTAGGTTTTTACCAATCTAGTTGTAAATGGGCATAATACACACACACACACACACACACACACACACACACACACACACACACACACACACACACACACACACACACACACACACACACACACACACACACACACACACACTATTTTATATTATTACATATGGTTACATAATACTTTAGGATGGATTACCAATTCTTCTTAAACAAAACTGTCCTCCTTTATCTACTGGTATGTCCCTGACATTCATTATCCATATGTATATAACATACTATATAATTATATTATATAATTATATTATATAAATACTGTATATGCAAAATCCAACACTGCACTCAACAAAGCAGAATTTTTCATTAAAAATTCTGCTTTGAAGCAGGATTTTTTGAAGTTTTGAAACCTATGCCAAATTGGCTGTTAGTGACAATATAATCATAATTAACTGTGCCACCTGGCCCAAAGAGAGAACTGTGCAGTGCCAAATAAGAAGCTCTTTGGGCCCCAATGGTGCGCCATATGTGCTTATCATATAATTATGTACATGTATAATAATAATTATGTGTTTTACATCCATATTATGTCATACATTACTCAATGTGTATGTTTTATTTTATAGGCCCTATTCCATTATTTCCAAGCACTGATCCTACATCTACTGCTGATCCAGGTGTGAATTTATTCAGTGATCCATCCATCCATCCATCCAATCAATGATTCATTTGTATACCCATCCATCCATCTATCTATCCGATCAATCATCCATCTATCTATCCAATCAATGATTCATGTCTCCATCCATTCACTCAATGACTATATAGCTGTTGATCTTTTTTTTGCTATCCTTCCAAATTTTATTTGATAACAAATACATGTATATACATGTACATACATGTATATACATGTACATGTACATACATTTATATACATGTACAATTGTACATATACATGTACATGTATATACATGTACATGTACATACATGTACATGTAGGTGTGGATGGTTCACTATTGTAACAAAACTACTTGTCCTTTTTAATAGGCTCAATTGGTGAACCAGAAGATGATTCTCCTCTAATTGCAGATCTAATTGCAGCTGGAGTAGAACGTATTGACTATGAAAAGCATGTAATTCTGGGAGATGAACTAGGCTCAGTTGAGTACCAAAATCTTTCCTAAATTATTGAAAGCTGCTTCAAGCTGTGACACTTGCTAAATATTTCTCTCTCTCTCTCTCTCTCTCTCTCTCTCTCAGGGTCACTTTAGTAGTGTTTATGCAGCAGAGTGGCACGAACCTGGTAGAGAAATAAGAAAGGTTTGTTAAATAAAATGTGAAATATATATGTAGTATAACTCTTGTTGTTGGAGTTACAACTTAACAAGAACACTGTTTTGTCCTAAAACCAATTCTGATACCAGATTAAGGGTTTAAGCTCTATCATGCTGATAACAGGGGGTAGTGTGACGGTAGGTTAAGGGTTTAAGCTCTATCGTGCTGATACCAGGGGGTAGTGTGACGGTAGGTTAAGGGTTCAAGCTCTGTCATGCTGATACCAGGGTGTTGTGTAATGATGCTTGAACTACTGAATTAATGGTTGAAGGTGAAGCTCTTGTCAGAATTGCTTTCTGTTTTTTTGAAAAACAAAAACAAGACCAAATGAGTTATAAAGTTTATCATAACTTTAAAATTTGATATAACTTCAAACTGAAAGTTTTGTTTGTCCTTGTTCATTTTGAAATCTGCTGGTAATTTGTTTGGAATCCCAAATGTTTGTGAAAACATACACACACACACACACACATTACGACTCTGTTCCACCTATGAGGGTGAAGGTTAATAAAACCACTGAAACTTCAATTACCTGCTTTAATTCTTGTGTAATGTTTATTAATATAACTTGTTCTTTCAGGTAGCCATAAAAATCCCAACATTTCCCAAGCAATCGGCTGAAGCCCTTGGCATGCTTCATGAACTTACAAGAGAAATTCTCACTATGTATCAACTAGATCACTCTAACATTGTTAAACTACTGGCTGTCACTACTAGTAAGACATCCATATTTATAAAGTGTGTTCACATTCACGATGACCTCAAAATTAGGTGGTAATGATTTTATATGTATTTTAGTGTAAAGTTTAATGTCATAAGGTTAATACATGATTATACTGTAACTCAATAATGAAGCTATGGATTGAAATTTGACATACACAAAAAGAAGTGGAAGGATAATTATATGAAAATGGTATAGGAATTTGGAGATTGCAAACTAAAGTTATGAAACGTGAATGACATTTAGTTTGATTTTTGACTCTATGATCGCTTATTATTAAATATGATATTGTTTTCATGTGTGGTATGTAATGCTCATTAATTTTGATGGCTATACAAAGTTTCATGATGACCTCAAACTTAGGACATGATGACTGTATATAATATAGTGTATAGTTTAATATCATAAGATTAATACATGATTATACTGTAACTCAATAACGAAGCAGTGGATTGAAATTTGACATGCACAAAAAAGAATAGGAAGGGTAAAATATATGAAAATGTTGATGGTAAAAGGATTGTTGGACATTCTAAACTAAAATTAGGAACATTTTTCAGAGGTCATGGTGGATGTGTATAACCTTTATTAGTATATATGTACATACTACATGTATGTCATGAATGATGGATAAACAGATGATAGGATCAGTGCCTTCAATTACATGGATTTTTGCACATTTATACGGAATTATACGGATAATAATGCAGATTACGGAAATTACACTAAAAGTATGGAAAGTGTATGTGCTCTGACAAAAACATGGTAGTGTGTAACTCATCATCTAGTAAAGCCTCTAGGCTCCAGTAGTGAGTCTAGTGTGTGTTACAGTTAGTGACACTGATGTCAGTGTACCTGCCAGAATGAAGGCTAAACTTTCAACTAAATCTACAAGGACCAGTGGTACTGAATGTATCATATGTTATCATTTTTCTTTGAAAATACGAAAAATTTCATAAAAATACTGAAGATTATAAGATTATAAATATTATACTGAAATGAGTAATGTTAAATTGGAGCTGCTGTAGGATGGAATATTAGACCTTTCACTAATGGATAAGTCTTCATTCCCTGATGGTTTCAGTCTAATGGTTTATCTCATTATTACTCACTTTATCATTTCTCTATAGCTCATCATTTTCTGAGACAGATTGGACAATTTCCAATGATAGTAATGGAATATATTAATGGAGGAAGTTTAAGAGGTCAACTGGATCGTTATTCAAAGGTTTGTAAAATATATTATTATCCTGGGAATACAATATACCTTTACCATGGAAACCATGCATGATTATTAGTCACATGACATGATGATGGTCATTATGGATGTATACAGTATTAACATATGGATGATCATTATGGATGTATACAGTATTAACGTATGGATGATCATTATGGATGTATATAGTATTTATCTCTTCTATTTTCCACTCTAGCATCGTATACAGAATAGAATACAGACTCCTCCTCCTCCTACATTACATCTGAGATATCTGATTTACAGCAGACAAATTGCTGAAGCCATGAACTATTTGGTAAGTAGTTAGTACGTACTTTACATAACTTTGTTTTCAGTCACGATCATAGTTTTTAATACGTTTTGAAGCATGGGCCAGATTAGCTCAACAATAGTTAGTGTGTGTGTGTCATTGGGAATACATCTTGAGCAGGGGTGTGGAAACATTGAGCCGACTACCGGACATTTTGACCTATTTTCATCCCCCATGTCCTGCTTCCCATGTACTTTGTATACAGTTCAGTTTCAATTTACCAGACGTTCACTAGATTTATCGGACAATGTCCTGCATGACTGGCTGTTTCCACGCCACTGATCTTGAGCCAATTAACAAAGAGTTAATGCTGTTAGTGACAATATAGCTGTGGCATTTGACCCAAAGAGAGAACTTTGCAGTGCCAAATAAGAAGCTCTTTGGGCCAATGGTACGCCATATGAGCTTATCAAAAACATTTGTCCCAATATACATGTATTATAATATTAGTATCCATCCATGTATTATAATATTGTATCTGAGGTTAATAAACTTTGTATCCAAGGATGTGAAGAGCTATATCATATCTTAGGACATGAACCAAAGGTTATATACCTTGGTATACAAGTCAGTTAACTATGATGCTAGTAATGAAGCACATGCTTGCATTCATATAACTGTGAATGTTTATTAACCTCAAAAGATGGTGTGATTTGTTGAAACAACTGAATAATTACAAGTGCAATTGGTACCATATCAATGAAATATACCCCATTCAAAGAATGGGGTATATGTATATACATTTGAATAATATCATGAGTTGCTTTCCCATTTTATTAGTCCTATGATTAAGTTACTGACTGTATTAATATGTCAGTTACTATTTACTCACATATTTTGAATTTGAAACATCTGGCCTTGTTTTAAATACATGTAAATACTATTAGTTACTATTAAAGATGTAAAATATGTGTAGGAGAATATGTTGTGTACAATTAATATTGTAGGTACATGTATGTATTGTTACACTATGTCTTGAAGCCATTACGAACATACGAGTCAACAGTAATTGTCAGTACAGATAATTAATATGATCAGTGTTTATAAGCTCATATGGTGCACCATTGGCCTGAAGAGCTTCTTATTTGGCACCAGATGGCACAGTTAATTATGATTATATTATCACTAACAGCATTAACTCTGTTAATTGGCTCAAGATGTATTCCCAATGGTGCACACACTAACTATTGTTGAGCCAATTTGGCCCATGCTTCAAATCATACCAAAACTCTGATTATGTCAATATGATATTTCCAGTGTTGAATAGATGTTAAGGCCAAAGTGGCAGAGATTAAAATGATTGATCAATGTATGAAATGTGGTATGACGCAGAAACTGTCAAGATGTGGGTGGAGCTGTGCAGTTATAAATGCGATATAAATATAATTATTTAGATGATAATGATATAATTATCACTGGAAATTTTAATCACGATTACCATGATAATGAACATCCTCTAGTCATGATATTATAATCAAATTTTAATTTATCATTAAATTTTTGCTTAGGGTTTAAAGAATGTAGTACATCGTGACTTGGCAACACGTAATGTCCTAGTGGTATCTGATGATCAAGTGAAAATCTCAGATTTTGGATTAGCAAGACAATATGTTGAAAATCAAGATTATTATAAATCAAAAGGTGGATCAGATCTTCCTGTATACTGGTTAGTGTGATATTATTTAGTTAGTAATCTCCTGTATACTGGTTAGTGATGTTATTTAGTTAGTAATCTCCTGTATACTGGTTAGTGATGTTATTTAGTTAGTAATCTTCTGTATACTTATTAATGTGATGTTATTAGCTAGTAATCTCCTGTATATTGGTTAGTGTGATGTTATTAGCTAGTAATCTCCTGTATATTGGTTAGTGTGATGTTATTAGCTAGTAATCTCCTGTATATACTTGTTAGTGTGGTGTTAATAATCTTCATGTAGTGTTGTTTTAGGTAACTATGTATCCTCAACTGAAACCACTTTAGTAATTAAGGCATATATGTGACCAACCTGAACCTGTGACTTGTGTCTGTGTTACACATGTGACCAACCTGAACCTGTAACTTGTGTCTGTGTTACATATGTGACCAACCTGAACCTGTGATTTGTGTCTTGTGTTATTTGTGACCAACTTCAACAATCATACAGAAGCCATTAGATGTCTTTGTTAATTGTTTTCTATTCTAAACACACACAGAATCCATGTTGACATATTTCCTGTGGCAATTAAATGCCCATGACAGTGTAGTTGCCAAAATACATAATAAGTATGTAGAACCTGAACACACAATGCTTACCAAGTTCTGTGGCCTTTATGAAGTATTGTAAACAACACTTAATAAGTTCTGTGGCCTTTATGAAGTATTGTAAACAACACTTAATAAGTTTTGTGGCCTTTATGAAGTATTGTAAACAACACTTACCAACTTCTGTGGCCTTTATGAAGTATTGTAAACAACACTTAATAAGTTCTGTGGCCTTTATGAAGTATTGTAAACAACACTTACCAAGTTTTATGAAATACATGGGTTTTATACAGTATATGCAACTGTCTCCAATGATGTGAACGTGAAACAGATTTATTACCTTTTTTGATAGATGCCAGGAAAATAGAGAAAATATTAGAAAGTCCACTCTCTTGCCACTTTAGTCCTTCTATTTTTGTGGTGGATGGGCAAGTTTCACTCTCTTATTCTCTCTTTGTTTTAAGGTATGCTCCAGAATGTTTAGAGAATTTTCGTTTTTCACAAGCCAGTGACGTGTGGTCCTTTGGAGTAACCATTTGGGAGATATTTACTTTGGGACGTCGACCACAAGAGTTTCTAGAAGCCATTGTACAAAGAGCTCAAAGCGAAAGAAAGCCTCCCTTAGAAGCTGTAAGTCTTTTCTTCTATACATTTGTAACAATTTATCATAAAGTAACAATAGATACAGAAGAAGTCCTAGGTCCATCCATCCATGTATGATAATTATTATTTCAAAGAGTAATCTTGTTTTATAAAAGGAAAAAAAACAGAAACAACAATGTTACACAAATAGGTTAAACTACAACCAGTGTTTCCCCCAAAAGGTGATTCATACCTGGCCCTCCCCCACCCTTTAATTTTAAATTTATGCTAAAAAACACATTGATTGAACATTTGTTACCAAATGTCATGTACCACTGATGCACTCCCCCACCCTTAATATTTATCCTGGGGGAAACACTTGACTACAATAATTACACAATAAAATTTGAAAGCTTACTCTGGGCCCAATTTTCTCTCAGCAACTCTGGATATCTAAAGTCATTATCAGCTTATTAGACTACCAGGTCCCATATCACTAGTTCTCACTACATCACTTATTAAATTAAGATATTGGATTTCAATGGTTCCATACTCATTGATATATACCCACTATCACATCTTTTTTTTTCTCATTAGCTCGCACATCACTTCAAGCAGAATCACAGATTGCCTATGTTGTCTCCCTGTTCGCAGCAGGTATATGATATTATAAAACGCCATTGTTGGTCATTACACCCAGAAAGAAGACTGGGGTTCTTACAACTGGAAAGATTGTTCAGCGATGAATATAAAAAAATGCTTGATGCTGACTCAACTTAACTTTCAGCTACAATGTTTTTTTGTTTTTTTCACAATTTTCAAATTTTTAAAATTCTTTTCTGTCTCTTAACTTGACTAGTTAATTAACCTGTTAAACTTCATACTGTGAAACATGTGCTGAATATTTTTTCAATCATTATTCTTTCATACCTTTCATTAATTATTTTTGTATTCTTTAAGTGTATGAAATCACTTCTGAACACATACTTACAAAGTACAACGAGGAGCTATATAGCTATAATTTACATGTATTGATAGGTCTTGCAGGCTCTTCCTGACCATATTTGGAAACTTTATTTCAAGACCTTCAAGGCTTGATATTGTGCAGTCTTGGGAATATAATTATTCTTAAAAAAAATACATCACCTGGATGTAAATGCAGTCTACTTCATGATAGTTGCACATGGCCATTTTCAGCTTTAATATATATTATATATATATCATTGCAGACATGTGAGCAAGATTACATGCAAACCTGCTTGCACATGTACAAAGATTTTCGTTACTCATCAGGTATATAGGTAGGTAGGTAGGTACAAGGCCTCACAGGATAGATAAAGACTGCTTGGAAAACAGGCTTAAGATATAGGAACCATGCTTTTATATATAGATTGTTTCAGGTTCGAATAATTAAATTAGCATTATAATTAGTAATTAAATACTAATCAATTTTTTAATTTAATCATAGTTGAGGTGACTCTGAAATAATGGGTGGGTCCGTGCATTGGTTTGGAGTTGAACAACATCATGCGAAGAAGAAATCGAGCCATCATAATCTGTTTTCTACTCGTTTTGGTGCTCACTTATTTAGTAGTTATTGAAGTAAATGACTGGAGCAAAAATGAAAAGGTTAGAATCATTGATTTGATTTGCAATCAACTAACAAAGCATGTAGGGCGCTTACCAGCATAGTCTGTAATGAATGAATCATGTCTCTAGCAACAATTTTGAACAGTCGGTTCTCAATTATATATATAAATATTATAAGTAATTTGTTATTATAATTATGATTGTACTATTATGTAATACCTGTGTATTATTATATAATAATTATTATACATTATAATTATTAATTATTATAATAATTATTATAATTATATATATAATTATATATAATTATATATATATTATATATAGTTATAATTATATTATGTATAATAATAATATTATTTATTTATTATAACTGTATAATAATTATACATACAAAACTGTATGTACAGCAATTTTAAATTCGATGTTGCCTAATATGGTATTTTAGCTACACAGTCATGTTAATTTTGTTGAGCAATGGCCACACTATGTATATGTATATGTGTTATACAACTATAAGTTTATGACAGACATATGACTTGAAGCAACATTAATGTATCTGGAAAATATATTTTGTGTTTGATAGACAATAGGTAATTCGAAAGGTGACATAGTTATTTGTTAGCAGGGCTTTATGTATAATTATATTTGTCAAACGCATTTGTTATTTTCAAGTATGCATTTAAGTTTGTGTGGTCCAACTTAATATCCATTATCGTTTGTATGAACAGTGTCATTCAAAAGATACTACTATGTGAATTTGCTTTCCCCATTAAATGGTTAGCACTCATTCCGTATGTCTAGGGTACAAGAAGCATGTGCCCCAAAGCCACAACATTTTTTTATAAACTATGTCTATAGTATATGTCATGAATGATGTACTACAATAATAGTAATACACATGCCTTCTCCATTCCTCTCCATGTGCATCTCCCCTATACTTATGTATTATGCATGCGCAAGCTACTGATAAGAAGATTCTCCATACATAAGCAAGCAAATGTATTCCCCTCAACCCATTCCACTCTGCCATTCATAAAAGTAAATGATGATCTTGATTCCAGATGATGGTAGGGCCTCAAGGGTGGCATGAAATTTTAACTGTTTATTAATTATTGTGGTCTCGCTAACTTTGCTTTTCTTTTCTCACATCCTGTTTTTTGTTGTATTTATATTCATGATAAACTTGAGCATAGAATAGTGCCATACCTTCAATATTAAAATTAGTTTGAAGTCTGATGCCTATATTCCTCAGTATTAAAATTAATTTGAAGTCTAATGTCTATATGCAATAACTATGCCATAGTAGATTTTGATATGAAATTATAATTGATTAATCATATATAAAGTAAATTTCTGTTTCTGTGTCTTCATCATTACTACACTGAAAGTAGTGTCAGGTGGAAACAAGTGTTATCATGATGTTCCATTACTCATGAATGGTTTTGAATAGTGATTTACAATTTACGCTCTGTATATAGTTTGGTGTAAATACAAGTGTTTTCTTGCACAGCTCACGAAGGGCTTTGAAATGTAGTGATGTACAAGTTGCACCAAGCACAGTAGTTGTACTGTTCTCCAAATACATGTTCCCTCAACTCATGAAGGGCTTTTGAAATATAGGAATGCATTAAGCATACCAGTTGTACTGTTCTCTAAATGCATGTTTCCAGAACAGTACAACTACTGTGCTTGCTATATTTCAAAGCCCTTCATGAGCTGAGGAAACATGTGTTTAGAGAACAGTACGACTACTGTACTTAACGCATTTCTATATTTCAAAGCCCTTCATGAGCTGTCTAAATACATGTTTTCTCAGCTCATGAAGGGCTTTGAAATATAGAAACAAATTAACCAGGGTAGTTGTACTGTTCTCTACGTATATGTTTCCTCACGTCATGAAGGGCTTTGAAATCATTATAGAATTGTAAAATTTCATTATAGTTGTGGTGTACTGTTCAATGACATTTGCTGGTAATGAATGTGTTAAACAAAACATGTCACATTCTGAGCCATGTATCTTTTGATCCAGTTATTTCACATGTCAATCTTCTCATCCCAGAAACATTCAACAAATATTTCGTGTCTACTGTGATAACAAGATACTTGATTTCCATGTATCTTGTTTAATTATTAAAAATTTCTAATAGGATATGAAGGAAATCAAGCAGTCGGTTGTAAAGTGTGACTGCACAAACCATTGTTGCTAGCTCCACCATGAAACATGAAATATTTGTTGAAGTACAACATATGACATAAACATAATTATATATATAATTATAATATATTATCCTCCATCATTGGGATGGCCCTATAGCTTCTACACTTACATAATTACATTACTGTTACTCATTGGTACTATTAGAGCATACATGAGAAGGTGTTGGCCTTCCATAATTAAATAACAACTTGTTTACACGATTTGTAGTATATTATCATGAGACATTGTTGATTTTAGTACTTATTAATTATATTCACTGTTTGGATTAAACACTTAATTTAATTTTGTCTCAATTTTTATGTAGAATTATAAATTTAAATTATTTTTGTATGAAAAGTAGTAAAACAAATGAAGATATATAACCATTTTATTACAATAGTAGGTGTATGAACCCAAATAAAGTCTGCTCACATTCATGATATCTTCAAAATTAGAATATGATGACTTTATATTATTATAGTGTATAGTTTAATGTCATAAGGTTAATACATGATTATACTGTAACTCAATAATGAAGCAATGGATTGAAACAACAAAAGGATAATTGTATGAAAATGGTGCAAGTAAAAAGATTGTTGGTCATTCCAAATTAAAGTTATAACATTTTTATGAGGTCACGGTAAAGTACTTTCACATAATCATGACAATGCATTTGAAGTTTTTCAATATTTTCATTTCATATTATAATTATTATCTGCAAAACGTGAAAACTATTATTTTCTATAGCATATGAAATATAGTCAGAGAATAATAGAAAGATCGAAAGAATGGAAGAAACAAAAAAAAGAACGACAGGAACGCATTCAAAAATATTTAGGAATGTCAAAACAAGGATATACTGGTTTGGAGTCCAAATTTCAACAAGAAAGAAAGCCTCGGGGTGATCTAAATGAATTTGCACACGAGAGGCAGAATAGTAATTTGAGACGAAGATACTTTAACAAATTAACTAGAGAGGATGAGAATTTGACAGACAATGAAAAATGGACAAAAAGGGAGAGTATACCAAAATATGGAGATAGTGTTACTCAAACAGCCAGCTTTACACAACAGGTTTTGAAAGAGAAGAACTTGGAAAAGGAAGACAGGATACTGTCTGGTCCTTCTCAAACTACTGATGCAGTATTATCAAAAATTAAGAAAGATTCTCATGATTCAATTACAGACAACATGAAGTCACAAATAGAACGCATCACAGAAGCTTTAATAGCAAAGTCTAACAAATCACTGTTGCTAGGTTCTGTCTTTAATCCTGAAGGATATTTAGCTGCTCAACACATGACTAAAGGGACAGGTAGCCCAATGAAAAGATTCCAGTTTAATCAAATAGCAAGTGATAGTACAAGCTTTGATAGAGTGCTGTGGGATATACGAAATCCGGTGTGAGTTTGCATAAGAGATAAAATATGATTGAATATTTTCAAGATAGATATTCTAAATGCAAAACTAATTTCCTCTTGAAACTTTATCCATCATGCACATGTTACTATGAGAAAATGAATTCTTTAATTACATGGTAGATAATAGTTACTATATTAGATTAAAGGCTAGACATGTACTACAATACTCCAACAAGAAATCACAACTTTAACAAACATTCCTTACATTTATCATACATGTTAGCATTCCTTATGTTCATCATACATGTTAGCATTCCTTATAATGCCAAATACTTGATTATATATATAATCTGTTTATGCCATGTATATGCAATTAAGAATTTTGTGTTTTCAAGCTATCAATCCATTCTTCACATCCCAACATCTGTCATCCAGTGTTTCCCCCAAAGTGTGGTAACATGGTGCTCCCCCGCCCTTTAATTATAAAGTTTATGCTGAAAAACACTGTTTATAACACTGATTGAACACTGCTGACCAAACATCATGTACCACTGATACACTCTTCCATCTTTAATATTTATCCTGGGAGAAACACTGTGTCATCCATCTTTCCAATCAACACATCTAGGTATTAAGTATTCTTTGAGCAACTCGATCTGCTATCACAAATACATGCAAGCTGTGCAATGATGAATTAATTGTTAACTCAATGTTGTAGGCTTATTCCTGTCATATCTTCATTCATATGTGTGTGTGTGTGTGACCGTGGAAGAAAATGGGCCTTAAAAAATGTGACTGTGCAAGCAAAATCAGTCTTTTTTGAATTTCAAGTTTTACCACATGCTTATGTTTAACTGTTTCTTAGACGACTAGTGCCAGAATCTAATGAAATTTGGTATCTAGGTAAGACAAGAACTTGTCTTGAAGAGTTGAAAGTTTTATCTAAAAAGACAACTAAAAATTATCAATTGAACAAACCACTTTTGAAAACAATTGAAAATCAATGATTTTCGCATGCACAGTCACAAATAATGATTTTGGACAAATGCTCTCACTATTCAGCCATTTTTTACAGGAAGCCAACCAAATTAGGTATCCAAGAAGAACGACTATGTCTTCTATATACCTCATTTGGATGTGTTTTTATACAAAATGGCCGAAAAGCAAAAATCATTATTTCCCTAAAGATTTCTGCAGTCATAAAGTCTCATTTGAGCAGCCAATTTTCTTAGTTTTCCCAAAAGACAGACACATAGACACACAATAAGATTACCATATCCTTCTGCCTACACTTTACGGCAAGGGTAATAATTATAGTATATGCATAAATTGGATTGTATTATAATTGTCTATCCTGTATTTTTTGCTAATGATACATTTTAATAAGTAAGATGATGTGTGCTGTACTCTAAAGATATTCATCCACTCATCCTATCTATCTATCTATAATATGCATTATTATTCTTATTTCAGCTGCAAGTCTAAGTACTCATCAGTGAATCTTGATGAATTGCCTAAGACATCAGTCATCATTTGCTTTCATAATGAAGCTAGATCTGCTCTACTTAGGACTATATATAGGTGAGATGACATTTATATTATTACACATAATTAGAGGTGAGTGTTGCTGTATAAACAATCCCAGTTTACTAAAGGTCATTCACCTGACCTCAGAAAAAAGTTCATAACTTTAGTTTGGAATGATCTACAATCTTTTTACCTGCATAATTTTGATATAATTATTCTTCCCCTTCCCGTTCTTCTTTGTGTATGTCAACCTCAATCTATATGGTATAATCATGTATTAATCTTATGACATTAAACTATACACTATATTGTATATAAAGTCATCACATCAGGTTATTATGGATGTAAACAGACTTTACAATTTATAATCAGAGAGTGTTGATGTATAAACAATTACTACAGTCTATAATCAGAGAGTATAGCCTTTTAAATACTATATTACTAACACTTTTATTGCAGAACATAAAATGTTATGTTAAAAATGGTGTAGTAGTTGTAAAACTGTCATCACACACGCAGTGAAGAAGTGTTAACATGAACACATAATAATCCATAAACTATATTTAGTACAGCGAGCATATATTTGTACTATATAGCACTATAGTGAGATGTGATTATACAATAGTTACTAGTCCCTGACATACATGTCCCATCGGGACACTCCATTATAGTAATTTCTCAAATGAATGGAATTGAACAAACTAAATTAAATGATGTGGAATGAATACTACAAACCAGACAATCCCACAAAGGAATCACCTTATTAGGACCAAATACACTTTCCTGATTACAGAGGTTATCCTCATTTCAGAGGTGAATTATATTATACAGCACAGTTCGTTGGGACACTTTAATAAAGTGTATTCATACAGGGGTGTCCTCTTTCGAGGAGCTTGGAATAATAAGTAGGTTCCACTGTATATCATAAAATGAGATTACTGTAACGATTCCTCCCTCCACTTGCAAAGGATAATTAAGAATGTGACAATGTGTATGTATTGGTTAGAGGAGCTGTAGTATATATGTGTATGTATTAGTTAGAGCAGCTGTACTGTACATGTGTATGTACGTATTGGTTAGAGCAGCTGTAATGTATATGTGCATATGTACGTATTAGTTTGTGTATATATGTATTAGTTAGAGCAGCGGTAATGTATATATGTATATGTGTATACGTATATATTAGTTTGTGTATGTATTAGTTAGAGCAGCTGTAGTATATATGTGTATGTATTAGTGATAGCTTATGAGTGATGAAGGCACAAAGGGTATTGTAGTAATTGTACATAATGTATATGCCTATATTACAATTAGACTATGGGGTAAATCTGCAGGTATTGCAGCTGGATACTCCTTTATGGATTCACTTCTCAAACTTCTTGATTGCATGTACTATAAGGTTATGAACTTGTGATAGGCAGACATAAGAAAAATAGAAGCATATAAAGGAAAACTGAAAAAGTCAGGAATCCATTTAGGGATTGAACCTATGACCTTCTGAGTAAGGCACCTTACCATCCAAGTGACTGGATCCTTAATGACAGAGGAGTGTAGGATTGTACTAATCCCAAAGCTAGCTTCAAACCTAGCCTAGCTGTTACTATAAGATTATAGTTAATTATTATAACGTCTTTTTTCTTATCAGTGTTCTAAATCAAAGTCCTTATGAACTATTGAAAGAGATTTTGTTAGTGGATGACTTCAGTGAAGATCGTAAGTGACAATCTACCTGTCATAAATACAAAATTCAGCATAATATCAAATTTTCATTTATGATAGAATTTTTTATACATTCTGATATTGATTATTAATTTGTTTGCTTTTCAGCATTAGATGGAGAACTGCTTAAAACTATCCCTAAAGTAAAAGTTATACGACTGGAGCATAGACAAGGTAAGCAAAATGTATGTCAGTTATGATTGTAGCAAACTCTGTTTTATTCAAACAGCAGCGTTGTAATATTGCAGGCATTAAAATACTATAGTCTGTTCACATTCACAATGACTTCAAAATTAGGCTGTGATGATTTTATATGTATTATCATGTGTAACTTGATAATGAAGCTATGGATTGAACCTTGATGTACACAAAAAAGAACGGGAAAGATGATATATATTAAAAGATACAGCTAAGATGTTATTGATCATTCCAAACTAAAGTTATGGAAATTATTTGAGATCAGAGTGAATGTGAGTAACCTTTGGCTTTATTGAATTACATATTTCTGTACAGCATCAGCCTTTTATATTAACATTCATTGAAAATGTTGCTGTTACACTACCCTTCTAGCTTCTACCAGGTTTATTATCTTAGTTTGCACATAGCCCTGAAAAGACATGAATACAGTATGTAACTATTAGCTGGTTAGGTATACAGTATGTAACTATTGACTGGTTAGGTATACATTATGTAACTATTGACTGGTTAGGAATACAGTATGTAACTATTGACTGGTTAGGTATACAGTATGTAACTATTGACTGGTTAGGAATACAGTATGTAACTATTAGCTGGTTAGGAATACAGTATGTAGCTATTAGCTGGTTAGGAATACAGTATGTAACTATTGACTGGTTAGGAATACAGTATGTAGCTATTAGCTGGTTAGGAATACAGTATGTAACTATTGACTGGTTAGGAATACAGTATGTAACTATTAGAATAGTATCAAGCCAAAACATAAAATTAACTATCTGTTTTAGTACAAGATAATTTGTCTAGCTAGTTATTAGTGTTGATCCTGGTCATTGTAACACTCTACTTCATTTCATTTCTTATTTACACAGGTTTAATACGTGCTAGACTTGCAGGTTCTACTGCTGCTGTAGGGGAAGTATTAGTATTCCTTGATAGTCATTGTGAAGTAACTATTGGCTGGCTAGAGCCTCTTCTTGTGAGAATTAAAAAAGTAAGTTACAGTGGATATTTTGAACCTTATTAGGTAGTATTAATATCTGATAACTGCACTGATAGTGCGTATATCTATTATATTATAAGCAAGTATAGATTATTAGATATGAGAGTGTACATGTTGTGTTCATTCTAAAGGCATTTTGGACATGCCTCTCTCTGTCTCCCTCCCTTCTCTCTCTGTCTCTGTCTCTTGTCTCTGTCTCTCTGTCTCTCTCTCTGTCTCTCTCTGTCTCTCTCTCTCTCTCTGTCTCTGTCTCTCTCTCTCTTTCTTCCCACGTAAGGACAAGAAACATGTAGTATCCCCAGTCATAGACATTATTAACAAGGACAACATGAAATATGTTACCGCCAATTCCAACATTAAAGGTGGGTTTGGACCCAATCTGCACTTTAAATGGGAGGTGCTAAACTATGAGCAGATGCAGCATAGAAGAGACGACAGCACATCACCAATAGTTACTCCTGCAATTGCTGGAGGCCTGTTTGCTGTTGATAAAGATTTCTTTGAGTATATTGGAAGCTATGATGATGAGATGGAAATTTGGGGAGGAGAAAATGTTGGTAAGCAGTCCTTTGTGTGTGTGTGTGTGTCTGTCTGTCTGTCTGTCGGTCTATCGATCTGTCTGTCTGTCTGTCTCTGTCTTGTGTGTGTCTTTCTGTGTTTGTATGGGTGTGACTGTGTGTGTGTGTGTCTGTGTGTCTGTCTGTCTGTCTGCCTGTCTGCCTGCCTGCCTGTGTGTGTCTTTCTGTATCTGTATGTGTGTGACTGTGTGTGTATGTCTGTGTGTGTGTCTGTGTCTGTCTGGGTATGTGATTGTGTGTTTCATGTATTTATCTTTGTGTCCATATTCAGAAATGTCTATGCGTATTTGGATGTGTGGTGCCACACTAGAAATCATGCCCTGTTCTCGTGTCGGACATATTTTTCGTTCAACAATGCCTTATGGGTTTGGACCAGGAAAAACATACCATAGTACTGTAACAAAGTAAGTGTTCAGTGGTGTGGAAACAACCAGTCATGCATGACATAACTTTAGTGAATGTCTGGTAATTAGAATGACATGGACATAAATCTAGTGAATGTCTGGTAAATAGAGAGCATGACATGACATGGACATAAATCTAGTGAATGTCTGGTAAAGAGAGAGCATAACATGATATGGACATAAATCTAGTGAATGTCTGGTAAATAGAGAGCACGACATGACATGGACATAACTCTAGTAAATGTCTGGTAAATAGAGAGCATGACATGACATGGACATAAATCTAGTGAATGTCTGGTAAATAGAGAACATGACATGACATGGTTTAAACAGGTCAACAGCATGCAGTATTTCCACACTCCTGGATATATTCATGGGATCATAGCAAATTGATGTTATAATTGAATGGTGATATGCATCTATTAATGTATCTTTTTGCTACTTTTTAATAGAAACTTGCGTAGAACAGCAGAGGTTTGGATGGATGAAAAAAAGAGTATATTTTATAAAGCTCAGCCTGCAGCAAAAAATATTGAATTTGGAAAGTAAGTATATGAGAGTGACGAAACGTTTCTTTACACTCTTCAGATTTTGTTGTTTAATATAAACAGATTGGGATGCATTCTCAATTCAGTTTATGCAACAGAATCTGCAGATTGTGCAAATTCTCAGATTTTGCGGAATATAAATATATATATACATAATTATATATCAGGCTTTCATACAGAAATGTAATCTGGGGTGGGAATGACAGCAAAGGCGAATTATCCAAGGGGTTTTAAGGTACATGTGTGTATTTCCCCATGACATATTTAAATGTAGGTTCTCACTGCTTCTGGTGGCTTCTGGGGGCTGTAGCTGATATTAAAATATGTTCCAGAGGTGTAAATATTCATCATATTCAAAAACCACAAATGCGCTACTTTATAGTATTAAACATTGGAAACTCTAGGGGGTGGGGAACGAGGGAAATCCCACCCCCCTCCTTTTGTATGAAACCCTGTATATTATAATGTTATCTCTTCTGTGTTCATAATGTCATATATCTCTATGAATCAATCTATTTTATTTTTCTGTATTTATTTGTTCATTCATCTCAGCATTTCATCAAGACTAGCATTAAAAAAGAGATTAAACTGTAAATCATTTGATTGGTTTATCAGCAATATATATCCCGAATTCAAGTGAGAAATGTGAACACCACAGCTAAATAAAGTCTGCCTACATTCAATCGGTCCTTTTATATATACTGCTATTGGATATCCTAAAGGCCAAGTGAATATGGACAGACTTTGTGTCAAGTTTAATTCACACAGACTTATATAGTTTTTGTGTCAATTCATTCTAATATTATACTCAGATGTATACAATAATTAATGTTTAGGTGGATTGATTGGATACATGGATGGATTGATTAGATTGAATAATTATATGGTATATAGATGAAAGGATATATGGTCACATAGATAAGATTACATTGGATAAATGTGAATAAAGAATGGATGCATGGAATGAAGAAATGGATGAATGGATATGAATGGATTTGGATTACCAAAGGAGTTGATATATGGATCATACATGAATCAGTGTGCATGTAGCAGCCATTTTCACATTTATCTCTTGCACAGTGGACAGAAAATAATTACAGAACAATATGGACAGCTTCATCTTGACAGAATTGGTTGCCTTAGTTACGAACAGTCTTCCCGTTCTGTTGTTATGACACTTTGTGAGCTCCCTCTAAAAGGACCTTCAAGCAATCAAGTATGTAATTAGATTCAGTGTCTTGTTACTTTGTTATAATGATTATAATTATACAATAATTAGACAAATAAAAAGACAAATTATTGCACATAATGTATATCACATTATAATACATGTACATAATTGAACATGTATAGTTGCATACATACAATCATAATCATTGTGGTTAAAATAATCATTATAAATATGGGCATATATAGTACATGTTGGATTAAGAAGTATTGCTGCTACGATAAGGAAAATATACATTACTTATTTAAATGCTTATGTCATGACATATCCTACCACAACATGAAGTGGCGTGACATGGAATATTCATGACATAAAGTGGAATATTCACTATATTACTGTTATGAACACAATGGTAGCTATTATCAATGAATTGAATAAGGTTCAAGAATAAAATTCTCCTCTACTATATAAATATGTCATGCATGGTTATCACAGATATATGATGTATCATTATATCATAACTGCACTATTAAAAAGCCCAATAAATGGTTGGCTGGAATAGTCTTTAATTATAATTACTATCATATGAATTTCTATTTCCTCCAGGCTTGGGTAATTACTGATGATGGACAGATTAAACATCAAAGTTTATGCCTAACTAAAATGGAAAATTCATCACAACTTTACCTCACACAATGCGTCTCTAAAGGAACTGAACCACATTCTTCTAACCAGACATTTAAACTGACTAAAGACAGTTCAGTTGGTACAATTATACATGCAGAATCTAATTTGTGTTTGGACATACAAAAAATGTTAACAGACATAATTGTACTCTTACAAACTTGTGATGTTAATAGTAGAACTCAACAGTGGTTATCCATTGTATAATAGGGCATATAGTTCTCTTATTATATTATATAATTATTATACTGAGTTTATTTTTTCTACTTATGTGTTTTGTTTTTTTCACAAAACTACCCAAAGTGATTTTGTATCAGGAAAGATAATTTTAAAATTCCAATCTATTGATTTTGCTTGTTCATGAAATTATAATTATATGACATAACATAGGCAGGAGTATGGTTAAACTGCAGAGATTACGAAAGGTTGGTCAAGTACAGAAAAAAGAAAGATCCTTCAAATTGGAAAAAAATATTTTAAGAGAAAGAATATCCAACAAAAAAAAAGGTATGAAGAGTGTTAAGCCTTAGTTTGTAAAATGGAGAAAAGATAAATAAGATAAACTAATATAGAGAAATATCTTACAAGAAGAAAGAAATAAAATTGAAAGATACTGACAGAACCTTAAGTTAGCCAATGGAAGTATGAGACATTTCATAACTACGTAGATACATTGGATATACTTATATATATATATATATACTGAGTCTGTATAAGTAATCATAATTATTATGCATCGTCATCACATTGTATTGATATAATAATTATATACACATGTAGTCACTAAAAACAATGATAAAACAAGAAATAGAGAAACCACATGATATACTGAGTTCTGTATAAGTAACCATAATTATTATGCATCTTTTTTGTGTATTGATATATACTATATACAGTCACTAAAAACAATAATTGTAAAACACAATGTATTATATATACAGATAGAGAGACCACATGATATACTGAGTTCTGTATAAGTAATGAATTATGCATCCTCTTCTTCCTCTTCATGAACAATAGTAATACCTAACAACATAGATATATACATTACATACATATAGCAACTATAATATAATAAAGCTCCATGTTTTCTTATGTGTGGAATATGTACCATCTAGTTTCTTGAGCTTTGGTAGTCTTTTAATGACTTGATCTCTCCAATCACCTTCTCCACTATGTTTCTCCTCAAGAGGATTACCTAATGACAGTAAAGAACAAGCATTATTTCTATGACCAAGGACGTATTGACTCCAAGGGGGAGAGGGCATACAATTGTGAAATGGCAAAATATGCATGAATTTATTTTTAGTAACGTTTTGGTATACCATTAGTATATTGTGGAAGTCGCACCTCTTTTCGTATACTATGCACTATTTAACCTTCAGAGTCAATATGCCCTTGCTATGACTTGTACATTATACTTTTAAAGTGATTTAATATTCTACTCACCAACAAATACTAGATCTTCCAGTTTACTCAATTCAGCAATCTTCATGAATTCTGCCCATTCCTTGACATTATTATTAGACATATACAATACCTACACAATGAGATAAGTAGATTATATTTTATAATCAAACACTTTACAAGTAGAACTGATGATGGGTAACCAAATTATAACACTGCAATCACAATGATAGTTAAAGAGATTCACACTTATGAAGTTACAGTTTCTTGGTTAATATCATTAGGGCATCGGAGTCTTTCCTCATTCAGTATACCAAAAGATATTAACAAAAATTACTCTGCATTACTAGGTACAAAGTGTACTGTATAAAATCTTAAATTGTCAAAACTTGTACATGTATGGTAGGCCAACATACAATTTGCTTTAATTAAGTAACTTCATGACAATAATATATCCCGCAATCTAAAATACACGAAATAGTGTGTGTGTGAGTCTATGACTCTGTGTCTGTGCATGCATGTGTGTGTATATGTGTAAATATGTGTATATATGTGTATATATGTTATTTATATGTGAGTGCATATGGGTGTGTAATGTGTATATGCATGTATACATCTTGTGACACACTATGTATAATTCTAATGAATGTGTTACATCTATTAAGTATATTTTGATGGAATACATATGTACATGTATATTAAAAGTTTGGTCATTAGTCTCATTACCTTAAGTTTAGATAGAACTGAAATACCCCGTAATTTCTCTATGAGATTATATGATATCCACAGCTCTTCTAAAGTATCTGAAACAGCCTCAAGACCTGTCAGATTCTTGATGAGGTTACGACCAAGAGATAAAACTCTCAAATTCTCTGAAGAAAGAAAAGTGGCACAGTTGTATTTCACAAATTAGAATCATGAAAAATATGATTGATATAATGTTAAATGACACTGCACTGTTTATTATAACAGTTCATAGAAAAGTAGTTTAGTCCACTTATACATGTATATACATGTATGTGTGTAATGTTTCAGCCCAACTTAACCTGAGCCATTTAAACTAACAAACTCACTGGATTTAGAATTTGGAGTCAGTTTAATAACATTTCGTGGGTGAATATTTAAACATCCAGGTTGTTGCATTCAACAACCGGGATAAACTACTATGTATTCATATAATACCATGTCTCTGAGTTATGTATTAGTACATTACATACTAGTACGTGACTCTGAGGTGTGGTGCAGTTGAGAATAATAGTGAAGTCAGATATCCCACATGGTCTTTCCTTTTACAAAGGAAGGTCTGGACCACACAGATGAAAAACTATTAACTTACTTAGTCCATTCAAATTAGTGATTTTATCAATACAGTTGGAAGACAGGGAGAGAACTCTAACAATGAAATTATACATGTATGTTATTATCAAATTATAGTAACTTACTCGCATTTGGCAAGGTTAGATAGTGAAGCATCCATCTTTTCAATGGGTGGAAGTTGCATAAATAACTTGATTGTTGTTGCTTCTTTAGAATTTTCACCAGTTTTTTCCTCCCATTTGGCAAGTGCATCTTTGATGGATGTACCTTTAGACTAGAAAGATTTGATTGGATTAATAGATTATAATATTATAAGTCTGCTATTACCATTTTTCTTGTTGTTTCTCTGGGTCAATGTAACCATGGCAATAACAATATATCTTTGGATATTATTCGTAAATATCCGTTTATGACTCTGGCATGGCCACCAATGAAGGAAGTGAAGGTATTGTGTCACTTATACTAACTGATCTTCATTGTTTAATATTTATCTCAGTTTTTAAGCAAGATGAAGCTACACTTTCACAGATAGAAAGCATTCAGAAAGAGGTCAAAACAAGTAAAAGTGGCTGATTGAATTTATCTAATCTATCTATTATAAAATAAATCACAGATTGCTGATAGCAGTGAGTTGGTTGGTAATATAGATGATATTGAAGTGTTAACTCAAGAATATGCACAAGATGATGTTGTATATCAAACAAAAATACAGGTAATTCAATGTACACTCTCCCTTTTGCTCCATTTAACAGTATAATATATATATATATATAGTATATAATTATGTATATTATATATATATATATATATATATATATATATATATATATATATATAATATACATATATATATATATATATATATATATTATATACATATACTAGTGAACATTCGCAGAAATTCTGTGAACTACACCAGACTAATATATACCGGTATTTGCTATTATTCTTTATTCATTATTTTATCTTTGCAGTTGCATGACTGAATCCAGTGGGTTTCTATGATTGTAGGGATGAATTCAAAGTTCTTTAGTCTTCTCTTCATCTTCTTACTCTGAAAATTGAAGGCTCACATTCATTTATATTCTTATCATCTTAGTTCTCTAACTCTTGTCTTCCTTTCTTGACTTCTCCATTTGCAAAATTGTGGGCACGGTTTTACCTTGTTGCTATGGTTTCTTCAATGTAGCTTGACCTTTGAACCATGATGTACGTTACAAGGACAATTATATGTAGATAATTAAATTATTCCCCGTTTGAGTGACTTTTAGTCACATGATATATACTCATTTCCTCTGTGTGGGATGAGTTTCCCACCATATTCTTTGTTTGGGAAATGCACCTCAAGAATGTACTATAGAGAAAACATTGTATAAAAATTTATTATAATAACATATATCTATATATAATTGTCCTTGTAACATACATCATGGTTCAAAGGTCAAGCTACACAGGAGAAACCATGGTGACAAGGTGAAACCATGACCACAATTTTTGCGAAGTCGAGAAAGGAAGTGAACAGTTAAAGAACTAAGATGATAAGAATAAGAATGGATGTGTGGGCTTCGATTTTCAGAGTAAGAAGGTCACAAAAAAAAAAGAGGAGAGTTAGAGAACCTTGAATACATCACTACTATCATCCAATGTTCGAAACCCACTGGATTCAGTTAACTAAACTACATGTATAACTAAATTACAGGTCTACTGCAATAACTACAACTAACTAAAACGAAAATTGGCAAATAGGGCACTTTTAGTTAGTTAACTAAAACTAAAACCCTTCAGTAAGCCCAATATTATTTTAGTTAATTAAACTATAACTAAAAGTGGTCATTATTGTCATACTAAAACAACACTAGTCTACATATACATGTATATACATGTAAAACACATCCACAGGATTTATTGAAGAGGTATAAGACATTACGACGAACACGAGGTGATGGAAACTGCTTCTTTAGAGCATTTGCTTTTGCATATCTAGAAATGATGTTAACAGATAAATCTGATCTTCCCAGGTATGGACTAAATTGATTTTGAACATATCATACAACTAAAGAATTTATAATTCTCAAACATTATTATCACAAACTTCATTGTTTACTTGTTTACTAACAGGGTTAACAAATTTTCAGTAATTGTAGGACTGAGTGTCAGAGTGGTTTAACTTATAAAACAGTACTATAACTATACCAAGGTTAACAAAAAAAAAACGTCAAAATGTGTTTCAGGAGCAGAGAAATGTTTTAAATATTTCCTATTTCATGGTAGGGTATATCATACAATGTTTATGCAATACGTCCACTCTCAGTCAGACCACTCTGGCTCTCGGCCCTTTGATTATTATTTATGTTTGACTCTGTGATGTGACTACACCACACATCACAATCAGATTTAAAGAGACAGTAGAAAAGAACAAGATATCATTATTAAAGATGGGATATCCTTCATTCACACTAGAAGATTTTCATGACACAGTAAGTTAACTGTCATACTATATCATCATTACCACTCATCATTCATTTGGAATCAGCCATTGACACAATAATTTTAAAATGGTTAACCACTTTTCAAACTGCTGTTCTGATTTGAATGTACTAGTTTGGTTAACTAGTGATGGGTGATACCAGAGTGGAATCATTACTGATAGTATTGAGTACTAAATGAATGAATACTGGACTGTACATGCACAAATATATGCTATGGTGCCATACCTTATTATCATGAAACTTTTAATTGATCATCAATGAAAAAAGGTTTTGTATCTACGCAATGGTATCAACTTGATAGTAGTACTGGTATTGAATATCTGAGTACCGTTGTATCATATTGCCTATCAATATGATAACAGCCATGCTGGTATATTCCTCAATGAATAGGTTATTATTATGACAGTGTTCCCCCAAAGAGTGGTACCATGGTGCTCCATCCATTTAGTCTTGCTCCTCACCCTTTAATTTTAAAGTATGTTCCAAAACACTGTTTTATAATAATTATAACGCTAATTGAACATTTTTTATACAAGTGTTTTGACCAAATGTTGCTTAACGAGGAAACTAGAATAGCACAAGTGCTAATATTAACCAGCTCCCCGGGACCAACGGCTTTACATCCCCTCCGAAGGATGCGGTGATAAACACCTTCTCATTTTTGAGGGTAGAGCTGAGTAAACTCATAGGCGAGAGAAAAAGCCTGACCCTAGTGGGGCTAGAACCTGCAACCTTTCGACTGCAGGCTAGCACTTTAACCAGCAGGCCACTAGAACCCCATTTTTTGGAGCAAATATCATGTACCACTGATGCACTCCTCCATCCATCCTGGCACTGATTATGGAGTTTTTTTTTCCAGTTCATAGATGTGGTGGATACAGTTTCAAAGTCTGGAACATCATTATCAGATTTATTACAGGTACGTTATATATAGTTAGAATCACACACGTCAAGCACATCTAATCTAATCTGTAGATGTTTCAAGACCAGGGACAGTCAGATTATGTTGTGTGTTATTTAAGAATAATAACATCAGGTTATTTACAAGCAAATGCTGACTTCTATACCGCTTTTATCGATGAAGGTCGTACTGTGAAGGAATACTGCAGCACAGTAAGTGATTTTAATGATTTAAACTTCTAAAGAAGAGATTAGCCTTGTATAGCCAGCAATGCAGAGTGGCCACACCCATCATTAGCAAAGTGCCTTTTGAAACTACTCACTATACTTTCTAAAACTGCCCATGATGTTAATTATATTGTACAATCCTAATTGTTAATCATTTGAAAACATGGTGAATGACCTTTTGTTAACACATTTCAAATTTTGATCCATTGCTTCATTATTGAGTTACAATATTATAATGTACGTAACCTTATGACATTAAACTATACACTATATTACATATAAAGTCATCACAACCTAATTTAAAGGTCATCAAGACATCCAGTGTCCATATTGTTTTGTTCTTATAGGAGGTAGAACCAATGTACAGAGAGGCAGATCATTTACATATATCAGCACTGACCGCTGCTCTTGGGGTGTGTGTTAGAGTCACATATATGGATCGTACTGATGGAGGACAAGTTAATCAACATGATTTTCCAGAAGGAAGCATTCCTCAAATCCATCTTCTCTATCGACCTGGACATTATGATATAGTGTATGAATAATTATAGCAGTTTGGCTACAGTGGTTCCAGCTGTATTCTATTTTTCAAAATGAAACATGTAATCACTATAATGTGGTATGCTATTGTTAATATCATGCAACTTCATATAATTTATTCTATTTTCAATGAAGCAGTTATAATTAATCCTGTGGTAAACTACTATAGGCACATATGATACGATACTATATACACTCCTTCTGCTGGGTGGTGTGCACAGCTGATTGGACATGTTATTAACCCTTGCTTGCATAGGTACATGGAGTGGAGGGTTGCTGTAATCAGTTTTCTGTCTGTGTCTTCCTGAACAACTAACAACATTGGGACTTCAATCGATCCACCAATAGAATTATACTACACTTTATAAAAAATATATATACATATTGCTATATAGGATATTGTTAGCCATGAAATTTCTCATGAATTTTACTAAATAGCAATTCAATCAAAATCATACTATAGATATCAAACAGGATAAGTCATTTAGATTGTGAATTCTAATGTGTACATTACACTAGTCTTTTGGTCCTAACATATCTTCAGGGCGTACCCATTCATCAAACTGCTTCTCAGTCAAATAACCAGTCTTTAGTGCAGCCTGTTTGAGAGTGGTACCCTCCTTGTGAGCAAGCTTGGCAATTTCCGCCCCCTTCTCGTACCCAATGTGAGGATTTAGGGCTGTGACTAACATCAAAGATTCATTTAAAAGTTTATCAACCCTCTCTTCATTAGCTCGTAATCCATCAATACAATTAGTAGTGAATGATTGACTAGCATCACCAAGCAAACGTACTGACTGTAGTACATTACGTACTATCAGAGGTTTAAATACATTGAGTTCAAAGTGTCCATTACTTCCTCCTACACTTACTGCTGTTTGATTACCCATGACTTGAGCAGCTACCATTGTCAGAGCTTCACATTGAGTTGGATTCACTTTCCCGGGCATTATGCTACTACCTGGCTCATTTTCAGGAAGCAACAATTCTCCAAGACCACAACGAGGTCCTGAGCCTAAGAAACGAATATCATTAGCAATTTTCATGAGGCTACAAGCTATGACATTCAAAGCCCCATGTACTTCAACAAGTGCATCATGAGCAGCCAATGCTTCAAACTTATTCTTGGCACTAGTGAATGGTAGACCAGTCAATACTGCCAATCTTTCTGCTACCTTCTCGGCAAACCCAACTCTGGTATTTAGACCTGTACCCACAGCAGTACCGCCTATTGCTAGTTCATAAAGATGGGGCAATGTGGCTTTTACTCGTTCAGTGCTATATTCTACTTGAGTTGCATAGCCACTGAACTCTTGTCCCAATGTTAATGGAACAGCATCCTGCAATATAAGGTATATATGTTTATATAATATATATAAGATTAGTAATTTGATTCCACTTAATATCAAAGGTACCGCCAGTACTATATTTTCCATACAGCACTAAATTCACCAGTGTGAATGCTGTAGGGTTGAGAAGCTCATCAGCATGAGATTAACTTGCACTGGTGCTTTAACTAATCCATTATAATTATATTATATCACATATATTTCCAGTACAGTAGGGAACTTTTTAATCATGGGCTCCTGATGTGGTTTAAATATAGTACAGTTTAGTGTAACACTAGTGGCATCTTTGATGTTAAGTTGCATCATCATACTATAACACCTGTTAATGTACTAATAATAATTACATATTTTTTTCATAATAATAATCATAGTTATATATATTTTATTATAATTATAAAACTATATTTATTATTATAATTTATGTTACCATGGCAGGCTTGGGATCAAAGACATTAAATAAACCATTGTAGTTGACCCCAAGCCTATAACCACAGTTACTAGCTGTACTTAATTTTTGATATAATTACAAGAAAGTGTAGTTAGCTGCACTCTAACATATACATATACATTACTACATGTATATAATCATAATTATAAATTATACTTATCTATAAATTATAAATACTAATTTGCAATACACACCTGAGTATGAGTTCTACCAATCTTGATTATATCCTTAAATTCGTCACTTTTCTTTACTAAGGACTGATGTAGTGCCTGAAGTCCTGGTATGAGTCTGCTGTTTATCTCCATGGCAACTGCAATATGCATTGCAGTAGGAAATGTGTCGTTAGAGCTCTGGCTCCTAAAGTGAAAATGTTTCAAACTTAAAGGATAATGTAACTAGATTTACAATTATGTTCTCAAATTGATTATTATTGAAAAGAGATTTTACTACTAATCTGATATACCGACCCAATATATATATATATATATATATATATATATATATATATATATATATATATATGGTTTCTGATTTTCTTTCAATGAAAATGAGCATAATTATCAAAGTGATTAATGATGTTATAATCACAAGAAATGAATTATTAGCACACTTATTACAATATTGATTACAAGTACATCTTTTAGAAATAACTGATATCGATACAAGAAATAATGGGTGATAATGACTGATCAATGAGTGATCACTAATCCAATTATTGGTGTATCACTAATAATTATAATTAATCAAATAATTGTGTAACATGGTTGGACATGACCTCACACTCAAGTGAGTCAGTGCAACTTTTGCCAGGAGAGAGAGACAAATAAATTTTTCTAAATATACACTATACTTAAACTCTCAGTGATGTCACTGTTATTAAAATTTTGCTATCTAAAGGTCATTCATGTTCACCATGACCTCAGAAAAATGTTCATAACATTAGTTTAGAATGTCCAACAATCTTTTTACCTGCACCATTTTCATATAATTATCCTTCCCGTTCTTTTTTGTGTATGTCAAATTTCAATCCATTGCTTCATTATTGAGTTACAGTATAATCATGTATTAACCTTATAACCTTAAGCTATACAATATATTACATATAAAGTCATTACATCATAGTTTTGAGGACATTGTAAATAAAGTATTAACCAGATATTACTGACTGACCTATTAACATGATCATTAGGGTGCACTGGATCTTTAGAACCTAGTTTTCCTCCAGACAATTCTATAGCTTTGTTGCTGATAACTTCATTTACATTCATATTTGTTTGAGTACCAGACCCTGTCTGCCATACCACAAGAGGAAAATGATCATCCAATTTCCCTTCTGACACCTAAATTAATTGAAAAAAAAATAACCAGAAGTCATTGTATGTGTATAAATTGTTATTTTTTTATGAAGCACATGCTGTCTGCAACATTGCATTCATTGGACTAGAGCACACTAGAAATCAATGACTGTTAATAACTATAACTATATATATAGCATTGTGAGCTTTAGCCAACTAAACTGTAAATAAACTACAGGTCTACAATGAAAATTGACAAATAATGGGAAATTTAAAGTCTGTTCGAATTCACAATGATCTCAAAATACACTATAGTACTATAGTGTATAGTTTAATGTAATAAGGTTAATACATAATTATACTGTAACTCAATAATACAACAACAGACAGACACAAAAAAGAATAGGAAGGATAATTATATGAAAATTGTGAAGGTAAAAAGATGGTTGGTCCTTTCAAACTAAAGTTTTGAACATATATGAGTGAGTTTTAGTTAATTATACACATTTTACAATAATTACAAGAACAATAATAATTTTCCACTCATAGACAACACTCTTTGGATATTTGGATTCAAATGTAAGTAGACTAGTGTTGTTTTAGCATGACTATAGCAACTACTTTTAGTTTATAGTTATAGTATGCCTAGCTTCTAAAACTTTTAGTTTAGTTATATTTTAATTAACTAAAATAATATTAGGCTTACTAAAAGGGTTTTAGTTTTAGTTAACTTACTAAAAGTGTCCATTATTGGCCATTTTTAAAATTTTAGTTAGTTATACAGTAGACCTGTAGTTTAGTTATTGTTTAGTTAACTAAAAGTCAAAATGTCTTACTAAAAGGGTTTTAGTTATAGTTATAGTTAACTAAAACAACACTAAAGTAGACTGTTAATATCAGGAAGCATTATCATAATAGTCACAGTGTTTCCTCCAATATAAATATTAAGTGTGAAGGAGTACATCACATGGTGGTATATGACATTTGGTCAACAATGTTCAATCAGTGTTATAAAACAGTGTTTTGCAGCATAAACTTTAAAATTAAATGGTGGGAGAACACCATGGTACCACTTTTTTGGGGAAACAATGTATTAGGTTTATAGTACCTCAAACTGGAAAACGGAATATTATCAACATGTACTCTGATAAACTTGTCTATATTTACTCACCTCAGTAGCAGCTTTCGCTATCAACTGAGCTATTTTTTCATCCAATCCATAATGTTCCTGATTTACTTCAGCACAAGCACGCTTTAGATATCCAAATGCATGAATTACAGGCAACTAATAATATCAACATAATTATAATTATATATAGTTACCATAAGAGAAGGAATGTGTCAAATGATGCACATAGCCATTGAAATACTGTGTGTAATGTAATGTGACAGTCATGTGACATATTTCAGTAAATTATTTCAGTATACTGATGTTACTAACATCAACACATCACATGACTGTCACATTACTTTACACACAGTATTTTGATGGTTGTATGCATCATTTGACACTCTCCTTCTCTCATGCACTCTTGATTACATCTATACAGTAAAGTAACATAAAAAATTAATATTCCATTCTTTGCTACAACTGTAGTAAACTGTAGCTCTATAGACTTCCTTTACTTATCACATGTGTAAAAACTGATAATCATGAAGTATTCATTCTTTGCCTACTATCAAAGACATTTGTTTAACACTATTAATGCTACACTTCCTATACACTTGTACCCATGACCTGTTAAATGTAAAATTGATAATCACGATATATCCGTTCTTTGCTACTACTGTACTATTATCAAAGACATTTGTTTGACACTGTCGGTGAACCCTAGTTCTATAGACTTCCTTTACACTAGGGTTGGGCGATATTAATTTTTGCAATTATTGTCTAAAAGTAACTATTATTTTAAAAAGACACAATGATCCTTGTTTCGAGAGCATATCCAAATTAAGTGTTATAGTATTTTCAACTGCATATATAAATAATGACTATTATTTAATTGCAGTACGACAATATTTTGCCATCACGATAATATTGGCAGACCAAAATCACACGATACTATTATTACAATTAGGACTCCAAGCTTGAAATAGCAGTCAATATATAGTTTATATTTTATTTGGGAAAGCGAAATCCAACCACACTACAGAAGTATCACTAATGACTGCAGAGACATGTACCATTACACAAAACCCTATTTACTCCTAATGAATCATACATAGTATTCTTACTGGCATTCTCTCTGAATCTCCTCCAATACGGAAGTTCATTTCAGAACGAGCAGTCACTGCTCCATAATATTTGTCTGATGGCACTTTGATCTCTCCAAAACTGTCTCTTTCTATACGTACAGCCTATGAAATTATATCTAATATTATAACACATTATCATAGGTGTGCTAATCTAATATGGCATGTAAGGATAGATGACTCCTCTCGTGATAGGTGCTCAGAATGGTTATAATGAGGTTGTTGAGCTAGTGTTGAAGGGCAAAGTTAATAAAGCTCAAAGGGGTAACGCAACAGTTATATATATAGCTAGTAAGACAGGGCATTCTGTTGTCATTTCTATCACTGTCATAAAGCCAGGAATGTTCTCAGCTATGCAATGCACTCCCCTAGTGTGTTTTAATGTGCACTTGGAAGATAGAATAGTGGCTGATATTGCAAAAGGGGAGTGTATTGCATAGCTGAGAACGTTCCCATCTTTATGTGTTTTAATGTACACTTGGAAGATTGAATAACTGTTGATATTATCAAATTGTATAGCTGAGACGTTATTGCATCATCCATGCACACAATAAAGCCAGATAAACTACAATATTAGTATATCTAACCACATCACTGGTTTAGAGTACAGTATAATAATTAATTACTTCCTTATTGCAGACAACTAAACACCCACATTTCCTTTGCTATGCTATATTTCATTAAAAATCATACCAATTGGATTACAATATTGAGAATTGTGATATACAAGGAAGAGAGAATTAGAAAACTGACTGCTAACAGAGCTATGATACTAACCACATTATTCATTTGGAGTAGTATAATTATATAATTAGACATAACATAATTATATGCAGACAACTATTATACATTTCCTTTGCTATGCTATATTTCATTAAAAATTGTACTAATCAAAGGAAATAGAAAAATTATAATATCGACAGTTGTGATATACAGGGATGAGAGAATTAGATAACTGACTGTTAAAAGCTTCGGTTCTGTAGGTTAGTTCCTCTGCCATCAAGGAGTCTGGTGGGTCAGATGGTAAGAGTGCCTGACTAGCTATCAAAAGGTCCTAGGTTCAATCCTCAGTCAAATCCCCGAGTTTTCTAATTCTCTCAAGCCTGCATATAATAATCCTCATGCAATCAACATTATGTATAAAAGGTTGTATAATGTACATGATATCCATTTCAGAAGTAAATGCAGACAGATATTGTGTAAAGCATTGCTATACTTTTGCCATCATAACTTGGAGCTTTGATTACGAAAACTAGCAAAGCCACCTTTGTTATAATTTGAGAAAGGAGTCCAATCAAACAGTAAAACTGGAGGTAGTGATTCCTCTTCACAGTAATCCTATTATGATGCTAATCAAAGCCATCAAACACACCAGAATACAGATAAGTGGCGAATTACAGCCAATGCACCAATTATGACATCAACAACTACTATAAAGGAAAAACAACCCCCCAGGTAGTACCCTTATGTGGATTAGTTGACACCACACCTTTTCATCAAGTATGGCATGCATTCACACATGTGCAGTTCAGTATTCTTTTGGTACATCATAGTTCATACCATCAATACTGATTCCCAAACTAGTATCGTATTGGAATGAAAATTTCTGGCATCACTCATCACCAGGCCTAGGGTCAATTACAATCATTGTAATCATAATCATTTACACTTTTTTAGGTAATCATAATCGCATCTTTGTAATCGACCCCAGGCCTGCCAGTCACGTTTGAAATTAATGTCCAGCTGCCGACAAACACAACCTATTGATTTTAACTTCACATAGAATTTGGGAATGAGGAGTGCGTAAACATACATGCATACAGACATAAGGATTGTCAGGATCTTACATAATGTCTTTTAGCAGTTAATGGATAGGTTCTAAATAGGGTTGGCCTAAGGCCTCCAAACAAACTCAGGACACGAACACTCGCCTACAGAAAATGAAAAGGGTGAACAAAGAGCTCATTTACGTATTAAACGCACTAGAACCTAGAATACCCAGTATATGTAGTTTTATTACACTCTTGTACTCACCATCTTCCTGAATGACCACACCCTTTATGAAAATTTTGTAAATAAAATTTAAAATACATCTATAATTATAATGTGTTTGTGTTATCCTAAAGCCGTTCATGATCCCTTAGCTTTAATCATTTCACAGAGACCCAGCAAAAACTGTACATTATGACCAGAGTGAATATACATACGTACATAGCTAGCTACATGCAACACCTTCAAAATTTTCAATGAAATATTAATTTTGTAATAATTATTATAATAAACATAATAATTATGAAGATTTGTTAAATGGTGTGAAAGTTCATATAATATGCATTGTATGTATATGCAGTGTGAAACGTCGAACCCTGAAAGGACCAAACTGTGAAATTTGTGTATTATATATATAAATCAAAAATAAATTACTAGTTTACAAATACATACTATGATAGTTGTCCTTCTTTTGTTGATGTGGATAACGTATGTCCTCTTGATGGAACCATATACTCTTCAGTGGGTTCCAAAGTTGCGAAATTCAACTCTTTATATGGTCGCCATGGGATTTGACCTGCTAGACGTGGAGTCATATAATGGGGTTCGAATTCATAATCTGATTTGTCCAACAATTCTTTTGACAGAAATGTCATGTTGCTTATGCCTAGGCCTGGAGATCTTACATCAGTGATAATTGTCTTTTTTGGATCTGGACTGGTCGGTACATTCTGTCTTTGTGGTTTAGGTTTAGTTTCTGGAGGTGGAGGCTTATTTAAATCTGAAGGTGATGTTACAGGAGGTGGAGAAAATGGAATCTCTTGTTTTGATAGTATATTAGCTAATCTCATTGTAGCAGCGTTTTCATAATCAAAAGTATCTCCTTCATCTGATGTAAGCAGATTTGAGTCAGTAGTTTTAGTGAATGTACTGTGTGTTTGTGTAATTGGCAGTTGCACACCCATTGGAATCTGTGTATGTACAACATGAGACTCCATGCCATCTTGATTCTGTTTAGTTAGAGCATCAACTATATTTTCATTTGCATTGAAAGATTGGGAATTCATTTTGAGATAGAGCGGATTATTTACATCACTGACTGAATCAGTATCATCAGTTGAGTCATCATTTTGTACACCAGAAAACAAAGATGGATTTGGAAGACTTACTGACCTAACCTTAGCTTCTGGATATGTTGAATTGTCATTGATATTTATTCTATCTACACCTGAAACCTGCAATTTTTGTTGTGATCTGAAAGTATTTGTTGAGACCATGTGACGTTCATCTGGAACAACATCTTTCTCATGCTCTTCTTGCTTAGACAAAGACACCAGATAGGCATCAGCACCATTAGCTAAGGTACATGAAAATGATATAATAATTATAATGGACATTGTTGCTTTCTTCTAACAATTTACCTACCTGAGGGAATACTGACTATTTTCTTACTTCTTTTTCGGAAACAAATTATACAAAGACACACTATTAAGAGAAATATCAGGCAACAGGAAAGAATCGTAGTGACCAAGAATACATAAATGAGTGATACCATTTCATCATGTGTTACTGGCAAAAAAAAATTAGTGTCTCCTTGTTCATTTGTGGTTGATGGTGCAGATGGTGCAGATGATGTAAGGTAGCTAGGAAAACAAGTAGCAACACTAGTAACTGTTGTAGTAACAGTTATATGGGTAGTTTTAGTAACTACATACGAATAATCATCAGCTATTGAACTCATATACTCATTCATCATGATTGTATCTGTAAAAATACAAAGTACAGTAACTATACTTGAGCAATTTAATTCTGAAGTGTTCACATTCACAACGACTTCAAAATGAGGATGTAATCATTGTAATAAATTATAATGTAGGCCTATACTTTAAGGTTAATACTGTAAGAAGTAATGGATTAAAATTTGACAAACACAAAAAAAAACAGGAAGGATAATTATCTGGAAATGGTGCAGGTAAAAAAGATTATTGGTCATCCCATTCTAAAGTTATGAACACATTTCTGTGGTGACGGTGAATGCGAATGACCTTTATTCAATTTAGCTGTTACTTATCTTATATTTATATCCATATACTAAGATTGCTAATGAGCAAATAGTTATCCATTTCATATCCAATATTTGTGTGCTTTATAACAGTGTAAATAATTTAAATTGTCCATACTGCAGTATACTGGCTATCACACAAGACAGCTCAGCAACACAGGGAAGGTTAATTATAATATCTATCTTTATGCAGTGTGCAGGTTTAAGAGCTCTAGTTGCACTTGCATGTCATACCACATTATATGGACATATATACAAGCTAATCCATTAACAAAATTAATAATACTCATAATTTTGGATGCTAAGACAAGTACTAAAATTCCATTACAGAACAGGTAATTTATTTTTGCAGTGCTACAAGTAGTTTTTTTATTGTTCAAACCGATCATGCAAGTTTTGCTTATCCAATATCAATAAATAAATACATAAAATCATAACAGATTAAGTGATGATAATAATACATAAAAATTTAGATTTCTAACTCACCTGACAGTACACTGCAGTTGCTCAATTCAACTTGAAGTGTGTCTGATGTCAGAACATGTCACTATTTATTGCAAACTTCCAAACATGTGGGTTGCCAAGCATAATATAGGTTTCCCACATAAACAGATTATATAGATAATCAGTTTGTTGATAATAAAACTAATATTAATAATATGCAAGTTGCATTACATTAGTTATATATACAACTTATATACTACCAAAACAACTGTTTGATGTGGTTTGGTATAAGTATTTGGTATAAGTATATTAAAAAATCAATTTGTTAAATCATAGCTTGAGATCTGTTTGACACATGTGCATGTGGATATATCCTTTCAAGTAGTACAGTGAAACTAAGGACACCACTGAAATGAGGACACCCCTGTATCAAGGACACTTACAAATGTTCATAACATATGCTTTATAGTATAAATTCACCACTGAAATGAGGATACCCTTGTAATCAGGACTCTCATATTTTCCCAAGGGTGTCCAGAAAAGAGGGGTTCCAGTGAAGTCATACTTAACAAGATAAGTATTTATAGTACTAATCATCAATGTCACATGTTAGTTTAGTTTCACACACAACAACAACTACATGTTGCTTTATGTAACGTTCAATTATCAAATATTGTTTTAATATATATAGCCTTGTGAGATTTAGTTCATTTCTTACTATAATAATATAGTAAATTATGTTACTTAATAATGAGGATGTCTTAATAAAAGAATAGTCAATGAATTTCAATTTTTTATCAGACATGAGGAATATGACCCTCATGTATAATGACATCAATTCACTTCTTCATAGATGTTACAAAAAATTGTTGTTAATACACTAACTATTCAACTCAAAATATACTAACTATTATATAGTATACTAACTATTAATATACTAAGAAAATAAACCACTAATATATATTTATTGGGTATTAGCCTATAGGATTCAGTGGCAATTAAAAAATATTTTAGAATTACTATTAATTAACAGTGAAAAAAAACGTTTTCATAAAACTGCACCACTTTAAAATTATAGACCAAGCCAGAACTTAACTTTTGTATTTAGGAATGAACTCCTGTCTTCATATGATAATTCCATAAACATATTGACAATTATCATTATGAAAAGAAACAATATTACTTCACATGATCATACTGTGACATCCTGTCTATAATTTTGTGAGACTAAATATATTTCTGAGGATTCCTTACGAGTTGACTTCAGCCTACACTCCTGAACATTACCAAATATGACATTAAGATCATCTTTGAAACCTAATAATAGCAGGAAAGTGGTAATTCATATGGTAATGGAAATACCCTTCTGTAATGTTAAATTATACAAGCACATTAGTTGTGTTATAAATGCATTTATATAGCACATGTACAAACACTAATGTTGATTTAGTAAACATTTAATAACTGAAGAGTTTACTATAACTACATGGAATATCATTACAGAGTTAATTAGTGGACATAATTTGTTTACAGTGATTCTTAAACTAAGAAGTAAACTACATAAAAGCCCTCTAATAATATGAACTAATTATACAGATCTATATAATGAATCTTATTAAATACATACGATTTAGTAGAAATCCCTGCCAGAGTTTACAGACAAACGTTCCTCCACTTCTTAAACATCTCTTTGAAATCTCAAATGCAATGTAACCAAGTTCCTGACAAACCATTGTATATGGGATATGATATAATATTGTAAGTACATATGTATGAATATTGACCACTGACTGACCATGATTCTTTGGTGATCTAGTTCCTGTATGCCTGAAGCATTTGGAGCCATATCACTAAACAAATGAAACTGTACTAATATATATAAATACATACATACATACATACATACATACATACATACATACATACATACATACATGCATACATACATACATACATACATACATGCATACGTGCATACATGCATATATACATACATACATACATACATACATACATACATACATACATACATACATACATACATACATACATTAGGTTTCTGTTTCTTAAATATCACTATTAAAAACCACAAACTGTTCATTGCCAATTCTATTATATTACACTAAGCGATTCAATCCGAAGTGTCAAAAGTGAAAGAAATTATAGTATTCGTTCAAATATGTACATCAATGTACAGTTAGGTGGAAAGTATGTGGTGTTCCAGTGCTCTTTGAACATTTGCCAAATTGGCTTTGAAGTAAATTGATATCGTTACCTCATTACTACATCAGCTTTTCTGTTGTGTAGAAATTTATAAATTCTTTCCTGTACATACAGATCTGTTATATCTGAATTATCCATAATATATACACCAGAAAGAGAGTCCATGGCTATAAATGACATACCATCATATAAAAATTATTATTATTAACCAAAATAATACAACTGAGGTGATCTGCAGTGTACATGTAAAGTATACTATAACCACCACAATCTGTTATTACATGAAAATCAGTATGTATATTTTATGTCATTGACATACAGTTTTATATACTAAATACCTCCAATATCTACTGCTAATACTATTCCATGTTCCAGGTTTGCTACATAATGAAGTGTTTATAGTGACCACAAATTATTATCAAATTATACAAACAGATACTACTACTTGATGTTCCAGACACCAATACATTAATTAACACCCACACTTAATGTATTATATAATCATTGTTACACCACAGATACCCACCTGACAAGTAAACTGACCTATATCATTAGTAGTAGTAAACTGATCAGTTCCAATTCGATGAGAAGCCACCTGTGACCAAGCTCCTAGAGTAATCATTGAAGTGTTATAGTTTTTTGGCTCCAAGCCATTTGTAACTGTACCCACTTAAAGTGTAGGCATATATTACTATAGTATAATTATATTACTATGTAGGTATATGCGCGCATGTACGATTACTACTAACGTCATTATTATTATTATTATTATTATTATTATATATTTACATGTACTACTAATGTTATTAATAGGTATATGCTCGCATGTATGATTGCATCATCATTATTATCATTACATATGTACATGTACTACTAATGAGGTATATACACGTATGACTACTACAAATGTCATATTATTATTATATATGTACATGTACTACTGTTATTATTAAGTATATGTACACAAGTATGATTACTACTAATGTCATATTATTATATATGTACATGTACTACTAATGTTACTATATTAGTACTACTAATGTCATATTATTATTGTATATGTACATGTACTACTAATGTTATTATTAGGTATATGTACATATGACTACTACTAATGTCATATTATTATTATATATGTACATGTACTACTAATGTTATTATTAGGTATATGTACGTATGACTACCACTAATGTCATATTATTATTATATATGTACATGTACTACTAATCTTATTATTAGGTATATGTACGTATGACTACTACTAATGTCATATTATTATTATATATGTACATGTACTACTAATGTTATTATTAGGTATATGTACGTATGACTACTACAAATGTCATATTATTATTATATATGTACATGTACTACTAATCTTATTATTAGGTATATGTACGTATGACTACTACTAATGTCATATTATTATTATATATGTACATGTACTACTAATGTTATTATTAGGTATATGTACGTATGACTACTACAAATGTCATATTATTATTATATATGTACATGTACTACTAATGTTATTATTAGGTATATGTACGTATGACTACTACTAATGTCATATTATTATTATATATGTACATGTACTACTAATGTTATTATTAGGTATATGTACGTATGACTACTACTAATGTCATATTATTATTATATATGTACATGTACTACTAATGTTATTATTAGGTATATGTACGTATGACTACTACTAATGTCCATATTATTATTATATATGTACATGTACTACTAATGTTATTATTAACAATACATGTACATGTACTAACTAATATCATTATTAGGTTCATACACATGTACATGTATTACTAATAATTATATACATGTACATGTACTAACTAATGGTATATATATATATATATACACATGTACATGTACTACTAATATCATTATTAATGTACACATACATGGGATGAGCACTTTTGTGCTTGTGCTTAAGTGCTTTAAGCATACTTTTGCAGTACTTGAAGGCAATCTTAAGAATCTTTCTGGGTAAAGTGCTTGTGCATGTAACAATAATCTCATTCACAAAAAAAAATATTTTTTTTTTTGCTTAGAAGTGTGCTTTCAAGATGCTTCAGCTTGTGTTTCCACCTGTTAAAATACATGAGCAGTTTGCAGCCTCAAGACTTTACTGAGATTATGCTCAAGTACTTTTTAAAGTACTTCACCTCATGTCTGATATGTACACATGTACATGTACTACCAATGTCATTATTATTATACATGTACAGTTGTACACATTTACTACTAACGTCATAAATGTACATGTACTCATTATTAGGTATATGTACACATGTACTAACATCATTATTATTATAAATGTACATGTACTCATTATTAGGTATATGTACACATGTACATGTACTACTAACGTCATTATTATTATAAATGTACATGTACTCATTATTAGGTATATGTACACATGTACATGTACTACTAACGTCATTATTATCATAAATGTACATGTACTCATTATTAGGTATATGTACACATGTACATGTACTACTAACGTCATTATTATTATAAATGTACATGTACTCATTATTAGGTATATGTACACATGTACATGTACTACTAACGTCATTATTATCATAAATGTACATGTACTCATTATTAGGTATATGTACACATGTACATGTACTACTAACGTCATTATTATTATAAATGTACATGTACTCATTATCAGGTATATATACACATGTACATGTACTACTAACGTCATTATTATTATAAATGTACATGTACTCATTATTATGTACATGTACACACGTGCATGTACTACTAATGTCATCATGTACTACATTGATACAGTACACAGAAATGCAGAGACATTATATAGTGCTATCAGGACCTTTTCAGGGTAGACCAGAAAGACTAAAGATTCCTCTTTGAACCATAGGCTCTAGTTCTTGATGAGTTAACATAAACCCAACAAGGAGATTCAGCTATTACTGAGTGCATTTTATCAAGATATAGAGATATTGTTTGTGATTTCTATCTAAAGATAGTAACTGCAGTGCAGCGATATTCCTAATAACAATTATGATTGATTACTGAAAATGATAGTTGTATATGACAGATAATATAGGAATGTAATTATAGGAATGTAATTATAGGAAATTAATTGTGATAGGATATAAGCTGTAATTGCCTCAACACTGATATACATGTATACAGACTCAGTGTTACTCTAAACAGTAGTTATTCTTTATTTCAAATGCTTATAGATCTCTCCAGAGTCTCTATCAAAGGCTATTCCCAAGAGCACTATATATTAACATGGTCAAATGAAAACCTAGTGTTTAGAATCACTGATAATTTTATTAATAGCGTGTATTCTGACAAACTTTAATAGCAGTGTGTGAAATGTGGAAGGAGTACTTCAGCGAGAATCTGTGTACTAAGACTAGAGTTACACTTTTTTAGAGCCTCAGAGTACACAGAATGGCAAGGACTATAGTCCTATCAGGAGCTTTTTAGGATTTAATAGAAATGTTGATTCACACTATGGCAGCTTGTTGTGTTTACGTCAAAACATATTTTCTGTACAGCATTAGATATTAGATTTAGTATGTACAGTGCTTGAAATAACATTCAGCAATAGGCCTTTTTCCAGACATTTTGGCTCTTTGTCCTGACAAAATTGCATTTGACTGGACAAATTGTCTAATGAATAATATATTCACAGCAAGGTTAATTATCACTCAAGAGCAGTTATGGTCTATAGTGGATTATTTCTATATCTCATAAGCTATAAATGGGTACAGTGCTGGTTTTCTGGACAAAATACACAACTCAGTGGTCAAATATTGTTTTGTCCAGATGTTTCTGCTGAACACTTTCAAAAACTATTTCAAGCACTGTAGTGAGACAATAGACTTATATATTATGTTTACCAATTGTCTAGTTTAATCATGTATTATGTATTCTAATTATGTATTATCTAGTTTAATCATGTATTATGTATTCTAATTATGTATTATCTAGTTTAATCATGTATTATGTATTCTAATTATGTATTATCTAGTATTATGTATTCTAATTATGTATTATCTAGTTTAATCATGTATTATGTATTCTAATTATGTATTATCATGTATTATGTATTGTAATCATGTATTATCTAGTTTAAGTATGTATGATGTATTGTAATTATGTATTATCTAGTTTAATCATGTATTATGTATTGTAATTATGTATTATCTAGTTTAATCATGTATTATGTATTGTAATCATGTATTATCTAGTTTAATCATGTATTATGTATTGTAATCATGTATTATCTAGTTTAATCATGTATTATGTATTCTAATTATGTATTATCTAGTTTAATCATGTATTATGTATTGTAATCATGTATTATCTTGTTTAAGTATGTATGATGTATTGTAATTATGTATTATCTAGTTTAATCATGTATTATGTATTCTAATTATGTATTATCTAGTTTAATCATGTATTATGTATTCTAATTATGTATTATCTAGTTTAATCATGTATTATGTATTGTAATTATGTATTATCTAGTTTAATCATGTATTATGTATTGTAATTATGTATTATCTAGTTTAATCATGTATTATGTATTGTAATTATGTATTATCTAGTTTAATCATGTATTATGTATTCTAATTATGTATTATCTAGTTTAATCATGTATTATGTATTGTAATTATGTATTATCTAGTTTAATCATGTATTATGTATTGTAATTATGTATTATCTAGTTTAATCATGTATTATGTATTCTAATTATGTATTATCTAGTTTAATCATGTATTATGTATTGTAATTATGTATTATCTAGTTTAATCATGTATTATGTATTGTAATTATGTATTATCTAGTTTAATCATGTATTATGTATTGTAATTATGTATTATCTAGTTTAATCATGTATTATGTATTCTAATTATGTATTATCTAGTTTAATCATGTATTATGTATTCTAATTATGTATTATCTAGTTTAATCATGTATTATGTATTGTAATTATGTATTATCTAGTTTAATCATGTATTATGTATTGTAATCATGTATTATCTAGTTTAATCATGTATTATGTATTCTAATTATGTATTATCTAGTTTAATCATGTATGATGTATTCTAATTATGTATTATCTAGTTTAATCATGTATTATGTATTCTAATTATGTATTATCTAGTTTAATCATGTATTATGTATTCTAATTATGTATTATCTAGTTTAATCATGTATGATGTATTCTAATTATGTATTATCTAGTTTAATCATGTATTATGTATTGTAATTATGTATTATCTAGTTTAATCATGTATGATGTATTCTAATTATGTATTATCTAGTTTAATCATGTATGATGTATTCTAATTATGTATTATCTAGTTTAATCATGTATTATGTATTGTAATTATGTATTATCTAGTTTAATCATGTATGATGTATTCTAATTATGTATTATCTAGTTTAATCATGTATTATGTATTGTAATTATGTATTATCTAGTTTAATCATGTATTATGTATTGTAATTATGTATTATCTAGTTTAATCATGTATTATGTATTGTAATTATGTATTATCTAGTTTAATCATGTATTATGTACTGTAATTATGTATTATCTAGTTTAATCATGTATTATGTATTCTAATTATGTATTATCTAGTTTAATCATGTATGATGTATTCTAATTATGTATTATCTAGTTTAATCATGTATTATGTATTGTAATTATGTATTATCTAGTTTAATCATGTATTATGTATTGTAATTATGTATTATCTAGTTTAATCATGTATTATGTATTGTAATCATGTATTATCTAGTTTAATCATGTATTATGTATTGTAATCATGTATTATCTAGTTTAATCATGTATTATGTATTGTAATCATGTATTATCTAGTTTAATCATGTATTATGTATTGTAATTATGTATTATCTAGTTTAATCATGTATTATGTATTCTAATTATGTATTATCTAGTTTAATCATGTATTATGTATTGTAATTATGTATTATCTAGTTTAATCATGTATGATGTATTCTAATTATGTATTATCTAGTTTAATCATGTATGATGTATTCTAATTATGTATTATCTAGTTTAATCATGTATTATGTATTGTAATTATGTATTATCTAGTTTAATCATGTATGATGTATTCTAATTATGTATTATCTAGTTTAATCATGTATTATGTATTGTAATTATGTATTATCTAGTTTAATCATGTATTATGTATTGTAATTATGTATTGTGCAGTTATATATAACTTGTTTTAAGGGAAGTACAGCTACCGTGTCTTTTGCTTTTAGTGATGTAGGTACTTATGTAGAGTTGGTTATATGGAGTGGTTTGTTTAACACTTGACCTTGTTTTTGGGTTTTGACATACCATCCAGACCCTGTTTGCGTACTCGTTTTAAAGGTTACTTAAGCTTTACTATACAAGTCAGCTCTACCTTTGTAATATTAAAAATATAATTACATTGATTTTGAAATAAACAGTTCTAATTCCCTATAGTAATACTATATGTATATACAATAGCACTGTTATGATATACTGTACATCACGACATATAAATGACATTAAATCGCAATTTTGTTTTTATTATGGAAATAAAATAAGGGGAAGTTTATTCTCGAATCTCAATTCAGTTCATTATTAATAGCATCTTTTCTGCCATTGTGTTCATAACAGTAATACAGTAAACATACACTACTTATTTAATGGTTATGTCATGACATATATCATATCATGCATGACAAAGTACCAGGACATATGACATGGAAAATTTCTATATCGTGGCAGCACTAAGGTCTATTCACATTCACAATGGCCTCAAAATTAGGATGCAATGACTTATAGCCTAATGTCATAAGGTTAATACATGATTATACTGCAACTCTACAATGAAGCAAGGGATTGAATTTTGACATATACAAAAAAAGAACGGGAATGATAATTATATGAAAATGGTGCAGGTAAAAAGATTGTTAGTACTTCCAAACTAAAGTTATGGACATTTTCTAAGGACAAGGTGAACGTGAACGACCTTTAGCTTGACATAACCACAATAAACTGCTCTAATGTGAATCCACCTTTAAACATTACTTGATTTAATAATTATATATTAACTCCTATATTGATAATGATGTACCGTGTATGTGATGAACTATTAACCTGGTTTAGCACCTAAATCAACCTATAAAGAAGAAGACACTATGATAGTAATATAATAGTAAGTTATGATGTACTATTTATAAAGTTTGTTCACATTCACAATGACACCAAAATTAAGATGTGATGACTTTATATGTAATATAATGTATAATTTAATGTCATAATATTAATACATGATTATACTGTAACTCAATAATGAAGAAATGGATTGAAATTGACATACACAAACTAAAGAATGGGAAGGATAATTACTTGAAACTCGTGAGGGTAAAAACATTGCTGGTCCTTCCAAACTAAAGATATCAACACTGATGTCATCGTGAATTTGAATGAATGACTTTTAGTTAATATATTTACTCAAATGGGACCCACTATTGAGTCATCGCCAACAATGCATAGTGGCCTCTCACATACATAATCTCTACATAGTACACTACATATCACACACATAATCTCTACATAGTACACTACATATTACACACATAATCTCTACATAGTACACTACATATTACACATAATCTCTACATAGTACACTACATATTACACACATATAATCACTACATATACATACTGTAGCATACATGTTACACTACATATACATACATGTACATATAACACACATACATAATACATATACATACATATTACACACACAATCTCTACATAGTACACTACATATTACACACATATATAATCACTACATACGTATACATACTGTAACATACATATTACACTACATATACATACATATAACACACATACATAATACATATACATACATATTACACACATAATCTCTACATAGTACACTACATATTACACACATATATAATCACTACATATACATACCTATTACACTACATATACATACATATAACACACATACATAATACATATACATATATATTACACACATAATCTCTACATAGTACACTACATATTACATACATACATAATCGCTACATATACATACTGTAGCATATATTACACTACATATACATACATATAACCACTTTAGGAAGGCATTGTGAATTTTAGTTAACTAAAATCACAGAGCTACTGCAATTATGAAAATTAGCTAATATGGACAGTTTTACTGTACCATAATCTGTTCACATTCACGATGTCCTCAAAATTATGATGTGATGACTTTATATGTAATATAGTGTATAGTTTAATGTCATAAGGTTAATACATGATTATACTGTAACTCAATAATGAAGCTATGGACATACACAAAAAAGAATGGGAAGGATAATTATAAGAAAATGGTACAGGTAAAAAGATTGTTGGTCATTTCGAACAAAAGTTATGAGCATTTTTCTGAGGACAAGGTGAATGTGAACGACCTTTATTTTGTTTGGTGTAAGTAAAATGTTGAGACGCTAGGAATACTATGAACAAAAGCAAAGTCTGTGCAGAAAGATGGAGGTCAATAACAAGCATAATACAACAGTTGTTCCCAGAATTTACTTAACATGACTCAAATCTGGAAAAGACAAATTAAGGTTGAGTAATATTGACGTTTATAGCATCAAGTAAATATGACGATTATTGCATTTGATGATGTATCCTTAATGTGAGGTAATAGTTACTGTACCAATTTTCAGCTAGAGATATTGACTAGGCCACAACTGTTCTTGACTAACAATTACCTCACTGTGAGGATACTGTAATTATGTTTGTATTATTACAAGAGACAGTTTGTCCAGTCAAATGCAATTTTATCCAGAGAAATGTCAGGAAAATGGTTAATTCATGGTGTTATCTCGAGCACTGTTCTAACCACAATAACTATGGATGGACTCTTTCTCTGCTATTACAGCAAATCAAAGGTAATGAAACAGGAAAAAAATGATACGACTTTGTAGGCATAATTTTCCGTTAGAAATAATACTATTCTGGTTTCCATATTACAATTATTTATGTTGCTATTAATTGTATTGCCACCTTTTCTCAAATATCGCCGTATCATAAAGAAAATGTTACTGTCATTTTACTAATAACACATGCATATAATCAGGTAGTCCTAGTTTTATGGACAAACTGATATAATACATAAATTAGCTTTCATAAACACTATTGAGACCGTCTGTTAGGAGGAGAAACAGCGGCGAAACTGAATCTATAAATTCAGTTTGTGTTCTGTTTAGTGTGGGTTAGTGAGACTCACTTTTTTCTCTGGATAAAATTCACAATTTAAATGTTTTGTCCAGATGTCGGTATGCTCATCAACTCAGTAGTCAAACAATAGAGGGTTTAGATATAATGTACCTGTTGTATAAAGTGCTTTCCACGCCACAGCAATATGTACTTCACTGTACTCAGGGCTAACTACAGCAACTCAGCCCTGCTGAAGAACTAGAACAAATGCTAAATATGCTTGTCCATCTGATCTATTCTCAAGGGACTAAACAAGACTAAGTTATCATTGTTGTCATAGTAAAACAACGAGGGATTAGTGATGATGTTGGATAAAGTGATTTCCACACTATAGCTTATGTACTCACTTTGCAAACATGTAACTCAGCCCTGCTGAACAACTAGAACAACTGCTGTATATGCTTGCCATCTGGTCCATCTACCAGATACACCTGATCCATCTATTTGCAAAGGGCTAAGCAAGACTAAATTATCATTGTTGTAATACAATGATCACTCATATACTTACATACACAAAAATGAATTGTACGTACAAATACACATACACACATTTATGTACACACAACATAAATATAAATACACACATAGCATACATGAATGAATATGTATATACAAATATACACACACACATAAATATGTATGTATATACATACACAGTTACACATACATCGTGAATATGTACATGTATGTACAAATATACATATATACACACATACGTACATGAATATGTATGTACAAATATATATACAAACATATTACATGAATATGTATGTACAAATATACATACATATATACATTATACATACTACAATTGATCGCTGTTTCAGAAAGTGGAACTTATCATCCAATTCAATGATTTTATAAGCACTACGAGCACGGTAGTTATTAGAAACTGCTTGAGACACAAGTGGATCCTACATCAAAATGGCAACAACAATTAACATTACACTGCAGTGAAAATTATAAATCTAGTAACCATATACCTTCTTTTGTCTTTGTAACCAACGTGATGAGCTTGGTGTTTTACCTCTTATGGAACTCTTGCCTGTATTAATACTAAATTGAATGTCACATAATATTACTATTGTAACTTTCAGAAGATATTCACCAAGTTTATTTATAATAATAATAATGTAACATACAACTGAAACATGCCTTTATTTCAGAACATAGTCACATGTAGGGCCATAGACAATTAGGCTTGCATACTTGGTATAATAATGATAACATACTATTGTCTACACAGTTACCACAATTACAGAGTCAGTGCACTATGGTTAACCTCCCTGCAGGAAGTCGTACATTCTAGGCAGTATAGAAGAGTTTGGATGCAGTTATGACAGAACTGAAGTATACACTTTTCTGGTATATGTTATAATAAATACTGTGACTAGCCTATTGAGACCAGTAGTATAAATCTTCATCTTAAATTGCCAAATCGTCAATCCTCGAATCTAGAGGCCATGTTTGTTGGTCTGAGGTAGGACTAAATCAGTTCGATTATAGTTATACAGTTAAAATATAGAACAATTCTTCACTAAACCAACCCGTGTCTACTTCCTTTATAAATCTGTCAAGTGATTGTGTCATTTTGGCATTAAGCAATTCCGTTAAATAGATATATTCATTCTCGACTGGCAATTTAAGATTCAATACTACCAGTTCCAGTCGTGATTGGTTAGCCACCTATCATACTTAAATGACAACAGACAATGTGAATTATCATATATATAGTTAACTTAGTTATCACTAATTACAATGATTGTGTAAAGTTATTTTAAGTTATGATTATGCAATTGAACATCATCTTTTAGTATAATTATGTTTTTCTTACCTTGTTAACGAGATAAATCTTTTAGAAGCAATATCAATACAAGAAAAGTACTTCATTGTAGATACCATGATGACAAGGGGATGATCCTAACTTATAACATAATTATACATTTTTTAAATTACTCACAAATGTTTTAATAGTACAAATTATGATGAAAAATTTTCATGTTATGAGTCTATATTGTATTTCTCCAAATGTATCATCAACTGACATTCTATTTCTGTCAACTAAAGTCTGTAAAACTTGTTCTATTCTTTCATATGATAAAAACTGATACGTTTCTGGATTAATATCTTTCAGTGAATCAGTTACTTGTTTAGCAGACATACTAGATTCTTTATAATCTATTCAGGAGAAAGGAAAATAAAACACGTTATCATCCTATCAAGGGTGTATCAAGAGGTCAGCGGTAAAGTAATAACATGCATGTTTTCCACAGTACATCACCAGTGATGATATATATCCAGTCACCTAAAAACATTCATTACTTATTTGGTCAGTAAACCCATTATTAGAATACTTTATCAACAATAATGTCTAATTGAGCATCAATAAGAGTTTTAACCCTTAGAGCACTGATGTCACATTTGACCCCTATGAGGTTTGGAGAATGTTTCTGGCATTAAGAAGCACTCCAAATGCTTGTAATTGGTTTCAGGGACAAACCCATGAAAATGGCTAAAAGGTTGATAGTTTTCGGCTGCCCTTTGGCTTAAATAATGAGTACGGGGGGAATTTTAAAAGGGGTGTCCCCCGTTAATGGGGTTCAAAGGGGGCACAGCCCCTCGCCTCCCACGCAATTTGGGGTTTCAGTGACCCCGCCCATGCAATCTGGTGGGTAGCTAAAAGGCATTTCCTTTGCTGCAAAACCTGAAATCGTGGGTGTAGCTGGTGCCAACATGCAGTGGGGTCATTTTGTTTGCCCCAGTTTCAGTCAAAAGAGGGAGAGCACTGCATATGATTTAATCCTACAAAGCGCTTGGGGACTTTTGAGTCCTGGTAAGCAAGATGATAAAAGTAGTACTCCATGTCGGAAAAGGAGCCAAGTTTGGGGTAGAGAAAGTGAACGGTGACCAAAATATATGCAGTAGAGATGCCGGTGTTGGAAATGAGAAGAATTTTGAAAAACAAGCTCAGTCCTTAAAAGGTTGACACAAAAATTTGTCATATTCAAACTTCAAATCCACCATTAATTGTGAATATTGAGGGGATCAATTTGGGAAATTGCAATCAGGATGATGTAATTGACTGTTAATTAGTAGACAATAAGACATTGTGAAAAACTAGATTAAAACACTTTTTTAAGAGCTGCATGCTTTCTCCAGCCTAGTTATACTCTTTCATTTATCCATGAAGTAAACTGTACAGCTTATTTTTGTGCACAGTATGGCATTACACGAGTGACACAGTATTGGATTGTGTGAGTTCGACATGACACAATCTTAATAACTAATATGAAGTCTGTATACCAATCTTGAAGTGTGTATAGATTGTATTCTTCTAGTACATTTATAGATTATTCTCAGTGTAGATCATCTGTAATCATGATAACCCAACACTAAATAGCTCATGAAGTAATTTAGGTCAAGTAAATGTATTCATAAATTAATATATCTTACTAATTAAACAGGAGCTGTGTGAGATAATTATGATTATAGTTACCTTGTTATTAACATGAAGGGAAAATTAGTATTAGCAGTAGCAAACCCTTGTAAAGAGTATACATCAAGCAAAAACCAAAAGTGTGTAAGCATAGAGAGCTCTGATTATAGTTATGGAGGTTGATGCCAGAAAGAGCTTGTCTCTTGCCTGAAATCTTTGATGACCTTTCTATTTTGGTGACCTGGCTAAAATACCTAATTGAATTTGGTAGATTTTATACCTAATTCTAATTTTAATTATTAGATGAAACTAACTAAAGCCCACTACCATACACTAGGCAACATTGTTGCTTGTAACAATTGCAGTTTCTTCCTTTCATCAACATTGTTTCAAGTGTTAAGATCAAAGAGGAAGTGTTGCTTGTATGTGTTACTGTTGCTAAGGTGTGGTGTTCAATAGTACATGACTACAACCCACACACGTTTCCTATTTACAACTTCTACAAAGTTGTATACTCCCCCTAATTTAAGTAACTTGTATTAGGGGGAGTATACAACTTATATTAGAAATACTACGCAGATCAGAAAGTTCATTACTATCAGTTTTTGCAAACACATCCATAATTGAAAGACTCCAGCTTTAATACAAGAGTATTTAATACTTTATATATATATATATATTTATTTATTCTATAATTATATATATAAATGTAATTATGCATAATGTAATGTCATGACTTGAGTGACATATCAGGCTTAGGTCTGGTTGTTATATAAGCCTGATATTGCACAAGTGGGTGCATCACAGAACTAATGTAACTCCCTCCTAGTGCCTTAAAAACTACTACACAGTCATTCTGTGTTAATTAACTACATATATAGTGTGCACTGATAAAAGCTTTGAAGAATGGCTTCTTCAAGATATATACATAATACATTGTTTTCCCCCCAAGATAAATAGTAAGGGTGGAGGAGTGCATCAGTGGTAAATGACATTTGATCAACAGTCTTCAATTAGTGTTATAAAACAGTGTTTTCCAGTATAAACTTTAAAATTAAATGGTGGGGGAGCAATATTGAAGGGTGGAGGAGCACCATGTACCACCTTCTGGGAGAAACACTGTACATATATGCAATTTAGTATCCTGTAACTATAATAGTACACACTTTGTTTTGGGATATGTACTAACAACAGAATATGATCTTACTATGCTGAATTCAAAATAAATAAGGATGTATGCGTACAAGCGAACCTTTCATTTTGTGAAATAGTGCAAGTATTTCTGGAATAATATGATCTTCATCAGACAGTAACTGTTAGAAAGATTGATAATTATAATAATAATTATAGCAATAATATACAAAATTAATGAATTGTAAGTACTATCTAATTATGAATAGCCACTAAAGTCTGTTCACATTCACAATGACCTCAAAATTATGATGTGATGACTTTACATGAGTATAGTGTATAGCTTAATGTCATAAAGGTAATACATGTAACTCAATAATGAAGCAATAGATCGAAATTTGACATACACAACAAAGAACGGGAAGGATAATTATATGAAAATGTTATTATTGGTCCTTCTAAACTAAACTTATGAACATTGTTCTGAGGACAAGGTGAATGTGAATGACCTTTATACAGTATGGTTTGATAGAAAATATATAAATATCATAGTACTAACATCCAACCACTCATTGTCTACCTGTCTCATTCTCTCATTGTCTCTGTATTAAATTAATTAGATCATAGTGGACGAAATCAGAAGATGGGTCAAGCACATGTTAATGACACAATGATAATTGAATCAATAATTGGTATCAGTTGTTTCTGAAGGATGTAACTGATATTGTAATAAGTGTACTAATAATGTCATTTCTTGTGATTATAGCATCATGAATTGCTTTTATAAACATCTTCATTGAAAGAATCAGAAACCAGAAGGTAGATACAATATTGGATTGGTTATCGGTACATATCTAAAGTAATTATCAGTTTATTGGAATATCAGCGACAACATTTGCCAAATGTTGTCAATTCTATATAATTTTATGTATATTAAAATGTTAATTACCAAGAGTGATAAAGAAGACATAATAAACCAATGTCATTCCTTTACTTAATCCTTTGTCATTGATTTTAGAACACTGTATTCTACACTGCACACAACACTTTGGCCATTAACATGTTCTTCAGGTGTGAAGGTCTAATGGCTGAAATATCATGTGTAGTTTTATTTCATTTTTCCATAATATTGATCCAGTCAACCAAGAATTAATTACATTATACTATTCAAGACAGATAATAATGGAGGTTTGCTACTGGACTTACTTGTGATACTCAAATTCCATATGCAATGTGTGAAACAGTGTTTTAGGAGGTAGTAGAAAGCATTGGGTGTTGAGTTTACAATTTTTAGTATCCTCCAAGATACATGCTAAAGCGTATGAATTTTTGAGTAGGAAAAACAGAGGCACACAACATATCTGTCTCTGGCTCATCCCAATTCAGTGTTTTTTTATAAGCCTATATGGTTCACCATTGGGCCTAAAGAGCTTCTTATTTGGCACTGCACTAGTACTGTACTCTCTTTGAGCCAGATGGTGCAGTTAATTATGATTATATTTTCACTAACAGCATTAAGTCTTTGTTAATTAGCTAAAGATGTCTTCAAAATAATGATTGTTGAGCCAATTTAGCCCATTCTTCAAAATCTCTGTCCCAATTATATCATCATTATTATTAACTTGCTAAACTAGCTTAAAGAAGACAGAGGTACAGAACAAAGGATTAAAAATCATGTACAAGATACTTGGTATTTGAGGTGTGCATACTTAAGAACACTATAGATTAGTAGGTATGTCACTCCACCACAGTTTAGATATCTAATTACTGAAACTACCATATATAGGCTTACTAAAAACAGAAGGGTATTTTATTTTCAATTTAGCAGTTAGTATTAGTATTTGGTTACAACTAATTCTCAAATGTATACTACAAGTAATAGTTATGGTCCACTAAACAATATTACAACTGACCTTTGATTAGAACAGTGCATAGCTAGTCTACAAAACAGTGATTGTCCCACTGGGATAATAAACTAACTCTAGTGTACTATTCTAAACCAACTGTTTGATTAGTATCAGATCTTATACAGTAGGAGCAGCTGTCCATACAGAAACTATCTGTCTGATTATATTCATTATCACTATGACTTGCTTTCCATAAGGGTTAATGTATAATTACATAATTATATATAATTATAATATAATTATATATATAATAATTATAATACATAATACATGTAGTGGACAGTCATGAGTCATTACATCATTTATGAGGGGTTCATCAATGAATAGACATGATATGTGAAAGAATGTGTACACAGTCTGTGTATCCTATACTAGTGCTGCAGCATGTTGACTAAATATAACAGCTGATAGACATTACAAAAGTTAGGCAAGAACTTAAAGGACATCATTCACAAGGCAACTCTTAACAGCAGTTAGAACTGCCAAGCAACACGAGCTTTGGCTTATGAAGTTGCTTTGTATATGGTGGCCTTAAATAGGTTTTCATAGGTTTTCAAGTGAATAGGTTGTTGGGTTTCAGACATGAGAAAGTTATCAATGATTGTAATTAGAATTATTCAACTGGTCACCACAAAGGAATACTTATATCTTGATAATTATAATTATGTTGTTTTGAGAACATGGTTCTCTTTAAATACTAACAGATGGTCAGACAAACACTAATCAAATCAATTAAATGTGGTCTTTAGCTGATCCTACTGCTAATGATACTTCCTGTTAATATACATACATGTACATACCTCATAGTGTTTCGTTTTAGTTTTTGATGGAATGAAATACCCTTGATTCAACATGTAAGATAACGCTTGATGAATTACATCATCTGTATTCAAAGTGTCTTTGAAATCCTACAAAGAAAAATCATCTTCATTTACATGTGAAATTTATCAATGAATAGCTCTTACATCAATGTAACTGAATATGTCATTGTCTTTCACTTCTTCTAATAGTTGATTCAGTGAAAATACTTTTACTTCTCTACTTCTTAAGTAGTCTAAGAAACTAGTCTTCAATATTTGAACAAAGAAACTAAATTAAGAATTTATATACGAATTATTCAACTTAATGATGCCTACACACACAAAGGTCATTCATGTTCACCATGACCTCAGAAAAATGTTTATAACTTTAGTTTGGAAGGACCAACAATTCTTTTATCTACACAATTTAGGTATAATTATCCTTCCTGTTCTTTTTTGTGTATATCAATCCATTGTTTCATTATTGAGTTACAGTATAATCATGTATTAACCTTATGACATTAAACTATACACTATAGTATATATAAGTTATTGAGTTACAGTATAATCATGTATTAACCTTATGACATTAAACTGTATAATCATCACATCCTAATTTTGAGGTTATTGTGAACGTGAACAAACCTTACTATAATTCTTATACCCTATATACCATACTATAATAAATAAAACATTATTCTGTGATTCCTTATGTGAGCCTATTATTTAGTTAACTGTTTAATTCTTTTGAGACAACTCTATGATGCGTGTGATACCAGATGCAAAGGGGGTGGGTACCAAGACTATACTCCAATGATGCTCATAACAAGTGAATTATTGTCCTTTCTGCTGTGTACACAGCATATAGAGTTGACAAACATTATTAATGCATACCTACTATTACTTTGAGATGACAGTACAAATGGTTTATTATAAACTGTTTTCTTCAACCATATTATATCCAACCAATGCAATACCTCGGCATTAGGATTCGTTTCTTTCTCTAGGGAATCAAAGATAGTACAAAACTTCAGATCAAATTTAACAAAGCCCAATAATCTACTAATCCCATTCATTTAATCTCATAACGTTATGTTTAAAAAATTGATTATAAGTCCCATTTCGTCTACTATACAACGTCAACGGTGGATGTCTTTCATCAACCAAGTAAGAATTGATCATACATATGTTAAATAAGAGTATGCTGCTCTACAATAATATAAAAACAGGCTCACACCTGACATACTCACAAGTTATCATACCACCTATTTGTTACTGAACTAACAATAACAAGAATACTCACATACAATGCCATGTAAGGACAATTCTACACAAATATGTGTAAGCTCTAGTTACAAGCCAGTGAATACCACAATGCTTACTTATAATGTAGTAAATACATCCCTTGCTTTTTGTCAATGACTATTTTGTGTGAAACATTATGCATCCCTACGACAATAACAGTCAGTATCAATATCTAATGTATTATAATAATCCACCAGTAATTAAAAACATCATGTATCCCTACGACAATAACAGTCAGTATCAATATCTAATGTATTATAATAATCCACCAGTAATTAAAAACATCATGTATCCCTACGACAATAACAGTCAGTATCAATATGTAATGTATTATAATAATCCACCAGTAATTAAAAACATCATGTATCCCTACGACAATAACAGTTAGTATCAATATCTAATGTATTATAATAATCCACCAGTAATTAAAAACATCATGTATCCCTACGACAATAACAGTTAGTATCAATATCTAATGTATTATAATAATCCACCAGTAATTAAAAACATCATGTATCCCTATGACAATAACAGTCAGTATCAATATGTAAATTGTTTATAATTTATAAACGTGTGTTATATATACCTATCAAGGAAGTTTCTATATTCTTTCTTCCATCATATTCCGAGACTCTCCCCATTACAGTGACTAGATCACCATGCTTGATATCAAAATATCTAAGAACAGACAATCTGCTGTCATTCATCCAACATATACATCTGATACTACCTGTACCATCATCAACTATATAATATAATAATTATGAATAACATGATAATAGTTATACAAATAATGTATGTATATATATTTAGTATTATTCACTCTGTCTACTGCATTGGCAATGGGAATGGAATTTTAGCTCTGGCAGTCCTGGCAAATGGTCACATGATCATCAAACCATAGAGTATATGGACCATGTTCTATCGAACCATAAGATCTATCAAGAGTAAGGTTAAATAGGGTTTAGCAACCCACCCACCTACACCACCAAGCCAGCCCCATGTGCACTTCCCTTGTAAAACTGCTCATGTCATCATGGAGTCACTTTGGCTCATTAAACAATTCCAGTAGGTAAGTATAATCATTGTTGACTGGATTCTAATCCAGTCTCAGCACCGATGCATTAGACAAAGCCTTTATTATATGTATGTGTACATGTATGTATACAAAACATACCTCTATAGACTACATATTTTTCTTTTATTTGTATACTCAGGACATCTCCCATAATCCATACATCAACTACAGCATGATTCAATAATGTATACACACCTATAATTAAAGTACAAGTTGATAAGTGTATGACCACTTTACATACGTCAAACTTGTGATATAACTAAAAGTATGCAATTATATAAATAATAATTACAAGTTAATTTAAAATCACTATATATATAATTATATATTATATATACAGATATATACTATTATAATATTGTATCGATGAAAGATTACTATACAAACCCTTATAGTTTGGATACTGTATCAGTTGTAAAACATCAATTATGTTCAATTTTAATTTATTTTCAAAAAGTGGATCAAGACCCCAGAGTCTAGGGTGGTAGAACTTCAACTTGACCTTTTCAGGAGCAGCCATAATTATATATACAATATTATTAGCCACACCCTTCTACTACCGTCTAGCTAGCTAGTCGTCTGCATCTGAGTGCGAAACGAATTATCAGTGTTTTACATCTTGAAGAATGGCCCAACAACCTGGATACGAATACCCGCCACCACAGCAACAGGGATATCCTCCATCTTATCCTCCATCTTATCCTCCGGTGCAACAACCTTCTCAAGTGCAACAACAAAGTACTAATGTAGTGCTTGTGCAGCAACCTCAGGTATAGGTATATAATAATTATATATATGCATGTATATATATATAATATATATATAATTATAGATATATACGTTATTCAACTTCTCTGCATAATAAGACATATGTGGTGCCGCTTCTATCATATAAATATTGTGTCTCCTCTCTCTCTCTCTCTTTCTCTCTCTCACTCTCTCTTTCTTACAGCAAACAGTTGTTCAACATGTACGTGATAACAAACCAAGCCACATTCTTCACTGTATTATCACATTCTTCTGCTGGCCATGGGTATTTGTCTGGCTCATACTCTGTTGCATTTATGGATGCTAGGAGGTTCTAAATACTACCTAAACTGCATGCATAATTGTCTATTGCATGATAATTTTTTTTACATAATTTACAATAATTAGTTATATAATTTTTTATAATTATCATTGGGTTTGTTTTTGCAAGTATATAATATTTGAATAGAAAAATATGTTGTACATATAAGGCTAGATCTAGTCTCGAGGCCAGACAAACGTCTGGCCTCGAGACTAATATAAGAAATGCATTTATATTGACACTGCACATTGTGTACTATAAACGTCTTGATGTTAGAACGAATGAAACAACATTAAAGGGTTAAACCCGATAATTAAACTTGACCGTTTTCATACATTGCGAAATTAATTATCAATTAAGGGAAAAGTGTGGGCGGAGCGTATAATAGCTAACTATTTTCACCTCTATAACTCTACGGTTTTATAAAACTAGAGGTTCTAACTAAATTTGGTGGAAAGAAGAGTTGTTAAGAAACCTATAGATGTAAAATTTATGCTTCGCTATTAGCAGGAAGATAGCAAGGCGAGTGTTTGAATATTTAGTTGTCGATAGGGCAACGCCCACTTCTTTACTTACCTCTATAACTTCAACATTTTACACAACACAGACTTATAACTTACTTGGTTAGAGAGAGGAGTTTATAACAAAGTCGTAGATACCAAATACATGCTTCGTTAGTTGGAAGAAAGTAGCAAGACGAGTGTTTGAAAGTGCAGTGCTCAGTGCCAACAAGAGCTCTTAGCATCTTTGTAAGTTCGATCGCTTATAACTTTGGATTGGTTCCTCGTATAGCTTCAGGTTTTGCACTGCATAAAGCACATTTAGTGCACTGTCTTCTGTAAAAAGTTGGTTTAAAAATACTGAAGCAGTTTAAGGTGCCACTAGGGAGTGGGCGGATGCGACTCCAATCGGTTTCAAAATAGAATATTATATAATATGACTCTAACCTGGTGTAGTAGCAACCTTCATATCTTCTAATCACCTTTATAGGGTCCTGGAATTGATAAAACATATATAAAATGTCCATTTTTTGCAATCGCAATAAGTACAAAACCGAGAAAGCCACGCCCACCAATCAGGCGTGCACCAAGTACAATGCATTTACAGAAAACAAATAGAGCCGTTTTCTGGAAATTCATTTTACTTTTATAGTTACAAGAGGCTGAAGAAAGCTGAATTCTGTAGCTTTTCACTGAAACCATAAAATTTACCTTTCTAGACACTATCAAACTCCGATCTTTCTCAGAGAGCAACTACAGTTACACCGCCATTGTTAAACCACCCACCGCCCCCTCCACCAACCGTGGGCCGTATTTAGCTTTGTTTCTGAAAATAAACTATCAGTGAAAATATTTAGGCCCAATAATTATACCCCCGGGTGGGTGTGGCTTCCAAAAAATACAGAATGGAACCAGATTGTATGCAGCAAGAAGCTGGCAAGACTAGAAACCGATTGGAGTTTCAACTACCCCTCCCCCTAGTACAACCTTAAAAATAACGCATGACGTCTGTAGACGTTATCCGCGGCTAAAGGGTTAATTAAGTTTCGTCAATCTTGCATGAAGTTCCTGCATGGTGAGTATAATGTGGTTTAGAGTGAACTTTAAACCTAGTTAACACGTGGATGTTGGGAGCATGCGCATGTAGCAGACACATGTGTGTTTGAAGTCGAAGCTAGAGTCACAGCAAGACAGTAAATTTTACTCCGTGATCTCTGAGTATATTAATACTAATAGAATGGCCTCCGACGATCTACCAACTATTTCTGTAGTCTCCACTACGCCTATTGAGACCGAAGCTAGCGGCTTGTTCACGGCTTTCACAATCATCCAACATGGATGGAACCTCCATCACTAGGTCTCTCTCTTCCTCTTATCCCACTGAGTCAATAGGAAATTCTCCTGGACCTACATCAATTTCTCTAGAGGACTTGATGGCATCTGTCAGGAGAGTAGTACAGTCAGAGCTGCTAGCAGCCAGACTGGGAGGTCCAGATGTCCCAACAACCTCCACTCTACAGCCATCCTCCATGACCTCCTTGACTACTCCAATAACTACTATGTCTACTTCTATACCCTCTTCCACTGGACCACTTCCCCTTCCTCTCCCTGGAACCCACACCACTGGTGAGTATTACTTTACATGCATTCACTCAGGTGGGCATACTGAGTATGGTAGTCCATCACTTTCCCTACTCCTACTGCAACATTCCGTCTCAGTGATGATTATATATAAGTGTTAGACATATGGCTAAGCAAAATATACATTCATAATTATACACATACATTTCACATTATAAGTGTGGTTTATGTATACTTGGGGACTTAGCTGCAGTTCACATGAAGAGATACCTCTATTAGCGTTCAATTTAGGTGAGCTAGACCCCATAATAAACATGTCCGTAGTCGTACAGGTTACACACATAGTCACTTATACATCTGTACCTTCCGACTTAGCATCAGGAGGGGAACAAGCCCACCAGCACCGGTGGCATCTGTGTCATTCCCCCCCTTGGACTATCTCAAGCAAAGGGAACAGACTTGTGTACTCCAGTCACTACAACCACTAGTTCCCTAGGAGCTGGATAGCTCTGTCTAAGCCCACTTGCTTGCAGAAGTGGCAACATTACCTATATCCTAGCGCCAGGATGAACCAAACCCATTCACCACACAATGGCAACATACATGAACAGCCCACTAGACAGTAGTGGCATAGTACCATCATTGTTTCCAGAGTGATCTAGATCTGGGATCACAACATTAATTGCAAAAGCCCACCAACATACGGTGGCATTCTAGAATAGATACAACATAGAGTCATTTGCACTGATGTTCACACTGTATACACACATGCAGGGATCTCTCTCGTGCACTCATGGTCACACATTATACACATGCAGGGTTCTCACAGTACAAGGGGATTTTGTTTTGCTTACCGAAAGTGACAGCATATTATCACAATAGCATGGGGATTGTATAATCACAACCACTGGTAATCTCCTGCCTCAACAACTAGAATAATACTGGAGTTGTACTAGCATACTTACATGGGTGGCAGGTGATCAAGTTCTTTGTAGCAAAGTTATACCCTTGTCGGGGGAGACCCCTGCATAAACAAATCCCACTTTATTAGCATAACTATTACATGCTAGTCCTCAGGTGGGTATAGTTATATATAGGAAGTTGTTGCAGTCCTTTCTGAAGTGAAGGCTAGTATTCATGAGTCAGGGCACTGACAGTTAGCAGTAACAGTATAGTGGTCCATGAGGGCTCCTCTTGCATCCCTGCTGTCAAACCCACCCCCCCTCAGGTCAAGCATTCTAAGGGTGGTGTAATATTTCACATTATAGTAGTTGCACACACAGGTAGTTCACATACTCCAACATTACTGCCTGAATGCTGTTCAAGGAAACAGTTATGTACTTATCTTGTGCTCAACCATTTACTATGCCCCATCTTGCTCTCCCGCAGGCACCACTGTGTTGGGGAGTCTACCACCTGCAGCAAGCATCCAGTCAGTGGCTATTGCCCCTCCTGTACACACAGGCCCACTGCTGACAGAGCAAGAGGGGAGTGTACACTCGCTATCCGCTCTCCTCAACACCCCAATTCCAACCTCAACAGTACTAAAACCACATGCATTGGTTCTGTCACCAGCCCTGCCGCCGATTCCAAACAGGCTAGCAGACAAGATCAGAGGCGGCACATTTGTAGAGATGAAGGAGCTATTGGGAGACAACATCGCTCTCCTACAGCGATTAGAGGAGGTACAAGGGCACCCTAGCTCACAATTGGTCTTGGCCCCGACTAGTGCAAGACTGAGAGAAGTGTCTTCTCCCCTCACATGGGTATCATGTTTCTTGTCTTATACAGCAGTACGATGCAGAGATGTCGAAACTCGTTCACTCCTCATTTATGCCAGGCTAGTACTAGACCTAGCCAGGAAACATGGTTGGCGTGGCTGGCTGGACTATGATCGAGTTTTCAGGCAGCAAATTGCTGCAAACTCCGGACTGTTCTCCTGGAGTGAGCTAAACCCTTCCCTAATGGCATACACTGTGCCTGGCTCGACCAGGCAGGAAGGGCTACGAACAGTTGGTTCCTGGTGCCCCCTTTGCCAAGAGGCTGATCATAGAGCAAGTGAGTGTGCTCTGCAGGCTCTTGAGCCAATAGCTAGCTCCCCTTCGAGGAGTGGACCAGTCAGGCCCACCAAAGCAAGGGTTTCGTCCAGGTATGATCCCCTTGGAGAGATATGTCGTAAGTTCAACAAGGGCACTTGCAACATCATACCCTGTAAATACAGGCATGTCTGCAAGCAGTGTCACAAGGATCACTCCTGGCTGGCATGCCCAGCCCGGGAAGGGGACTCAAAGCACTAGTCCAGAGCAATAACTCCACAACAATCAATCTCATACAAAGATACAACTGCCATATTCTAGCCAGACATAGCTACAAATCTTGTATATTGTGTTATTCATTCTGTTGAGTTACCATAATTATAACATTACGATGTTTATATTATATTTATTTATACTTATATCAAGAAATTAAATACACATACAAAGTGGAAGAACAGTACACACTGCCCCTGTTCACTATGCCCACCTATCTCTACTACCATTTCATTGCATGACTGTCCTTCCTTCTGTACTCCCACTGTAGTGTCAGTTGAATCATGTAACATTACCCAGGGTAGATACAAGTACACATTAGATCTCATGAGGCTACATCAGAGCAATAGCCTACCCAGTTTGTGTCTATGTCCCCCTCAAAGGGCAGGTTCAATGCCACCAATATCAAGGTGGTTACCTTTCCTCCAAGCACATCCGGATCGCTCCTTCGCCCAATATATTGCAGAAGGACTAGCAGATGGTTTCCGCATTGGCTATGATCCAACAAAAGTGACCCTACACCAGTCTGGGAGGAACCATCAGTCAGTACAGAGCAATACCAATACTGTATCAGAATATTTGCAAATTGAATCCCATCTGGGCAGGATCAATGGCCCATTTAGGCCTGAGGAGATACTAGGAGTGCATTGCAGTCCAATGGGCATTATACCCAAACCACACCAGCCAGGAAAGTGGCGTCTTATTGTAGATCTTTCCTCTCCTGAAGGTCACAGTGTTAATGATGGTATCCCATCAGACATATGCTCCATACAATATGCCTCCATGGATCAGGCTGTGGAAATAGTAAGAGCTCTAGGTGTGGGGACACTAATGGCGAAACTGGACCTTAAGAGTGCATACCGCATGGTTCCAGTACACCCACAAGATCAGTGGCTATTGGGAATGTCATGGGAGGATAGGATCCTAGTAGATACATGCCTCCCATTTGGCCTTCGATCAGCTCCAAAAATTTTCTCTGCAGTAGCTGATGGGCTGACGTGGGCCATGCACTGCAAGGGCATTGAGTACATGCTCCATTATTTAGATGACTTTTTATTTCTTGGCCCACCAAATCATCCTATGTGTGGTTCTGCTTTGTCCCTGGCACAATCCACCTGTACAGACCTAGGCTTTCCCATCGCACTAGGCAAAGTGGAAGGCCCAGTCACATCTCTTGCATTCTTGGGGATCGAAATAGACACAATTAAGTTAGAACTGCGTCTCCCAGCCCTAAAATTGCAACGCCTGCAAAACCTCATAAATCACTGGATGGAAAAAAAGGCAGCCTCAAAACGGGAGCTACAGTCACTCATTGGCCATCTCTCCCATGCAGCTACAGTCATAAAGCCAGGTAGAACCTTCCTCCGGCTGCTCATTGAGGCTTCAAAAATTCCCAAGAGACCTGACCACTGGGTTCGCCTAAACGCCCACTGCAGGTCAGACATTGCCTGGTGGTCATTGTTTTTGGAGTCATGGAATGGTATATCACTCATGCCTCCAAGAAATGCCACATTTATCTCCACCTCAGATGCATCCGGATCATGGGGTTGTGGTGCGGTAGTCTCGAACTTCCATTGGTTTCAACTGGAATGGCCACCTACATGGGAAAAGACCAATATAGCAATAAAAGAGATGGTGCCTGTAGTGATAAGTGCAGCCGTGTGGGGCCCGTTGTGGAAGGGAAAGCATGTTCTTTTCCTGAGTGACAATGAAAGTGTAGTGTCAGTTTTAAATACAAGAAAAACAAAAGATCGACAGCTGTTGCATTTGTCATGTTGTCTGTTTTTCTTTGCTGCCTCACACCAATTCACTTTCATAGCCAAACATATTGCTGGGAAAAAGAATGGGGCCGCAGATGCTCTCTCACGCAACCAGTTAAATGTTTTCTTCTATCACATTTTGTATGAATTATCAGCTCACACCTTTTCCGGTATCGCAAACGATCCTTTGCCTCTTTGTGTCCTTCCTGGCAAAGGAGGGCTTGCAATATCAATCTATCCGTGCCTACTTATCAGCAATCAGGCATCTTTATATCTCTCAAGGCTATCCTGATCCTTTTGCAGAGTCTAACTTCCCACAGTTGGAATACGTATTGAAAGGAGTTCGAAGGTCACAGGCCTAGGGACCTGCAAAGTCACAGGAAAGGCTACCTATTACCCCCACAATACTATCATATCTACACGATGTGTGGTCAAAAGAAGGACAGGCATATGAAGCATGTATGCTCTGGGCTGCCTGCTGCCTGGGTTTCTTTGCCTTTTTGAGGGGAATTCACATCTACTGCTACCCAGGACACTGCGTCATTACTTACGGTAGCAGATGTTACAGTAAACAGCAGGGAGAATCCATCCTTCCTGAGAGTGTTTCTAAGAAGAAGCAAAACTGACCCATTCGGCAATGGAATTGCATTGTATGTCGGTCGAACATATCATTCAATTTGCCCAGTCACGGCAGTCCTATCATTCATGGCTAGGCGTCCACATCTGCAAGGACCATTATTTATCCATGAAAATGGTTCCCCGCTTACTAGATCCCACTTAGTCAAGCAAATAAGACAAGCTCTCAGCCAGAAGGGCATTGATGTAAGCAAATACTCAGGTCACAGCTTTAGAATAGGTGCAGCTACAACTGCAGCTGCAGTTGGCATACCAGAAGCCGCTATTAAAATGCTTGGTCGCTGGGAATCCACAGCCTACCTGAGATATATTAGAACACCTAGGGAGCAGTTAATACCTATTTCTGCTTCTCTGCTCTCAGGAACGACCAGGTAAAGATGTCCACTCGCAAACTACAGCACATTTGTCTTCGACCTTTTCTAGCCTAAGAACCATCGTATTATTATATGATTATAACGTTGAAGTTCACCAATTATTTATAAAAGTATATTTAGGTATATAATTACAAATATTGTGGAATGTGATTGTAGCTATGCTGTTTTTCCTATATTGACATAAAACAACAGTGATCAGGCTATCTCCCCATCATTATAAAAGTTTTCATACATAACAGATCAATACAAAGTATTAGTTTCATTTGGGTGGAGTCCTTCGGAATGGGCTGTCTGGGCTCCGCCCTCCTCCTATTAGCTCCACCCAGTGATTAAAAAGGGGCCAGGGATCGGTGACATTGCACCCTCCTTAATTATGGGAGGTGTGGCTGGCTTGGCAGCCCTGCACCATTTACCATCTCACTTACCTACCTAGGCAGTTGGGTAAGTTCCACTGCATGGGGTCTTATGTGAACTACACCACTATTGGTGTTAATTTATTTATAAAAGTTAATTAAGCATAATACATAATAACTATTAATCTTAACTACTACTTAACTATAAACATGTCATGACGTACCTCGAATCAATACTCCCTGTTTTTACGGTCATACCAGTGGTTGTCTAACTCCATCACATTTACGATTCTGCTCTAACTCAAGATGTCATATCCTCCTCCACCGCCTTATGGACAACCTGGTTACTATCCACCGCCACAACCTCATCCTGGATATCAACCATATCCCCAATATCATCCAGCACCTGCAGTACCACAGCAGCAATCCTCCACAAATGTGGTTGTCGTACAACAACAACAGCCTCAGGTACAATCTATTTAAAATCACACATTGATTGTAACAACAACTAGATACTGATAATTACTACTATAGTCAGTTTGTAAAACTAATTTTGATGAGTCTAGATCTTGTCCCTAGCAACCACTTATTTAGAAAGGGTGTCGGGTAACTTTAATGACAGGCATTTAGAATAATGTCACAGTAAAGATGTGTGGTGAACTGTGTTGTATAGTAAGCAAATATACAAGCGCAGTGTAGGAATTTTCTTCTTTAGCAAAAGTTTATTCCCCGCATTTTTTTTTTACATTGTTGTGATAGCCAGATTTACTGGCAATGTTAGTCAATTTCTTGACATGGAGCCAGATTTATGTTTAACTTGGGTACCTGGCTCAATGCCAAGAAATTCAGCTAAAGTCATCAGGTGCCCTTTCAGTAGTGAGCATGGGTGACTGGGGAGGAGAATAGGATGAAAGTTGTGATAACACTATAGATTCCTAATAGGATGACGAATTATTTTACCACAAAACAAACATAGATATTCTAAGAATGCATACCTCACAGATAGATATTACTAATAGAGATGGAAAGACCATTAATAAGATTCTTTTAAGCTTACTGTATCAGTATGGATAATATAAGATAATAAGAAACCACAAGAATTGCCTCACAGTAGACACAAGGATGGCAATAAACAGGTCATAGTTACCAGACCCTTGTACATGTACATAGATATAATTAAGAATGATAATTAGTGCGGAAATGATGTTTTTAAAAATTGAATATAATTTTATTAAATGCATTTAACTTCATTGTTTATACATGACAAAAATTGTGACAACAGGATATGTAGGCTTGTTCCAATTATAGTCTAATTAAATATGTCTTGCTTGTATCTAGTCATGTATAGTAAACTTAGACATAATTTTTGTAGTGTTTACATATATAGTGTGTATGTACTACAATAAGAATTATAATCTAAATTATTATTATTTCTAATTCTTCATTTCAGACAACAGTTGTGCGTACAGTAGAGGATGAATCTCCTAATCACTGTCTTCACTGCATCATTACCTTCTTCTGCTTTCCTTGGATATTTGTTTGGATTTGCCTCTGTTGTATTTATGGATGCTGAAGTGAAGGATGCACTAATGACATCATAATGCCCTTTTGAGTGCTATATATATAACTATATCTACAATGTAACTAGTACTGTGGATGTGTACTTAACTTATCATATAACGTTTTGTATACACTATGATTACTGTTGTTTTTGTTATAATTATAATTGATAATTTTGATATCAAATGATATGTTTGTGTATACTGTATACTGTGTACACATAATATAAGACTTAATGTTTGTGCAAGCAGGAAATAATCGTTATTTCTAAAGTATAGTTAGACTCCAAGACTATATAAGCATGCAAGACACTGGAGGAGGAAGGGTCTGGTGATATGCCATATAAGGACGTGGGTTTCAATCATGCTGCATAAAGTTTAATATTTGATATCTGCAGTTCAAACACAAAAACAGACTGTATTTTAATTAATTGGTTTGAACAAACGGACACTAACAACATAAAAATACACCATCAATAATTCTGAAGATATACTATTTTTAGTTTCTTGATTATCAGCTGGAAGTATGTAGCTTTTCATTACAAAGATTATGTTTCGCCAACTCGCTGTGATAAAATGGAAAATATTGGGGACTAGGTCTCTACATATTTATCGGGGGGGAGGGGGGTATTGGTGCCCTGCTATGTAGCTACATTGAAGTGATTTACATAATTAAGAATAGTTGGTATTGTGTTTGATATTGGGGGGCAACAGATTATTAGCCTGAAAGTTTCCATATCGATAATCTGATGTGTCAGATGGTAAGAGCAGTGACATAGGTAATGTGTAAATACTGGTGTGGCTGAACTGAAGCCACTATGTCAGTTCAGCTGGTTTATGTATGTACTATGTATTCCTTCACTGAACTTAATTCTAAAGATATGGGTGGGGCATGACACACACCATACGCTCATAAACAAGGGTGTGGCTACAGCCACACCTGTTAAAAGGCAATTCTAGTCTTGCAGTCCAGACTCTTCCTGTTATGGAAACGAGCTGGGCTGCAAAACTACCAATTTTCCTTTGTTTGTAATCCTCTCATGCCTGTATGTCATAACAACCCCTATCCCTTTACATCTGATAATAAAATGGTAAACATTACAAAGAAAAGTGTTTCAACATCTCCTTTATCTAAATCAAACTATTATAATACATGATTCTCTAAAAAGTATAGAATTATATCTTATTATATTCAAATAATTGATTAAGTATACTGACAGACAATGTGTTTTGTATAGATTATGTATAAAATATTTCCAAGAACCTTTTCAAAATGGTTAACAGCCATGCATTAGGCAGAGTAACAACCAGACAAACGCCCATGGCCAAAACAGAATAGTAATAAGTAAATGAAGAAGATGATTAGGACCTTCATCTCGAACCACTACCCTTTGCTGCTGGACATACTGAGAATGAAGAAAGATAGACACAAAAGTCATGACTCCTACATTAACACTGCTGTTTTAAATGTACTACTGAATATATGAATTGTTATTAAGAAAAACAAACTCATAATATATATAATTGGCAGGCTTACACTAATATTTAAATACAAAAATCCCAAACCCAAATAATTGAGAATCAGTTTGCTGTGCATGCAAATGATAAATTTAAACACCATGGCAGGAGACACAGCATACTTTCAACAAAATGTTTTATATCTCCCCGAGGAATATTCCATCAAACATTATAATACACAAAAGATAAAGTAGTACTATCCAGTTATATGTTTAATATATCCACATGTGCTACACACTGAGGAAAGTGAATATTCTAATACCAAAAAAAGTAGTATTCGTTTCAGCCCTAATAATTATGGCACATTGTCATGATATTATCATGTCTACAGGTAATCGGAGACCATATTGCAGTGTTGTCTTGTGTAGCAGGACCCAACCCACTGCAAGTGAGGGTAAGGGTCTGGCCAACTGACAGTACAACATTTGTTCTGGAAACTACTGAAGTAAGATAGGCGATAATGAGCTGGTAACTATTATAAAAATGGAGCCTCGTAAAACAGTATTCCATAATTCTATGGAGATTTATTTACATGTTTTATGCTTCTTGTCCAATGCTGGATTCTATGAAGACTAAAAGGGAAAAATTATCAGGTACAAAAGCTATTGGGAGTGTAGATGAGTTGAATGCTGCCAGTTATGGATGAAAGAAGCCATTGCTTTTGACAAAAATGTTGGTAGTCAGTGAGCAAAGACATCATTCCTGGACATGAACGATAGTATAGTTGTTTTTCTTTTAATCATAAAATTCATTTTTATGAAACAACTTAAAAACAGCAACTTCCATCTTACAATACCTACTCATTAAGTACTGTGTGTGTGTGTATCATCTCCAGAACAAATATTGTACAATTGGTTGGTCAGACTCTTCCCCTCACCCCTCACTTGCAGTGGCTTGGGTCTGACTACGTGAGACTAATGGCAGTGCCCTTTAGTTGTAATCATCTCCGACACTTATAGACTATAATATACAAGTTTGGTTCACTATGCATCTGTTTCAATTTCAACCCAGATATCTAATTATACATTATTGTATAATAGTTCATACATAATTATTATGTACACATACATAACTTACTGTAGGTTGTGTACCAACTACAACTACATTAGTCTGTTGAAGAGGAGGAGGTGTATTATAGTTATAAGATTGGTATTGAGGTTTATAACCACCACCTGGAACTGCTTGATAACCTGGATTATAAGGAGGAGGCGCTGTTGAGTATCCTTGTTGATAAGCCATGGCTATTGACTATTTGACTAATATTTCCTAACCGCACCTTAATAGAGCATAGATTAGTTAGAGGGACCGCCCCCGGTCTGGTACGCGAGCGTACGCGTTACGTGGTCGAGGCGCGGTAACCATCAAATGACGACAGATAAAAGTTTACAGCCACTTAGCATGTTCAATTACGAGTAGTACCTTTCCATGCACGATATATATATAGAAGATAACTAGACATGTGACCTGAGAGTTTGGATTATCAGTTTCGATTGTCTATGTTTCAAGATGTCATATCGCATTATCCTCTGCTACCAAATTACCATCCAGCACCTGTACAGAGCAATCCTGTAATTATGACATTTGATCAACACTGTGACAACACTACAATAACATTTCTGATTAAAATATACAAAATGTCACTGTGCTTGTATTTAAGGTACCCTAAACTCCACCGTTGGTACACAGATATCTTTGCATCCCAGCTACCTCGGTACCATCAGAGAGGGCTTTCAGTATTGCAGACCATGTTGTCAATCACAAACGGGCTTCTCTCCTTCCAGACACAGTCAATATGATGGCAGACAATCTCAGGGACTGATTAATCATGAAAAATCAATAACCATTAATACATTAATAAGTTAGAAAATAAACATTAATAATTTATTAACATGTCATTAAAAATTATCGCGATATTATCGTTATCGTGATAATTTGGCAATTATCTATCGTGATATGATAATACCAATATCGCTCAGCCCTAGTCCTATCCCAACAGAAAGCTTTGATCAGTTTAAATTTAGAGTCACTGATACTGCCTAACCCTATATACCCTAAATGAACCACATAATGATATTCATGAGATTTTGATGCAAACTTGGACATTATTGGCAGGGTCCTGAGATACTGTGAATAATTTGCACAAAAATCAAGATTGACAAATTTCAAATTGACTGAAAAGTTGAGTCTGCTATTGAATAGATTTCTGTGAATCTAAAGTAGTTTGTGTCTATCTTTTCACATCGTAGCTAATACACTTAATAATACTATTTATAAAATTGAAGGTATGAATACAAAAACGTGGATATTGTTGATAAACTGTCATGTTCTGTTCCTATAGGGCCATCCTTATGATTGCTTTCCCCAGTGTTCTCGTTAGGTTTATTTAGAGTGGTTGCCCCCACTTGGTTTATCTAAAGAACCACTTGGTTATTAGTGGAGGCCCCCACTTGGGTTTTGTCCAAAAAAAATAGAATATGAAATATACATGTATTGTTCAGAATTTATATGCTCCTCATTTAAAAGTAGCCGAAAAGTCCCCACTTCAATGTGCAGACTGGTAAGGGTAACAACCACAAAATGTAAACGGTAAAACATGGCGTTGTTAAATTATATAATTTTAATTGCTGCTTATTGTGTTGTGCTGTTCTTTGTTACTACTAATATTTAGGCACTGTAGAGTTAAACTTTAAGGCTATTTAAACTGGAAAATCATTCAAGAATGGAGTTTTTTATAAAAAAAACGTGCATATTTAATGAGTTTGCACTAATAAGATGCATTGTTTTCTTGAAGTAAACTCTTTATAACTGCTGGATATACTACTACAAACATGATTTTAAGACTATAGAATTGCTAAGTAATCAATAGCTGGTAAATTGTGAATGCATTGAAAACGTGCATATTTACATGGGTGTAAAGCAAATGATTAATTAGCCACACCTCCCCACCTAGCAAGAACACTGCTCGCATGTATTAATTGTCATAACAACTAATAATCATGTGATGTGTATATAATAGATGTGCAAACTATGTGCATGTTCACATACCCATACATGCTACAATAGTGTACTTACTGTATTCTGAGCATATCTGCAGAATACTGGTATAGTGACAGGTAGGAAATAAAAGCGATTTGTTCTGAACTCGTCTTGTTGCAGAGAAACAGCCGTGTAAATTCTCATCGATCTGTCTCCATCTTGAAATCTTATCGTTTTTACTGATGTCAGCAGGAAACACTGAAACGCTAACTTTTGTCTCTTTGAAGCTTTGTTTCTTGGGCTTTGTCTATCGTCCTAACGAGTGTTTATACAGCTATTTGTGAAGTTTTGTCCAGAAATTCGCTAGTTCTCAAGAGATCTGCTGGCCATGCTATCCCCATAATTTGCATATTCATGAGTACTACTGACTTCTTACGAATGGTGTGCTCCTGGCTGTTGCAATAGGTTACTTAGGCAATGTTGTTCCAAAGCCATGCTGTTTAGCAATAGCTAGCGAGGGTTCTAAAGTGCATTCATTATAATTATTATTGGCAGTGTTGCCAGATGGGTGGAGTGAAATTATGCTAGGGAATGTGCATGTGTGTGCTAAAATTATACCAAAAAAATTTGCTATTATGCTAAATATTATGCCTGTAGTTGAAAAGAATTTTTTTTTTAACAAAAACAAACACAAAAACAATGATAACTAGTCTTCATTTCTGTCAATCATCTGTTTCAAGCTCAACGTCATTTAGTTGTCCGTAGATTGCTGATGTTGGTTAGTTAGACTGAATTTTATTGGTTCATTTGTTGACTGGTTATTTGCAGTAAAAGGTTACTTAGATTGCAGTTGGTTTAGATTGAATCTTATCAACACCTTACTAGTTGAAACTTGAATGGTTAGTCTATTGTCTTTCCACCTGCCAACACATATCACATACACTGCATGCAATGCATGCAGTGTATGTGTTGGCAGGTGAAAAGACAATAGACTAAGACATGTTGTGCAGAGTTGCCAGAGTAATGAATGAGCCACACCTTTTAAATGGCTTTACTAATGAAAATTGGACGGAAAAATTTTTAATTCCTGTGCATTATGCTATATTAGTGCTAAAAAGTCTTAATTACATCACTAACAGCATTACCTCTTTGTTGATGGCTCAAAAAGTATTCCTAATGGCACACACACTAACTATTGTTTGCCAATTAGGCCCATACTATTAAAAAACCTCTGGTATTGACTATTTTCAGGGCAAACCATGGACAATCTGAATATATACTAATCAAATTGTTTCGACCTATTGGGTTTCATTGGCATGATGTATCCCAAATTCACAATGCAATACATTGTTACATAGGACAGAATGACATATAAATGCATGAAAATGGAATGACATATAAATGCATGAAAATGGAGTTGCCTCCAGTCTAAGAGATACTATAATACTGTAGCTTAATAAATTGTCTGCATCAACCACAAGCAGTTGGTCCCATCAACTGTATCAGATGAGCTACCATTGGCTTCATCATCTATAATGTCTTTTCTTGTGTCTCTAAAACAGTCAGTATATCTCCTTAGAATGAGCTATGGTAAATAAAGTCCAACATGCATATATATGTACATACAGTTGTACATAAATATGTACATAAAAGCATACATTATATGTATATACATAATACAACATAAATACAACACAAATACATATGCTAAACATATAACATTATTATCCTTCGTTAGTTACAGCATAATACAACATAAAAGATACATGCCTATGTTTGTACAATATTTTGATTATCATGATAATTGTGATTAAAATTTCCTGCATATCGTCTAAATATTGCCATATTGAGGTCACAAAAAACTATCACATCTAAATCATTTTTTAAAATACTGTTTACTCAACAAATAAAAGGTATCAATTCGATTGTTTAATGAAATCTACATACATATGTAAGGTAGCCAATAATCGCAATAATTGTGACGGTTGCACACAATAATAATTGTGACTGAATGTACACAACCTTAATGACATACACACCTTTATGACATGGTAGCATAGAAAACTTTAAGTGATCCTCTCAATGGGTCCTTTCGAAGAAGAGGAAGAGTTTATAACTCACCACTGTATGATGATGATTACATACGTACATACACATGTTATACAGTGATATACATGTACAACTAATTATTGCCTACATAAGTACTTATAAACCAAAACACAAAGAGCTGTACTTATGTAGGGTTATATGGAAGTGGTTTGTTTAATTCTGGGTCACACCTAACCTTGTTCCCATGCTTTTTGGGTTTTGACATCCCTACATCTTCTTTCATTTTATTGGAAATGTTTTTTTAATTATTCTTTAATTATAAGGTTGGTATTGAGGTTTATAACCACCACCTGGAACTGCTTGATAACCTGGATTATAAGGAGGAGGCGCCATTGAGTATCCTTGTTGATAAGCTATGGCTATTGACTAATACTGCCCCCAGCCTGGTATGCGTTACGCCATGTAACCACTGGTTGGGTGCAGGGGAACACAGTAACCATCAAGTACTAGTGACGACAGATAAGTTAGTGATAAGTTTGTTTACAGCCACTTAGCATGTTCAATTACGAGTAGTACCTTTTCCATGCATGCCATCAGAAGCCCATGAAAACACCAAAGCCTTTGGTTTTTTCATGAACTCCTGATGCCATATATAGAAGGTAACTAGACATGTGACCCGAGAGATTGGACTATCAGCTTTGATTGTCTGTTTCAAGATGTCATATCGCATTATCCTCTGCTACCAAATTACCATCCAGCACCTATACAGCAATCCTATAATTTCTGACAATTGATCAACACTGTGACAACACTACAATAATATTTCATACAAAATGTGCTTGTATTTAATAATCATGTGCTGTATATATAATAGTTGTGCAAACTATGTGCATGTTCACGTTCATGCTACAATAATGTACAATAATAATTTTTATAATATTGGTCTGGTATTATATATATATATATATATATATATATATATATATATATATATATATATATATATATATATACATAATATATATATATATAGATACATATACATATATCTTTACATACATATATATTATATTTAAGGCTTGTACATCTAATTCTCCAGTACCAAAACTTGTAACTATCATCTACTTCGTCATTCCCCTCTTCAACACTGTAAAAATTGAATTGTTAACTTGCCATTGGATGCTCCTGCTGGCCATTGTATGTTTGCACGGTTCATGAAGAGGGGATATTTCACTACACCAGTCAAAATCAATTACAGAAATTCTATTATTTTAATTGGAGTGATGGAAATCACCATGGCAAATATTGCAATATGTCAATTAAAATTAATTATGTATGTTGAGCCCTTTAGACAGAATTAATTTGGCAGAGTGGAACTCAATCGAACTCAACTGACCATAGTAGATTATAACAAGCACTATAGCAACTGCACACGAGCATTAACAATTTAACGGGTGGTAAAATAATTTGCAAATTAAATTTCTATTTTCATTATAAAGAGTTAATGATACTAAAGCTAGTATACTATAATTATTCATATTAACTAATGATATTACTCAATTTAGTTAACCAATTATGTACTTTGTTAACTCCCACAACTGTGGGAGTGGCCTGGATTCCTATTGTCCAGAGATCAGATATTTTTTCAATACTTTGTAAACAGTTGATACATCAGCGTCTACAGCATCAAGGTCATAATGCACACTTGATATCACACTTATTTTTTCACCACTTCTCTCTGCTACTCCGAAAGACCAGTCAGTTGAATTGGTCAATACAAATAGTAAAGACGACAGGTGCTTTTGTTCCATTAATAAAATGTGTGCCTCCCTTAAAACTTGAGCAACGTGATCATTTGTTTGTCGTAAACTGCATTTTATGTCAAACCTTTTTACTTCAATGATAACACACTTTGTTCCATTAGATATGTTAATAAGATAGTCTGTAAATGTTTGGTGATGACTTATTGTTGGTTGACACTTAATCTTGCTGTGAGAAAGAAAGCGAAATAGAGCAAGCAAAAGTGTAATAACTCTGCAACTTGCATCGGCCTCCGAAAATTTAGTAATTACACTATCTGCGAAAGTGTATTGTGACTTGAGATGTGTTTCTTCCTCTTTTGTAATATCTGGTAAGTTGTCATTTAGCCCATTGGGTGAACAAGAAATATTTCCACTTAGAACATGTTCTACATCATCCCATTTCATGTTGGAAGGTGACGGAATTCCTTCTTGGGATTTTATAATTGCTTCTGTAATATTATCATGCCACCCTTCTATTCCTACAGAAGCACAGAGCACTTGTTTCACGAATTCAGGTTGCTTGAGATAATCTGCTGTAGAACCACTCTTAATGAATTCACCAGGAAGTGTTGACTTTAGATCACCATCAATAGTAAGAGTATTGATTATGTCAGACCAAGTAGCTTCAAGTTTTCTCCGTTTTGAAGTACTCATACTCGTACTAGACGCCATGACTATAAAAATGAAAGTCATAATTATTCATGTATGATAAAATTAAGCTAAGAGCCTAGGTATAAACGAGGCAAAAGCTTATGAATACGAGTGTGCAACTCTCTGTAGACTATCTAGCACTATGTGTGATTGATTTTAATAAAATGTGGGAGACAGTGCCATGTTCGATTTTTGAAGAAGTTGCACACTCTAATACATGGGCTTTTGAACAAGGACAATAACATGCAGGAGCAAAACTCACTTTAAATAAGCTAAGCTATAAGCTGAGGTATCATGTATAAGAAAAAACGAAAAAAAAACAAGTGTAAATTTACTTCAGCTTTATGTAATACTTTGTCCTGTTAAATTTGTTAATGTGACACATACATCATCATGTACATGCACATGCACATGCACATGTCACATATCATCTAGAGCATACTATTACAATTACTATTACAGAAGAACCCTTGTCTATTACTATTACATCCGTTTTCAGGCTGTCTATTACTATTACTATTACACTGTATTAAAGGGTAACTGAAATGGAAAATAAATTTTTGCAATATATACATAAAATGCTTGTGTTGGTTGCAAAAACACTATATGCAAAGACTGGGATGAATTGCAAATCGAGAAATGGAACTAGGGGACTGCAAATCTGTTTATTGTAGCTTACATCCACCCACACAATTTTATTCAATCAAAACACTTCCTTTTGATAAGGATATGGACGTGGTTTACGTGTGACATCATTGAAGGGACTCGCAAAGCTGCAAGAATGGTGAATCAATGTGTTGCTGCAGGCTGCACTAACAAACACAGAGATGGTGTAAGTTTATTCAAATTTCCACAAGACCCAGATTTAAGAAAGCAGTGGATAGCTCAGGTAAAAAGGACTAGAGACAAGTGGACAGGGCCAACCAAACACTCAGTTCTCTGCAGTATTCACTTCACTGATGACTGTTTTGATAAATCTATGGAGAGGTACGGGTTAAAACAGAAGCCACTGTTAAAGAGAAATGCTGTTCCAACAATTTTTAAGAGACCCAGGGATGTTCCTTGCAGCTCAGGAGTGAGTTGTAGTGAAAATGTGATGAGGAAAGATGAGTGTGGACCACAAGAAAAGAAAAGAAGGACAGCAATTGAAAAAGAAACAGAAAGAAGGTGAGTTCTTTCTGAAAACAGAATAGTGCATAACACCTCAATTACATGCATCTTAGATAATTAATGAACTATTGGTGGATAATACCTGTGATGAGACTGATATGTTGATTGATGATAATGATGATGAGGTTGATTTAACTTTTCAAACTGACCATTCAAAGGTAAACATTATAAATTATACTAATGACATTTATTTATATTGTTATTCTGTTACATACACTGTGTAGTACTCTGAAGTAAGCACTCAGACAAGCCAAGTTGATTCACCATTCTTGCAGCTTTGCGAGTCCCTTCAATGATGTCACACGTAAACCACGCCCACATCCTTATCAAAAGGAAGCGTTTTGATTGAATAAAATTGTGTGGGTGGATGTAAGCTACAATAAACAGATTTGCAGTCCCCTAGTTCCATTTCTCGATTTGCAATTCATCCCAGTCTTTGCATATAGTGTTTTTGCAACCAACACAAGCATTTTATGTATATATTGCAAAAAAAATTTATTTTCCATTTCAGTTACCCTTTAAGTAATCTTTGCTACTACTACCGTATAGCGGGATATTTTCGTGGGGTCTAATTTTGATGTTTATTGTGATAGAGCCATTCCACGAATATTTAACTCACGAAAATGTATTCTCATGGGTTAGGAGTTTGAGCAATACCATTGAAAAACGAAAATTTCACCCATGAAAATCGACTATCGATCAAAGCACGAAAATTAGACACCACGAAACTATCCCGCTATACAGTATTACCCCATGTCTGAAACAATCATAACCCACAAGCTAGCAGAATATAGAAGCAGAGAAGACCAAATAACAATGGAGGGGAGGGAGAGATAAGCTCAATAAATAATAAACAGAACTAAAGCTTGGAAACCAGTGCAAGGGGTGGGGTCTAAACATTTAGCTACAGGGGCCAAATTAAACACACAATTGTGGGAATTAATTACCCTCGCCGCGAAGCGTAGGCGGAAGGGTACAGTAATCATATTGTGTGTGTGTGTGTTCGCAAAATTTTGGGAAATCTACGAACATTGGTGGCTCCAACGAGCTACTGACAGACTTTAAATTATACAAGGATCAAAAATAACAAGAGGCTTTCGCTAAAACCTTTCGGTTATAAAGTTATTACAATTTTTATAACTCACGGTTACTGTTTCCAGACTTGAGAAGTAATGATGGGCGATATACCGGTTTTACCGCTGTAGTACGGTGTAAAATTGAAACCGGAGAGGGAATAATGCATATCGGTATATTATTACACATATTTCAAAATTACCATGTGGCACGATACGGTATATCATTAATTAGAAAGCCACGTTGTCTAAGTGTTTGTTGCATGAGGGAAACAAGTTCTTCTTCGATAAATATCGTTCCTAAAGAGAACACTAGTTCTCCAATATGGACCTACTTTGGACTGAAGAGTGATGATGAGGGTAAGCCAATTTCTAATGACAAGGTAATTTGTAGAGTGTGCTGTGGATCAGTGACTGCCAAAGGTGGTAATACCAGCAATCTCTTCAGCCATTTGAAGGGACACCATCCGAAAAGTATAAAGAAGTGAAGGAAGCTGCAGCTATCAATAAAAGTTCATCGTCTTCATCCAGTAAACCGTCAACTTCAACTCAAGTAACGCTAGTATAACTCGTTGAGAAAATGAAGCTGTACGAAAAACATGGTAAGAAATGGCAAATGTTAACTGACTCCGTTAGTATGTATGGACATGCTACCTGTATATACTGTCGAAAAGAAAGGGTTTCGTAATATGGTGAAAACATTCAACCCTCGTTATGAGCTTCCAAGTCACAAATACTTTAGCAAGACGGCAATACCATCACTTTACACACAAGTCAGAGATGGAGTCACCAAGGACTTGGAGAGTGTGGACTATTTCTCAGCCACAACTGACATGTGGTCAAGTTACACTGGTGAACCATACTTGTCTTATACAGTACATTTTCTGGATAATGAATGGAAGCTAAAGAGTCATTGTTTACAAGCCCTTTACTTACCAGAGGATCATATTGCAGATAATATTGCTGATGCTCCGACATAAACATTGGATAACTGGGGGCTGTGTACATCTAAACAGGTTTGTAGAATGCTAATTTTAATTACTGAATTACTCTGATCTTTTTTTTACCAATTACTGTAATATCTATTACTTTTTAGATATGTCTTACTACAGACAATGGTAGTAACATCAGATGTGCTGTTAATCAACGACTTAAGTGGACTTGGTTGCCATGTTTCGGTCACAATCTACATCTGGCAGTTACTAACGCAATAAAAGAAGACACTAGACTTACCAGAGCGTTAAGTACATCCCGCAGAATGATTGGCTTATTCTCCCACAGTTGGAAAAAGCAACGGGACTTGACAGAAGCACAAACAGCATTAAACCTACCCCTGCACTCACTGAAAACAGACTGCACTACTTGATGGGGTTCAACCCAGTTTATGATATGTCGTATTCTAGAACAGAAAGATGCTATCAGGCAAGTTCTACGAACAGATTCCAAATCACGTCATCTGTGTCCATCATGGCAAGATATAGAAGTACTAGAATCGCTTCAAGCTGACTTTACAGATTCATTATTAGGAGAAAATTGTGTAACTGTGTCGGCTATAGCAGCAGTGTTACATATTCTTAAAACAGATGTTTTGGCAGATTCTGTTGATGACAGTACATTAACAAGTGATATCAAGAAGAGGATACTAGAGTATATGGAGAATAAATACGAGCCAGAAGATATTAAAATCTTAGTTAATGTTACGAGTTACCTTGACCCTCGATTCTGTATAACCTACATTGATGGTGATATTGAGGAGATAAGAGCAAAGATAGTTGACGAAGGAGTTCTCCTAGTAGAATCACTTAATCAGACAAGCAGTGCCAATTCAGACGACCAACCACCACCTGCCAAGAAAAGAAAACTTGGAAGTTGGTTAGTCAAGGCAAGGGCTACTGCAACAGTAACTGTACAGTAGGCAGATGAACCTGTGACCCCTGAACAGAAGGTGAAGGATGAGATGAAACACTACGAGCATGCAATTAGAGTGGATCCTGACTGTAACCCATTAGACTGGTGGAAAGTTAATGCTACTAACTATGTTGTTTTGTCGCAGTTAGCAAAGAAGTACCTGTGCAATAATGCATCAAGTTCTGCTTCAGAACGCGTTTTTAGTACTGCAGGACATATAGTTTTTAAAAAGTGCATACTACTAAAACCAGATATGGTGAATATGCTAGTTTTCTTGTCAAAAAATTGTAATTAATTTGAGCCAGTTGAATGATTACTATACTTTACTGTACTTTTAACTCTTTTTTTCATTTATGATACACTGTCTATTGTCTAATACCTAAGGTAAATATATACATTTTAATTATATTGTTGTTCATTAAATGACGATATATCGTGGTATCATGATATTATATCGCCTGAATTTTTGTTGATATCGCCCATCGTTATTGAGAAGACTTTTGGGAACATCTGGACACATCAAAACATAAATACTCCTGTATCATGACTATCGCTAGCAAAGCACTACATAAAAGCAAACAAATTTGGGGTAGTAGTTGCTACAACATTGAGCACTGGTTCCAAGCATTCTCCATTACTTTCAAGCTCCGCCTATTTTAAATTTTCAAGTCATGTGCTGTGCACGTGACTCGAACGTCAGCAGTTTTGAGGACCTGTCTAGGCTCTCTTTGTAGAACATTTCACAAGACTCATTGAGGATCTTTCTTTCTTCTTTGAGATAAAACAGAGACTAAAATGTAAGACTGATAGTATAGACAAGGAAGAGACTAGTAAAATCTTTCAGTTATAATGTAATAAGTACTGACATGTTAGTTTATATATATATAATTATATATCTATTAATAATATTATTATAAAAACTAACATGCCAGTACAATTTTATTAGTTTTATACACATAAACTAAACCATTTGAAGTAAACGTTCTCATTATTATATGACCATACAAACGAGCAATGATACATAATCATAATCTTTTGGCATATTATATTTAGTTATAGTTTGTATTACTTTGCCACATAGGCGAGGGTCCCGTCCCGACGGTGCTCGTTAAAAAACCAGTTGTTTCTTCATATAAAAACTCACAAAATTATATACATGTATATAAATAATTATAATCAGAGAGAGAGAAAGCACATCAAGGATTGACCAACAGTTGAAACTTGGATCTGATTCGAACTCTTACTCTTAACAAGCAACAATTACAAACCCAAGTGGAAGTGAGCACGCCTTTTGTATCAGACATATTGCAGTCATACTCACTTCTACTTGTATTAATTAGGGACACAGTATACACGAAGGGGCTACACTTCCTTGGACAACGGGACAGTGTACAAACCGGATTACTGATTTTTGAGCGTGCGCTAGCTGACTTTTTAATTGTTATGACAATTAATACATGCGAGCAGTGTTCTTGCTAGGTGGGGAGGTGTGGCTAATTAATCATTTGCTTTACACCCATGTAAATAATTAGTTAGTTTATTAAATATGCACGTTTTCAATGCATTCACAATTTACCAGCTATTGATTACTTAGCAATTCTATAGTCTTAAAATCATGTTTGTAGTAGTATATCCAGCAGTTATAAAGAGTTTACTTCAAGAAAACAATGCACCTTAGAGTTTAGCGCAAACTCATTAATATGCACGTTTTTTTTTTTAAAACTCCATTCTTGAATGATTTTCCAGTTTAAATAGCCTTAAAGTTTAACTCTACAGTGCCTAAATATTAGTAGTAACAAAGAACAACAGCACAACACAATAAGCAGCAATTAAAATTATATAATTTAACAACGCCATGTTTTACCGTTTACATTTTGTGGTTGTTACCCTTACCAGTCTGCACATTGAAGTGGGGACTTTTCGGCTACTTTTAAATGGGGAGCATATAAATTCTGAACAATACATGTATATTTCATATTCTATTTTTTTTTTGACAAAACCCAAGTGGGGGCCTCCACTAATAACCAAGTGGTTCTTTAGATAAACCAAGTGGGGGCAACCACTCTAAATAAACCTAACGAGAACACTGGGGAAAGCAATCATAAGGATGGCCCTATAGGAACAGAACATGACAGTTTATCGACAATATCCACGTTTTTGTATTCATACCTTCAATTTTATAAATAGTATTATTAAGTGTATTAGCTACGATGTGAAAAGATAGACACAAACTACTTTAGATTCACAGAAATCTATTCAATAGCAGACTCAACTTTTCAGTCAATTTGAAATTTGTCAATCTTGATTTTTGTGCAAATTATTCACAGTATCTCAGGACCCTGCCAATAATGTCCAAGTTTGCATCAAAATCTCATGAATATCATTATGTGGTTCATTTAGGGTATATAGGGTTAGGCAGTATCAGTGACTCTAAATTAAACTGATCAAAGCTTTCTGTTGGGATAGGACTAGGGCTGAGCGATATTGGTATTATCATATCACGATAGATAATTGCCAAATTATCACGATAACGATAATATAGCGATAATTTTTAATGACATGTTAATAAATTATTAATGTTTATTTTCTAACTTATTAATGTATTAATGGTTATTGATTTTTCATGATTAATCAGTCCCTGAGATTGTCTGCCAAAAACACCATCATATTGACTGTGTCTGGAAGGAGAGAAGCCCGTTTTTGATTGACAACATGGCCTGCAATACTGAAAGCCCTCTCTGATGGTACCGAGGTAGCTGGGATGCAAAGATATCTGTGTACCAACTGGTGGAGTGTAGGGGACAAGTGTACCTTAAAGTGTTTTCACTCCACCACAATAAAGGATTCTTCCCTGTTGATTCTTCTCCTACATACCTTGACAGCTCTGCTTTGGCTTTTTGAGGAGCAGAGACTATCTCCAGACTCTCTTGAGTTGGGTTTACTACATCATTCAAAAGCTCCAGAAGCTTGTGTTCACCACAGAATCTCTTAGCTGGTGGTTCACTGTCACTAGGTATGTTGTCATTAGACACATTAGCTGCACTCAAGATCTCCACCATATCAAATTCAATATTTAACTCAATTTCTCTTCTCTCTTCAGGTTTGAGGAATTGAAGGGTTTTAAACCGCGGATCTAGGAAAGCTGCCTTACCTAGTATCTCTAGTGTGCTATCTGTGTACCTTTTACTTAAATCAGAACAAATAGCCTCCTTCATTGCTCTGACCACTTGGGAATCACCTCCTGGAGATAGTTTTAGATGTACATTTAATAGCTTGTGAAGAATTGCCCGGATGGTTGAAACAGTGACCCATTTCTCTGCCCCAATTGCCTCTGTTATATCAACGAGAGGCTTCATGATATCCCGGTAGGACTCAAGAGTGGCAAATTCTGAGTCTGATGGCATGAGATCACCACGACGTAGTTCTAACAGAGTGGCACAAATCGGTTGTTGTTGTTCCAAGACACGATTCACCATGTAAAATGTGGAGTTCCACCTTGTCACTACATCCTGGATGAGTGCATGCTTTTTGTGGTGTAGATCTTCTTGTTTTGCCCTGAGAAGATAGCAGGCCTTTGCTGAATGATTAAAATGTCCAACAAGGCGACGACAACAGGCTGTAGCTTTGGCTATCATAGGAATTCGTCCTGCCTTTTCTACTCCCAGCTGAAGTGTGTGGCTAAAGCATGGTAGGTGGCAATGGGACCAACCAAGAAGGTTCACTGCCCTGGTAATGTTAGTCCCATTGTCAGTGGTAACACCAACTAACTTCTTGTCAGAAAGGCCCCAGTCATCAAAGATCTTAGTCACTTCCTCCTGAATGTTGACAGCTGTATGGGAGTCAGGAAATTCCTTGGTTTCCAGTAGGTGACACTGAAGTGTGTAACTGCTGTCGATGTAGTGGACCGTGAGCCCTGTATATGCATGGTTAGCACGGGATGTCCAAATATCAGTGGTAACAGCAAAGTTGACGACATTCTTCAGCTGTTGATGAATACGCTGTTTCTCCCTTTCAAAAAGGCTAGGTATATAGTTGGTAGCAATGGTCTTTCTATCTGGAGGAATATACCGAGGCTCAAATTTATGTAGCAGGTGCCGAAACCCTGGGTCATTGACAGTATCAAATGACTGCATGTCACGGGCAATGAAGAAGCATACCGCATCTGTTAATTGGTTCCAACGAGGAGATGATCGAGGAATTAGCTCTGTACGTTTAAAAGCCTGAGCAATAGTCTGCTGTTTTTCTATACCTCCTGACTTGGAGGTCAATGACTTTTCTTTTTCAGACTGCAAAAGATCACTGTACACTTTATGATGATTGTCACGTAGATGCGCTCTCATACTTGTTGTGTTACCACTGTATGTGATCACCTTCACACACAGCTTACAATTAACCTTGTTACGTTTCTTTTTGTCTGGTTGAATGAATTTTCCATTTTTAGCAGGAAAACCAAAGTACTTCCAAACTGCACTTGTTGCACCTTCAAGTGGAATTAGCTCAGTTGACATAGTGACATTTAAAGTTTACACAATAAGCAGCTGTAATAATTTGACACCTGCAAATTAATTAATTTTTATTTCGTTATTGCACGTACGTTACTATTAACGCACATATTGTAGCTAAAATTCTAAATCACATTCTTCTGTCTTTAGCTTACTTTTATGGACTAATCTATAAGTTTATTGATGCCTCCAGTTCCAGTGAGAGTGAAAACCAGTTCCATAGAAAGTTGAAAGCTGGAAAGCTGATATGCTAGTGAAAAGTGGGCGTTGCCCGCGAGTGATTTATCGATCAAACCATAGATTGTATAGACTACGTATAAGGGATTGGAAACGCCCACGCATTTCCGTACACTCCGTTACCCCACCGTATTACCCTATTAGCCCCTCCCCTCTAAAGACAATGCGCGCGCTATGCATGCAAGACTGGTAAAGAACTTGTTTTAAATCGTGTATCATTAAAGTACACTTTTGTTAAACTAATTGATAATATCACCAAACAACATAGGAGTGCTATACCTTCAGCTAGAAAACTGCAGTGTTGAACTATATGACCTACCACACTGCTTAGAGTCCCCAAAGTGTAAGTACCTCGTAACCGTTTCAACTGGATTTTCTACATCTAAACTTTTTTCTCTATATTTGTTTTAAACCCATGTATTTTTATTGAGTAACAAAACTTAAGTGGGAATATTGCAATAGAACTGTTATTAAAAGAAGTAAGAGTCCCAAAACCCGTTTTCGTTATGATATGTACTAAAAAAACAATAGTTTTTAACATCGTACATGATTTGTTGCTAATGTTTTAGCAATTGAGATGTTAAAACGATACAATAGCAACATTTTTATCAATAAAAAACATCTAAATTATCTAGTTTCAGCAAGGAATAGTGTTTTTTTCGGTGATCAGTCCTCACCACCAAGTAATAAAATTTAATTGATTTCTGGGGACACGGAGTGCGTCACAGACATATACATTGATACTATGGGATCATGTGCGCCGTTTCCAATCCCTTATACGTAGTCTATATAATCTATGATCAAACACAGGCTCATAATGTAAAAATTTGTTACTCTAACTGCAGTAATAGCTATATCTAGATATCAAGAAAACCTGTAGTGACTGTTAACCTTACAGATGCTTTCAAGAAAAACTATCAAATTCATAATTGCGCATGCGCAGACACACGTGGTGTTATCGCGATACAATTTTATTTATAATCGTTATCGCGATCGCCAAAAAATATCGCGATCATCGATAAATCGATATTATCGCTCAGCCCTAGATAGGACCCTTGCCTATCTTCCAAAGTAATACCAGCTATACTTTTTTCTAAATATATATATGCCAAAAGATTATAATAATTATATATCATTGCTTGTTTGTATGGTCATATAATAATGAAAACATTTACTTCTGATATTTTTACTTTAAACATATTAAAAACAAGTGTATATAGAGAAAAAAACATCCCTATATTTGCTTTGTGATGACTATGTATTAAGCATTGCTGATGGCACTAGTGTCTCTAACTTTCTGTGTACTCCTGGGGCCTGAAGACGTAAGTGTAAGCCTAATTGCAGTCTAAATACACAGATGTCTGATGAACTGACTGAGGTACTCCTTCAAGGTTCTAAATGATGACTTCCTCGTGTCTGAAACTCAACAACTTATCATACTTACTTGTTAAAGATTCTTGCATAATATCTATACTGTTTCTCTGCTATATACAACAGTTATTAGCAGTTTTACATCCTTTCTGAATCTTCCTGGCTGGTCTGTAGCTTAAACGCGCGTTCTTTTACGCGCCACGCCCATTAATTGACCGAGCCCCTGGGAATGACGCAACGTCCTTAACTACGTATACAACGCATAGTCGCGCAAGTGACACAAGAATATATATATATATATATATACATTAAACCCCGTGGAAAGCAATTATAGGGATGGCCCTACGGGCCATAAAAATTCTATACTGGCATGTTAGTTTTTATAATAATATTATAATAGTTAACATGTCAGTACTTACTTATTACTTTACAACTGATTTAGTATCATTATACTAGTCTTTTCCTTGTCTATACCATAAGTCTTACATTTTAGTCTCTGTTTTATCTCAGAAGCAAGAAAGATCTTCATTGAATCCTGTGAGGTTCTCAAAACTACTGAGAAAACAAACGTTGCGAGTCACGTGCACAGTACATGACTTAAAATTTTAAACAGGTGGAGCTAGAAAGTAATGGAGAATGCTTGAAAGCCAGTGCTCGATGTTGTAGCAACCACTACCTCAATTTTGTTTGTTTTGATGTAGTGCTTTGCTAGCAATAGCCATGATATAGGAGTAGTTATGTTTTGATGTGTCCAGATGTCCCCAAGAGGTCTGGAAACAGTGAGTGTGAGTTATAAAAATTGTTATAACGTTATAACCAAAGGGTTTTAGCAAAGCTTCTTGTTATCCTTGTATAATTTGAAGTCTGCCAGTAGCTCGTTGGAGCCACCAATGTTCGTAGCTTTCCCATAAATTTGCGAACAAACACACACATACACAATATGATTACTATACCCTTCCGTGTACGCTTCGCAGTGAGGGTAATTATGATCTCAAATTATGAATTTGTCCAAAGATTTTGACCCCTTTACTAACATATATAACTCACTCGATAGATTTATAAAGCTAGTACCAATATCTTATAGTCTTATCCGGCAACTTATTTGGCTCTGTAAGTGTACCAACCACCCACCAAAATCTAGATAAAAGAGAGAATGATACGCAGGCATGAGATAATTAGAATATGATTACTATATATATATTTATCAAACAATGTTTACCATAGAAACAACGAATCCATACATTTTCAATTAGACATTCAAATCACGCACTATGACAATATTTTCCAGTATTTTTATAGAGTCATATGACCGGAAGTTTTATTGCACGGAACATCACCTGACCGGAAGTTTTATTGTATTGCGTGTCACATGCTGCTAAGTAAAAATTGTGTAGAAAGAGATTACTCTCTAATTTCTTTAGTTTTGGAGATGGTGAAGTTAGTAAACATGAGTTTAACTTGTGAAATGCTTCAAGATTACCATCTTTATCATGATAGTGTGAATAATAAAGTATTGCTAAGTAGTAATAGGCAAAAACAAGCATTATTTGATAAATATATTATCGCACAGATACCCGGGAAATATTAGTCGTTGGATACAGCGTGCCACTCGTCCTTCGGACTCGTGGCAACGCTGTATCCAACTCGTAATATTTCCCGGTATCTGTGCGATAATATATATATATATATATATATATATATAATACTAAGGCATCGGGGGGGGGGGGGGGGGGTGGCTAACAAACAGATGACCACTCTAGTCATTAGGTAAAGAATATTACAGTAGATCCTATATTATATTATATTATATTATATATATACACACACAACACACACATATATAATTATATATAACATATATATAATCAGAGAGCGCGCGTCGAGGATTGACCAATAATTGAAACATACGAGGATATGGGGAAGGAGAAGAGAGAGAGAGAGAGAGAGAGAGAGAGAGAGAGAGAGAGAGAGAGAGACAAGGATTGACCAACATACCTCTGATTCGAACTCTGCTACACAGTATACACTGATACACTCGAGTGGCGTCGAGTGCTACAGCATGCTGGCATGCGCACGCGCATATGTAGACAGGCAAGCTGATTGGTTGAAAGAAAGCCACACTCTCTTCCGTTCAGATCAGGTTAAGGTTTCAAACGTCTGTTATCGACCATTTTCAGGACAAACCATTGGCTTCATCATCTATAATGTCTTTTCTTGTGTCTCTAAAACAGTCAGTATACCTCCTTAGAATGAGCTATGCTACAACATGCATGTATATGTACATACAGTTGTACATAAATATGTACATAAATGGGATACATTATATATATGTATATACATAAATACAACACAAATACATATGCTAAACATATAACATTATTATCTACAGCATAATACAACATAAAAGATACATGCCTGTGTTTTTATGTTTTGATGGCAAGGATGCAGTTCAGGATGGTACTAACACAGGAGAGTCAAGTGTGACTTCAACAAAATTAAACAAACATGGACTAGTATTACTGCGATGAAGATCAGACCAGCCTCACACACATCCATGCATACATACATACATACATACAATCAGTGGCGTAGGAACCGGAAGCACTGGAAAATTGGGGGGGGGGGAGGGCTGAGAGGCGGCATGCGAAGCGCGCTGTGAAAAATGTTTGGTTTGTTAATTATTCATGAGGGGTGTGGCTAATTATGACGTATTAATTATCTCAAAAATAATAATTATCTGCGCAATAATTAGAAATTCGGAATTAATTAGTACTGGTTTCACTGCTGTTCTTATCTACAAGACACGATGATAGACTTAATTAAACATTACTGATTGTGTAAAAAGTTGTTGCAGTCTTCGAGAAAGGGGCTCAAAATTGTTTTGGGGGGGCTGAGCACCCCCTAGCCCCCCCCTGAAAAACGCCTATGCATACAATGTCATGCATACGTACAAACAATGTCATACATACAATGTCACTCACACGCACACACTGTGGCTATGAAGAGTTGACCTTAAAAGGGTATATAATATATAGTCCACATGTTGAGAGCACAGCTCACGTAATTAGAATAGATTATCTATATGTACTATAGTGTATAGTTTAATATCATAAATGGACAAATAGATAAAGGACTGAATGTACACAACCTTAATGACATACACACCTTTTTATGACATGGTAGCATAGAAAACTTTAAGAGATCCTCTCAATGGGTCCTTCCGAAGGAGAAGAGGAAGAGTTTGTAACTTGCTACTGTATGATGATTACATACATACAACAGTGATATACATGTACAAATAATAATTATTATTGTCATACCAGTAGAAGGACAGAATTCTAATCTGGACATTTATCTAAGTCAACCTGAGGTCTGCTATTAGGATAAACAATCCAATTTGATCTTTTGGTTGCTGTTGGTTTGTATCACCCAGGGCTGGAGGAAGCTCAAATGTTGCAAACAAATTTAGTAAATCATATTACTACTTTTGTTGATTATGTGAGTGTTGATTGTCATGTAAATCTATTTATGGTAAAATAATGTACACAGGTACAAGGGTTATTATTCTGTGGTTTGTAGAATGGTACTATCCTTAACAACCCTGAGTATAGCAGTCTGACTCTATTGTAGCATGCAGAATGACCCCACTCACTAATTAGAAATGGAAACTTTCTTTTGGTTATCATGTACATGTATGTATGTACAAATCAACAAAAAATCTATTACCTAAGGAAATTTTAAACTCACACATACAGTATACGTGGAAACATTGACGGTGTTTTTTTATTGGCCAGTTTTGGATTCAAACTGTCAAATAAAGAATCGGCAATTAATTCACAAATGTGCTTGTGCAATCCAAACATTTTCCAAAAAGCAAGTGAAGTTTAGTAGTCCAAAGGCGTTGTCCACACTTACCTTCATAACTTCTATATTTTACACAACACAGTAACTTACTTATGTAGACAGAGGACCTTCTAAGAATGTCATAGATGCCAAAATCTTGCATCGTTAGTGGGAGGAAAGCAGCAAGGCAAATGTTTGAAAGTGTAGTGGTCAGTGCCAACACCCACACTTAGCGTCTTTGTCAATTTGATTGCTTGAATTGGTTACTTGTATAGCTTCGATTTTTGCACCAGCTTATTAAATCACATTTAGTAGACTGTCCTGTGTAGAAATGTCGTCAATGTCTAATTTTCTGGGTCTTTGTTGCAGGTGAATTTGACTGACAGACAGACAAAGGTATTATTATATAGATATATATAGTTCGAACCCGTAGGACAAAAAAAGTTATATAGTTGGTTGGCCAAACCTTCCCTCACTTGGAGTGGCTTGGGTCTGGGTATGCAAGACTAATGACCCTTTAGATGTAATCATCTCCAACACTTATAGATCAAGTTTGGTTCATTATGCATCTGTTTCAATTTAAACCCGGGTATATTATACAATAACCAAAACTTGTAACTATCATCTACTTCGTCATTCTCCTCTTCAACACTGTAAAAATAGAATTGTTAACTTGCCATTGGATGCTCCTGCTGGCCATTGTATGTTTGCACGGTTCATGAAGAGGGGATATTTCACTACACCACAATTACAGAAATTCTATTATTTTAATTGGTGCAACGGAAATCACCATGGCAATATGTCAATTATGTATGTTGAGTATTCACATTTAGTAGTGGTTATTACAACAGTTCAAGTACTTTGAACTAGTTAATTATATATGTTGAGCCCCTTTAGACAGTTTGGTTAAATCAAACTCGACTGAACCCTTCTTAAACAGAGTTAATTTGGCACAAACTCAACTGATCGTACTAGATTATAACAAGCACTATAGCAACTGCACATGAGCATTAACAATTTAACGGGTGGTAAAATAATTACTGCAAATTAAATTTCTATTTTGATTATAAAGAGTTAACGATACTAAAGCTAGGATACTATATTAATGATATTTAATTAACCAATTATGTACTTTGTTAACTCCCACAACTGTGGGAGTGGCCTGGATTCCTATTGTCCAGAGATCAGATATTTTTTCAATACTTTGTAAACAGTCAATACATCAGCGTCTACAGCATCAAGGTCATAATGCACACTTGATATCACACTTATTTTTTCACCACTTCTTTCTGCTACTCCGAAAGACCATTGTACTGAATTGGTCAATACAAATAGTAAAGACGACAGGTGCTTTTGTTCCATTAGTAGAATGTGTGCCTCCCTTAAAACTTGAGCAACTTCATCAGTTTCTTGTCGTAAACTGCATTGTATTCCAATCCTTTTTACTTCAATGATAACACACTTTGTTCCATTAGATATGTTAATAAGATAGTCTGTAAATGTTTGGTGATGACTTATTGTTGGTTGACACTTAATCTTGCTGTGAGAAAGAAAGCGAAATAGAGCAAGCAAAAGTGTAATAACTCTGCAACTTGCATCGGCCTCCGAAAATTTAGTAATTACACTATCTGCGAAAGTGTATTGTGACTTGAGATGTGTTTCTTCCTCTTTTGTAATATCTGGTAAGTTGTCATTTAGCCCATTGGGTGAACAAGAAATATTTCCACTTAGAATACGTTCTACATCATCCCATTTCATGTTGGAAGGTGACGGAATTCCTTCTTGGGATTTTATAATTGCTTCTGTAATATTATCATGCCACCCTTCTATTCCTACAGAAGCACAGATCGATTGTTTCACGAATTCCGAGTACTTGAGATAGTCTGCTGTAGAACCACTCTTAATGAATTCACCAGGAAGTGTTGACTTTAGATCACCATCAATAGTAAGAGTATTGATTATGTCAGACCAAGTAGCTTCAAGTTTTCTCCGTTTTGAAGTACTCATACTCGTACTAGACGCCATGACTATAAAAATGAAAGTCATAATTATTCATGTATGATAAAATTAAGCTAAGAGCCTAGGTATAAACGAGGCAAAAGCTTATGAATACGAGTGTGCAACTCTCTGTAGACTATCTAGCACTATGTGTGATTGATTTTAATAAAATGTGGGAGACAGTGCCATGTTCGATTTTTGAAGAAGTTGCACACTCTAATACATGGGCTTTTGAACAAGGACAATAACATGCAGGAGCAAAACTCACTTTAAATAAGCTAAGCTATAAGCTGAGGTATCATGTATAAGAAAAAACGAAAAAAAACAAGTGTAAATTTACTTCAGCTTTATGTAATACTTTGTCCTGTTAAATTTGTTAATGTGACACATACATCATCATGTACATGCACATGCACATGTCACATATCATCTAGAGCATACTATTACAATTACTATTACAGAAGAACCCTTGTCTATTACTATTACATCCGTTTTCAGGCTGTCTATTGCTATTACTATTACACTGTATTAAGTAATCTTTGCTACTACTACCGTATAGCGGGATATTTTCGTGGGGTCTAATTTTGATGTTTATTGTGATAGAGCCATTCCACGAATATTTAACTCACGAAAATGTATTCTCATGGGTTAGGAGTTTGAGCAATACCATTGAAAAACGAAAATTTCACCCATGAAAATCGAATATCGATCAAAGCACGAAAATTAGACACCACGAAACTATCCCGCTATACAGTATTACCCCATGTCTGAAACAATCATAACCCACAAGCTAGCAGAATATAGAAGCAGAGAAGACCAAATAACAATGGAGGGGAGGGAGAGATAAGCTCAATAAATAATAAACAGAACTAAAGCTTGGAAACCAGTGCAAGGGGTGGGGTCTAAACATTTAGCTACAGGGGCCAAATTAAACACACAATTGTGGGAATTAATTACCCTCGCCGCGAAGCGTAGGCAGAAGGGTACAGTAATCATATTGTGTGTGTGTTCGCAAAATTTTGGGAAATCTACGAACATTGGTGGCTCCAACGAGCTACTGACAGACTTTAAATTATACAAGGATCAAAAATAACAAGAGGCTTTCGCTAAAACCTTTCGGTTATAAAGTTATTACAATTTTTATAACTCACGGTTACTGTTTCCAGACTTGAGAAGTAATGATGGGCGATATACCGGTTTTACCGCTGTAGTACGGTGTAAAATTGAAACCGGAGAGGGAATAATGCATATCGGTATATTATTACACATATTTCAAAATTACCATGTGGCACGATACGGTATATCATTAATTAGAAAGCCACGTTGTCTAAGTGTTTGTTGCGTGATGGAAACAAGTTCTTCTTCGATAAATATCGTTCCTAAAGAGAACACTAGTTCTCCAATATGGACTTACTTTGGACTGAAGAGTGATGATGAGGGTAAGCCAATTTCTAATGACAAGGTAATTTGTAGAGTGTGCTGTGGATCAGTGACTGCCAAAGGTGGTAATACCAGCAATCTCTTCAGCCATTTGAAGGGACACCATCCGAAAAGTATAAAGAAGTAAAGGAAGCTGCAGCTATCAATAAAAGTTCGTCGTCTTCATCCAGTAAACCGTCAACTTCAACTCAAGTAACGCTAGTATAACTCGTTGAGAAAATGAAGCTGTACGAAAAACATGGTAAGAAATGGCAAATGTTAACTGACTCCGTTAGTATGTATGGACATGCTACCTGTATATACTGTCGAAAAGAAAGGGTTTCGTAATATGGTGAAAACATTCAACCCTCGTTATGAGCTTCCAAGTCACAAATACTTTAGCAAGACGGCAATACCATCACTTTACACACAAGTCAGAGATGGAGTCACCAAGGACTTGGAGAGTGTGGACTATTTCTCAGCCACAACTGACATGTGGTCAAGTTACACTGGTGAACCATACTTGTCTTATACAGTACATTTTCTGGATAATGAATGGAAGCTAAATAGTCATTGTTTACAAGCCCTTTACTTACCAGAGGATCATACTGCAGATAATATTGCTGATGCTCCGACATAAACATTGGATAACTGGGGGCTGTGTACATCTAAACAGGTTTGTAGAATGCTAATTTTAATTACTGAATTACTCTGATCTTTTTTTTACCAATTACTGTAATATCCATTACTTTTTAGATATGTCTTACTACAGACAATGGTAGTAACATCAGATGTGCTGTTAATCAACGACTTAAGTGGACTTGGTTGCCATTTTTCGGTCACAATCTACATCTGGCAGTTACTAACGCAATAAAAGAAGACACTAGACTTACCAGAGCGTTAAGTACATCCCGCAGAATGATTGGCTTATTCTCCCACAGTTGGAAAAAGCAACGGGACTTGACAGAAGCACAAACAGCATTAAACCTACCCCTGCACTCACTGAAAACAGACTGCACTACTTGATGGGGTTCAACCCAGTTTATGATATGTCGTATTCTAGAACAGAAAGATGCTATCAGGCAAGTTCTACGAACAGATTCCAAATCACGTCATCTGTGTCCATCATGGCAAGATATAGAAGTACTAGAATCGCTTCAAGCTGCCATAGGTCCCCTTGATGACTTTACAGATTCATTATTAGGAGAAAATTGTGTAACTGTGTCGGCTATAGCAGCAGTGTTACATATTCTTAAAACAGATGTTTTGGCAGATTCTGTTGATGACAGTACATTAACAAGTGATATCAAGAAGAGGATACTAGAGTATATGGAGAATAAATACGAGCCAGAAGATATTAAAACCTTAGTTAATGTTACGAGTTACCTTGACCCTCGATTCTGTATAACCTACATTGATGGTGATATTGAGGAGATAAAAGCAAAGATAGTTGACGAAGGAGTTCTCCTAGTAGAATCACTTAATCAGACAAGCAGTGCCAATTCAGACGACCAACCACCACCTGCCAAGAAAAGAAAACTTGGAAGTTGGTTAGTCAAGGCAAGGGCTACTGCAACAGTAACTGTACAACAGGCTGATGAACCTGTGACCCCTGAACAGAAGGTGAAGGATGAGATGAAACACTACGAGCATACAATTAGAGTGGATCCTGACTGTAACCCATTAGACTGGTGGAAAGTTAATGCTACTAACTATGTTGTTTTGTCGCAGTTAGCAAAGAAGTACCTGTGCAATAATGCATCAAGTTCTGCTTCAGAACGAGTTTTTAGTACTGCAGGACATATAGTTTTTAAAAAGTGCATACTACTAAAACCAGATATGGTGAATATGCTAGTTTTCTTGTCAAAAAATTGTAATTAATTTGAGCCAGTTGAATGATTACTATACTTTACTGTACTTTTAACTCTTTTTTTCATTTATGATACACTGTCTATTGTCTAATACCTAAGGTAAATATATACATTTTAATTATATTGTTGTTCATTAAATGACGATATATCGTGGTATCATGATATTATATCGCCTGAATTTTTTTTGATATCGCCCATCGTTATTGAGAAGACTTTTGGGAACATCTGGACACATCAAAACATAAATACTCCTGTATCATGACTATCGCTAGCAAAGCACTACATAAAAGCAAACAAATTTGGGGTAGTAGTTGCTACAACATTGAGCACTGGTTCCAAGCATTCTCCATTACTTTCAAGCTCCGCCTATTTTAAATTTTCAAGTCATGTGCTGTGCACGTGACTCGAACGTCAGCAGTTTTGAGGACCTGTCTAGGCTCTCTTTGTAGAACATTTCACAAGACTCATTGAGGAGCTTTTTTTCTTCTTTGAGATAAAACAGAGACTAAAATGTAAGACTGATAGTATAGACAAGGAAGAGACTAGTATAATCATACTAAAATCTTTCAGTTATAATGTAATAAGTACTGACATGTTAGTTTATATATATATAATTATATATCTATTAATAATATTATTATAAAAACTAACATGCTAGTACAATTTTATTAGTTTTATACACATAAACTAAACCATCTGAAGTAAACGTTCTCATTATTATATGACCATACAAACGAGCAATGATACATAATCATAATCTTTTGGCATATTATATTTAGTTATAGTTTGTATTACTTTGCCACATAGGCGAGGGTCCCGTCCCGACTGTGCTCGTTAAAAAACCAGTTGTTTCTTCATATAAAAACTCACAAAATTATATACATGTATATAAATAATTATAATCAGAGAGAGAGAAAGCACATCAAGGATTGACCAACAGTTGAAACTTGGATCTGATTCGAACTCTTACTCTTAACAAGCAACAATTACAAACCCAAGTGGAAGTGAGCACGCCTTTTGTATCAGACATATTGCAGTCATACTCACTTCTACTTGTATTAATTAGGGACACAGTATACACGAAGGGGCTACACTTCCTTGGACAACGGGACAGTGTACAAACCGGATTACTGATTTTTGAGCGTGCGCTAGCTGACTTTTTAATTGTTATGACAATTAATACATGCGAGCAGTGTTCTTGCTAGGTGGGGAGGTGTGGCTAATTAATCATTTGCTTTACACCCATGTAAATAATTAGTTAGTTTATTAAATATGCACGTTTTCAATGCATTCACAATTTACCAGCTATTGATTACTTAGCAATTCTATAGTCTTAAAATCATGTTTGTAGTAGTATATCCAGCAGTTATAAAGAGTTTACTTCAAGAAAACAATGCACCTTAGAGTTTAGCGCAAACTCATTAATATGCACGTTTTTTTTTTTAAAACTCCATTCTTGAATGATTTTCCAGTTTAAATAGCCTTAAAGTTTAACTCTACAGTGCCTAAATATTAGTAGTAACAAAGAACAACAGCACAACACAATAAGCAGCAATTAAAATTATATAATTTAACAACGCCATGTTTTACCGTTTACATTTTGTGGTTGTTACCCTTACCAGTCTGCACATTGAAGTGGGGACTTTTCGGCTACTTTTAAATGGGGAGCATATAAATTCTGAACAATACATGTATATTTCATATTCTATTTTTTTTGACAAAACCCAAGTGGGGGCCTTCACTAATAACCAAGTGGTTCTTTAGATAAACCAAATGGGGCAACCACTCTAAATAAACCTAACGAGAACACTGGGGAAAGCAATCATAAGGATGGCCTACAGGAACAGAACATGACAGTTTATCGACAATATCCACGTTTTTGTATTCATATTCAATAGCAGACTAAACTTTTCAGTCAATTTGAAATTTGTCAATCTTGATTTTTGTGCAAATTATTCACAGTATCTCCAAGTTTGCATCAAAATCTCATGAATATCATTATGTGGTTCATTTAGGGTAGGGTTAGGCAGTATCAGTGACTCTAAATTTAAACTGATCAAAGCTTTCTGTTGGGATAGGACCCTTGCCTATGTTCCAAAGTAATACCAGCTATACTTTTTTCTAAATATATATATGCCAAAAGATTATAATAATTATATATCATTGCTTGTTTGTATGGTCATATAATAATGAAAACGTTTACTTCTGATGGTTTTACTTTAAACATATTAAAAAAAATTCTATACTGGCATGTTAGTTTTTAATATTATAATAGTTAACATGTCAGTACTTACTTATTAATTTAGTATCATTATACTAGTCTTTTCCTTGTCTATACCATAAGTCTTACATTTTAGTCTCTGTTTTATCTCAGAAGCAAGAAAGATCTTCATTGAATCCTGTGAGGTTCTGAGAAAACAAACGTTGCGAGTCACGTGCACAGCACATGACTTAAATTTGAAACAGGTGGAGCTAGAAAGTAATGGAGAATGCTTGAAAGCCAGTGCTCGATGTTGTAGCAACCACTACCTCAATTTTGTTTGTTTTGATGTAGTGCTTTGCTAGCAATAGCCATGATATACATGTAGGAGTAGTTATGTTTTGATGTGTCCAGATGTCCTGGAAACAGTGAGTGTGAGTTATAAAAATTGTTATAACGTTATAACCAAAGGGTTTTAGCAAAAGCATCTTGTTATCCTTGTATAATTTGAAGTCTGCCAGTAGTTCATTGGAGCCACCAATGTTCGTAGCTTTCCCATAAATTTGCTAACAAACACACACATACACAATATGATTACTATACCCTTCCGTGTACGCTTCGCAGAGAGGGTAATTATGATCTCAAATTATGAATTTGTCCAAAGATTTTGACCCCTTTACTAACATATATAACTCACTCGATAGATTTATAAAGCTAGTACCAATATCTTATAGTCTTATCCGGCAACTTATTTGGCTCTGTAAGTGTACCAACCACCCACCAAAATCTAGATAAAAGAGAGAATGATACGCAGGCACGAGAGAATTAGAATATGATTACTATAATACAGGGCACTGTAAGGCATCGGGGGGGGGGGGGGGGTGGCTAACAAACAGATGACCAGTCCAGTCATTAGGTAAAGAATATTACAGTAGATCCTATATTATCACACACACACACACACATAATTATATATATATATATATAATATATATAATCAGAGAGCGCGCGTCGAGGATTGACCAATAGTTGAAACATACGAGGATATGGGGAAGGAGAAGAGAGAGAGAGAGAGAGAGAGAGAGAGAGAGAGAGAGAAAGAGAGAGAGAAAGAGAGACAAGGATTGACCAACATACCTCTGATTCGAACTCTGCTACACAGTCGAGTTGCGTCGAGTGGCGTCGAGTGCTACAGCATGCTACAGCATGCTGGCATGCGCACGCGCATATGTAGACACGCAAGCTGATTGGTTGAAAGAAAGCCACACTCTCTTCCGTTCAGGTTTCAAAAAAAAAAACGTCTGGTATTGACCAATGACCATTTTCAGGGCAAACCATTGGCTTCATCATCTATAATGTCTTTTCTTGTGTCTCTAAAACAGTCAGTATACCTCCTTAGAATGAGCTATGCTACAACATGCATGTATATGTACATACAGTTGTACATAAATATGTACATAAATGGGATACATTATATATATGTATATACATAAATACAACACAAATACATATGCTAAACATATAACATTATTATCTACAGCATAATACAACATAAAAGATACATGCCTGTGTTTTTATGTTTTGATGGCAAGGATGCAGTTCAGGATGGTACTAACACAGGAGAGTCAAGTGTGACTTCAGTCAACAAAATTAAACAAACATGGACTAGTATTACTGCGATGAAGGTCAGACCAGCCTCACACACATCCATGCATACATACATACATACAATGTCATGCATACGTACCTACATACATACAATGTCATACATACAATGTCACTCACACGCACACACTGTGGCTATGAAGAGTTGACCTTAAAAGGGCATATAATATAATTATACTCCACATGTTGAGAGCACAGGTCATGTAATTAGAATAGATTATCTATATGTACTATAGTGTATAGTTTAATATCATAAATGGACAAATAGATAAAGGACTGAACGTACACAACCTTAATGACATACACACCTTTAGCATAGAAAACTTTAAGAGATCCTCTCAATGGGTCCTTCCGATGGAGAAGAGGAAGAGTTTGTAACTCGCTACTGTATGATGATTACATACATGTACAAATAATGTCATACTAGTAGAAGGACAGAATTCTAATCTGGACATTTATCTAAGTCAACCTGAGGTCTGCTATTAGGATAAACAATCCAATTTGATCTTTTTGTTGCTGTTGGTTTGTATCACCCAGGGCTGGAGGAAGCTCAAATGTTGCAAACAAATTTAGTAAATCATATTACTACTTTTGTTGATTATGTGAGTGTTGACTGTCATGTAAATCTATTTATGGTAAAATAATGTACACAGGTACAAGGGTTATTATTCTGTGGTTTGTAGAATGGTACTATCCTTATATGAAGTGACAACCCTGAGTATAGCAGTCTGACTCCATTGTAGCATGCAGAATGACCCCACTCACTAATTAGAAATGGAAACTTTTTTTTGGTTATCATGTATGTATGTGAAATCAACAAAAAATCTAGTTTACCTAAGGAAATTTTAAACCCACACATACAGTATACGTGGAAACATTGACGGTGTTTTTTTATTGGCCAGTTTTGGATTCAAACTGTCAAATAAAGAATCGGCAATTAATTCACAAATGTGCTTGTGCAATCCAAACATTTTCCAAAAAGCAAGTGAAGTTTAGTAGTCCAAAGGCGTCGTCCACACTTACCTTCATAACTTCTATATTTTACACAACACAGACTTTTAACTTACTTATGTAGACAGAGGACCTTCTAAGAATGTCATAGATGCCAAAATCTTGCATTGTTAGTGGGAGGAAAGCAGCAAGGCAAATGTTTGAAAGTGCAGTGGTCAGTGCCAACACCCACACTTAGCGTCTTTGTCAATTTGATTGCTTGAATTGGTTACTTGTATAGCTTCGATTTTTGCACCAGCTTATTAAATCACATTTAGTAGACTGTCCTGTGTAGAAATGTCGTCAATGTCTAATTTTCTGGGTCTTTGTTGCAGGTGAATTTGACTGACAGACAGACAAAGGTATTATTATATAGATATATATAGTTTGAACCCGTAGGACAAAAAATGTTATATATATAGTTGGTTGGCCAAACCTTCCCTCACTTGCAGTGGCTTGGGTCTGGGTATGCAAGACTAATGACCCTTTAGATGTAATCATCTCCAACACTTATAGATTATAATATACAAGTTTGGTTCATTATGCATCTGTTTCAATTTAAACCCAGGTATATTATACATTATTGTATAATAATTCATACATAATTATGTACACATACATAACTTACTGTAGGTTGCGTACCAACTACAACTACATTAGTCTGCTGAAGAGGAGGTGGATTATAATTATAAGGTTAGTATTGAGGTTTATAACCACTACCTGGAACTGCTTGATAACCTGGATTATAAGGAGGAGGCACTGTTAAGTATCCTTGATGATAAGCCATGGCTATTGACTAATATTTCCCAACCGCAACTTAATTAGAGTATAGATTAGAGGGACCGCGGTTACCATCAAGTACTAGTGACGACAGATAAGTTAGTGATAAGTTTGTTTACAGCCACTTAGCATGTTCAATTATGAGTAGTACCTTTTCCATGCATGGCCATCAGAAGCCCATGAAAACCTTTTTTTTATGAACTCCTTATAGAAGGTAACTAGACATGTGACCTGAGAGTTTGGATTATCAGTTTTGATTGTCTATGTTTCAAAATGTCACATTGCATTATCCTCTGTTACCAAATTACCATCCAGCACCTGTACAGCAATCCTGTAATTATGACATCAGTGACAACACTACAATATTTCTGATTAAAACATACAAAATGTGCTTGTATCATGTGCTGTATATATTACATGTGTAATAGTTGTGCAAACTATGTGCATGTTCACATACATGCTACAATAATGTACAATAATAATTTTTAAAATAATTATTGGTCTGGTATATATATATAGGGCATATAAATCAGATATAGAACTTTGATATGCCCTGCTGGTGGTTAACAGTTTACTTAAAGCATTGTTGCCTAAAACAGGAAATAAATCCATTATATCACCCCTGCTTCGTGATATATCAGATTTATAAACACCTCGCCCTTGGGCTCGGTGTTTATAAATCAGATATATCCCTCGCAGGGGTGATATAACATATACATATATCCCGATACGGAGAAATATCAAAGTAAACCACAGGAATATATCACTGCAGTCAGCAGATATAGCACCTGCCGTCGAAACAGACTACAAGAAAACAACACTTACCTTCTCCAAAGTGCCGACAAAAAGGTAGGAGAAGCATCAGACATCAACAAAGGTTTTGTCTTTTGTGATATATCACAGCCACTCGTGGAAATCACCATGGCAATATGTCAATTATGTATGTTGAGTATTCACATTTAGTAGTGGTTATTACAACAGTTCAAGTACTTTGAACTAGTTAATTATATATGTTGAGCCCCTTTAGACAGTTTGGTTAAATCAAACTCGACTGAACCCCCCTTAAACAGAGTTACAGTAGAACTCCAGAGTTTGGCACAAACTTAACTGACCGTACTAGATTATAACAAGCACTATAGCAACTGCACATGAGCATTAACAATTTAACGGGTGGTAAAATAATTACTGCAAATTAAATTTCTATTTTGATTATAAAGAGTTAACGGTACTAAAGCTAGGATACTATATTAATGATATTACTCAATTTAATTAACCAATTATGTACTTTGTTAACTCCCACAACTGTGGGAGTGGCCTGGATTCCTATTGTCCAGAGATCAGATATTTTTTCAATACTTTGTAAACAGTCAATACATCAGCGTCTACATGATCAAGGGCATAATGCACACTTGATATCACACTTATTTTTTCACCACTTCTTTCTGCTACTCCGAAAGACCATTGTACTGAATTGGTCAATACAAATAGTAAAGACGACAGGTGCTTTTGTTCCATTAGTAGAATGTGGGCCTCTCTTAAAACCTGAGCAACTTGATCACTTGTTTGTCGTAAACTGCATACTATGTCAAACCTTTTTACTTTAATGATAACACATTTTGTTCCATTAGTTATCTTAATAAAATAGTCTGTAAATGTTTGGTGATGACTTATTGTTGGCTGACACTTAATCTTACCGTGAGAAAGAAAGCGAAATAGAGCAAGCAAAAGTGTAATAACTCTGCAACTTGCATCGGCCTCCGAGATTTGAGTAAGTACGCTATTTGCAACAGTGTATTGTGACTTGAGATGTGTTTCTTCCTCTTTTGTAATATCTGGTAAGTTGTCATTTAGCCCATTGGGTGAACAAGAAATATTTCCACTTAGAACATGTTCTACATCATCCCATTTCATGTTGGAAGGTGACGGAATTCCTTCTTGGGATTTTATAATTGCTTCTGCAATATTATCATGCCACCCTTCTATTCCAGCCTTTTCACAGATCGATTGTTTCACGAATTCAGGTTGCTTGAGATAGTCTGCTGTAGAACCACTCTTAATGAATTCACCAGGAAGTGTTGACTTTAGATCACCATCAATAGTAAGAGTATTGATTATGTCAGACCAAGTAGCTTCAAGTTTTCTCCGTTTTGAAGTACTCATACTCGTACTAGACGCCATGACTATAAAAATGAAAGTCATAATTATTCATGTATGATAAAATTAAGCTAAGAGCCTAGGTATAAACGAGGCAAAAGCTTATGAATACGAGTGTGCAACTCTCTGTAGACTACAGGGTTCTCGTTAGGCTTTTTTTGAAGGGTACAGAACCCTTCTTAACATGAAAAGTACCCTTCTTGAAGGCTCAAAATACCCATTGTACCCTTTTTGAACTGTATATTAACATACAATATTATGTAAGTGTTGGAATAAGGACATTACAAGTGGATGTGGTTAATCAATATCGCAAATATTTCAAATTTCAAATTCTTATAATAATACAATCTGATAATGGTTAACAAGTTGAAATTTTAATGTAAACAACAATGTGATGATTAAAATAATATACCTATACTGTAATAATTAGGATTATGCACACTGTTTACAGTGATGTGGAAATCTTATGTGGTCCTTTTGATTCCCAAACTTTCATTGCTGGTATAGGATCCCATTCAGTGAATGGTGGTCCTTCTGTGGAAACACGAATCAAGTGGTTCAGAGTGACTGGTTTAAGGCGATTTCTTTGAGCTGTTTTTATCCTATTCATGGCTGAAAATAGCCTTTCAGCCTGAGCGCTAGATGCTGGAAGCACAGACAAACGGGAGAGCATATCAGATATTAAAGGAAAACATTCTGCCATAGTTTCACGGTTACCTGGATCTAGCACTACCTCTACTATTTTCTCAATAGCTGTTTGATCTTCGGATATTTGAATGCTTTGAGCTAATGGTTTATATAGGAGATACTCTTGCCAAAACATAGCCTTGTCTAAAAGGAACATGTCAGCTAACTCCATTACTACCACAGGAGTAGCCTTATCAACATTGCGTGGATCTAGATAGCCCATGAGAGTAACAACTTTAGGCTGAGGGAAACAGTTAATAATATTATTTATGATAGTCTGTATATATATTTGAATGCTTGAAACAAAATTTGATTTGTCAAACCCCTCTGTAATACCTAAACTAACTAACAATGAATCCAATTCAAGCATGTGACCACCTTGTAAAGGATCTTCTTTTAGTGTTTGCAGAGCCTGCTTATAATAACTTAAAAGATCTTCTAGACACAACAGATTCAATTTATTTGATTGAAATACACGAGACATTTTACCTAAGATTTCTAAGATATCAGATAAAGCAAGTAGGGTAGCAGTAAATTGTGGCTTTTTCAAGTGTATACTTAAGCCAAGTGCAGTTGCATCACCTTTAGCTGCTTGTTCTTCAACAACAAGCTTAACTGCTATTAAGCATTTTCTGAGAGCATCAACTGCACTTTGGTTTGATAACCATCTAGTTTGTGTACCATGCTGGAGTTTAATATGAGATTCATTAAGAACAGTCTGCATTTCTTTAAGCTCTGCTGTTCTAACTGTACTCCTTGAAAAAAAAGAATACATCTGATTCACTAACAAATGAAACTGGTTAACCAAGCTACAACTTTCAAGAGCATCAACACAAGCTAGAGATAGACGATGAGCAGAACAATGTGTAGCAACAAAACATGGTACTTGGCTCTTGATTCGTGTCATGACACCGGAATGAATACCAGTCATGACAGAAGCTCCATCACTTGCACCACCAGCTAGTTTTTCTAATCTTAGTTTGCCATGATCATGTAAATATTGGAACAATGTGTCTGTAATAATCTCAGCAGTACCACCTCTAACTTCTAGCAGTGCAACATTTCTTACTCTCACTTTATTATTACTATCAAGGTACTGAATTGCAATTCCCAGACTTTTCGTTACACTGATATCTGTTGCCTCATCAATTATTATGGAATAGTATGGAGATTTACTTACCTGCTGTAAAATTTGTTGCTCTAAAGATTCGCCAATAGCAGCTACCATCTCAGCCATTCTTTGCTCTGATCGATTTTTGCCTTTCAAAAGACGGGGAAGTGTTTCATTCCCTAGTTGAATGCATAGATCTTGCAAGTCAGCAAAGTTTGTTGTGTGAGCAATTTCCTTTTTCATTAGGAAATACATGCAACGCAAAGCATCACAAAATCCTTCCCCATCAGCTGTAACATTTGTTGACTCTGTTATTATTTCTGTGACTGTCCTACGTGTTGTGCTTCTTAATAAACTTTCTTTGTAAAGCGTATTGCTTGTTTCGTGCACTCGAGATTGCTTGCTGCACAAGTTTATCAGGTCGAATACCCGTAAAAGGCTGGTAAATAAATACAAGTGATCCACTCTGTACCTTCAGTTTCATTCTAGAGCAATAGAGACAGTAAATACCGTCAGGTTTAAACAGCAGCCAATCGTGCTTATTCTTGTACTTAATGGAGTTAAATGCTTGCCAAGATTGGACACAGCCACAGTGACTCAACGGCTGTGGGATAGACGCACTAGACGAACCAGCTTGCTCAACAGGTTGTTTACTGCTAGCTGTTTGAAGCTGTAGTTGATAGCCTAGAGTCTTCTGACCGACATCTATCTTCGCTTTTTTTTTAGGAGGCATCTTGACACGCTGTAAATGAAACTCACGTGGTCAAACTTAGTGGGCGTGTCATGAATAATTAATTAGCTAAAAATTTTTCGCGCGCTTCGCGCACGTACCCTTCTTACACAAATTTCTGGCGAGAACCCTGGTAGACTATCTAGCACTATGTGTGATTGATTTTAATAAAATGTGGGAGACAGTGCCATGTTCGATTTTTGAAGAAGTTGCACACTCTAATACATGGGCTTTTGAACAAGGACAATAACATGCAGGAGCAAAACTCACTTTAAATAAGCTAAGCTATAAGCTGAGGTATCATGTATAAGAAAAAACGAAAAAAAACAAGTGTAAATTTACTTCAGCTTTATGTAATACTTTGTTCTGTTAAATTTGTTAATGTGACACATACATCATCATGTACATGCACATGCACATGTCACATATCATCTAGAGCATACTATTACAATTACTATTACAGAAGAACCCTTGTCTATTACTATTACATCCGTTTTCAGGCTGTCTATTGCTATTACTATTACACTGTATTAAGTAATCTTTGCTACTACTACCGTATAGCGGGATATTTTCGTGGGGTCTAATTTTGATGTTTATTGTGATAGAGCCATTCCACGAATATTTAACTCACGAAAATGTATTCTCATGGGTTAGGAGTTTGAGCAATACCATTGAAAAACGAAAACTTGACCCATGAAAATCGAATATCGATCAAAGCACGAAAATTAGACACCACGAAACTATCCCGCTATACAGTATTACCCCATGTCTGAAACAATCATAACCCACAAGCTAGCAGAATATAGAAGCAGAGAAGACCAAATAACAATGGAGGGGAGGGAGAGATAAGCTCAATAAATAATAAACAGAACTAAAGCTTGGATACCAGTGCAAGGGGTAGGGTCTAAACATTTAGCTACAGGGGCAAAATTAAACACACAATTGTGGGAATTAATTACCCTCGCCGCGAAGCGTAGGCGGAAGGGTACAGTAATCATATTGTGTGTGTAGGTGTGTATATACGTGTTGGGTGGAACCCCTGTCCTGGTCATTCCACTAAGGTGAGCAGCGAGGGACCAACCCCAATTAGTATAAAGTTCAGTCAAGTCACTGATCTCACAGACGATGACTCTCCCCTAAGGTTACCCACATCGAAAAGTGCTTTGTTCATACATGTTTGGTGGAACCCCTGTCCTGGTTTATACCACTGAGGTGAGCAGCGGGGAACCTGCTCCAACTAGTATAATGACTAGTGAAATTGCTAATCTCAGAAGTACATTAAAAACCCAAAAACTACTCGAAAATTCAGAAGTACAGTTGTTACATGATTATAATAATCAATTATTTACTTAACATTTCCATATGCTTTGATGCTTTGATGCTGCAGGACTATTTAACACAGATAGTCTGGTCTGGGGAACCAGAAATGGGGGTTAAAGACATCTTTGGTGGGATCCCAACCCTCCCCTCTCTATGCGTATCTGGAAATGCTAAGAGTCCTCTTTACCAATGCATCAGTAAATACATGTAATAATCACTTACTTTCAAAATCTTAAAGTTAAATAATGGCCCATTCCCATTAGATTACAAAAGATCTAATTCCCTTGAAAATCATGTGCTTTTACACATGTGGTCTATTAATTAACCTTATAGGTGGGCGTTTGTTAATTATTTATTGCAAGACCACTATATATACAGATGCTGTGTGTGTGTGTGTGTGTGTTGATATCGCCCATCGTTATTGAGAAGACTTTTGGGAACATCTGGACACATCAAAACATAAATACTCCTGTATCATGACTATCGCTAGCAAAGCACTACATAAAAGCAAACAAATTTGGGGTAGTAGTTGCTACAACATTGAGCACTGGTTCCAAGCATTCTCCATTACTTTCAAGCTCCGCCTATTTTAAATTTTCAAGTCATGTGCTGTGCACGTGACTCGAACGTCAGCAGTTTTGAGGACCTGTCTAGGCTCTCTTTGTAGAACATTTCACAAGACTCATTGAGGATCTTTCTTTCTTCTTTGAGATAAAACAGAGACTAAAATGTAAGACTGATAGTATAGACAAGGAAGAGACTAGTATAATCATACTAAAATCTTTCAGTTATAATGTAATAAGTACTGACATGTTAGTTTATATATATATAATTATATAACTATTAATAATATTATTATAAAAACTAACATGCCAGTACAATTTTATTAGTTTTATACACATAAACTAAACCATCTGAAGTAAACGTTCTCATTATTATATGACCATACAAACGAGCAATGATACATAATCATAATCTTTTGGCATATTATATTTAGTTATAGTTTGTATTACTTTGCCACATAGGCGAGGGTCCCGTCCCGACGGTGCTCGTTAAAAAACCAGTTGTTTCTTCATATAAAAACTCACAAAATTATATACATGTATATAAATAATTATAATCAGAGAGAGAGAAAGCACATCAAGGATTGACCAACAGTTGAAACTTGCATCTGATTCGAACTCTTACTCTTAACAAGCAACAATTACAAACCCAAGTGGAAGTGAGCACGCCTTTTGTATCAGACATATTGCAGTCATACTCACTTCTACTTGTATTAATTAGGGACACAGTATACACGAAGGGGCTACACTTCCTTGGACAACAGGACAATGTACAAACCGGATTACTGATTTTTGAGCGTGCGCTAGCTGACTTTTTAATTGTTATGACAATTAATACATGCGAGCAGTGTTCTTGCTAGGCGGGGAGGTGTGGCTAATTAATCATTTGCTTTACACCCATGTAAATAATTAGTTAGTTTATTAAATATGCACGTTTTCAATGCATTCACAATTTACCAGCTATTGATTACTTAGCAATTCTATAGTCTTAAAATCATGTTTGTAGTAGTATATCCAGCAGTTATAAAGAGTTTACTTCAAGAAAACAATGCACCTTAGAGTTTAGTGCAAACTCATTAATATGCACGTTTTTTTTAAAAAACTCCATTCTTGAATGATTTTCCAGTTTAAATAGCCTTAAAGTTTAACTCTACAGTGCCTAAATATTAGTAGTAACAAAGAACAACAGCACAACACAATAAGCAGCAATTAAAATTATATAATTTAACAACGCCATGTTTTACCGTTTACATTTTGTGGTTGTTACCCTTACCAGTCTGCACATTGAAGTGGGGACTTTTCGGCTACTTTTAAATGGGGAGCATATAAATTCTGAACAATACATGTATATTTCATATTCTATTTTTTTTTTGACAAAACCCAAGTGGGGGCCTCCACTAATAACCAAGTGGTTCTTTAGATAAACCAAGTGGGGGCAACCACTCTAAATAAACCTAACGAGAACACTGGGGAAAGCAATCATAAGGATGGCCCTATAGGAACAGAACATGACAGTTTATTGACAATATCCACGTTTTTGTATTCATACCTTCAATTTTATATTCAATAAATAGCATTATTAAGTGTATTAGCTACGATGTGAAAAGATAGACACAAACTACTTTAGATTCACAGAAATCTATTCAATAGCAGACTCAACTTTTCAGTCAATTTGAAATTTGTCAATCTTGATTTTTGTGCAAATTATTCACAGTATCTCAGGACCCTGCCAATAATGTCCAAGTTTGCATCAAAATCTCATGAATATCATTATGTGGTTCATTTAGGGTAGGGTTAGGCAGTATCAGTGACTCTAAATTTAAACTGATCAAAGCTTTCTGTTGGGATAGGACTAGGGCTGAGCGATATTGGTATTATCATATCACGATAGATAATTGCCAAATTATCACGATAACGATAATATCGCGATAATTTTTAATGACATGTTAATAAATTATTAATGTTTATTTTCTAACTTATTAATGTATTAATGGTTATTGATTTTTCATGATTAATCAGTCCCTGAGATTGTCTGCCAAAAACACCATCATATTGACTGTGTCTGGAAGGAGAGAAGCCCGTTTGTGATTGACAACATGGCCTGCAATACTGAAAGCCCTCTCTGATGGTACCGAGGTAGCTGGGATGCAAAGATATCTGTGTACCAACTGGTGGAGTGCAGGGTACTTTAAAGTGTTTTCACTCCACCACAATAAAGGATTCTTCCCTGTTGATTCTTCTCCTACATACCTTGACAGCTCTGCTTTGGCTTTTTGAGGAGCAGAGACTATCTCCAGACTCTCTTGAGTTGGGTTTACTACATCATTCAAAAGCTCCAGAAGCTTGTGTTCACCACAGAATCTCTTAGCTGGTGGTTCACTGTCACTAGGTATGTTGTCATTAGACACATTAGCTGCACTCAAGATCTCCACCATATCAAATTCAATATTTAACTCAATTTCTCTTCTCTCTTCAGGTTTGAGGAATTGAAGGGTTTTAAACCGCGGATCTAGGAAAGCTGCCTTACCTAGTATCTCTAGTGTGCTATCTGTGTACCTTTTACTTAAATCAGAACAAATAGCCTCCTTCATTGCTCTGACCACTTGGGAATCACCTCCTGGAGATAGTTTTAGATGTACATTTAATAGCTTGTGAAGAATTGCCCGGATGGTTGAAACAGTGACCCATTTCTCTGCCCCAATTGCCTCTGTTATATCAACGAGAGGCTTCATGATATCCCGGTAGGACTCAAGAGTGGCAAATTCTGAGTCTGATGGCATGAGATCACCACGACGTAGTTCTAACAGAGTGGCACAAATCGGTTTGTTGTTGTTCCAAGACACGATTCACCATGTAAAATGTGGAGTTCCACCTTGTCACTACATCCTGGATGAGTGCATGCTTTTTGTGGTGTAGATCTTCTTGTTTTGCCCTGAGAAGATAGCAGGCCTTTGCTGAATGATTAAAATGTCCAACAAGGCGACGACAACAGGCTGTAGCTTTGGCTATCATAGGAATTCGTCCTGCCTTTTCTACTCCCAGCTGAAGTGTGTGGCTAAAGCATGGTAGGTGGCAATGGGACCAACCAAGAAGGTTCACTGCCCTGGTAATGTTAGTCCCATTGTCAGTGGTAACACCAACTAACTTCTTGTCAGAAAGGCCCCAGTCATCAAAGATCTTAGTCACTTCCTCCTGAATGTTGACAGCTGTATGGGAGTCAGGAAATTCCTTGGTTTCCAGTAGGTGACACTGAAGTGTGTAACTGCTGTCGATGTAGTGGACCGTGAGCCCTGTATATGCATGGTTAGCACGGGATGTCCAAATATCAGTGGTAACAGCAAAGTTGACGACATTCTTCAGCTGTTGATGAATACGCTGTTTCTCCCTTTCAAAAAGGCTAGGTATATAGTTGGTAGCAATGGTCTTTCTATCTGGAGGAATATACCGAGGCTCAAATTTATGTAGCAGGTGCCGAAACCCTGGGTCATTGACAGTATCAAATGACTGCATGTCACGGGTAATGAAGAAGCATACCGCATCTGTTAATTGGTTCCAACGAGGAGATGATCGAGGAATTAGCTCTGTACGTTTAAAAGCCTGAGCAATAGTCTGCTGTTTTTCTATACCTCCTGACTTGGAGGTCAATGACTTTTCTTTTTCAGACTGCAAAAGATCACTGTACACTTTATGATGATTGTCACGTAGATGCGCTCTCATACTTGTTGTGTTACCACTGTATGTGATCACCTTCACACACAGCTTACAATTAACCTTGTTACGTTTCTTTTTGTCTGGTTGAATGAATTTTCCATTTTTAGCAGGAAAACCAAAGTACTTCCAAACTGCACTTGTTGCACCTTCAAGTGGAATTAGCTCAGTTGACATAGTGACATTTAAAGTTTACACAATAAGCAGCTGTAATAATTTGACACCTGCAAATTAATTAATTTTTATTTCGTTATTGCACGTACGTTACTATTAACGCACATATTGTAGCTAAAATTCTAAATCACATTCTTCTGTCTTTAGCTTGCTTTCATGGACTAATCTATAAGTTTATTGATGCCTCCAGTTCCAGTGAGAGTGAAAACCAGTTCCATAGAAAGTTGAAAGCTGGAAAGCTGATATGCTAGTGAAAAGTGGGCGTTGCCCGCGAGTGATTTATCGATCAAACCATAGATTGTATAGACTACGTATAAGGGATTGGAAACGCCCACGCATTTCCGTACACTCCGTTACCCCACCGTATTACCCTATTAGCCCCTCCCCTCTAAAGACAATGCGCGCGCTATGCATGCAAGACTGGTAAAGAACTTGTTTTAAATCATGTATCATTAAAGAACACTTTTGTTAAACTAATTGATAATATCACCAACCAACATAGGAGTGCTATACCTTCAGCTAGAAAACTGCAGTGTTGAACTATATGACCTACCACACTGCTTAGAGCCCCCAAAGTGTAAGTACCTCGTAACTGTTTCAACTGGATTTTCTACATCTAAACGGTAACTTTTTTCTCTATATTTGTTTTAAACCCATGTATTTTTATTGAGTAACAAAACTTAAGTGGGAATATTGCAATAGAACTGTTATTAAAAGAAGTAAGAGTCCCAAAACCCGTTTTCGTTATGATATGTACTAAAAAAACAATAGTTTTTAACATCGTACATGATTTGTTGCTAATGTTTTAGCAATTGAGATGTTAAAACGATACAGTAGCAACATTTTTATCAATTAAAAACATCTAAATTATCTAGTTTCAGCAAGGAATAGTGTTTTTTTTCGGTGATCAGTCCTCACCACCAAGTAATAAAATTTAATTGATTTCTGGGGACACGGAGTGCGTCACAGACTTATACATTGATACTATGGGATCACGTGCGCCGTTTCCAATCCCTTATACGTAGTCTATATAATCTATGATCAAACACAGGCTCATAATGTAAAAATTTGTTACTCTAACTGCAGTAATAGCTATATCTAGATATCAAGAAAACCTGTAGTGACTGTTAACCTTACAGATGCTTTCAAGAAAAACTATCAAATTCATAATTGCGCATGCGCAGACACACGTGGTGTTATCGCGATACAATTTTATTTATAATCGTTATCGCGATCGCCAAAAAATATCGCGATCATCGATAAATCGATATTATCGCTCAGCCCTAGATAGGACCCTTGCCTATGTTCCAAAGTAATACCAGCTATACTTTTTTCTAAATATATATATGCCAAAAGATTATAATAATTATATATCATTACATGTTGGGAGTCGACAAGTTAGATCAACTCTGTAGCTACTACAGTTTTCTCCATAAGTCCGTGAAGTGGTCGAGAAAAGTTTTTTTTTGGTTATTAGAAGTAGGTGTAGTAAATTCCTATGTCATCCACAAGGAGCAGTGTGCTAAACAGGGGAAACAACAAATCACTCACCTTGGATACCGCCGTGCTCTTATCGATAGTCTGACTGAGCCATTGCGTAGAGTCTCTGGTGTCAATTCAGGAATGCGAGCACCACCCTCTATCGAACGTCTTCAACTTGGTCAGCACTTCCTGCGCAAGGATGAGAAACGCACAGACTGTGTTGTATGCAGCGACAGGAATGGTGGTGGTCAAAGACATCTCACTCAATATCACTGTAAGACTTGCAGTGATGATCCAGCTGTTTGCCCTACCGACTGTTTTCGCACCTATCACACAAAGAAAAACTTCAAGTCTATATCATAATATTTCCATATTATATCTATATATAATAGTGATATCATTCCTACCACACCTTTCTTTCTTTTCTAATATTTACATATATATATATATACAGGCACACATACAACTTACTATATATTATTTTACAATTATATAATTATAATATGTATGCATATTATACATATATATATTGACAGAGAACCTTACCGTGTTTCCTTATAGTAACATCCATTGCGTGATTCTCACACTTGAACAGAAGCTCCACGTAGTAGATTTGACGATTCAGCTATAAAAACTTACCTTCCATTCCTCACTTTCATATTGCGAGTACAAATGAAGCGGTATATATCTCATCGTTGGACGTTAGGGACAATTCGAAAAACTTACCGTTTCTTCCCAAAAATTGCTGTCTCTTAGGAGAGATTACGTAATTTTGGGGGTGTGCGTATGAATTTAATTAGCGGTCCGGTAAGGGTTAAACATATTAAAAAAAATTCTATACTGGCATGTTAGTTTTTATAATAATATTATAATAGTTAACATGTCAGTACTTACTTATTACTTTACAACTGATTTAGTATCATTATACTAGTCTTTTCCTTGTCTATACCATAAGTCTTACATTTTAGTCTCTGTTTTATCTCAGAAGCAAGAAAGATCTTCATTGAATCCTGTGAGGTTCTCAAAACTGCTAAGAAAACAAACGTTGCGAGTCACGTGCACAGTACATGACTTAAAATTTTAAACAGGTGGAGCTAGAAAGTAATGGAGAATGCTTGAAAGCCAGTGCTCGATGTTGTAGCAACCACTACCTCAATTTTGTTTGTTTTGATGTAGTGCTTTGCTAGCAATAGCCATGATATACATGTAGGAGTAGTTATGTTTTGATGTGTCCAGATGTCCTGGAAACAGTGAGTGTGAGTTATAAAAATTGTTATAACGTTATAACCAAAGGGTTTTAGCAAAGCCTCTTGTTATCCTTGTATAATTTGAAGTCTGCCAGTAGCTCGTTGGAGCCACCAATGTTCGTAGCTTTCCCATAAATTTGCGAACAAACACACACATACACAATATGATTACTATACCCTTCCGTGTACGCTTCGCAGTGAGGGTAATTATGATCTCAAATTATGAATTTGTCCAAAGATTTTGACCCCTTTACTAACATATATAACTCACTCGATAGATTTATAAAGCTAGTACCAATATCTTATAGTCTTATCCGGCAACTTATTTGGCTCTGTAAGTGTACCAACCACCCACCAAAATCTAGATAAAAGAGAGAATGATACGCAGGCATGAGATAATTAGAATATGATTACTATATATAATATATATATATAATACTAAGGCATCGGGGGGTGGCTAACAAACAGATGACCACTCCAGTCATTAGGTAAAGAATATTACAGTAGATCCTATATTATATTATATTATATTATATATATACACACACAACACACATATATATATATATATAATATATATATAATCAGAGAGCGCGCGTCGAGGATTGACCAATAGTTGAAACATACGAGGATATGGGGAAGGAGAAGAGAGAGAGAGAGAGAGAGAGAGAGAGAGAGAGACAAGGATTGACCAACATACCTCTGATTCGAACTCTGCTACACAGTATACACTGATACACTCGAGTGGCGTCGAGTGCTACAGCATGCTGGCATGCGCACGCGCATATGTAGACACGCAAGCTGATTGGTTGAAAGAAAGCCACACTCTCTTCCGTTCAGGTTAAGGTTTCAAACGTCTCTTATTGACCATTTTCAGGGCAAACCATTGGCTTCATCATCTATAATGTCTTTTCTTGTGTCTCTAAAACAGTCAGTATACCTCCTTAGAATGAGCTATGCTACAACATGCATGTATATGTACATACAGTTGTACATAAATATGTACATAAATGGGATACATTATATATATGTATATACATAAATACAACACAAATACATATGCTAAACATATAACATTATTATCTACAGCATAATACAACATAAAAGATACATGCCTGTGTTTTTATGTTTTGATGGCAAGGATGCAGTTCAGGATGGTACTAACACAGGAGAGTCAAGTGTGACTTCAACAAAATTAAACAAACATGGACTAGTATTACTGTGATGAAGGTCAGACCAGCCTCACACACATCCATGCATACATACATACATACATACATACAATGTCATGCATACGTACCTACATACATACAATGTCATACATACAATGTCACTCACACGCACACACTGTGGCTATGAAGAGTTGACCTTAAAAGGGTATATAATATATAGTCCACATGTTGAGAGCACAGCTCACGTAATTAGAATAGATTATCTATATGTACTATAGTGTATAGTTTAATATCATAAATGGACAAATAGATAAAGGACTGAACGTACACAACCTTAATGACATACACACCTTTTTATGACATGGTAGCATAGAAAACTTTAAGAGATCCTCTCAATGGGTCCTTCCGAAGGAGAAGAGGAAGAGTTTGTAACTCGCTACTGTATGATGATTACATACATGTACAAATAATGTCATACTAGTAGAAGGACAGAATTCTAATCTGGACATTTATCTAAGTCAACCTGAGGTCTGCTATTAGGATAAACAATCCAATTTGATCTTTTTGTTGCTGTTGGTTTGTATCACCCAGGGCTGGAGGAAGCTCAAATGTTGCAAACAAATTTAGTAAATCATATTACTACTTTTGTTGATTATGTGAGTGTTGATTGTCATGTAAATCTATTTATGGTAAAATAATGTACACAGGTACAAGGGTTATTATTCTGTGGTTTGTAGAATGGTACTATCCTTATATGAAGTGACAACCCTGAGTATAGCAGTCTGACTCCATTGTAGCATGCAGAATGACCCCACTCACTAATTAGAAATGGAAACTTTTTTTTGGTTATCATGTATGTATGTGAAATCAACAAAAAATCTAGTTTACCTAAGGAAATTTTAAACCCACACATACAGTATACGTGGAAACATTGACGGTGTTTTTTTATTGGCCAGTTTTGGATTCAAACTGTCAAATAAAGAATCGGCAATTAATTCACAAATGTGCTTGTGCAATCCAAACATTTTCCAAAAAGCAAGTGAAGTTTAGTAGTCCAAAGGCGTCGTCCACACTTACCTTCATAACTTCTATATTTTACACAACACAGACTTTTAACTTACTTATGTAGACAGAGGACCTTCTAAGAATGTCATAGATGCCAAAATCTTGCATTGTTAGTGGGAGGAAAGCAGCAAGGCAAATGTTTGAAAGTGCAGTGGTCAGTGCCAACACCCACACTTAGCGTCTTTGTCAATTTGATTGCTTGAATTGGTTACTTGTATAGCTTCGATTTTTGCACCAGCTTATTAAATCACATTTAGTAGACTGTCCTGTGTAGAAATGTCGTCAATGTCTAATTTTCTGGGTCTTTGTTGCAGGTGAATTTGACTGACAGACAGACAAAGGTATTATTATATAGATATATATAGTTTGAACCTGTAGGACAAAAAATGTTATATATATAGTTGGTTGGCCAAACCTTCCCTCACTTGCAGTGGCTTGGGTCTGGGTATGCAAGACTAATGACCCTTTAGATGTAATCATCTCCAACACTTATAGATTATAATATACAAGTTTGGTTCATTATGCATCTGTTTCAATTTAAACCCAGGTATATTATACATTATTGTATAATAATTCATACATAATTATGTACACATACATGACTTACTGTAGGTTGCGTACCAACTACAACTACATTAGTCTGCTGAAGAGGAGGTGGATTATAATTATAAGGTTAGTATTGAGGTTTATAACCACTACCTGGAACTGCTTGATAACCTGGATTATAAGGAGGAGGCACTGTTAAGTATCCTTGATGATAAGCCATGGCTATTGACTAATATTTCCCAACCGCAACTTAATTAGAGTATAGATTAGAGGGACCGCGGTTACCATCAAGTACTAGTGACGACAGATAAGTTAGTGATAAGTTTGTTTACAGCCACTTAGCATGTTCAATTATGAGTAGTACCTTTTCCATGCATGGCCATCAGAAGCCCATGAAAACCTTTTTTTTATGAACTCCTTATAGAAGGTAACTAGACATGTGACCTGAGAGTTTGGATTATCAGCTTTGATTGTCTATGTTTCAAAATGTCACATTGCATTATCCTCTGTTACCAAATTACCATCCAGCACCTGTACAGCAATCCTGTAATTATGACATCAGTGACAACACTACAATATTTCTGATTAAAACATACAAAATGTGCTTGTATCATGTGCTGTATATATTACATGTGTAATAGTTGTGCAAACTATGTGCATGTTCACATACATGCTACAATAATGTACAATAATAATTTTTAAAATAATTATTGGTCTGGTATATATATATAATATATATTATATATATATATAATATATATAATTATACATAATTATATATATATTTATATCCTGTTTGAGGCAGACATCAAAGGAATCAGAGGGCATATAAATCAGATATAGAACTTTGATATGCCCTGCTGGTGGTTAACAGTTTACTTAAAGCATTGTTGCCTAAAACAGGAAATAAATCCATTATATCACCCCTGCTTCGTGATATATCAGATTTATAAACACCTCGCCCTTGGGCTCGGTGTTTATAAATCAGATATATCACGAAGCAGGGGTGATATAACATATACATATATCCCAATACGACGAAATATCAAAGTAAACCACAGGGAATAATAGGAAAGGCAGTGATGAAGATTATGAAATTGGATGTTATGGAATCTGTGGCTGGCCGACAGTTTTGCACAGGGTTGAATGGAGGATGTGAAGCAGCAGTACATTTTATGTCCACGGTATTTGAACTTAATGAAGCCTCTCTATTTGTGGACGCCACCAATGCTTTTAATAGTCTTAATCGTGCAACTACACTAATCAATTTCCCAAATATATGTCCAGCTCTTGCCCCAATCTTAATAAATACTTACAGGGATCCAGTCTCATTATTCGTAAATGGAGAAACTCTCACCTCTAAAGAAGGGACTACTCAAGGAGACCCACTGGGAATGGCTATGTACGCTATCGGAATCCAGCCCCTGATTAAACATCTTGAGTCATTCAACACCCAGCAAATTTGGTATGCTGATGATTCCACCGCAGGTGGTAATCTAGAAAATCTGAGAGCCTGGTGGGATGAGCTGTGTAAGCTCGGCCCCAAGTTTGGGTATTTCCCGAACAGCAAGAAGACTCATCTACTTGTTAAACCCAGCTCTCTACCTCGTTCAGAAATGGTTTTTGCCGATACTAATATAAAGATAGTCTCCGATGGAGTTCAATATCTTGGAGGTGCTATCGGCTCAGAATCATTTATTAGACGCACCCTTTTTCAGAAAGTTCAGTTGTGGTCAGAGGAAATTGTCTAGTTGAAGTGGCTGAGTCAGAACCCCATGCTGCCTTTGCAGCTTTCACTCATGGTATTTCCGCCAGTTGGAACTATTTTTCTAGGGTCACTGATATAACATCTTTAGCAACAGAGACCAACCGTTTTCAACAATTGGAAACCCTTATCCGTGAGAAACTTGTCCCTGCTCTAACTGGTGCTAAACACTTTAACGACGCCACACGTAGTCTTCTATCTCTCCCATTTAGACTAGGGGGTCTAAACCTCATTAATCCAGCTCTATACCTCCCTAGTTTGCACCAGATCTCTCGACACATCTGCTCTCCTCTTTTTAATCATTATTTCTCTGATTCGAAAAGCTTCGATCCTATCAAAGCCTCAGCTATACAACAAGAGATCAAATCTACCGTCACCTCAGAGCACTTACAGAGTTTAGCCAATTTTGCCACAGATTTGAAAACTCAGCTAGATCCCATTTCCCAACACAGCCTGAACTTGAGTATGGAGAAAGGGGCCTCCAATTGGCTGTCAGCCCTGCCTATAAAATCTTACAGCCTCCATTTCCACAAATCTGCATTCCGAGATGCCATTCACCTCCGATATGGATGGAACATTCCGGATAAGCCTTCCACCTGTACCTGCGGGCAGCCTTTCTCTATAGAACACACTCTCTCTTGCGCCAAGGGTGGTTTCCCTTCAATTCGCCATAACAAAATCAGAGACATCACTGCCTCTCTCTATCTGAGGTCTGTTCAAATGTGGAGATCGAACCTCACCTTCAACCTCTTACTGGCGAACAATTAACTCTTCAAACTGCAAACAGAGAGCCCAATGCACGTTTAGATATAGCGGCTAATGGAGTGTGGGGTGGTCGTTTCGAAAAAACGTATTTCGACGTGAGAGTTTTTAACCCTTATGCTAAAACTAATATGGAGACTTCACTAATGAAAACATATCGCCGACAGGAAAATGATAAACGACGTCTTTATGAACAACGTATAATTGATATTGAACACTCCTCTTTTGTCCCGCTCATCTTCTCAGCAACAGGCGGTATGTCCAAGATCACATCATCTTTCTATAGGCACCTAGCTGAGAAACTATCGGAAAGATACGATAAGCATTTTTCTGTTACAATGGGTCTCTTGAGATGTCGTCTCAGCTTTGCTTTGCTGAGAGCAGCAATAATGTGCATTAGAGGAGTACGTTCATCAAGAACTAACCCAATTCTCAACTCTGCTTTCGACCTTCAGGTGGCCGAAAGCCATTTATCACACCTTAACTGACTAATTCATTTGGTAAATTTTATTTATTATTATTATTTCTGTTTTTATCTTTATTTTCCTAATTATCATGTTTTATGATCTTTAACTCTATAATGTATTATTATTATTATTATATTATTATTATTATTATTAAACTTTATTATTATTAAAAAATTATTATTATTAAAAATATATATATATAATATATATTATATATATATATATAATATATATAATTATACATATATATATCATGCTTGAGGCAGACATCAAAGGAATCAGAGGGCATATAAATCAGATATAGAACTTTGATATGCCCTGCTGGTGGTTAACAGTTTACTTAAAGCATTGTTGCCTAAAACAGGAAATAAATCCATTATATCACCCCTGCTTCGTGATATATCAGATTTATAAACACCTCGCCCTTGGGCTCGGTGTTTATAAATCAGATATATCCCTCGCAGGGGTGATATAACATATACATATATCCTGATACGGCGAAATATCAAAGTAAACCACAGGGATATATCACTGCGGTCAGCAGATATAGCACCTGCCGTCGAAACAGACTACAAGAAAACAACACTTACCTTCTCCAAAGTGCCGACAAAAAGGTAGGAGAAGCATCAGACATCAACAAAGGTTTTGTCTTTTGTGATATATCACAGCCACTCGTGGAAATCACCATGGCAATATGTCAATTATGTATGTTGAGTATTCACATTTAGTAGTGGTTATTACAACAGTTCAAGTACTTTGAACTAGTTAATTATATATGTTGAGCCCCTTTAGACAGTTTGGTTAAATCAAACTCGACTGAACCCCCCTTAAACAGAGTTACAGTAGAACTCCAGAGTTTGGCACAAACTTAACTGACCGTACTAGATTATAACAAGCACTATAGCAACTGCATGAGCATTAACAATTTAACGGGTGGTAAAATAATTACTGCAAATTAAATTTCTATTTTGATTATAAAGAGTTAACGGTACTAAAGCTAGGATACTATATTAATGATATTAATGATATTACTCAATTTAATTAACCAATTATGTACTTTGTTAACTCCCACAACTGTGGGAGTGGCCTGGATTCCTATTGTCCAGAGATCAGATATTTTTTCAATACTTTGTAAACAGTCAATACATCAGCGTCTACAGCATCAAGGTCATAATGCACACTTGATATCACACTTATTTTTTCACCACTTCTTTCTGCTACTCCGAAAGACCATTGTACTGAATTGGTCAATACAAATAGTAAAGACGACAGGTGCTTTTGTTCCATTAGTAGAATGTGTGCCTCCCTTAAAACTTGAGCAACTTCATCAGTTTCTTGTCGTAAACTGCATTGTATTCCAATCCTTTTTACTTCAATGATAACACACTTTGTTCCATTAGATATGTTAATAAGATAGTCTGTAAATGTTTGGTGATGACTTATTGTTGGTTGACACTTAATCTTGCTGTGAGAAAGAAAGCGAAATAGAGCAAGCAAAAGTGTAATAACTCTGCAACTCGCATCAGCCTCCGAAAATTTAGTAATTACACTATCTGCGAAAGTGTATTGTGACTTCAAATGTGTTTCTTCCTCTTTTGTAATATCTGGTAAGTTGTCAATTAGCCTATTGGTTGAACAAGAAATACTTCCACTTAGAATGCGTTCTACATCATCCCATTTCATGTTGGAAGGTGATGGAATTCCTTCTTGGGACTTTATAATTGCTTTTGTAATATTATCATGCCACCCTTCTATTCCTACAGAAGCACAGAGCACTTGTTTCATGAATTCAGGGTACTTGAGATAGTCTGCTGTAGAACCACTCTTAATGAATTCACCAGGAAGTGTTGACTTTAGATCACCATCAATAGTAAGAGTATTGATTATGTCAGACCAAGTAGCTTCAAGTTTTCTCCATTTTGAAGTACTCATACTTGTACTAGACGCCATGACTATAAAAAAGAAAGTCATAATTATTCATTTATGATAAAGTTAAGCTAAGAGCCTAGGTATAAACAAGGCAAGAGCCTATGAATATGAGCGTCCAACTCTCTGTAGACTATCTGGCGCAATTTGGCTACAAATGATTGATCTTAATAAAATGCGGGAGACAGTGCCATGTTCGATTTTTGACGAAGTTGCACACTCTAATACATGGGCTTTTGAACAAGGACAGTAACATGCAGGAGCAAAAGTCACTTTAAATAAGCTAAGCTATAAGCTGAGGTATCATGTATAAGAAAAAACTATAAGAAAAAAACAGCTGTAAATTTATTTCAGCTGCATGTAGTACTGTGTCCTGTTAAATTTGTTAATGTGACACATACATCATCATGTACATGCACATGTCACATATCAATTAGAGCATATTACATATTCTATTACAGAGGAGTCCTTGTCTATTACTATTACATCTGTTTTCAGGCTGACTATTACTATTACTATTACACTGTATTATGTAATCATTATTGCTACTACCGTATAGCAGAATATTTTCCTGGGGTCTAATTTTTGTATTTTCGTGATACAGAGCCATTCCACAAATATTTAACTCATGAAAATGTATTCTCATGGGTGGAGTTTGAGCAATATTGATCGAAAAACGAAATTTTGACCCATAAAAATCGAATATCAATTAAAACACGAAAATCAGACACCACGAAAATATCCTGCTATACAATATTATTACCCCATGTCTGCAACAATCATAACCCACAAGCTAGCAGAACATAGAAGCAGAGAAGACCAAATAACAATGGAGGGGAGGGAGAGATAAGCTCAATAAATAATAAACAGAACTAAAGCTTGGAAACCAGTGCAAGGGGTGGGGTCTAAACATTTAGACACAATTTGGGGAATTAATTTTTAAAAACCAATTGTATCTTCATACGAAATTATATATGTGTGTGTAAATAATTATAATCAGAGAAAGAGAGAGAAAGCACGTCAAGATTGACCAACACTTGAAACTTGTGTCTGATTTGAACTTTTAACAAGCAACAATCATGAACCAAAGTGGAAGCAAGCGCGCCTTTTGTATTAAACATGTGACACATATTGCAGCCATACTCACTTCTGCTTGTATTAATTAGAGACACAGTATACATGAAGGGATTTGCTAGGAATTAGAGTCCAAGTGGTGGAGGTGTGGCTAATTAATCATTTGTTCTGCACCCACGTAAATAGTTAGTTAGAAATTAAATATGGACGTTTTCAATGCATTCCCAATTTACCAGCTATTGATTACTTAGCAATTCTATAGTCTTAAAATCATGTTTTGTAGTAGTGTATCCACCAGTTATAAAGAGTTTACTTCCAAGAAAACAATGCAAACTAGAGTTTAGTGCAAACTCATTAAATATGCACGTTTTTTTTCCACTTCCATTCTTGGATGATTTTTGTGACCCGCCCACGCGCTCTGGTGGGTACCTGAGGCATTTCCCTTGCTATGAAACCTGAAATCGTGGGTGTAGTTCCAGTCAAAAGAGGGAGAGCACTGCATTTGATTTGATCCTACAAAGCGCTTGGGGACTTTCGAGTCCCGGTAAGCAAGTTGGTGGAAGTAGTACTCCATGTCGGAAAGGAGCCAAGTTTGGGGTAGAGAAAGTGAACGGTGGCCAAATTATATGCAATAGAGTCGCCAGTGTTGGAAATGGGAAGAATTTTGAAAAACAGGCTCAGTGCTCTAAGGGTTAAATTTACTACTCAAAGATGAAATTCAGGTCTTCACTTCAATATATTTATCTGGATGACAATTTTTAAGATGGCTATACAGATTTGATGTGTTTGCGTTTTTAGCTGAAACTTTAACAAAGCAAACCTTGCATGTTGGATGATCAATATCTCCTGGTTGTCCTTCCTCATTTGGTGAAAAGCCGAAGTACTTCCAAACTGCAACCTTTGTGTTGAGTTTATCGATGAGCTGAAGAGTTTCTTTCAACTGTTTGCATGGTCTCAATCTCGATCTCCATCTCCATGCCTAGCACATAAATTGATATGCGCATGCGCAAACATTGTCATGTGGTTTTTATTGTTGGTCAATAATATTGACAAACAGCAAATGATAACAATATCAATATTGTGATCTCTCAATACCGCGGTATTACGATAATACCGAGATATTGCACAACACTATTCTGAACAATACATGTATATTTTATATCCTATTTTTTTGGACAAAACCCAAGTGGGGGCTTCCACTAATAACCAAGTGGTTCTTTAGATAAACCAAGTGGGGGCAACCACTCTAAATAAACTTAAAGATAACACTGTGTGCAAGCATGCACTAATATAACACGTGTGACGACCTCAAGAGTGACGTTTTATTATAATGATGAAAAGATCTAGGACTGTATGAGAAGTTTACCTAATGACAAGGCTGAGAGTTGTCACATGTTCCAAAGGCCCCTAGCGTGGTTAAGTGGCTGCAAATAAACATCTGTTTGATTGTACTGTCTTCGCGGGTGGTCTGTGTATTCCACTTGATCCCTTTCCTCCAACTAACAAAACACAATTTTGGTATCTATGACTTTGTTATAAGGTCTTCCGTCTAACTAATTGTGTTGTGTACAATATGGAGCTAAGTAAAAGTTTGGGCTATGCCCTTTGGACTACTAAACATTGCTATCTTTCTGGTGATAGAGAACCATAAATTTTACACCTATGGCTTTCTGAACAACTCATCTTTCCAGCTAAGAAAGTTAAAAACTCTAGTTTTATAAAACAGGAGAGTTAAAGAGGTGAAAATAGTATTTATTGTGCTCCACCCACACAATTTCCTATTTACACGTACACCTATGGCTTTCTGAACAACTCTTCTTTCCAGCTAAAAACTCTAGTTTTAAACAATGAGAGGTGAAAAAAGTACTTATTATGTCTCCACCCACACAACTTCCTTGAAAATTAATTTGGGAATGTAGACATGTGTAATTATAGGTACAATCCGGGTGCCAAAAGCCAAAAGATTATAATAAATATATATCACTGCTCATTTGTATGGTCATATAATAATGAAAACGTTTACTTCAGATGGGTTTACTTTAAAAAAAAAGTACTGGCATGTTAAATAATATTATAATTTTTAACATATCGGTGCTTACTTATTACTTTATAACTGAAAGATTTTAGTATCATTATACTAGTCTCTTCCTTTTCTATGCTGTAAGTCTTACATTTTAGTGTCTGTTTTATCTCAGAAGAAAGATCCTCAATGAGTCCTGTAAAACGTTCTACAAAGAGTAGTTTTCAAAACTGCTGAGAAAACAAACGTTGCGAGTCACGTGCACAGCACATGACTTAAAATTTGAAATAGACAGACCTAGAAAGTAATGGAGAATGCTTGAAGCCAGTGCTCGATGTTGTAGCAACCACTTCCCCAATTTTGTTTGCTTTTATGTAGTGCTTTGCTAGCGATAGTCACGATACAGGAGTAGTTATGTTTTGATGTGTCCAGATGTCTCCAAGAGTCTTCTCAACTCTGGAAACAGTAACCGTGAGTTATAAAAATTGTGATAACTTTATAACCAAAGGGTTTTTAGCAAAAGCCTCTTGTTATCCTTGTATAATTTGAAGTCTGCCAGTAGCTCGTTGGAGCCACCAATGTTCGTAGTTTTCCCAAAATGTTGCAAACACACACACACACACATACAGATACACAATATGATTACTATACCCTTCTGCGTACACTTCGCAGTGAGGGTAATTATGATCTCAAATTATGAATTTGTCCAAAGATTTTGACCCCTTCACTAACATATATAACTCACTCGATAGATTTATAAAGCTACTACCAATATCTTTAGTCTTATCTGGTAACTTATTTGGTTCTGTAAGCGTACCAACCACCAAAATCTAGATAAGAGAGAGAATGATACGCAGGCATGAGATAATTAGAATATAACTATTATATATATGTATATATATATAATGTATATATATATATATATATATTATGGATCAACAGTTGAAACATACAAGGACATGGGAAAGGGCAAGTTAACAATTTCATACATATAATATAAGAGAGAGAGAGAGAGAGAGAGAGAGAGAGAGAGAGAGAGAGAGAGAGAGAGAGAGAGAGAGAGAGAGAGAGAGAGAGAGAGAGAGAGAGAGAGAGAGAGAGAGAGAGAGAGAGAGAGAGAGAGAGAGAGAGAGAGAGAGAGAGAGAGAGAGAGGATAGTTAAAACCTACGTCTGCTCTACTACAGTAACTACACAGTATACACGAGTGACGAGGCATGCTGGTATGCGCACGCGCATATGTAGACACACACGTTGCTTGCAAGGGCCTAGGGGTAGGTATAAAACGCGGACCGCGGATCGCGGATCACGGATCACGGATCACGGATCACGGATCACGGATCACGGATCATGTGACTGGTCGACCGGTCATTCCATTGAAACGTTGAACCCAGGAAATAGGGACGAGCGCGTTTTATACCTACCCCCGTTGCAAGCTGATTGACTGAAAGAAAGCCACACTACCTTCCGTTCAGATACAGTAAGTAAATTTCAGTAATTAAATTTCATTAATTAGCATGGCAAACCATGGACAATCTGAATATATACTAATCAAATTGTTTCGACCTATTGGGTCTATGTTTGTAATATGTCATATCGCATTATCCTCCGCTACCAAATTACCATCCAGTACATGTACAGCAGCAATGTGCTTGTACTCTAATAACCGTGTGATGTATTACATGTGTAATAGTTGTGCAAACTATATTTAGATGCATGTTTGCATAATAATGTAGGTACAATAATAATTTTTATATTATTGGTCTGGTATATATATATATATATATATATATAAAGCTTATAGATCTAATTCTCAAGTAATAGACTTGTAACTATCAGCTACTTCCTCATCCTCCTCTTCAACACTAAAAATAGAATTGTTAATTAAAATAACAAATGTGATAATTTATTTGGTCATACAGGTTGTTATATGACAGCATGATTAAAGATACTTGTCAATTATCATAATCATGTCCAATATTTCAATATAATATATATCTATAATTATATAGATGTGCAAAGAAGGTTAAGAAACCTAAAATGATTAAATTAAAATGTTATTCTCCTTCTTTGTATATCTAATAGACAGGATAACGATAATTGACATTGCGGATTATAGTTACATGTATGTCATCATAATGAACTAAACTCAACAAATATGATTATCATCTTTCAGAGATGAAATCAGATATGCTCCAATTTAATAGTAGGTCTGATCCATGAGATTTGAGAAAGACTCATGTGAGGAGACAAATTATTAACGACAAATGGACTATTATTTGGAGTTCCAGTTGAAGAAATTGAAAAGAAGTCTGTGCTATCGTCTTTAAATAATAATGTCAGAAATATGATGTATAAACAATATGTCAGCACTTCCATTCTTGATGTATTACAGCATTGTAACTTATCCATTGCTAACTGGAGGAGCATGATCATAATATTCTCGAGCTCACAGAAGTAGTTTAATTGAGTTAATTATATGAAGTACATAATTATAATCTATAAGAATTTTATGTTATTATTAGGGAATAGGGATTATGTATATGTATGCACGTTTCATGAATTAGTTCATCCCTTCATGAGTGGCTTTGCTGCAGTTGCCCAAATAACACTGTAAACTAGACCTAATGCATTCATAAAAGGGTTTGTTTATCTTCAATAGAAGAGCTATTTTTTTTTGTCCAGACGAGCGGTACGTACCGCTCGTCTGGACAAAAAAAAAATAGTCTGGAGTGGGAGGAGCTGGCACAGCTCCTCCCACTCCAGACTTGCGCTTCGGCAGTACTGACAGTGATCTGATTTCTCTGCTCTCACTATCCCTCTCAGTGCTCTACAGCTGGCTGTAATCAAGAATCAAGATGCCTTCTAATGTGCTTGTTGTGGAACAGGTACAATCTACATAATTATTGTAAACTAAAGCCTTTTTTAAATCCAAAGTTTGTGGTAGCTAGCATACTCGTAAACTTTAGATCATAAAACTGCATACCAAGAACGTGATTTGTGGTTATTGTAAATCTGATAGCACACAAGTATAAATATGTACAAATATATACAAATATATTTCCTGAAAGCACCGCTGTCTACAGTCCTGGCAACGGGACTACAATTTTTGCCTTTTGTCTAACAGCAACCCTAACTGCCTGGATTTAATTTGATGGTGTAATGTTACCAAGCTATTTAAATTATGGATTCATATTTTGTTGTTTGATTTATAATTTATTATTCTGCACTTCAGAGGAGAGGACCCCCTAGTCACATTCTTCACTGTATTATCACATTCTTCTTCTTTCCCTGGATAATTGTCTGGATCTGCCTCTGTTGTTTGTATGGATGCTAAAGTGAAGGATGCACTAATGACATTGTTACACAATTCGTAGCTAGTAATATGGTTTGTAATTACCTTATGTTATTACATTTATAATTCTGTATTTAGTACAAGTTAGCCAATTGAAAGTAATCTTACTTATGTAATTTTGAATTAAAATGCTTGTCAGTATATACACGACACTGGTATTTCAATAGTCATTTGAGCAGATTGGTGTTAATTGGAATGGCCTCTGTAAAGTGGGAAGCCTAACAACTGTTTATTATGATAGTGATCATGCTATGCTGTTCTTCAGATGTTATTACTACAACCTTAACATAATTGTCATATAGTAGTGTGTTCCAACCTTAACATATGTCATAAATTATATATAGCAGTATGTACAATAATAACTGCAATAATCTAAATATAAATTATTAAATATCACTCAACGACATGGGAATAGCCCGGAAGACTTTTTGGTTGTCTGTGAAACAAACTTTCATATCAAAGTTTACATAGAATAAAGGTAATAAGAACACCACAAGAATGAGAAGTAAAAATTAACAATGTTACAACAAAGCCAATGAAGGTCCAGCCTAAATGAGAAGCTATTAACATCACACACAAATCAATTAGCTTCCAAATATGTCGCTAATTAAATTACTGTAGGGAATTTTTTTGGGTTTTCAGACCATGAATGTCTTGTTTATAGAACAGGACTGTCTTGTTTATTATAAAACAAGAAATGATATACTTGTAAATTTGTAGAAGATAAACATCTTTACAATGGATGATGGGTGCATCACTTTAAAAGACAACATAATATTTGTTATAGAAATTCAAATTATCCAGATTAAAGGACTCTGTATATTAGAAATCTCATATGTAAAATAATCAACACAGCTTATACAGCCATAAGAGAGCAATGGCCAAATAAACCAGAAAACATACAGGGCAAGTAACTAACTAGAGACCGGCAACCAATCTGAACTAAATACATAAATATACTAACTATACTTTGGCGGTTTAATTACCCTGGCCTTCACTTATACACCGAATTTCAGTTAGCCTGTTCACACAGGTGTATGACATGTTAGATTTGGACCCTGCCAGCTGGGCTGCCTTCGTGCCTTGGTAGCTCAGTTGGTAAGAGCATCTGTCTGGAGTGCAGAGTATCGTGGGTTCAAATCCCACCTGAGGCAACTCATTTTCAGTTTTTCATTGCCTTGGGTGTCTTTCTTTTTTTCTTTCTTTCCATCTTGAGTGTCATCATGTAGTAATTCTTAGTTCACAATGTACAGAATCATTATAGCAATGCTATGCAATTTACAACACATATACAATTATAAGTAAGTGATCTTTCACATGAAAGGGTACTATTTCTTTTATAACAATGACATCCTAATCACATGGCTACACTTTTCATTTCATTCTATTAAGAATTTGTCTCATAATCATTTTTAGTGTTGTTCTTTAGTCTCATGAAACTATATAGTTGTTCTTATCTTCATATTTTGTTTATTATTAGTATTTTGTGGCTTTTAATTTCGAATTCAGTATTGAGTTGTTTTTTTGTTATAATAAAGTTTATGAAACCATGCAGGTTTATCAACAAAAGAAACCTGAAATATAAAACAGTATTGTCATAAATAAGAAAATATAATACAAAAAATAGAAAATAATTTAATAATACCATGCTGTACAATATACTATACTACTCTAAAGTAATGTTGTTATGTTGTCTTTGTCTCTTCACATCTTTGCCTGAATGAATAATTATTCATTAATAATAATTGATAATTGTAATGTGACTTTAGTCTCACGTAGGCAGACCCAACCCTCTGCTACACGACGAGAAGGGTCTGGTCAACTCCATTGTGCAAGCGTTTATCAAGAGTTTAACCAGATTTTTGGCTATCCCAGTAAGCCAGCTGTATGAATATTATTTATAAATTCAATTTATAAATTCAATTACCAGGTTGCCAGATACTTGACACTCTTGACGAACACTAGTACAGTGAGTTGACCAGACCCTTCCGGTCATGTAGCAGAGGGTCGGGTCTGGCTACATGAGACTAATGTGACTTACTTGCATCTCCAAGAATTTTATAACATCTTTGCTTTTATTTGCAATGGCCTACAGGTTCAAAAGTAGTACATTATTATTTCATTCACTAACAGTTTTTCAACACTCACAACTTGTATTGCAGTATTACCACTGTAATCAGGTGTTGAAATATCAACTCCAGCTAGTAACCATGCCTTTAAACTTTCCTTATCATTTTCAGCAGCAGCTCTAAGAAATAATGTAATTATTATGAAATACATGTATAAACTCCATTTCATGTAATTATTATTAAAATTAGTGTTTTCTTGATCAAAATCTAACACATTAGACTAGTACTCCTGTTCTTCATTATCATGTTGGACAAACATGCTAGTATATAGTCTAGATCACAAACGTGCTAGTATATAATCACATTAATGCCACCAACTATTAATTATAGCATTGTTGTCTTGCATTAATTTTACTATCAATTTTAAACCCACTTGTGGAGTCTTTAGATATTATATACACCCCCAACATATAGAGTCATACAATTCAGTAGTGGGAGATGATGATACCCCCATACATGTGCCATATATGAAGTATGGTTATAAAACAGAAGAAAAGATAGAAACCAGAGATTTGACTCATCCTGTACAGGTGAAGCAGAGGAACTGTCTGCGTACATGATATCTTCTGAACATGCAGAAAAATGCTTAACTCTGTACAAACGACAAGATTCAAGGATGCAAAGTTTTTCTTCAAGAGTAATACAATTTTTACAATCCTATTCATAAACATCTGGTAAAAAGTAAACAACAAATCAGCAGGTAGCTAGAAGATCATCATTCGGTAGCGCATCACATCATATAACAGGTTTCTATCTACTGGGGGGGGGGGAGGGGGTGAAGCTTCCCCTAAAAACACTTCAGATAATTATAGTGCTACTAGAACAGCTGTCATGAGTGTAGTTAGAGAGGAAAAAGGGAGTGTGGCCAACCAAAAATTCTGTGCGGAATTAGCTTCCCCCCCAAACCAAAATCTCTGGATAGAACCTTCTACAATACACTTGAAAAGTGTATTGTGAAGGAGTGTTTATATTTTCTGTTAAAGTACTTCTTCACAAATGGAAGAATAGTATACATACACATGTTCTATTGCAGCAAAAATACAATATGGGGCTTATAACTGAATTCATTAGCTCCTGATATCAGTGATACAGAACACTTACAGGCAAAGTTTAGTTCCTACTTCAGCAATTGGCTCTTGAATACAAGCTCCAGTTTGAACCAATAGTTTGATGACATCAAAATGTCTATAATAGTAGTAATAATATTTTTTGATACATACATAAAAAGTTATAGCATAACATATGAATGGATATGTTATTACTAAAGAGCTGTTTGAGATTAGGGATGGGCAACATTTTTATTATCATGATAATCGTGATTAAACATTCCTGTGATAATCACATGACTTTATCATAGTCACAAAAATAATGGAATATTGCACCATAAATGCAGATTTCACTCTAAATAAGTTTTTCAACACTATGTATTTGAGAAGCCAATTTCACTGTTGAATGAAATAGCTGGGCGATAGTGAAGTTTTGAATTATCAAGATATTTAATAGATACTTGAACGACAGTGAATACTATCATGATAGTGAAACTAAAATTTGGATACAGATTCTGAGCATTTTTTCACCTGTGGCAGAGAAACTATACATCACTCTTAGAGCCCTCCAACAGAAACACTTGCAGCTCTTTGTCAAGATCAATCTCATCAGAAATATTCCTCACTGTCTCTGTGTGTTTTTTCACTTGGCTGTGGGTATGTCGAGGCGAGACAATGTGAAATGCACATGCTTGTAACCACATGTCCACTATCACAATAGTAGTTTTTAGCTATCAATGATGTAATAGTAACACTGACGATAATGAGTCACATTATCACTACTATTGTCTAGCCCTACATAGATAGTCAATACACTGCAAAAACAAAATTTAGTGGTTAGTACAGTTGCAAGGATTTAACAATTAGTTGGTTGTTCAGGATACTACTACCACAGATACTTTGTACTAATTATGTTCAATTATATATAGTCGAAACATAGTTTTAGGGTGCTAATATTTCATGTCAAAGATTTAGTGTAATTTATACTAAAGTACATGTAATTATATCTGGTCATGAAAAGGCTTTGTAAAACCTCAAATACATAATTTAATTTATATCTTTCAATACTTGGTGCACATTATGTCATAGTAACATCATGCATGACAATCATGCAATTCCATCCAACTGTACTAACCAATAAAATAATTATTTTAACAATTTATTTTTTGCAGTGTAATCACAATTATTGTGATACCACAATAATCATTGACTCATACTTTCATAATCGCCCTCCCTACTCGAAATCATGCTATATACAACTTATATATCATTTTGTATAATTGTCTTATGAATATGACAGTATAATAATTATACATACAAACACATACTTAAATTTGATTGCAGCATAGAGTGGATTATGGTTGAAGTGATCTTTCTTGTGTACTGAAGCACCATGTTTCAGTAAAAACTTTACTACTTCAAAGCGACCTTCACGAGCTGCCAAATGAAGTGGAGTGAGTCCTGCATAATCAGGTCTGTTTAAATCTCCACCCTATATAAAATGATTATATACACACTTTTCTGAGAGCTTATATTCTAATTATAATTGATTAGTAATTGCAATAGTCCTACGAGGAAAGTAATTAACCTTTCCCTGTGTAGGTGGAGCAGAGTAATTATTTTCTGTGTCTGTGTATTTATGTATTACCAAAATGACTAACAACATTGGGACTTCAAACATGCTACTAGCAGATTTCAAATTACACAAGGATCAAAATAAAGTTATATAGTTGTGAACATATGATAACTCACAGATGATTTTCTGAAGATAACAAACAAATACATGGAAACACAACTACTTATCTTGTTTGAAGACTAATCACTGCCGAAGTACTGATATTATTACATTTAATGCATGATCTAAATTGATTTGATATTAAGTGTGACAGTCTAGTATAATCTGCTTACAGAAATTATAAGTATTGTTCATCATGTGACCTTTGGCTAATCAGATTTCTAAGAACCAGTGATGTCAGAATGGTGAAGCTAGAAAGTGACCGTCATGACAGAAAGCTTACAGTGGTGCTTCAACAGTGATAGTCTTCAAACTAGATGAAGTCCCAATGATGTTGGTCACAAACAGTAATAGTCACTCTGAGACATGTTTATTCATTTAGGAGGATGCGGTAATGTTATATATGACATGTACAAAAATACAACAATTTTATACATTGTCCAGTGTTTTGTACATGTATGTACATGTATGTAGCATAATTATGTCTACATACACACAAACATAATTATATTTGATAGACACACAAGAGCTATTAATAATAATTATTGTTACATTCCAACAAGTTATTAAACCACTCTATTGTTCCTAACTACAGTGTATTGATCAAACCTCTTGAACTAATTTTTCAATATTTTCGAGACTTCCATCAGCACAGGCTGCACACATCAGAGGTGGATATAGAGCTCCTCTTAGCAACTGAATTTCCTATAGAATAAAATATTAGCCAAGTATGACACATTCTATGTACACAATAGTGACATTACATATAACAAATGAATAATCATTATAATGTAATTTAGCCAATCACATTTTCATATACTAGTCACCTGATCATGTTTTAAACAGCATAATGCACTATGTATTAACTACTTAATGCATAGCAAAATGCAACTATCAAGAGATAGACACTAAATATTTTATAACACCAATGCAATGCATTAAAAAGGTTTAATGCATTGCAATAAGTTCTTTTAAAGCCCCACCCTCATACTGGCACTGTAAATAATGTTATATATAATTTATTGCTGAGTCTAACAATGAATAATTTATTATTGGTTCTAGGGTTCATAGTAGGAACATATTGAACAGTAACCCAAACACCTCCCCTATCTAATGAACCTCATGTTGTTCAACTTATAAATTTATATACAATGAAACTATTATGGGTTCGTATTTGATTAATAGGGTAGACACAGTCATAACTATAATATGAATATAATAATTATTATACACACATTATGCATGTACATAGTACACATTTATATAATACCTGAGAGGATGTCACACGAAGTGTCTTAGCAACTGACTGAAGCAGCTCTGAATTTGTTAGAGTGAAATCCCCTCGGCTGTGAGTTTCAAAAACTGTCAATTCTCCTCTAGTATTTTCTTCAATTAGCTTTCTTTTCTGAACTAATGTCAATTCCCTCTTTCCCAAAAGGTAAGACAACTTTGTTAGAGCAGCTTCTGGTGTCATGTCATGACCTGGAATAACACCTGACTCTTTTAGTACCTGAAAGAAAATATAATCAATTGGAAAAACTAAATTATGAGAACATAGAGTTTGAGCAATGATGTCTATGATACTTTATGATCATCACTAGTAACTTAAATAATGGTTTGAACTCTTGTCTGTTCTACTTTTGATTAACAATATCTATTCTGATAAGTACAATAAGATAGTTGTAATAATGTCTAAATTGTATTTTCTTCATGTCAGCTTAATTACCATAGCAACCATTTTAAAGTCCTATAGTAGTGAGCATTCTATAGCCAAGCCTGGTTTGGGGAAAAATACTACTCTTACACAAAAAAAATATCACTACTTCTTCACATTTTGGAGATAAGGTTTAAAAGAAAATTGATGCTGCTTGTATTCAGTGAGTTTACAATTTTAGAACTTATAAACTCTCAATCAACTCACCCTTCCTGCAGCATACTTATCAGTCACATGTCCAGATGCACATTGAGTACAATTAACAATGATAACCCCTCTTTCAGAAGCTGTGGTGAATTCCTTCATAAGATCTGTTCGTAAATCGGGCATGTTACCGGCTCCATATGTCTGTAAAACCACACCTTCCATTGGAGGTTGAAGAAATGAGTGTACCTGAATAAAATAAAACATAGTGCGAACCAATGAGCTATAAAGAAGAAGAAATGTGGATTGTAAACTATGAGAATGATTTGAAGCTATTGACACAATCAATAGTAAAGAAATGATAATTTATCAATGAAATATCTCTTTTTGGCTCCTGGTTGAAAGCTGAGTCCATCTTGTGATCTGACGATTTTGTAAAGCCTGTCATGTATAGCTCATATATGTACTGTATATGTAATTAAGGAAAAAAGATCATCAGAACTAATCACAAGGCAAGGTGTGTACATACAAAGAAATATTTTATCTAGTAACACACACCATAGGTCTTATGTTCACAAAATGTTTCATTATTTGTATGTAAAGAGACTTAAGAGAGTATTATGTTTAAATAATAATTAATGTCTCCTTACATTATTTATCAAACTGAACTCACTGTTGCTAGACTAATACCAGGAAATAGTCTCAATACACCAACATTAGTATCCATATCCAAATGAACTTTGAACTTTTCAGTTGTAGAGGGTCTGAAAACAGCATCCCATGCAACTATATATAAATAAATGATGAATTGATAGATGAATGAAGGAAAATACCTGGTATATATATATATAATATTATATATAATTATATAAATATATAAATATATATATATATATATATATATATATCAGTTGAACATTGTTTTAGTGGCTATGCATGTGTGACACACTCTGAATTCATGTAAGAAAAGACTATAACGAAAAGAATTTTTGACATGGCATGCACAAACAATTAAAGTCAATGGGCAACAATCACTCTAATGAATATAATGTCGAGCATACACACAAGGATGGATTGATAGGAAGACTGGTCAGTCCCTGTAGTAAATTCCTTACTGTCAATGTTCACACCCACAGTGGCTAATGGAGGTATGTTCGGTGAAGCAAAAGCATCTAAACGACCCGAGTTCATCTTCACTGTTCTGTTACCTCTGAACAACTTGTTATGAAAGTAGAGAGTCACCTGTGACAATAATTATAATAAGATTACATTGTAAACTGGAATAAAGTGATGACCGATTAAATCAGTTTTCCACAGAGAATAAAATAACTATGGATGAAGGTACTGCATGCTAAGATAAAGAATTATTATTTACAGTTAGGTAACTGGTTACATGAAGTGAGGGACAAAATATTTATTTATGTCCATCAAAATCTCATGAATATCATTATGTGGTTCATTTAGGGTAGGTGAGGGTTTCCTTGTGGTTAGGATTGCATCAATATCAAAGTGATTTTAGTCTTTGATGGCAATCTTGATATAGTATCAAGTGATGATATACATAGTGTATATCAATATTGTCTAACTCTTGTACTGGATACATACCTGTTTTTATATTCATTTTACTGATGTACTGATAATCAGATCAGTAATCGTTATCGGTCATTATCGGCCATTATTTTTAGTATTGGTATTGATTATTTCTGAACAATTCGACCGATATTGTAAAACGTGTACCAATCTGTCATTTCTTATGATTATAGCATCATTAATTGCTTTCATAATTATTGAGAAAATGCTCATTATCACAGAAACTAGAAAGTAGACATAATATCGGATCGATATCGGTTATCGATACATATCTAAAGTAATTATCAGTTTATTGGAATATCGGTAAAATCTCTGATCGGTACATCACTAATTCAAGTTTGTCTGAGCCATTTACAAATTTGTTTACATGCAAACATAATATGAGTAATAATTATGACTATTAAGGTAATGTATGAGTCTATTAGGTGTCGCATTTTTGTGTATTAGCTATACCTCTGGTATAATGTACTCTCCTGCAATGATCAGTGCAACTAGCAGGTTATCTCTGCCATCATTTCTCAATTCACAAAGAGGAATCTGTGTACAGGGAACATTCAAAATATATTGTTATATACATGCGGTAGTACAAATCATAATTGTAAAGATCACGACAACAAAACATCCCACTCTATTAAAAGTATTTAAACCACACTCAGTCTTCTGCCCACACTGGTCGAAAATAACCACTACTCAGATAAATTAACCACCTCTCAGATAGTACATGTATAGGCTACTGAGACAGAATTAAGTATAAACTGGATAAACAGCACTAAATGCAATGTAGAATCCAACCACCAATCTAAATATCATTGGCAGAACACTGAGCACTATCTTATATATCAATTTGAGTATTCAGTATTGGAGTGAATAAGTACTGTATTTCAGATCTCTACACTTTAATATGTATAATATGGGAAATAAAAAATGAAGATCTACAAAAACAGGCAAGCAATTCAGTCCTTAGTGTTCCCTGCTAAGCATGCAAATCTAGTGCTCTTATAGGCAAATGCTGGTGTTTATAGTGGACCAGAGCTCCACTTATTTTCAATCCTGGTGTACAAGATTTTAGTGGAATAGGGAAGTGTTAAACACTTTCTTCAATTCATCAATAGACATTTTGTAATAGAGTAGAACTCATTTATGTATGTATAATTAGGCCAATGTTAGAACTCTATTCCTCACTTCTGTATTAAGTAAATAACTTAGTTGTCACCTATGATTTACTGTACTTATCAGTTAGCCTGCTCATTCTTATCTTTGTGAACCTTACCACCTGTATGCAAGCAGGCCTTATTTATCACCTCTTGTATATATACATTGTGTATACAGTGGAACACCTCTATTGTGGACAGCATTGGGACAAATGTAAGTGTCCTGATTACAGGGGTGTCCTCATTTCAGGAGTGAATTTATATTATAAAGTACAGTTTGGGACATTTGTAAGTGTCCTTAATACAGGGTGTCCTCATTTCAGGGTGTCCTCAATACAGGGGTTTCACTGTATATAATTATATGTCCATGTTTTTGTCTTTCTGTGTGTCATTGGATAAGATATTTATTTTTAAAAGTGAAGTAAAGTTGAATCACCCACGATATCACAGATTTCATAATTAGAAAATCTTTAACCCTTTACATGTCACTGATGTTATTAACCTGTGATCCAGTTATGATAACAGTCTTTCCCAGATCCTCTAACATGAACGAGAGAGCGGATGCAGTGTATGCCATTGTATCTGTACCATGAAGTATAACAAAGGAATCAAACTGTTGATAATATTCCTTTATGTCTTCAGCAATCTTTGCCCAGTCACTCATAGACATGTTGGATGAATCAAGTAGTGGGTTGTACTCTTTTATGTAGTATACGATACGATATTTATGTATGGTTAATCTGTATAATGTAATAAATTCACTTTACACTTGTTTGAAATACTATCAATCATGTGAAGTACACTGCTCTATTCTTGAGTACATCTTTCAAGAATAAATTGAGGTAACTAGTAAGAATGTATCATAATACTAAACTTCTATTTCAAAAAAATAAACATTTTAATAATAAATTTGGATAATACATGGTTTACATTGTAATTAGCATGTTATATCAACCTACTCAACAGATTGAGAGAGTAAACAGAATAAAGCTGGATTCATACTAGGGCAATTAAGCACTTACACAACCTTGAATCTCACAATAACATATATACACTATCCAGTGTTCTGTCTAGGATATTTAGAGTGGTGGCTGGATTCTACATTGCATTTAGTGCTGTTTATCCATTTTATACTTAATTCTGTCTCAGTAGCCTATATATGTATTATCTGAGAGGTGGTTAATTTACCTGAGAGGTGGTTAATTCATGCTGAGTAGTGGTTATTCCCGACCAGTGTTGACCAGTGCCGACCAGAGCACTGCTAACAATAATATTATATACAATAAACAGCAATAAAAGAAGTTTCCTTTTTTTCACATTTAATTATTCTTAAGGAACCCTTGGTATCACTGAATTTGGTGGCCTTAAACAGAGAGACTTGTGGGGTAAGTACTCTATTATAATTATTACAATTATATTACATTGTAAGGTAAGTACTCTATTATATTACATTGTGGGGTAAGTACTCTATTATATTACATTGTGGGGTAAGTACTTTATTATATTACATTGTGAGGTAAGTACTCTATTATATTACATTGTGGGGTAAGTACTCTATTATATTACATTGTGGGGTAAGTACTTTATTATATTACATTGTGAGGTAAGTACTCTATTATATTACATTGTGAGGTAAGTACTCATTGTGGGGTAAGTACTTTATTATATTACATTGTGGGGTAAGTACTCTATTATATTACATTGTGGGGTAAGTACTTTATTATATTACATTGTGGGGTAAGTACTTTATTATATTACATTGTGAGGTAGGTACTCTATTATATTGTATTGTGGGGTAAGTACTCTATTATATTACATTGTGGGGTAAGTACTTTATTATATTACATTGTGGGGTAAGTACTTTATTATATTAAATTGTGAGGTAAGTACTCTATTATATTACATTGTGGGGTAAGTACTTTATTATATTACATTGTGGGGTAAGTACTTTATTATATTACATTGTGGGGTAAGTACTCTATTATATTACATTGTGGGGTAAGTACTTTATTATATTACATTGTGGGGTAAGTACTTTATTATATTACATTGTGGGGTAAGTACTCTATTATATTACATTGTGAGGTAAGTACTCTATTATATTACATTGTGGGGTAAGTACTCTATTATATTACATTGTGGGGTAAGTACTCTATTATATTACATTGTGGGGTAAGTACTTTATTATATTACATTGTGAGGTAAGTACTTTATTATATTACATTGTGGGGTAAGTACTCTATTATATTGTATTGTGGGGTAAGTACTCTATTATATTACATAATTCAGAATGGCTTTAGTAATTTATAAATCTTGAATCCTTCTTACATACATACATGAAGTCGTGTTTTTGAGTTTTCCTAGTTAGGTGAACTTGCATGGAGGCAGAGGTCAGGACCACAGTGTATATATACTGAACTGATGCCCCTTTTATATGATTTTGGGTGGGGCTGGTGAGCTGAGACCATTCATAAGGAGGTATGAATAATAATTATGATAAACACTAAACAAGAATGAATACTGTATGTAGGTCTAGACAGAGGTTGAATATGCTTTGATCCTTTAATCATAAGACCAGACTGCTGAGTTCATCAAAGACAAATGGCAAGCTATGGTAACACAGTGATTTACTATATCCAGTGGAAAAACATCCTCACTACCCACAAAGCTGCAATTATCTTCCTTTGTTCTTCTTTAAAGTGTATCCTAGTCACTTAGCAACATAACCACAATTCTATTAGTAGTCATGACTTCCCTTCCTGGCTACTGCAGAATTTTTACTGTTAGCACAAATTCAGTATGCATATACTGCAGTCCTGACCCTCCATACAAAGGTCAGGCTCTGCCTGACTTCATTCATCCCTAGAGCTCAAAAGCTCCTTACTTTGTGAATTATTGACTTACGGTAGAACTAGTGGTTTCATATTGTCCACTTCAATTTCCTCATTTAACTCATAGTCTTTGTCATATAACATGGGAAAGGTACGTACTGCAATCTCCAAGTAGTCTTGAGCAGGAGCATAACCTGAAGTAGAAATTATAATTACATTCCTTTCTGCGTATTGAAACTAAAGCTTTTGCATTTCGTACCTTTCTCAGACCACTTGCTACCTATGGTACCTCCTGTATAGAGTACAAGTACATGACGCTTCTTTTCTGGCTGACTAATATGAGTATTCTGAAGTTCTTGTCTCTTCCAAATAAATTCGCTCATCGTTTGTTTGCAAAAAGGGCTTGGTGGATCATGTGACTGGCACACCTCCATCACTCCCTTCCTTTGCACTATAAAGTATATAATATTGGGTAGTGACTTGGTGTTGCAAGCACCAATATATAATGATTGTAGTAACTAATAATATAGCAATATTACACAAGTAGTAATATTACACAAGTCTCTACTGTCACAGTAGTCTCTACTGTCACAATAGTCTCTACTGTCACAATAGCCTCTACTGTCACATTAGTCTCTACTGTCACAATAGTCTCAACTGTCACCAGTCTCTACTGTCACTGTGGTAACTGCTGTCACAGTAGTCTCTACTGTCACGATAGTCTCTACTGTCACAATAGTCTCTACTGTCACAGTAGTCTCTACTGTCACTGTAGTCTCCACTGTCACAATAGTCTCTACTGTCACAATAGTCTCTACTGTCACCAGTCTCTACTGTCACTGTGGTAACTGCTGTCACAGTAGTCTCTAGTAGAGACTACTGTGACAGCAGTTACCACAGTGACAGTAGAGACTGGTGACAGTAGAGACTATTGTGACAGTAGAGAATATTGAGACTACTGTGACAGTAGAGACTATTGTGACAGTAGAGACTACTGCGACAGTAGAGGCTATTGTGACAGTAGAGACTATTATGACTACTGTGACAGTAGAGACTACTGCGACAGTAGAGGCTATTGTGACAGTAGAGACTACTGCGACAGAGGCTATTGTGACAGTAGAGACTACTGCGACAGTAGAGGCTATTGTGACAGTAGAGGCTATTGTGACAGTAGAGGCTATTGTGACAGTAGATACTATTGTGACATATTACTACTTGTGTAATAGTGCTATATTATCAATCATTATATATTGGTGCTTGCGACACCAAGTCACTACCATTTTTTTTAAAGTTAAAGTTATATTGATAATTGATAATATTGTATTTATGAATACTGAATGTTGGAAGTACTATATATTACATGAACAGTAATAATATTATTAAAAATAAACAAAATTAATATAATTATAATACGTATCTCACACAGTGAAGAAACTGGTTTTTAAATGTAATTCCTATTTTTGGAATTAGATTGTACTTGGTATCTTTCAGGCTCATATGGAGATCTCTTTTGCTTGAGCTGTGAATGACTAGAGCTTGTCAGATGTGATTTTTGGTACTTAGAATTTGAAGAATAGGGTCTGGAAATCGGAACAGTAGGTGTAGAATGTATAGGAGAGTGTCTCAAATCTTTGGACTTGGAATTTTTGGGTATATTTTTCTCAATTATTGACTTTGATTTCATTTTTTGATGCACAAGATACTGTGTCACAGCTTGACTGTGTGCATGCTTATAAAGTCCTGATGTCATGTGACCCTTTTGTTTACTCACATGACATGCAGCACTAGTTGTTGTTTTAGCACTAAAATTACTAACTATTTCTTTCTTGTTTACATGAGCTGGTTCCTGTGGTTTTTTACTATTAACCATGTGACTGTCACCTGATTCGTAGAACCAAAGCTTACCATCTCGTATAGAAGGCGTATGGAGGTTAGACTCAAACACAGTCTTGTGTCCTTCTAAACAAGACTTTAGATTTGTTGATGAGGATGAGCCACTATTAGGTTTTTCAGTTTTGTGCTTTGATATAGATTGCTGTTTATTATTATCTTGTTCTTGTAAATTTTGTCTTTCAGTCATACGTCGAAGAGCAGCTGAAATAGCTTCATCAGTATCATTTGATTGCGTGGTGTCAGTTTGGTCATAAGGATCTAGAATTTAAAAAATATATTAATTAATCATAAATGTTTTAAATTATTAAATACCTGTCATAAACTTCATTTCTGGTGTCAACTTAGCAGGCAGGCTTTTGTAGTTTAATCCAATACATTTATTTTCTGTGACAAAATAACTCAGTGTTCACAATAATATTAATAAAAACTAGAGATGCACCAATAAGAGATTTTACTGATAAACCGATTATTACTTTATATACGTACCGACAACCGTTACCGATACAATATTATATCTATCTTATATCTTTTTCTCAATAGTTATGAGTATCATAAAAGTAATTAATGATCACAAGAAAAGGCATTATCTTGTACATCTTGTACTATATTGGTTACATTAACCAATACTGATACTAAAAATAATGGCCGATATTAACTGATACTGATTACAGATCCGATTACCAGTATATCACTAATAAAGACACAGTTACAGTATTAATAGGGATGCACTAATAATTGCATCAGAAATCATGCAGTACTGATCAATATCAGCCATTATTTCTAGTATTGGTGTCAGTTATTTATGAAAAATGTAACCAATATTGTAGAGTGCAATAATCTCTTGTGATTATAACAACATTATGCTTTTATGATACTCATAATTAATGAAAAATGCTCATTTTCATTGAAAGAATCAGAAACCAGAAGGTAGATATAATATTGGATTGGTTTCAGTACATATCTAAAGTATTTATCCGTTTATCGGAATATCACTAAAATGTAATATTGGTGCATCAACAGTCTAAGTAATAGTTCGTTACACTATTATAAGCTTACCAGCACTCCAACTTTCCAGTTCCTCTTCTTCTATTCCAAATCCTCTAGCTCTGGTCACTGGATAATAACAGCAAATATAGATATATAGTTTCAGTATTGTTATTTAAGTCCTACCAACAAACCTGTTCTATGTAAAGGCGAAAACAAGGAAGTAAAAGATCTTGACCTGCTAACACCACCATATTTCTTCTTCCACAGTTTACTATAAAAGGATGATCGAACAATAGGTAAGGAGGAAATGACTTATTGACATACACAATGACCTCAACATTTGATTGTCTATATACTATAGTATATAGTTTAATGTCATAAGGTTAATACACGATTTTACTGCAACTCATAATGAAGCAATGGATTGAAATTTGACATACACAAAAAAGAACAGGAAGGATAATTGTACATGTATAAAAATGGTGCAGGTAGTTTGTCATTTCAAAATAAAGTTATGAACAATTTCTGAGGTCATGGTGAACATGAATGACCTTTACAAACCTCTTGTTATCTGGGATTAATTTTTGGTTCGCTGAAGTATTCAGTACATGTAATTCATCTTGATCTCTAGTATTGATTTTTGACTGTTCACTATTGGTTTGGGATTGTGCCTTTTCAGAAATGGTACTGGTCTGTGACTGTGCACAGATATAATCAGACAGTGACTGGAGCCATGACTTATCCGTTTTCTTTATATAATTTGAGAGCAAACTTTCTAGTTGCAATGTACTGAAGTGATAGAGAAAAGGTATAAGGAATAATTAGTGAGAGTATGTGTAAAATAACTATAGGTTAGTTTAGTTCACAATAAAAAGGAATTGGTTATTTCAATGGAGCAGTAAATGAAATACAAGGATGAAAACCTTTAAATTATACTCCAGTAAAAAGAAATACGGAATATGAGATATAATTATAGGAATTCATGGATGGAAGCAGCCCACACTTTTAATTGGCTACAATCATTCTCTGAATTATACACATAATTATAATTACATATTTACTCTATGATTACAGCTAGAAAGCATTGAAACAGAAAAATTAGTGGTGGGCGACACCAATTTCGATACGATACTAATACTTGATAAATTGATAATGCACATGAATAGACAAACATCAAATTCAGTTAAAAATGTGGAAGCGCTATGAAAATTTATGTTCACTCATGCGCAGGACATGTAATGTTGTATCATAAATGACTGATACAGAAGAAAGTGTATCAATATTGTTGGAAAATTGTACATGTAAGTATCGTAGATATCAAGTATTTTCGGTATCGATCTGTCCACCCCTAAAGAAAAATATACCAGGTGCCCATAATTGTGTTGAGTAATTAATTATTGAATGTGCAACTGAGTTAGCCACGTAAAGGTGTAAATCAACACATCTATTTTTATAGTGTGGCTATGTAGAAAAAGAAAATGTACATATGGTCCAAAACTGATGCCATACTGTGCAGAACCCTTGCCACTGTAGTGAGGACCTAACTGTGAGGTAAATCCTCCTTCCAGCACCCAGCTTGTGCACTCGACATGACCCTTGCTCTTTCTGAGGGTCATCTTTCTCCTGTTTGACTCAATCATTCTTTGTTTACTGTACTTTACATGTAAGAATTGTTTGACTATTAATTAACAAAAAAGGTGAAGACTACATAGAATGAGCCCCTCTTACCATAACACAGTGGTGAGGGTTCAGTGAAAGATAAACTGTACACATGAAGTGTAACTCCTACGATCTTACCTAGATTTATACAATGTGTGTATCAATTCTTCATCCATTATGATTCCCTTTCTGTCCTCCGTGATACTATCAGTCTTCTCATCTATCTCATTTATTTCCTATTATTAGTTAACTCATACTCTATCACGCACCAGTTAATGTTAATTTTCACTTACAGCTTTAAAAACAGATGCAAATTCTTTCAGCTGCTTTACCAACATTCTGTACCTATAGTAATAACAAGTGATATCAGGAAAGCAAATATGCTTACATGTATAATTATATTTAACACAAGAGAATAATTTATTCTGCTGAACTGAACAAAGAGTCAAAGACTGCTTGTGACACAACTAAATACATAATTATGTATAATAATAATAATTATTATTATTTTAGATTTCCCAGGGATGGCTGGCCCCTTTAATTACTGTAACTCAATAATGAAGCTGAAATTTGACAAACAAAAGAAACAGGATGGATAACTATATGAAAATTGTGCAGGAAAAAAAAGATTTCGGTCATTCCAAATGAATATTTTCTAAGGCCATGGTGAACATGAGTAGTACATAGTACAGAAATGTGCAATTGTGTGCTGTCCCTATACCTGATTCTTTGGGGTAAATATTGATCTGGAATGATGATAATAATAGGAGATGAAAGGGTCTGACCTGCATTACTTAAAAACTGACTCAGGTCCTATGGTATGTAAGGATGACAAATATAACATATTCACGCTGTACAATTAGTCCTACTTTTTCAAAATTTTCAGCATCTTCTAATAACTGCCTGGAGCATTCTTCCCTGGGAAAACAGAAATATTGGTACAAGGTTTAGTAATTTAGTTGTGTGCTTACTCTGAGCATTTTTGTAGCAAAGTGTCTGCTTCTTTGTCAAGATATGTAGCTATTAAAAGATGCAGCTGACATTTGCTGTAAAAAAAGAAGTATTAATAAATATATACATTATACAATACCTACCTTAATGATTTTTTATGAAGATCTGTGATATTCAGTTCAGAATACTCATCTTTATGTGTGATAGCTGTATAATATACCAGAGAATTAATATAAACTTGTTATAATATAATATTAGAGTCTAGTGTTGTTTTAGTTTAACTAAAAACCCTTTTAGTAGGCATTGTGGCATTGTGACTTTAGTTAACTAAACTATAACTAAATTACAAGTCTACTGTAATAACTATAACTAACTAAAATGAAAATTGTCTAATAATGGTCACTTTTATTTAGTTAAACTAAAACCCTTTAGTAAATCTAATATAATTAAATTATAGTATGACTATATTATAGACACATGTTACAATGCTACATGTTAAGTTTAATTTTGTCGCTAATGTACCATCCCAATCTTGTTCCTGTGCTTTTTCGGTTTTGATATCCCTACATACTATTCCAATTTTTAAAATGTTTTTTTATTATTATTTATTTATAATGAATATACTAAGTCCTGTGAATGGAATGGGAGAATTGCATCATCAATTATATAATCTTATGTATGAATATATTTATAATAATACATGAGAAAATATGAATAACAAATAAATGTGTACGTGCAAGGGGTCAAGCAATAAAGTACCAATCAAATTTGAAAATTTGGATTTGTACAGCGTGTATGTATACATTTATGTTAATAAGTATATAGTTGATAACTTGATACTTAATTGATTTTACAAAGTGCTGCAGTGTCTTGTAGGGTTGTTTTAGTTTGACAAAAATGACTACTTTTAGTTGTAGTTTAATTAACTAAAATTACATGTATATTAAAGAGTTTTAGTTATAGTTAACTAACTAAAAGTGCCCATTATTGGCTATTTTTCATTTTAGTTAGTTATAGTTATTGCAGTAGACTTGTAATTTAGTTATAGTTTAGTTAACTAATGCCTTACTAAAATGGGTTTTAGTTATAGTTGTAGTTAACTAAAACAACACTAGTGTCTTTGATAATTTCATATGGTAAACAGCTTCTTAATTGGCACTGCACGGTTTACTTGGCATACCAGGTATTTTTCAAATACTACACACATACTAAACATTGCTGAGCCAATTTGACCCGTGCTTCAAACCATATCAAAAATTCTGATACAATTTTTACACACCATAGTTATCCAGACAGTTCAAGGAATATTGTGATGCAACACAGTCTTACCTACAACATGTTGAGACTTAAGTTCTAATTTTCGCAAATAAACTTCTATTCTTTGAGCAGGAGTCAATCCACGAGTATCATCAGTCTAAGAAGAGTATGACTCACTCAAACATAATATATAATGTCTATATTATAATACTACACCTTATCACATGTAGGAGAACCATCAGTCTTGTGTAATCTACATATAAAATGATATAAACAAATTTGCATACAACACAATAATATTCTTTCATTGACATTATGGATTCAGTAATTACAAAAGGGAGTGCCCATTAGCTATCACAATACTATATATTTATATTCAGATATGTACAAGTACATGTAAATACAAAGCAGATTTGATGGTACTAGTGTATCCAGTATCCTGTGTATAACTGAATATTAGGGGCCTGTTTTAAGTCCGTGTAACATCAATATTTGCCACAGTTTATTATCTACTGGACAATTCCTCTAAATCATTTTGTAGAGCACATTTCTTCAACTACATGCAATAAATTATTGAAGTCTGTTCACATTCACGATAACCTCAAAATTACGATGTGACAACTTTATATGTACTATAGTGTATTGTTTAATGTCAAAAGGTTGATACATGATTACAATAATGAAGCAATGGATTGAAATTTGACATACACAAAAAAAGAATGGGAAGCATAATTATAAGAAATGGTCCAAGGAAACAGATTGTTGGTCATTCCAAATTAAAGTTATGAACATTTTCTGAGGTCATGGTGAATGTGAATGACCTTTAGTCAGACAGCAATCATGGAATACTAAACTATTTAGATTAACAAAACTTTAAATAATGAGGATGACAAAGAATCTATATAATGAGAACCAGTAACACACTTTTTGAGCATATTGGTAGAGAATGGAACAACTGAAGGAGGTGGCCATTTGATTTTTGGACTATATATATAGAAGAATATGTGTATGAGATAGTAATGAAAATAGGGAATTGGATATAACCTACTTTTGAGGATAAAGGTGAGTGTGTAGAGAATAGTTAAGCCTAGTCTTGTTTTCTAGGAATGCACTATATAAAAGAATGAAATAATTTAGTAAATATATTTAGAATACAAAATGAGATAATATATCTATAGACTTAAGGTTATGATAGCCTTGGTATGAAAGGAAATGATTGAATATTGTATGTGAGCATATGAACTATTGCTCTCCTTGTATGCCAAAAATTAAATTGTTGGTATAACTACACATGTATAATGTATAATCAAGACTCAAGTATTAACCTGCTGTGTGAATAGTGGCCAAGGACGAAGCCCAAGAGACCACTTCCCCCAAGGGCCAAAATACATACTAGACTGATTAATTTTTACAAAAATGTATATAAACAATACCTATGGTCTGTAATTCACAGGAAGCAGTAGACATGCAATGTCAAGTTGGAGTTAGGGAAGCTCATTAAGGTTAAATGGTACTTACATGTATAATACTTATAACCATGGAGATAAATCATTACTTTTAAAAATGCATTACGTAAACTTTCAGTGTCATACATGTAAATAATGCCTGGTTTTCTCTGATTCATTCACAATAATTATATACTTGATGTAGTGACAAGCAATACATATCAAAATATCAATATTTTCACAACACAATATTAGCTTTTGGGTGTATCATTACACTAGTGTGCGAAATTTAGTAAACCTTGTTATGGCCCGTAGGACCATCCCTATGATTGCTTTCCCACGGGTTCGAACTATATATATATATATATATATATTTATATTCTTGTGTCACCTACGCGAGTATGCATTGTATACGTAGTTAAGGAAGTTACATCATTCCCGGGGGTTCAGTCAATTAATAGGCGTGGCGCGTAATGGAACACGCGCTCGAACTCAGCAGAAAGAAAGCTGCTTGTAGCTTACATAGAATTAGAAACTGGAACTACTAGCTAACTATTCTACCTAAAATATATTCCTAAAGTTCTACATGATTCTTTAAAAGGTAAAGAGAGTAGATAATCAAAATAATAACTATAATAGGCTGTTGTGTTTCAGGCATGATAAAGTCAGCCATGATTACTGAATGCTGGACACCATAAAGCAATCATAGGTATACTTTTTTCTCTATATACACTTGTTTTTCTAATTTGCCTAATTTTATACCTACATGTACATGTATATGTAAAAGCAATTATAACAAGTTGGTGTATTGATTTTTATGACCCGTAGGACCATCCCTATGATTGCTTTCCCACAGGTTCGAACTATATATATATATATATTTATTTATATTCTTGTGTCCACTTGCACGAGAAGCAGAAAGAAATAATGAAAGCTACTACGTAGAAACTGGAACTAATAGCTGGCTATTCTACCTGAAATATATTCCTAAATTTGTTTACACTTTTAAGTATTTCAATTATAGTTTCGAGTATCATAATGTTGTATCATACTGTGATATGATTGGTAGCAATACGCAATACTATTTTTAGTCATATCACAAATCCCTATTTATTGATGTATTATACACTACTGTCTCAACTAACTAACCCATACAGTTCCCAGCTATTGTGATTAGGAAATATTCTAACAAAACCTCCTCTTCTTTTATACTCCTCTCTTGCTAATGTCACCACTTGATTCTCTTCAGACTTTGAATAAGTTCCTAATTTGGAGACCGACACACTCACTGGAGCACTGGAAGGACGAACCTAGTAATACAAAAGAACTTGTACATGATCCTTTAATTATTATCTAATAAACATGCCGCCATTTTATGGATAAAGTAAGCTTGAGTTTCTCTACACTAGTGCTAAGCCGAAATTTGACATGAATGGGAAGGACGATTATACATGTACTTATGAAAATGGTAAAGGCAAAAATACGGTTTGTCCTTCCAAACTAAACATTTTTTTGAGGTCAATGCGAATGACCTTAACAGCTCTCCCAGCTGTAAGAAATTTCTGAAGTTGTAAGAGAGACAGGAAAAAATGGCTCCTTAGGTTTCAAAATAACAACAAAGTAGTCACATGGAGGATACCTTTTCCTCTGTAATTATATCTCTAATATCGGTCTCTAATTTTGTCAAACACTAAACTCAAGATAACAGGTTCCATTTTAAGCATCATTAAAAACGTCAAATCTGGAGAAACACGAAGATAAGTACTTATTCTTACATGTCTAGAAACAGTTCTTTGTCCTTTTGATACAGTCGGTTCATTTGTTATCAATGGCACACCCACCAAAGAGAACAGGTCAGCAATCAATTTTGACTTGATTTTCAAATCAAGTGGAGCATCACTGGAGGAATTAAAACCACAATAATGAATAATTACAAGTTACAATTAATAATATTATAAATGAAATACACGTAGTCATAATTTTTGACTTCATAACTGTAATTGATATGTACATGTAATTGATATAATTATACATGTAATTGATATATACATACATGTACACGTAATTGATATATACATGTAATTGATATATACATGTAATTGATATATACATGTGATTGATATATACATGTAATTGATATATACAATTAATTGATATATACATGTAATTGATATATACATGTGATTGATATATACATGTGATTGATATATACAATTAATTGATATATACATGTAATTGATATATACATGTAATTGATATATACATGTGATTGATATATACATGTAATTGATATATACTATATACAATTAATTGATATATACATGTAATTGATATATACATGTAATTGATATATACATGTGATTGATATATACAATTAATTGATATATACATGTAATTGATATATACATGTAATTGATATATACAATTAATTGATATATACATGTAATTGATATATACATGTAATTGATATATACATGTAGCTGCTGTGACTGAAATAAATTATAAAAGTTATAAGACACAATAAAAATTAAGGAGAATAGAAAACAAGTACATGTGTAACTATAACAGGTTCAATAATCCTAATTTTAGTTATATTGATTACTACACACAGTAGACTAACAATGAATATTTAATTAAGAAGGTGACAATTCAACATGATTGTACTATAGTACCATATGGGTAAGGCTGAGGGAGCACCAAGCATTATAAATAAAATTAATGTTGGAGATGTCAAATTAAGACTTGGTGAGTCTTTTCACATTGGAGCAAGACAGTCCCAAACTCCACCCAACAATTAAAAATTGCATTGTTAGAATTTATATTGGCTGTGTTTTAACCAATCCTCCAAACTGATAAACCAAATTTTCCAACCGTACGATAGATATATATTTCAACATGACTGCTTACCATCCTAAAGAAGGAGATAGATTAACTTCCAATATCCAGGGCCTCAAGTTCTCATCAACTAGAATATCAAAACCATATAATTCTAAAGAGATAGAGATTAAGAAACTGTAAACTTTAGTAATGTTTCCTTTGAGTAACAAGATACAAAATATTATTTGGGTACTAAATTTTATAAAAATCACTTCATAATAAAGTACAAATCATGAAAAATAGCATCCTTATGACTGTTCCGTTTAGTAAACTATCAAATATCTCTGTTCAAAGAAATAACCATGTATATACAACAGTAGGTATTATTACATTGTGAAAATAATAATCCAAATTTACAAAGCTGGTCATATTAGCACATGCTACTTCTATTTCTCACCAAAGCAATTTCCATGGTAAGGCTGGAAGCTCCTAGAAGCTGCTGCTATAGTCAGTTCACCACTGATGATGGTCTTAATAATAACATCTTCAATAGACAGTAAGAGTTCTGAAATGATATATACACATGTATGTGATAGCTAGTTGGATGGGTATGGATGGTTGAATGGATAGGTGAATGTATGGGTGGATGGATTGTTGAATGGATTGGTGGATTAACGGTTTAATGGATGGGCGGATGTATGGGTGAATGTATGGGTAGATATATACGGGTGGATGTCATCCACCCATCCATTCACCCATATATTTACCCATGCATTCACTCATACATCTGCCCATCCATTCATCCATCCATCCATCCACTGGATGAACGAATGGTTGGATGAATGGGTAGATACTAGATAGATGGGTGGATGAATGGATGGTTGAATGGATGGGTGAATGTATGAGTAGATATATAGGTGAAAGGATGTGTGGATGGTTGCATGGATGGGTAGATGAATGGGTGGATGAATGGATGGGTGGATGGATTTGTGAATATATAGGGTGGATGGGTTGGACAGGTGGGTAGATGGATGAATAACTGTTTTTAGGATATAATACTGTTCAAACTACTACACAAGATATTAGTGTTTCATATACTCCTCAAAACCTTACTTTCCACATCATATCCATTCTTCTTTAAGTGTCTGAACACGGCACTCATACTCCATTTGTTGCCATAGTCTTCCAAATTTGCATCACGACAACTACAAACAATGAAATACAAGTGTATATAGAGAAAAAAAAACATCCCTATGATTGCTTTACAAATTTAAGTGATAAAAGTATCCCTATGACTGCTTTGTGGTGTCCAGCATTCAGTAATCATGGCTGACTTTATCAAGCATGAAAGACAACAGCTTATTATAGTTATTATTTTGATTATCTACTCTCCTGACCTTTCAAAGGACCTTTTAGAACTTCAGGAATATATTTCAGGCAGAATAGCTAGCTATTAGTTCTAGTTTCTACGTAAGCTACTTAGCTATCTTTCTGCTGGTCTGTAGAGCTCGAGCGCGCGTTCATTTACGCGCCACACCTATTAATTGAAGGAGCCCCCGGGAATGACGCAACTTCCTTAACAAACGTATACAACGCATACTCGTACTCGCGCAAGTGGACACAAGAAAATATAATTATAATTATAATTATAATTATATAATTATATTATAGATTCAACCCCGTGGAAAGCAATCATAGGGATGGCCCTACGGGCCATAATAACTATTAATATCAACGAGTTAGAATTTAGAGTATTTAAACTGAACCCTAGTTAGGAGGTGTATATAACAAATATACCACCTGCTGTGGCGAAGGTTTATGTGGCTATAACCCAAGGCCCATGAGGCCAAGGGGTATACTCACATAAACCTCTGAACACTATATAGCAGCTGGTATATCTGGCATATACACTAACTAGATATACATACTACACTATGATAACAACAATTGAATTTTTAATGAGGTGTATACACAAAATATACACCTAACCACATCAAACGGTTGCTATGGTAGCATAGTATATATGTACAGTATAATGTATGGCAGCAGTCTTCAGCACGTCCGTGAACAGAGGTGCCTGAACATTGCAATGTGGTTGAAAATTGTCATGTCATTTCCATATTCAATCTTTCAATACTTCTGTATAATCGTGAATGTCCCATTCACGATTATACAGAAGTATTGAAAGATTGAAGTGTTAAATTTGTAAGTCCCTTACAAATTTAACACTTCAAAAATTACAATAGTTATCAAAATAATGTCATATATTCTAATACACTTGACATAACAGTCAGTGTGACATCATTACTAACCAAGCAATTTCCAGGGTGTCATTGATAATGATAATCATTGTCTGCACCATATATGTATATTGATTGCTACCATATTTGGCAATAATGCTTTGCTGGTAAATAAATATACATTTCTTGGAAAGAAGAGCTTCTAAAGAATTTAAACTCCTGAGCTTTGTTATTTGTTCATAACCAAGATGACAGATCTATATACAGGTTTGGTACTTTATCATGTTTTATAGTAATTATATGTGAGTATATTATACATTGTATAGAGCCTAAAACAGAGGAAGGAGATGATATTGAATCAGAAGCAACATTTGGTCCACGTAAACCTCCTACTCCTCCTCCTCCTCCTCCTCCTAAAGATCCTTCTAAAAATTTTCCTCCTAAAGATCCTTTTCCTGAAGATCCTTCTACTTCTCCTGAAAATCCTTCTCCTGAAGATCCCTTATTACCTAATTTGGAGGCTACTCGAGTCAAATGTATAAGAGTACATAAAGTGTGTAAGGATATACTGTTCAGGGTTCTTCTCTTTTCATTAATAATCACTATTATTGGTTTTATACTATATGTTAGTGTATCGTTACCGTTTATATTTAGTGCATCGTTAGGATCACCATACACTAAAATAGAGACTTCAACTCACACTAATTCTTTCATTACTAACTATACTGCAGGGCCTGGAATTGAGTTATTTTATGGTGTGTACATTGAAAGTATAAAAGGATATGAACATAGTAAAGTGAGTGTAACTACAGATTATGAGTTTCAGAGCGACAACATCACTATAGTTTTGACAAAAGAACTCAAAAAGAAGAGCACTCTAACTACAATCAATCAAACTCTCAGTAAACCATTACGTAAACAGTATGCTGTTGGTGAATTCAACTACACAGTTAACCTAACAGGACTCGTAGAATCCTTAATTAATGTCAGTGTATCTCTAAATGATCACGTCATCTGTAGTAGCAGTTTTCCAATAATAGACAATTCATTGATACCTTTCAACTGTACCTCTAATAAGATGGGATATTATGGTTTTGACTACATCGGTACCGGAACACAAAAGGGCGTACTGACATACGAAATACTAGACGTTGAATATTACAACAAAATGGCGACTTCATTAGCATGTGTAATGGATAGGAGTAATACTGCTTGTTTGATTCAGTTGAGCTCTAAGTATCAGGGAATATATCATATTATTGCTTTAATACCCCCATATCTCATGAAGATGGATTTCAAAATAGTCGAAGGAAGAAGTACTGTATCTTGGCTACCAGCTGGTTTATCCATAGCATTAATAATACCGACAATGATAATAATAGTATTAATATTATTAGTTATATGCAGAGTGCACCAGGTCAACAAGAATGGTCCATGGACTCCATGCCAAGGCAATAATACATAACACTTATTAATTTAGTTTGGTTTATTAATGATAATACTCACAATATATAATTGGTTTTATTAAGAGTGTATAAAGTCATAAAAATTAAATTTACTATCTACTGATTTAGAGGGGAAACCATCGCAGTACCATATTATAGTACATGTAGTATTACATGTAATAATGTGAGAAATTTACTACACATATTTACTAGTTTAGAGGTGGAACCATCACAGTACCAGTGTATCATATGATACATGTAGTATTAATAATGGTTAAAATCAACATACTGTTCTATGAAGGAATATCATGTGCAATTAAAAATATATAATTGTGTTAATTACACGTACAGTAATATTTATAATGATAATTATGTCAATAAGGAAAGTTTTAATGAAATATCTCCCATTGGTGAAGCTCCAAGTTGTTGTCAGATACATGTAATACAAAACAGGATATCAAAACAGGATATCATTAACAACGAACACTCTCTAGTTTTATATTAATCTGCTGATAGGTTTACTTATTTAAAATAATACCCAAGGAGTTTGTATATAAATCTCCATACCAATTGAAATGTACGGACTATGAATATCATTATATACATGTACTTATAACAACTAATTAACAATTACTGTATATTTCACGTTGCTTGAAATTAATAGGTAATACCAAGTCATGTGATTTATGATGTCATTCTAGGTTTTCAGTACCTAGGGCTGTGTAATTGGGTGATTTCATTGGCTACTTTCTCATGCATATTATCACATAAGAATTTCAAGCAATGTGAAATGCACAGTATACATACATAACAGAGTTTTTGATAAGTTTTGAAGCATGAGCCAAATTGGATCAACGATGGTTAGTGTGTGTACCAGTGGAAATACATTATGAGCTGATTAACAAACAGTTAATGGCTTAATGCTGTTAGTGATAATACATGTACATTGTATAATCATAATTAACTGTGCCACTGGTCTAAAGAGAGAACTATGCAATGCCAAATACATGTAAGAAGCCCTTTGGGCTAATGGTGAGCTTATCAAAAACACTAATACATAATTTCTATTATTAAATTTGTATATTGAAATTAAAAGAAGTTGCTTACCTTACAAAGTTAGGATTGAGTTTGTTGATACTGTAATTAGTGAGATGCATACAAAGGTTGTTCAAGTTACTGCCATCATTGAGATAACGATCTGTAGCAAATCGACCCAGTCCTTCTTCATAAAGATATATCTTTAATGGATCATAAGATGTTACCACTACATATAACCGCAAGTCAAATTTAAAACCTAAAGGAAGTGAGGAGTTATATAACAATCATATTAATTTAATAAAGATGGACAAATTCAAACGTTTGTGTCATTCTAGTCAACAATTAAATCCAATCGAAGCTTGTTGCCATGGTCTCTTAATTATATATATATGTGCATGTGCACTTGTTATGTTGGTCTTGTGTTTGAGAAATATTGAAGTTGCTTCTAACTATTTTCTTTAGTCTAAATCTCACAATGGAGTCAATGACAAGAACACTCACTCTACTTCCTTAACTACGTATACAACACATACTCCTCCAATAAGCCTCCAAAACTGATTAGTGAATCAGTTTTAGAGGTATTCTTTGATTAATCAGGGTGAGAATTTAAGCACGAGACGTTTTATTGCTTTTATGATGATTACATGTCACTACTAGTGGTGTACCAATAAGAGATTTTACAGATATTCTGATAAACCAATAAACTGATACACATGTAACTGATACCGATCCGATATTATATTAAACTGATACACATGTAACTGATACCGATCTGATATTATATTAAACTGATACACATGTAACTGATACCGATCCGATATTATATTAAACTGATACACATGTAACTGATACCGATCGGATATTATATTAAACTGATACACATGTAACTGATACCGATCTGATATTATATTAAACTGATACACATGTAACTGATACCGATCTGATATTATATTAAACTGATACACATGTAACTGATACCGATCTGATATTATATTAAACTGATACACATGTAACTGATACCGATCTGATATTATATTAAACTGATACACATGTAACTGATACCGATCTGATATTATATCTACCTTCTGGTTTTTGATTCTTTCAACGACAATGAGCATTTTTTCAATAACTATGAGTATCATACAAGCAATTAATCACAAGAAATGACATTATTGATGTACTTTTTCCAATATTGGTTACATCTTTCAAAATAACTGATACCGATACTAAAAATAATCGACAATAATGACCAATATTGATTACCAATCCGATTATCGGTAGGTCACTTGTCACTACAGTGTTAATAACAGTTGATACAAGCAATACAAATCACATTTACATTTACACACATGAAGATTCAGACTTACCATTAATACATAAAGGATTTTCAATGTATTGAGACACAATAACTGGTTCATCCAGACAAATCTGATCAGGCTAAAATTTATAAAGAAGATAAAGTTATTAAATATAACAGAAATGAACATCCTTATGTGCAAAAAAAGAAAATATTATCTAATTGTGTAAATATCATGAAAACTTTAATTGTTTCATTAGTACAGGTACATGTACATCAATATTAAATGATGAGTTTTTATGGCCCATAGGGAGATCCCTATGATTGCTTTCCCACAGGTTGGATGTATATATAATTATATATATATATATATATATATATATATATATATATATATATATATGTTTGTGTCACTTGCATAAGTAAATGTTGTATATGTAGTTAAGGAAGTTGTATCATTCCAGGAGGCTCAGTCAATTAATGGGCATGGCACATAATAGAATGTGCACTCAAACTCTACAGACCAGCAGGAAGAAAGCTGCTTGTAGCTTTACGTAGAAACTGGAACTAATAGCTGTTCTAAATGCAATACATTCCTAAAGTTCTACAAAAACCTCTAAAAAGCAAGAAGAGTATATAATCAAAATAATAACTATAATAGGATGTTGTATTTCATAGTCAGCCATGATTATTGAATGTTGGACACCACAAAGCAATCATAGGGATATTTTTAATCTATATATCTTGTTTAATCTGTTGGTCTTTATCAACTAGTTCACATTATTAATATTCATAAATGCAACATTACTTGCTGATAATAAATGCCAATTTGTTGCTATAAGAGCTATCATAAAACCGTCAAATAGTAAGCAGTTAAATTTCAAAAATAAAAAATGATTATAACCTTTATTTTGATATGCAAAAAAAAGGATATTTGCTATACTGCCATTTTATACTGGAACCGAAAGTATTGCTACCTCCATTGTTGTCTATCTGTATACATGTACATGTACATGTACATGTATGTATACAGGTACATGTAAGTACATGTACTTAGATCATGCAATGCTTCGCATAATATGTACTACATGTAGCAAACCCCTATATATTTGCCACAATAAAATGTGAATTATAACTATTTGACATCCACATTCAGAAAGTAGCTTACATGATTAACAAGAGAGATACCTCTACCACGAGAAAGACAAACTGGTTTGACTATCCATAATCCTTTTAGTTTATGATAAACACCTGTAATGACATAATGTACATGTAGATTAGACCAGTGAGGAAATGAAATTGAATATGTGTATCCAATAATAATAATAATAAGAATAATAATAAAAAACATTTTCAATAAAAATGAAAGAAGATGTAGGGATGTCAAAACCAAAAAGCACGTAAACAAGGTTGGAAAGCTAACAAAGGACCCAAAATCACCTCCATATAACCCTACATAAGTACTTACACTTCTATAATAATAATAATAATAATAAACAATTGTTGTATGTAACATTTATAAAATATTCAGTCACTTGTACAGAATACACTAGAAAAATAATATATCATCAATTTTTATACAAATGAGGGCATTATTTCTGAGGCCCTATCCTATAAAACATGCCACTTTGCATTAGCCATGTAAAAAATGGCTAAGAACCATAAATGGGAGGTACATATACAGGTTATATATATAAAGAGTCTCTGTCTCTGTCTCTCCCTGTTTCTCTCTCTGTGTCTCTCTGTCTCTGTCTGTGTATCTCTGTCTCTCTGTCTCTCTCGTATTGATATTCAATTGTTCCCATCAAACATACTTTGAAAATGAGACCATTCACCAGGTAATATAAATGTTTTGGGTATTATATCAAAGTGTTTGAAACCCTACAAAGTAGAAACAAATATGGAATACAAGTCATAAATGTATATATGTTCATAAACATGTGAATTTACAGGTATATTGTGATAATTAGTATTAATTATTCATACTTTTGATTGTTGCATTCTTTGAATGTTAGCACATAGTCTGTCTTTACGTGTTATTTCTGTATATCTGATAAAAGAATGATAACATTAACAAGTGAATGAAAGTATGAATGAATGAACAAACAAACAAACAAACGATCGAACGAATGATTGAATGAATAAATGCACGAATGAAGAAAAAAGCTATTGGATGATTAATGACTTGATCAATGAATGAATGCATCAGTAGTGTAACTAGTGTTCATGATAACTGTTTAGACATAATTCCTTAAAATTCGACAAGAAATAAGTGACTTGTTTTGACTTATTTTGATCAGATATGGGGCATTATTGATTATCAGATGTCTGGCTGTTATCATAAGCCCTGATGAATACATCTCAAGACAATTCCTTACAACTAAAATAGATTGCTTATAAATTATAATACTACCCGTAATTAATTAATAGGACGAGCCCTATTATAATTAAAGTCTCAAAATTATGATGTGATGACTTTATATGTAATATAGTGTATAGTTTAATGTGATAAGGTCAATACATGATTATACTGTAACTCAGTATGGACAAATGAATATTTAATATTGGGATTATATACCTTAGAAAATGATTAACTTTTTGATACTTTTTCAAGAGTCGTACATCATGTGTGTTCAGATGAGACCACGTCCAAAAAATACTAAAATTATTTTCTGATCCTTTTTCCTATAAAATGTGTTTATGATATGTTAATAGTTAATACACACACAGGCTATGTGTGTATAGTACTGTATAATAAACACACACAGATTATGTGTACAGTATAATAAACACAGATAAACACACACTGGTTATGTGTAATGTAATAAACACACACAGACTACATGTATGTGTGTATGGTATAATAAACACACATAGTTTGTGTAATGGTGTATGGTATAATAAACATGCACACAGGCTATGTGTATTAGAAGCAGATCCCCATAGCACACAGGCCACGTGTATGGTAGAAGCAGTTACACACAGGCAATGTGTGTATGGTATAATAAACATGCACACAGGCTATGTGTGTATGGTATAATAAACATGCACACAGGCTATGTGTATTAGAAGCAGATCCCCACAGCACACAGGCCATGTGTATGGTAGAAGCAGTTACACACAGGCAATGTGTGTATGGTATAATAAACATGCACACAGGCTATGTGTGTATGGTATAATAGTTAAGAGACACAGGCACAGGCTATGTGTATTAGAAGCAGATCCCCACAGCACACAGGCCATGTGTATGGTAGAAGCAGTTACACACAGGCAATGTGTGTATGGTATAATAAAAAACATTTTCAATAAAAATGAAAGAAGATGTAGGGATGTCAAAACCCAAAAAGCATGCAAACAAGGTTGGGAAGCTAACATAGGACCCAAAATCACTTCCATATAACCCTACATAAGTACAGCTCTTTGTATTTTGTTTTATAGCAGTGTAAGTACTTATGTAGGGTTATATGGAAGTGATTTTGGGTCCTATGTTAGCTTCCCAACCTTGTTTGCATGCTTTTTGGGTTTTGACATCCCTACATCTTCTTTCATTTTTATTGAAAATGTTTTTTATTATTCTTGTTTTCATTGTTTTTTTTTTCTGTGGTGTGAATATTTTTTTGTAGATTGTAGAAATACTATATATCATTATGAAATCATACAATCATAAATGCATTAAAATTTGTTCATCAATAAAAGTCAGTCTTTTGTATTTATGTATTGATTATCATTCTCTTTCATTTACAGATGATGTATACTCTCTATTTCACTTACAGCACTGTCTGCCATCATACAAGAAGTAGTGTCCAGTCACTGTGTCAACCGTTCAGTATTCCAATGCTTATCATAGTATATAATATTATTATACAATGGCTTTATTAATAATCATTATTATAAAAATGTATTTGCTCACAAATGTTATCACTATGCTTGTGCAACAAGCACTTACACCTTTTCAGCTTCCATGTTCCGAGTACACGAATGCGCATGCGTAATTAAATTCCTCTTAGGAAGATGGCGTCCAATTCGAGATCAAATCTTTGTAATCGTTGAGACTGTCTTCTTTCATAGTATCTGTAGATATCATCTCAATACTTGTAGACCAGAATTTTACTATAAATGCGTACTAAAATGGTGATAGAATCATTGTGATATTTCAACAAACAAAAAAATGATTTGTCTGAAAAAAAATAATAATAATATGAAGATTTTGCCAGTTTTGCCACTCGCCGGTTCTCTACCATAACGACAGTCTTTGGCCATCTAGAAATGTTGGTAGTCATAAAAACACTAGATATGAATAGGTATGTGTGTATTAAAACCTATCTGTATATACTACCAGAGATTTCAGGTCATCACTTGCAATTGAAATGTATGGGCGGCCATTTTTTTTCCGTGCCATCTCTACATAGAGAGTACTACCATACTCTCTGATACATATATATATATATATATATATATATATATATTTACATGATGCACTAAACACACTCAAGTGACTTAAGACATACATGTATAATTATCAATTTCATAAAATCGTTAAAGATAATAAATTACCTTTGAAAATCCGTGAGCATAAAGAAGACTTTGTACCAAGCTGGTATTATCTTTGCCAAACTTGAATGTCAAGTTGTGTGAACCTGGTTTAAAAACATGATTAGAGAGAGACAATGATAAACCAGATGTTGTTGCATTAAATTAATATTGTATGTGTCTATTAATCTATCCTAATCATGTACCATATAGGTGGTCTTTTACGTGGACATAAAAATTCACAGTAAAAGAAAACCGTTCCATTAGCAATGATTCACGCATGTGAATGCAGTCAATTGAAGAATGTGGAAATAAATTTCCACATTTTTCAATTGACTGCAAAATTAAGCGAAAATAAATTCCCCACGAAAAATACCCACTATATGGTATGTCTATAAGTTCATGTTAGTTTCAATACATTTCTGTAATATAATATTTAAAAATATATGATTCTATAATTATTATTATAACTATTATAATTACTATCACATAAGCAATATAAACACTAAATTCTATGAATAAGGCTGAAAGAGGAAAGTGAAAAAATGCTGGTAGTCCACTGGGAATCGGACCCAGGGCCACTGACATAAGCCACCCATGCTATCACCACTGAGCTACGTCAACCAGACAACCACCATCACTTCACAATCATCTATATATCGCACGAGTGGCACTGAATGCTTAAGTTGCACACAAGATACTTTCCTCTTTTACCCTTATTCAAATTTAGTATTTATTTTCAATGTGAGGTGACATCAGCAAAGCAAATAAGAAATATATTTGATAATAATAATAATAATAATAATAATAATAATGATAACTACTGTCAAGTCAGACAAAATAAACTCTCATTCGATCCCAGCAGTCATGGGGTGAGGTACACTGTTACTTGTACATAAGTACAAAATTTGATGTACTTATCCTTTACTTAAATCTTTTGTTTGTTAAACCAATGTAATTGTACTTGTATCTAAGTACTTCGCTCAGTACTGCAAGTATTTGAATACTTAAAAGTAGTATTTCAAGAACTTTCAAGTACTAAAAGTGTTTATCATATTATACTATATATACATGTATATTATATGTAAACTTCATGCATACATTTAATGTGTGTTAAACTATTATCAATATCACCAAAACTGGTGTAAAATGTTTCATAGCTGGAAAGATCTTCATATCTGAAACTAACAGCTAACGTTTATCAGATGCAAATAATGTACATGACGACTGATCTATTGTGCTGATTACACTGTACTCAAGTACAACTTAAGATTGTACTTGTACCAGTACTTAAGTCCTTCTAAGAGTACTTGTACTTGTACACAAGTCCTTTCACTGAACAATGTCTGCACTTTGTACTTACCAAAACTTGCTAATAATACTCGCATTTAAGTTGTCAATAAACGTCTTGTTGACACAATGTATATAATATTCGTCTTGTTGACACAATGTGTCAACAAGACATTTATTGATTCTAGTGCAAATTTTGATTTTGTAGAGGGGGGCGAAATGTGAATTTGAAAGACATTGAGGGGGCGACATACAGGGTTATCGTAGTCTGCATATTGGCAAACAAATTCTGAGGGAAGGTAAATGCCCCCCTCCACCTCCCCTAAATGAAACCCTGTTCATGTATAGTTAAGGTTTATTATTTGATCATGAGTCTTGTGCAATCTGATTGGCTGGTTACACTGAATACACTAGATTATATATCTGTGTAGTTAATACGTACATGGAATAGTATGGAGTAATGGGTATTCCATTGATATTAAACGCTCAGCAGTAAAGTGTATTAGCTTTTTATTCCTAATACCCTGTCCATGAATAAACAGAGGAAGAGATGGAGGAGAATGAACAGATGAAGAAAGGTAGCCAGCTACTAAGTTCTTTGGTTGTTCTTCAATTTCATCTATAGAAGTATAGTATGTATATATAATTATAATAATTATAATACATGTAATAACACTTTGTTATATGTAATTACTACAATACTTCACTGGTCATAATTATGAATAGTAAAAGTATCCCCATGATTGTTTTGTGGTATCACTAATTTGTTGTTAATCATTTATCCACCACACCCATTAATTGACCAAAGCATGGATTCCACAACTTACATGTACATATACAATGTGTATGTGATACAAACATATGGGAAACCAATCAGCTCTGCAGGCCATAAAATGTTATAATTGTTGCTGAGATTCAATGCAAACCTCATCTTAAATACAACATATAGTTTTCTCAATGACACATCACTCGCTCAATAGTGATACAGAATTGTAGAATGCATTTAGTAACAATTACAGAATTTCGCTATCAGAGATTATGTAGAATCTCTGGGGAGGGGGGACATGACCTTGCAAATCTTTGGTGTTAATAAGTAGGGGCTGAGCTTATAAAATTAATTAATCTATACCACAGTAATTAAATCAAGAGACCATTTGGAGGCTAAGCGTCGATTAGCTTTTGCTACATTGGAATTTCTGGCTTCCTCCTTCAGCATTGATATCTGGGTTGGGTTTGTCTTTGGACAAGGCAGCTAATGTCAACAACTTAGCAATATAACAAAGGTTAATCCAAATAAAATAGTACACTTAAACTATTTTGTATATTGTCTTAATAATTCATTATATTTTCTAATCCAAACTGTACTGACTATGTTAAGTTAACACACTCAGTATTTACAAACAACAACTTCATAACAGTTTGACTTAAATACAATTACATAGTTGGTGAGAAAAATAAAATTTACAAATTTGAGGTGTTGATATCTTCTGAATACAATTATGGAATTCTACATATCATTCTACATATTATTCTACTAATGTAGGTTATTGGAAAATTTATGTGAACACGAATCACTAACTCTCATCTATGTAGGGGAAGGTTACTGTAATCAGCGTGTGTGTCTGTGTGTTAACAAACAAATGCTTGAAACACAACTCATCTTGTTTGAAGGCTATCGCTGTCGAGGCACTGTTTGAAATCAAGTACAATCGAGGTAGTGAGTGGCTGCTAACAACATAGAGCACTGGTTTTATAAAGCTTTCTGGCACTTTCTAACTCCACCTATTCATTTCATGCTCATGATTGAAGCCACAAGTCTGTGCTTTAGTTAACTGGTCTAAGTGTAATTATTATACTAGTGCTCTTATCAAGACTGGAGTGTAAGTTGCAACACACATACATTATATAATATACATGTATATAATTATATCAAAATGTCTGGAATCATATATTCTGTTAGTAATAATGCTAATCAAACTTCACACTTGTAGCAAGGGTAGTGCACTACAAGTGCTTCATTACACTAGTAATAGCTCATACTGCAGTGGTGTACTGTACAAAGTGTAAATGCATAAATTGAAATACTAAATTATTGTTCATTTATGAATCATTGGATATATACATAAGTATGAGGTTGCAATGATGTACGTACAATAAACTTGTGATATTTCATATCAGCATGATGACACATCCAAATTAAATTAGCAAGCCATATTTGAAAATAAACAAAAACAAAGCTGAGTAGAAAATTAATATATAACAATCAACTGATCAGTAATTAATTATCCCCAAAACTAAGGCTTGTGGTTAAGTGGGTGTGTCATCTAATTGTATTAAAATGCATGATTCTAACTAATTGCAGGGATCTTTTTTTTGAAGTGGAAATCTGCTGATAAGCAAAGCAATGTTGATATTTTTCATTTAGAGAATCTATTTTTTGTACTGGATATTTAATTTGTTTTTTATTTGCGATTATATATATATATATATAATAATATATATATATATTAGAGTTGCACCTATACTAGAATAGGGATCTGAATAGGCACCTATATTGAAGATATAGGCAGAGTATTGGTATAGGCAACTGCATTGCCTATACAGCTTACACAATATTTTTCAGGCTTTGTAGATACATTATTGTCAAACTGCACAAGTACAATTTGAAGATATGTGCAACCAAGACTGAATATGAAGAGCACACGAACAATAGAATAAATAACATTATACCAAGTGTGAATAGTTGTATACTAGATAAATACAACTATATATTTCACAAAGACAATATCGGATTGGATCTGCATATAGGCAAATTGCTGTATAGGTGCAACACTAATATATATATATATATATAAATAATTATATATATATATATATACTTATTATTAATCACTGTAATGATAATAATAATAATAATATTATTATCATTACAATTAAACATTATAATATATTAGTATACGTACTACTAGTACTGTTATAAAAACAATAGTAAATATTTGTAATATAATCAGGAAGGAACTCACCATCATCGCACTTAGCCTCCATTTCTTGCTGTGGTCGGGAACCTAAACATTATTAAAATTATAAATTAATTTTAATAAAGCCACACCCTTTGATTTCAAAATTGATAATAATATTCAAGATTTATTGGAATTTTATTCTACAGCGTACATAAAAGTCCTATAACATAAGTTTACAGAAATCAAGTCAGGATAATTATACATGACACCTTTAATATTGTAATTATTCAGAATTATAAACACAAATACAAAGAAAATAGTCTACATAATTATATAGGTATAGTACTAAATAAATGTTTGTGTTGTTGACAATACAATAGCAAGGGGACCAAATAAATACTGAGAAGTAAAGTAAAAAAGGAGACCGCAGATGATGGAGATTGGAAGGGCAGGTAGAGCCCGACGTACAATCCCAAGAATCAGTGTCGTCATACATAATCCCTGTATGTACAAATAATAATACATACATGAATCTGAACATGTTTGTTATCGAAAAATTCCCCATTTTTTATTGCAGTAGATTTATAATTTACTATAGCTCACAGTGCTAGCTATACATGTAGTTACAGTTGATAGTGGATGGATAGATGGACCAATGGACGAACACATCTGATCTGTTTTAATGACAAAGTAGAAATACTAAACGCTGTATACTTACGGATTAATTGTAAAACAAATGGCTAGTTTAACTAATCAACTCATCAATTAAATCTGGAGTTGTGAATTATATTTTGTTGAATTCGTTCTTTTTCGGTGGATTTTAATAGTAAAGAAAACAGCAAATCTAAAGCACCTGGTATGTTAGCAGACAAACAAGTCACATATCATTGTGCAATCACAATAATGAATTAATTTTCATATTCATGTTTGTAATAAAATAATAATCGATTAGTTGACTAGAGAAAACCCCAAAGGCAGCATACTCTTCAGTCTAGATGACAATGTTCCTTTGCCACCCCAGCAAAGTGTTTTATGTATGAAAGTTTGGCTTGCTGTATACAATGAGCTATAGAAATTTATAGTAGAAAATTACCATACAGTAACAGTAATTACCTTAGTTGTACCCTAATTATAGTATAGTAAATAGTGTGTCACCACTGTGGTGTTCAATTGACAAATATACCAAATACTATCAAAACTACTTTTGAACTACTGTAGTGTGATAACGAAACTACTGAGTGATTTCTGTACTGTATGGTGACTTTTTATAAACATATATATACTGCATAATAAGGACATTATCCCAGGTATTACACATTATATTTAAATCTCTATCCATTACAACAGGGTTTGCCATAGTTATTGAAATGGTCAAAACTTATAATATCTTTTGCTTACAATCAAAATGGCCACAAAGCAGGATGAGATGACAACCCAATCTCCATGACTATCATGAGCTGCTTTACCAACAAGTATACTATAGAAAATGAAATCTCCAAGTCCTAATCGAAATCCACGAGCTGAAAAAAAAAATACATTGAGTTTAATACGACAACTTCAATGAATACCCAATAATAAATTTCTGTATGTGGCTAACTTAAACACACGGTCACAGTCACATGCACACATGCACACAATCACATAGCTCACATGGACACGATCACACAGTCAGATGTACATAATCACACAGTCACATGCACACATAGGGCTATCGTATATTACAAATTGATGGTGATCTCCTTACGTTCTTCTTCTTCTTCTTCTTCTCTGCTGTTAGTGTCATCTTCATTATCTTGTCTTCCTCTGCGCCTCCTCCTTGCATTTTGTTGTCTCTGCACATCAGGAGAGACAGAGGATTGCATAGCAGCAAGCTCACGAGCAGCTTCCTGGTTAGTTTCAGTATCAGTATCATGATCACCATCATTACCTTCCTCTCCATCTCCTTCTTCACCACTTTCACTACTTCCACTTGATTCTAAAATTAAACAGAATTATGAGTCTTGAAATACAATAATCAGTGAGATATAGCAAAGAAGACAGCACTAATAGATGGAAAATTGATTGTATAAGCCATTTATGTAAGGCATTATTATGACATGGAGGCATGAGAGAATTAGAAACAAAGGAAAACTGAAAAAGTCAGGAATCAGATTAGTGATTGAACTCAGGACCTACTGATATCTACAGTGACTCTTTCGGTTTTCCTTTTGTTTCTAATCCTCTTATACTTGCATACGATAATACAACACTAGTATACACATATTACTATACAGTACTAGTATACAACACTAGTATACACATATTACTATACAGTACTAGTATACAACACTAGTATACACATATTACAATACAGTACTAGTATACAACACTAGTATACACATTAATTTTGGTATGTTATTTGAGAACAGAGCGGTATCAGCATGGGAATCCTTCAGTAATCCATACTAACATTTACTATAACATCACAAATACTACATTTGGACAACAACACATTCTTGATCAAGGTGGGTGTGGTTCTAACAATTTTGAATAAGTCTGCATTAGGAAACTGTAAGGGGTAGATTCAACCCCATGGTAAGCAATCACAGAAATGGCCATTAAAACACAAAAGCAATTAAAATCCCTCTTACATAAATAAACATGAAGGTAATTCCTATGATTATGTTAATAGTCAAACAATATCACTAGAAGACAGGAAAATGGATAAGTCACTAACCTTCTTCTTTTTTTTGTTTCTTCTTTCTTTTTCCTTCAGTGTCAGCCATTCCCACAAGCCATATCATAGTTGCTACAGAATGGACATGTATGTACTTTACAATGTTTACTGGAAGCAATTTATGAATAAACTCACTTGAGTATATCAATGAGGGAAAAATATTCTCATTCCTTTGTTTTGCAGTTTCTACCAAAACTCTGAGAGGTCCTTTAGGGCAAAGAACTGCAAACAAATCTACATGTGTATGTGTGCGTGTGTGTGTGTGTGTGTAATATAATTACAAGAGTTAACAGACAGGTATTGTACAGTAACCTAATGAGTTTAGTTTACCATATATGGATATTGCAAGTAGCAAGAGCCAAACAGGTATAATATAATTACAAAAGTGAACAGACAGGTATTGTACGTAATAGTTATAACATGCCTAGGAGGGCTGTATCTGATTTACAGTCACCGAACACGAGGGCGCGTAGCGCCCGAGTGGGAGGTGACTGTAAATCAGATACAGCCCGACTAGGCGTGTCATAAGTAATATATAGCATTATGCGTGGGCGAAAATTTATTGCGCACATGCGTGATCGTGTACAGCATGCATTCTACTATAGGTGACCTCTTCGTGAATTACAAATTTATAATCCTCTGATTGGTCTCGTCTCTCTCTAAAGCTTGGAATGGCCTGTAAAGAAGTTGACACTAACGTTGAGGAAGAAGAAAAATGAGCAAAGCGAAGGCCTAGTTTGAAGTTGAAAAGAAATGGCGAAAAGGAAAAGCACAGATGCTTGTGTAGTGACGAAGATGAGAACAGTAACCCTGAGGATTCTCGATTTGAAATGTGCGATAAAGAAGCTTTAGAAAATTATTGTTACAGTATATCATCTCATTCTTAAAAATTTGTTACTTCATGGTGGTGAGACTGTATCAAGGATCAAAGGGTTATACAGTTAACCACAGGCACTTTGTCTGATATACAGTGCTTCCATTTCCTTTGATCCGCCCACACATAATGCTATATAGTAATATATTGAGTTTAGGTAATAGTTAGAACACACTTTACCATGATTACGTGTTTTAATTAGCACGAGGGCGGGGCAATAAAGGTTGAGTTTACATAATGCACGAGCCGAAGGCGAGTGCGTTATGTAAACGAGACCTTTATAGACCGCCCAAGTGCTACATTGAAACACACAATGCACTGTCAAGTGTGTTCTAAGTGATTTATTGACGATCTGGTGAACTACCACTGTTGTTGAAGCAGCTTCGTTAGTAGAGGTGAGCCAAGTGTGCAATAACTATTTATTGCACACAAAAGTGTGCAATAAGTGATTTAATGGTCAATCACGTGATCTGCACTCTGATTGGCCACAGGTCACATGATCAGCAATAATTTACTATAAAATTGTATGGATATTGCAAGTAGCAAGAGTATAATATAATTACAAAAGTGAATAGACAGGTATTGTACAGTAATATATTGAGGTTTACCATATATGGATATTGCAAGTAGCAAGAGCCAAGCTGTCCAATTAGGAAGATATTTGATGAAAATATTAGCCTGGAATTGAGAAGTGATTATAATAACAAAAGAAACTTTATCAGAGCTTACTGTTAGCACGCTACAGAAAATAAGATATCCTTGTTGAAGACGAAGGGGACCTTTCCAATGTACTGACATGACTCCCATTGCTCCAAAATTCCAGATGAGGAATACAAATGATAACCAGTCAAGAGGAAGATTATGTACTTGCAATACCTCACTATAAAAAATAAATTGGTACTGTTACTACTATATGATGTATCAATACTAATGTATGTATGTAGACTAGTGTTGTTTTAGTATGACAATAATGAGTACTTTTAGTTATAGTTATAGTATGCCTGGTTTCTCAAACTTTTAGTTTAATTAACTAAAATAATATTAGGCTTACTAAAAGGGTTTTAGATTTAGTTAACTAACTAAAAGTGCCAATTATTGGGCAATTTTTAATTTTAGTTGGTTATAGTTATTGCAATAGACTGCCTTACTAAAAGGGGTTTTAGTTATAGATATAGTTAATTAAAACAACACTAGTATGGTGTATTAATAATGTTATATACACTAACATACTTACATGTCTGTATTCCCTTCTGTCCAATGATATGCTAATTTATACAGTATGATGTACCAATAATAGTGTTAATATGGTATATTAATAACGTTATATACACTAACATATTTACATGTCTGTATTCAGTATGGTAACCTTGGGTAGAAGGCACATGTAAAATGCATCGTAAGGCCAATTACAATTAATTAGTATTGGTCAATACAACCAATACAACTAATATAAACAATACACCCAATACTAATTAATTGTATTAGAAGTAATTGGCTTTACGATACACTTTACATGTGCCTTCTACCTCGCCTACACGCTTGTGGATTAGTGTTGTGTTATTTAACTATAACTATAACTAAAACCCCTGTGTCCCTTATTTAACTAAACTATAACATCTATTGCAATAACTATAACTAACTAAAATCTAAAATGGCCAATAATGAGCACTTTAAGTTAGTTAACTAACTAAAACCCTTTTAGCAAGCCCGATATTAATTAAACTATAACTAAACTATAAGTTTGAGAAACAAGTCATACAACAACTATAAATAAAAGCAGTCATTATTGTAAAACTAAAACAACACACTTGTGAATATAGCTGAGTTTGACAACAAGGAAGTGGTATATCAATGAATATTCTTACAATGATGATGAAGCAAATTAAAAAGACAAAATAAAATATTCTTACACGAAGAAGAATGAAGAGAACACAAACAGCAAGATTCCTGTAGCAACCATTAGCCAAATCTGAATAGCCTACAAGAAAACACGATATTAAAGGATGTTCACATTTGTCATGACCTCAGAGAAATGTTCATAACTTTAGTTTGGAATGACCAGTGATCTTTCGATATATTTCCTATAATTATCCTTCACGTTGTATATCAAATGATTACTTCAATATTGAGTTACATTATAATCATGTATTAATCTTATGACTATACACTATATTACATATAAAGTCATTACATCCTAATTTTGAGGTCATGCTCTTACCAACTGAGCTACCAAGGCAGCCCAGTTGACAGGTTCCAAATCAAACATATTGTACACCTGTATGAACAGGCTAACTGAAACTCGGTATATAAGTGAAGGCCAGGTGTAATACAAAAAAGTTATAATACATAAAGTTGAAAAACACTAATCTTGAGCCATATGCTCTCAAAACAAGGATCAGAATCATCATCTTTAAAAAAATGAGCCTAATTTTGCTATCATAGACTAGTTGCAATAATCACGAGTCACCTTTAGACAAAAATCACAAAATTTTAATTTTCAATATCACCCACCCATAGATTTCAGTATGTTATAACAGTGATTAAATCTTACCAAATAGCATCTGTGTTTGTAAAGACAGACCAACACTATAGTCATTATAATAACTAGTATTATCACTATGACAACGTTACCAAGAGCAATGAGTGCTATTAGTCCAGCATTATCAGTGCTATCTTCACGTAATGGAGTATATAGTCTGTGAAGAAATGTATGAAATAATAAATGACATTTGGTGTTGATATTTTCAATGGTTATTGTATCATATAGTAATATAAACTGTACAGTTAGTGATGGCAATAAAACAATAAGTTCCTTTTGGAAACTGCAGCTAATAGCTACTCTAGCTGAAAACTAGGGCTGGGAATCGGCTGAGATTCTGAAATGGATTATCACTAACTTCAAATCGATTGATAATCAATTAAAATCAACGGAAGTAATTAGGCCAATTAAGTCAATTAATACAGGAAACCCCTCCCATATAATTATCAAAAAGGCTAACTGTTTCTTTCATATTGTACATTATTTCCTGTCGCATGCTTGAAAAGTATGTCTTTTGGAATAATTAGCATAATTGATATCACAGACTTGCAATCGATAATCAGAAGAATTTTAAATATCAATTGTGTAAACAGTTGATCAATTAATCATCCCAGCCCTATTGAGAATGTATTGCAGAAGGTATGAGAACTTTTAACAGTAACTATGGTAAATAAGCTGTTGGGTTTCAGACTTGAGAAAGTCAGGAATGATTAACGATGACACCACAAAGCAATCATAGGTATACAATTACTCCATATATATAAATATATATATATATATTATATTCCAATATGGCAAAATATCAAAGTAAACCACAGGTTTATAAATCAGATATAGCACCATGTGGTGAGATATAAAACCTACCATTGAAACACACTACAAGAAAACAACCTTCTCCAAAGTGAAGACAAAAAGGAGAAGCAACAGACATCAACAAATGTTTTGTCTTTCGGGAAATATATTAATATTATAACATGCCTACGAGTGCTATATCATTACCTCACCCTCAGGCCTATGGCCCTCATGCTTGGTGATAAATCTGATATAGCACTCGTAGGTGTATACTTATATTCAAGTAAGAAGATCTCTCCTAACAAACAAATCTTATTTTTATAACTAACAATTGTCCACTTGATTCAATAGTCTGTTCCACTGATAATTGAATAATAACAACAAGAGCCATACATATGAAAACTGGAATAACGAGTAAAACCATCTGCTTTGCTCCAAAACGTAGTGCCTCCTATAAGGATTTAATAAAAGGAGATAATTCATATCCACACCTTCATGGAATAAAAATATTTACATATCTTTAGTTTCCCATTATTTTTTGTGTATTTGAAATTTCCTTCATTATTGAGTTATAGTACAGTGTACAATATTACAGTCGGCCATCGGCCATTTTCCGAGCGAATAATTAGAATGACCGTTCAAATGTGCACGTGGTTGGTCATTTTAACCGGTCAATTTTTATAAAATTAGAAAAATGTTGGGTTGATTAGTATCATTTTGTAAAATTTAGAAATTATGTTTAACGATAATGTCACTAATAATTTGTAACATATATATACATGTATGCATATTGTACAAGTAGTCACATATCAAAGCGATTTAAAAAATGGCCAATCAAATATCACTTTGGTTGGCTATCATGGCCAGCCAAAATTGACATCAAATATTGTACAGTGTAGTATAGTCATGTATTAACCTTATGACATTAATCTTTACACTATATTGTATATAAAGTCATCAGATCCTAATTTTGAGTAATTTAGTATTCACACATGTAACACAAGTGGCATTCTGGTCAAATGACCACAGTAGAGAGATTACAAACCAATATTACAGCTCAAAAGCTGATTCATGGATGCAAAAGGGAGAACAATAGTTTTAATGAAGTGTTTATTTTGAATGCTCATCAGTCAATCATTTTTATATGAAGATTTAGTGTCAAGAAAGTGCAACTACATGTATTTGCTCCACTTAGATATCTATCGTCAGTCTGTACAAAATAAAATCAAATTAAGTCTGTTCACATTCACAATGTCCTCAAAATTATGATGTGATGACTTTTTATGTAATATAGTGTATAGTTTAATGTCGTAAGGTTAATACATGATTATACTGTAACTCAATAATGAAGCACTGGATTGAGATTTGACATACACAAAAAAGAACAGGAAGGATAATTATATGAAAATGGTACAGGTAAAAAGATTGTTGATCATTTCAAACTAAAGTTATGAGCATTTTTCTGAGGACAAGGTGAATTATAGCTACAAAATTTAAACGTTTCATCAACACTTTTTAAATCCATCCCAAAGGTTTTGTTGGTAAAAGAGAACATGTCTAACATATTGAACGTCCAACGAAGAAGGTCTCTCCTGGACTATATGCAAACATCATCATTTATCATTTCACATTTTTATTTTAGTTTTTTTAAAACACTTTTTGGCACAATGTATGCCTTTAAAGTGTTTGCCATACCTTTTCACTTATGTTTCACAAGATAAGATAATACTTACTTGATCACAAGATGGGTAATTATAAGATAATACCTACTTGATCACAAGATGGGTAATTATAAGATAATACCTACTTGATCACAAGATGGGTAATTATAAGATAATACCTACTTGATCACAAGATGGGTAATTATAAGATAATACCTACTTGATCACAAGATGGGTAGTTATAAGATAATACCTACTTGATCACAAGATGGGTAGTTATAAGATAATACCTACTTGATTACAAGATGGGTAATTATAAGATAATACCTACTTGATCACAAGATGGGTAATTATAAGATAATACTTACTTGATCACAAGATGGGTAATTATAAGATAATACCTACTTGATCACAAGATGGGTAATTATAAGATAATACTTACTTGATCACAAGATGGGTAATTATAAGATAATACCTACTTGATCACAAGATGGGTAATTATAAGATAATACTTAGTTACTTACTTGATCACAAGATGGGTAATTATAAGATAATACCTACTTGATCACAAGATGGGTAATTATAAGATAATACTTACTTGATCACAAGATGGGTAATTATAAGATAATACTTACTTGATCACAAGATGGGTAATTATAAGATAATACCTACTTGATTACAAGATGGGTAATTATAAGATAATACCTACTTGATCACAAGATGGGTAATTATAAGATAATACTTACTTGATCACAAGATGGGTAATTATAAGATAATACCTACTTGATCACAAGATGGGTAATTATAAGATAATACTTACTTGATCACAAGATGGGTAATTATAAGATAATACTTACTTGATCACAAGATGGGTAGTTATAAGATAATACTTACTTGATCACAAGATGGGTAATTATAAGATAATACTTACTTGATCACAAGATGGGTAATTATAAGATAATACTTACTTGATCACAAGATGGGTAATTATAAGATAATACTTACTTGATCACAAGATGGGTAATTATAAGATAATACCTACTTGATCACAAGATGGGTAATTATAAGATAATACTTAGTTACTTACTTGATCACAAGATGGGTAATTATAAGATAATACCTACTTGATCACAAGATGGGTAATTATAAGATAATACCTACTTGATCACAAGATGGGTAATTATAAGATAATACCTACTTGATCACAAGATGGGTAATTATAAGATAATACTTACTTGATCACAAGATGGGTAATTATAAGATAATACCTACTTGATCACAAGATGGGTAATTATAAGATAATACCTACTTGATCACAAGATGGGTAATTATAAGATAATACTTAGTTACTTACTTGATCACAAGATGGGTAGTTATAAGATAATACCTACTTGATCACAAGATGGGTAATTATAAGATAATACCTACTTGATCACAAGATGGGTAATTATAAGATAATACCTACTTGATCACAAGATGGGTAATTATAAGATAATACTTACTTGATCACAAGATGAGTAATTATAAGATAGTACTTACTTGATCACAAGATGAGTAATTATAAGATAATACCTACTTGATCACAAGATGGGTAATTATAAGATAATACTTACTTGATCACAAGATGGGTAATTATAAGATAATACCTACTTGATCACAAGATGGGTAATTATAAGATAATACTTACTTGATCACAAGATGGGTAATTATAAGATAATACCTACTTGATCACAAGATGGGTAATTATAAGATAATACATACATGATCACAAGATGGGTAATTATAAGATAATACTTACTTGATCACAAGATGGGTAATTATAAGATAATACTTACTTGATCACAAGATGGGTAATTATAAGATAATACTTACTTGATCACAAGATGGGTAATTATAAGATAATACTTACTTGATTAGTTTCACTATTCTCTCCTTCTTCATCGTCATCATCACCAATAGCAGGTAATAGATTCAGAAATTTCTTGTAAATGAATTTAAATCCACGACTATTGAATGAAAATAAATTACATTTACATGACAGCAGGTAATGATTTGGAAGGAGATACATGTGTAGCTTAAATGTTCCCAAAAATTATTTATAATACACATGTATGTATAGAAAAACATATCTAAATTTCCTGTCTTCATTTAGAAAGTTTGTCGAGGGGGGACAAAACATGAAATTAAAAGTTATCGCTTTGTACATATTGGCAAAAAAATTCCAAAGGGAGACAAGACTCTAGCAATGGGCCCCTAAATGAAACCCTGCTAGTGTACAAGTTCCAATTCCAAAGGGAGACAAGACTCTAGCAATGGGCCCCTAAATGAAACCCTGCTAGTGTACAAGTTCCAATTCCAAAGGGAGACAAGACTCTAGCAATGGGCCCCTAAATGAAACCCTGTTAGTGTACAAGTCCCAATTACTCATATGTCGTCAATGTATAACTGATTTATATCCTGTATGTTCTATTCATATCATGTACAGAATAGAATAATAGACAATAGACAGTCAAGTGTTAATAGTTTTCCAATAAATGGTAATTATAAAGATGTTAAGAAAAATGACTCACTGTACACATGGACCTGTTTTAGTATGACAAAAATGACTACTTTTAGTTATAGTATGTATAGTTTCTTACAATATTAGTTATAGTTAATTAATAATATTAGGCTTGCTAAAAGGGTTTAGTTTTATTTAACTAACCATTCTTCATTTCTGTTAGCTATAGTAGACCTGTAATTTAGTTATAATTTAGTTAACTAATGCCTTACTAAAAGGGGTTCTAGTTATAGTTAACTAATTAAAAGTTCCCATTATTGGCTATTTTTCATTTTAGTTAGTTATAGTTATTACAATAGACCTGTAATTTAGTTATAGTTTAGTTAACTAATGCCTTACTAAAAGGGGTTCTAGTTATAGTTAACTAATAAAAGTTCCCATTATTGGCTATTTTTCATTTTAGTTAGTTATAGTTATTGCAATAGACTTGTAATTTAGTTATAGTGTAGTTAACTAATGCCTTACTAAAAGGGGTTATAGTTATAGTTAACTAACTAAAAGTTCCCATTATTGGCTATTTTTCATTTTAGTTAGTTATAGTTATTGCAATAGACTTGTAATTTAGTTATAGTGTAGTTAATTAATGCCTTACTAAAAGGGGTTTTAGTTATAGTTAACTAATAAAAGGGGTTCTAGTTATAGTTAACTAATACAAATACAAATATATCCTATCATTTAATACTTTTCTTGTTGATCATCTCCCTCTGAAGTAGTTCCATTACTTTCTCCATCTCGCTGCCTCCTACGTCTTCGTTGTCTCTCTCTACGTGGGGAATTAATTCCCTGTACTTCTAAATTAGGTTGTTCTTGTAAATCCTGTGTGTTAAAGATATTAGTGAACAACGTAAGTAAAATACAACCAAGGCAACCAACAAAACTATATGTATATCAATCATTGGATTATTGACAATAAATAGCTTTACTAATTAATATACAATGTACTCGTTACTTCTCTGCAGTAGAGTAGTTAGTTGTTATGTTTAGGAGAGAGCACAAAATATATTAATAATAATAATAATAATAGTAATAATAATAATAATAATAATACATGTAATAATAATAATAATAATAATAATACATGTAATAACAATAATAATTGACACGTTCATCAATGATCTTCAATACCACAAATAAATTTTAATCTCTCAATAAATTAACGATTATACATAAATGCAAACAATCAACTGGGCATTTGTAAATATCGTCATTCATCCACTTTACATACTAATTAAGATTGAAATGAGGGTAGGATGAAGGATGGGTACTGAAGGATGGATGGTTAATGAAGAGGGGTGGAAGGGTACTGAGGAGGTGAGGGTTGGGGGAAGGATGAGTACTGAAGGATAGATGGTTAATGAAAAGGGGTGGAAGGGTACCGAGGAGGTGAGGGTTAGGGGAAGGATGGGTACTGAAGGATGGATGGTTAATGAAGAGGGGTGGAAGGGGACTGAGGAGGTGAGGGTTAGGTGAAGGATGGGTACTGAAGGGTGGATGGTTAATGAAGAGGGATGGTAGGGTACTGAGGAGGTGAGGGTTAGGAGAAGGATGGGTACTGAAGGATGGATGGTTAATGAAGAGGGGTGGAAGGGTACTGAGGAGGTTAGGGTTGGGGGAAGGATGGGTACTGAAGGATGGATGGTTAATGAAGAGGGGTGGAAGGGTACTGAGGAGGTGAGGGTTGGGAGAAGGATGGGTACTGAAGGGTGGATGATTAATGAAGAGGGGTGGAAGGGTACTGAGGAGGTGAGGGTTGGGGGAAGGATGGGTACTGAAGGATGGATGGTTAATGAAGAGTGGTGGAAGGGTACTGAGGAGGTGAGGGTTGGGGGAAGGATGGGTACTGAAGGATGGATGATTAATGAAGAGGGGTGGAAGGGTACTGAGGAGGTGAGGGTTGGGGGAAGGATGGGTACTGAAGGATGGATGGTTAATGAAGAGTGGTGGAAGGGTACTGAGGAGGTGAGGGTTGGGGGAAGGATGGGTACTGAAGGATGGATGATTACTGAGGGGGTGTGTGTGTGTATGTAACATGGAAAACATCTGGAAATTAATAGAGTATGAAATATTGTGTTATCCTTCAAATGCCATAAATGGTGATAGTGGATATCATCTATAGCTTCCAACTAGTATATAAATTGGTGACAGTATCAGTTGACATTGATAAATAAAATGTGTATAAAATAATTACCCAAAATGGTCACATGACATTTAATATTTCCCTTGATTATCTAAACACAAAACATTGGCTTTGTCCAACTTACATGTGTTTCTCCATCCGACCCATAGTCAGTGGTTCTCCTTTCACTTATTAACAAGTTAGCACCCTCCGATGAAGAATCAAAACTACTACCCCTTTCTCTCGAGGATTCATCATCAGTGACTTCCATTGTTGCTGTTTTGGAATGGAGGTGTGGTCTTGGAATAAAGGTGTGCCTCTGGTTTATTGGAATATTGGTAATCAACTCCATGCGATATGGCAGGCAATACAAAATTTGCTTGGCTGGTGGTTGTAGGTTCTGTGTTGCTAATGATTTGGCTAAAGAGTACCACGGATAATGACTTCAAAAGTTGGTTGGTAGACCAAGGTCTCTCAGAGCTAGAAGAACCACTCAGGAATATAGGTGAGATTACATAATTGTACATTAATTCACATGTATATATATATCTAATACATTCTCATCTTGACTCCTTAGTTTGGTTGGTATCATTTCTACATCACAAGTATATTTATGGAGATGATTTTATATGTAATATAGTGTATAGTTTAACGTCATAATATTAATGCATGATTGTACTATAAGTGAGAATTAAGATTTGATGTATATATATAATATATACATGTATATAAAAGAACGAGAAAGATAATTATATGAAAATAGTGCAGGTAAAAAAAGATTGTTGGTCATTTAAAACAAAAGTTATGAACATTTTTAAAGTCATGGTGAACATGAATGACTATTAGTAATAATGATGCCAGTGCTTCCACATAGTTATCTTCATTTTAATTATAGTAATTTCATTCTGTGCAAACTTAGAATGTGCATGGCTGCTTAAAGAATACCAGAAACTTTTATGCAGTGATGTGGATATTCACCAAATGTTCACTGAGCAACTATCACTTAAAAGCGTATCAAAAAGAAATACCTGTATAAATTTTAAGTATATTCCAGTGTCAATGAGAATTGACTTGCTTGTTTAATGGCACCCTACGCTGAAATCCTAAGAGATATTGTACTCCCCATGTAAATTAAACTAAAGGTTTCTATCATCCCACAAAGCTTCCCTTGGTGAATTAGGCACCCCTTCTCATTACACTGGAGTGTGCAACTTTCTTGACCCTAGCATGCATCCATTCTCAACCATGCAACATTAATTGTTAACCCTAGAGACAATATGCTCAATCTTAGATATAACCATCACTCTAGATGGTTAGGGGCTATATCTGGATTATGGTACAGCAAGCTGCATGTACGTCAGAAACTGTTTTAAAATGTTAAAAAATAATTACGTAAAAAGGTTGACATGGTGGATACACATTTCCCTTGATAATTTAGAAAGGATAGGTAAGTCAGAGAATTTTGTTAATCTGTTGAGAATGATATAACAAGCAATATTGTATTTGATTACTGTGTGGTAGGTAGGTAGGTAGGTAAAATGTTGTTTAATCAGGGAAGTCTCATCAACAAAAGCTGATCTTCCTGAGAACCCTGAAATACACAAGTACACAAAGTAAAGCAAAACAAAATAAGACAAAACAAAGCAAGACAGAAAAAAGCAAGAAGAAAAAACGAAAAAAAAAATATATATATAAATATATGTGTGAGACCTCTTCCCTTTGTAGTATTGATAGTATCACATGTACGTCTCAAATAATTGTGTTTCTGCAGGTATTGTCAAGTTAGAGGACCTTTTGAAAGCATCATCACAAGATTTACAGATTATAGCAATCACACATGCATCCAAAATTGACAAGCTAAAATCTGCTGTAGAGAAACTACAATTGAAAATTTGGCTGGAACAAGAAGGATTAGTGAAATTTGAGAAAGATTTAAAAGCAAATGGAATATATAATCTTGAAATGTTGAGTCATGTGAGAACTGATGAGATAGTACAAAGAATTACATCAAAGGCAGATCAAAAAAGATTCATGCAGAGTTTGGGTGTGTTACGAAAGCACAGTGTTGACAAATCAATACAGACAGAGCCTGCTGTTAAATGTGAGTATCAAAACTTGAAATAGAAACTTGTGAGAACGTACATTCTTTAAAAAACACTACTGAAATTTTGAATGGCAATTCTTAACATTCCATGTATAAGAGGAATGTTAAGTATCACCATTCAACTGTAGCTGCCTGGTATGGTATGCATTCAGTACCACTTGTGCAGTTTATATAGAGGATTATGAAGTGTTGATGGTCGTCTGGTTGTCATAGCTCAGTTACAAGAGCATTTGTGGTCAAATTCAGTGGACCTGGGTTCATAGGCGGTGAAACAGGGGGGGGGCTAGGGGGGCTATAGCCTCACCAATATTTCTACTAACTTTTATAATACTGCAACACATCTTATTTAGGCTTGCAAACAGCAGCTTGATTAATTAAAAATTTTTTCGGCAGCGCGCTTCGCACACTGTCCACTAGATACATAGCCCCCCAATACGTTTTTTGTTCCGCCGCCTATGCCTGGGTTCAATTCCCAGTTTCTACCAGCTTTCAGCCTTATTAATTAAAATGTAGCATTTATTTTATATGTGATGGGAGATTAGCAAAGCATTCAACAACTTCCAGTTATATATATATATATATATATATATATACATATATATATATACTTATCATGTAGAGGGTATCTAAGTATTTATTAGGGATGTACTGATAAGAGATTTTACCAATATTCTGATAAACCAATAATTAATTTAGATATGTACTGATAACTGATATTGAGCTGATATTTTATTTACCTTCGGGTTTCTGATTCTTTCAATAAAAAAGACAATAATTATCCAGTATCAAAAAGATGTTATAATCATAAAAAATGACATTATTAATACACTTGCCCTTGTAGGTGGAGCTTAAGGTTACTGTAATCATGCAATATCAGCTACATCTTTCAGAAATAAATCTTTCAGAAATACATCTTTCAGAAATACATGTATCTGATACCAATACTAGAAATAATGGCTACTTCATATAAAGTCTGTTCACATTCACAATTAACTCAAAATTAGGATGTGATGACTTTGTATGTAATATAGCGTATAGTTTAATGTCGTAAGGTTAATACATGATTATACTGTAACTCAATAATGAAGCAATGGATTGAAATTTGACATACACAAAAAAGAACAAGAAGGATAATTATATGAAAATGGTGCAGATAAAAAGATTGTTGATCATTCCAAGCTGAGATTATAAATATTTTTCTGAGGTCATGGTGAATGGGAATGACCTTTAGTAAATACAAAAAGAACCACTTTATAATAAGTATCCTTGTACATGTAGATTAAGACTATAGGAGCATTTGTACCTTCACTTATAAGCTGGACTGTACATGTACATGTGTATTGATAGTTTACCACTACAGATTTGACATGAATAAGTACTGTTAATAACAAATGTTGAAAACTACATAATTCTATTGTTATTTATTGTAGAGTATGGATGGATGCTATGTAGATATGGCATGGGAAAATCGTCACATAAATGTTTGGACTAAGATGTTAGCTATAATCTTTATGACTATTAAAACACATCCTAACTAAAATATAGCTGAGTTGTCTAATTAATATTGTTTATTTTCCAAAACTCTAGCTCTAGTGGTATGATGTTAGATGTAACACAATACATAGTATATACTGAAATACTCCAGTCTAAGTACAAGTACATGTATAAACTTTTCAATGTTACTTTGTACAAGTACTAGCCAAGTACATGTACGAAGATAATAACATTAAACATTTCGATCACGCTTCATCAGCAATGATAAGTGAAAATGTATACAACATGCATGTACATACATACATACATACATACATACATACACACATATATACATACATACATACATACATACATACATACATACATACATACATACATACATACATACATATATACATACATACATACATACATACATGCATACATACATACATACATACATACATACATACAGTGTTCTGCCCAGGATATTTAGAGTGGTGGTTGTATTCTACATGCATTTATCCAGTATATACTTAATACTGTCTCAATAGCCTATATATGTATTATCTGAGAGGTGGTTAATTATCTAGGAGGTGGTTAGTTCATCTGAAAGGTGGTTATTCCCGACTAGTACCGACCAGTGTGGGCAGAACACTGTACATACATACATACATACAGACATACATACTTACATACATACATACATACATACATACATACAGACATACATACATACATACATACATACAGTGTACATACAGACATATATACTTACATACATACATACATACATACATACCCATTCACATCATTGGTTAAATAAATGACTAAAATGATGTTGTGTATGTATACATGTACATATCTAACTATGACTATGTATGTATGTATATATGTATGTGTGTTCGTTGTGTTGTATAAATGTTATATACATTTTACTTTTCATTACTGATGCAGTGTTCTGCCCACACTGGTCGGCACTGGTCGGGAATGACACTCAGCATGAATTAACCACCACTCAGATGAGTTAACCACCTCTCAGATAATACATGTATAGGCTACTGAGACAGAATTAAGTATAAACTTGATAAACAGCACTAAATGCAAATTAGAATCCAACCACCATTCTAAATATCCTGGGCAATACATGTACAAGTATAACTAGTACAAGTTCACACTTATAATACATGTACAAGTATAACTAGTACAAGTTCACACTTATAATACATGTACAAGTATAACTAGTACAAGTTCACACTTAATAATACATGTACAAGTATAACTAGTACAAGTTCACACTTATAATACATGTACAAGTATAACTAGTACAAGTTCACACTTATAATACATGTACATGTACAAGTATAACTAGTACAAGTTTGTTTAATCAGGTTTCAGTTAGAGCTACAATAATTATACATAAGATAATGTAGTTGCTAGTCTAAATATATTGGTGGCAATACTGAACACTCTTTCAGAAGCATGATACAAGTATATATATAAGTACAGTTTCTTTATTGATGTACCTAATTACAAATACTCAGAATAATGTACTGAAGTATATGTACAGTCAAGTACAAGTATACTTGCTTTTAAGATGTGCAGCACAAACAACAAGTAATAATATTATTATTCAGAATAATGTACTGAAGTATATGTACAGTCAAGTACAAGTATACTTGCTTTTAAGATGTGCAGCACAAACAACAAGTAATAATATTATTATTCAGAATAATGTACTGAAGTATATGTACAGTCAAGTACAAGTATACTTGCTTTTAAGATGTGCAGCACAAACAACAAGTAATAATATTATTATTCAGAATAATGTACTGAAGTATATGTACAGTCAAGTACAAGTATACTTGCTTTTAAGATGTGCAGCACAAACTACAAGTACTAATATTATTTACTTAAGTATATGTACAGTCAAGTACAAGTACAATTGTTTTAAAGATGTGCCCAAGTATAAGTACTAATATTTCCTAGCTAAGTACAAGTACAAATGTAGTTGCTCCTGTCTAAAATGAACTGTATTATATTTGTTTGTGTCCATGACATCAAAGAGCTTTGAAATCACCCGCAACTTGACTTGACTCTTTGTAGTTGGACAACATTTTGTTATTAATTACATCTGGATGTAATAAACACGAGCTGTGTGTCGTGTGGGACATTCTGCTGTAGATTGAATTCCTGTATGTTTGCTTTCTAGATCATTTTGTCAAGACAGGTTAATATACATGTAGCTTGTCTGAAATCTGTAGGATGCCATAACATACCTAACATTTAGTAGTATGAGAATGTTACAACACTAGGGAGTTTATTAAGTACTCAATTACATATGTAACGAGTGCCGTCGGGACGGGACCCTCGCCTACATGGCAAAGTAATACAAAGCACTACAATTTTTTTCAAAATATAATAAAGTTTGTGTATGAAACAAACAATACTTTTGTTACATGGAATAGAAATATAAATTTGAAAAACATTTATGGGCATTAATTAAAACTGTTATAACTTTATATCCTAAAAGACAAAATAAGGATATCAATTATTACTCAAATATGATGTAATATTTTCAGCTGTTTCATTATGATGTAGTACTGATGTACACATGTTGTGTTAAGTATTATGTACATTTTTATTATGTACATTTTAACATTCATTGCAAGATAGGATTATGGATACTGCTACAATCGAGTATAATGTGGTTATAATTATGAAGTACATGCACATTTAGGTGACTCTATAGCACATTTTTGATGTTTCCTCAATCATTACTGATCACTGTGACCCTCTATTATGCAGGCCCCCCCCCCCCCCCCAATCATTTTCATCTTCCTACTCCACTGCACAGGAGTGACAGCACATATACAATGTGTATTAAACACACACACAAACACTCAATGCACACGACACATATATAATTATTACACACATCTTCACACATTATTTTCATAACACACAGATTCCTATGGAATCATAGTGGTGCTGCTCTATCTTCTATCTGCATTTCTTTTTCTGAGTAAGTCAGGGAAATATAATGTTTATACATTTTTATACTACAATTATGTATTCCAATAAAATTCTCATTACAATTTGAGAATGAAATCAGAATAAATTATTTCATTACTCTGGAACAGTGGTGTGGAAACAGCCAGTCATGCAGGACATTGTCCAATAAATCTAGTGAACGTGTGGTAAATTGAAACTGAACTATATACAAAGTATATAGGGAGCAGGACAAGAGTGATGAAAATAGACCAAAATGTTTGGTAGTCGGCTCAATGTTTCCACACCCTTGCTCTGGAACTATATTTTAACTCTTTAAACCCAAAAAGTTCAAATGCTTATCTGCAACTATAAAATCTATTGTTAAAACTGTCATACTAAAACAAGTAACTAAAAATGTTAATTACTCCATTTCAATTATTGCAGTTGACCTAATTTAGTTATAGTCAATTGTAGTTATAATTTAGTTATAACTAAATAACACCAGTAGGTGTGTCATTTCACTGATCAACCTGATACCAGATGTGTTCATATGTGTGTTCACATTTATAATGACCTCAAAATTAGGATGTGATGACTTTATATGTACTACAGTGTATAGTTTAATGTAATAAGGTTAATACATGATTATACTGTAACTCAATAATGAAGCAATTGATTGAAATTTGACATACACAAAAAAAGAATGAAAGGATAATTGTATGAACATGGTGCAGATAAAAAGATTGTTGGTCATTCCAAACTAAAGTTATGAACATTTTTCTGAGGTCGTGGTGAACATGAATGACCTTTAATTAACCCTCGCTGGAATCATAAGTGAAGAGTTAATGTAATTTGTTTTATTTGTCAGTCATTCTGTTGTTAGACATACATAAATTCAGAGAGCATTCTTACATCCTTCAGATAATTTAAACTCTGTCTCGTATTTATAGTTAATTACTGTCATTCTCTTAGTTCTTGTGTCTTCTTTTCTTTCTTCATCATCACACACACACACACACACACAGTCGGCTTGTATTTCTGTTGTGTGAAGATCTTGGAAGTAGTAGCTATAACTGTGATGGCAGCTATATTGCATATTATTTGGATCATTGTTGTTGGAACCATAAGTGTCATTATTCAGGGACTTACTGGACGCTCAATACGATTACCAGATGCTCCAAATTTTTTTAGAGCCAGTAATATCTCAAATACATCTTCACAATCCTCAGATACATGGATGACTAGAACTCGTCCACCTAATGGTACGATTAATTTCTGTTTGCATGTACTGCAGATTAACCATAACATTATTATGACTTAGCATGTAATGTAGTAATAATGTTTTTGTGTATGTACAATGTATATATATGTATGTGTAGTGTGTATATATATATATATATACATCTATATTATGTACAGTATGTATGCATACACCAGTGTTTTGATAAGTTCATATGGTGTACTGTAGATTAACCATAACATTATCATGACTTAGCATGTAATGTAGTAATAATGTTTTTGTGTATATGTACAATGTATATATATGTATGTGTAGTGTGTATATATATATATACATCTATATTATGTACAGTATGTATGCATGCACTAGTTTTTGATAAGTTCATATGGTGTACCATTAGCCCAAAGAGCTTCTTACTTGGCACTGCATAGTTCTCTTTTTGGCGTAGTTAATTATGATTATATTGTCACTAACAGCAGAACATTTTGTTCATTGGGTCAAGATGTATTCCAATGGCATGCACACTAACTGTTGTTGAGCCAATTTGGCTCATGCTTCAAAACATCAAAAACTCTGATATACACACATACTTAAATAAATATGCACATAATTAATTAATTATAATGCATAATACATACATAAGCATAAATTTTGTTCATATATATAGTCATATATACATGTACAGTATCTATATGTTGTTAGTGTTTGTATATCAAATACAGTGACAGACTTTCGACTTGGTCTCTATGATCGTATTACTGGTCGTAATGTTGATCTAAGTAAGTGTTTGATTGAATGGAATCACAAAGACATTACTGAAGTTGGAAAATCATCTGTTGCCTCTGTACATGTGAGATTTAAACACTAGCTTGTGGTTGGATGATGGATGGATGGATGGATGGATGGATTGGTAGGTGTTTGGTGACTAGGTGGGTGGTTGGATGGATGAATGGATGGGTGGGTGAATGGTTGTATGGATGGGTGGATGGATGGGTGGCTGGGTGGCTGGGTGGGTGAGTGGGTGTATGGATGGATGGATGGATGGGATGGGTGGCTGGGTGGTTGTATGGATGGATGGATGGATGGATGGTTGTATATACATATACATTTATGTGGTATTGTTGTAATTGATATCATTACATTTTGATATTACATAATATTAATAAATAGTAATAAACATCAGATCAGATTAGTTACTTATACATCATAAATATGAGAAATGACAATATTAAAGTAGAATCACGCTGAGTTGAAATGGAGCTCATTATAAATTCATAGTTTTAAATTCACCAGTGTGCACTACTATGGGTTCAATCACTGTGGTAATCATATTCAGTTCATATACATGTACATGTATATGAACTGAATTGCAAGTGCAAGAAGCTTTATTTGCTCATTTCCATAGCAATTTTTAATGAATTTTTAATGTGTTATCAATGTGACTCTACTTTAGTACACTTAGACAATATCAGTACATCACTCAACTGATCATGACAGAGTCAGATATCTAGTACATATCTGACTGTCATGATCAGTTGAGTGTAGTTTATCTACACACACACACACACACACACACAAGTAATTGTCTTTACACACACACACACACACACACACACACTACACACAGTTTCATTCCAGAAATGGCAAACCATATAAACTCCAACCATCAGATAACTTACAAGTGTCAATAATTCATGTGGCATCTTGGAATACAATTCCTCATGTGATTGAACCAGCAACAATTATAGGATCAAACACAATTAAGGTTTCCTTTATAACAAGACTCTCAGGTGACTATACAATTGATATCAAGTTAAATGGAACTAGAATTGGTACTAAAGAACTCATTAGGAGAATGTATAAACCAGGTATGTAAACTAATTAAAGTACATGTTGTATTTGTTATCATACTGTATGTGATAATATAACCATATCTGCTGTTTTCAGTTTTAATGAAAATAAAACAAGTTTACTGCTCCACCAAGTGCATCAATATACCCAAAATCTAATATTAATCACGATATTGAATGTATATTGATACGTATCACACATCACTAAACGTTTCTAGTTCCTTCTCATCTTCTCATTTCATTTCATGGAATTAGACTATACTAGCAAATGGACCTATTCCAGAGGTTTTGATACTTTTTGAAGTATGGGCCAAATTGGTTAGTGTGTGCCATTGAGAATACATCTTGAGCCAATTAACAAAGATGTAATGCTGTTAGTGACAAAAAAAAATCATAATTAACTGCGCCACTGGCCCAAAGAGAGAACTGTGCAGTGCCAAATAAGAAACTCTTTGGGACAATGGTGCACCATATAATAGAAAATAACACCAGTTACCTGACCTGCCTTCCTGTTGCATAATATGCGTTAGTCTAGCTTTCCTGTCCCCATAGTTGTGCTACTATTTGCTCTAACATCTGCAGCAACGAGCTGTTGGCAGTTGTGTGGAAACAGCTAGCCAGTCATGCAGGTCATTGTACCATAAATCTAGTGAATGGCCAGTAGATTGAAACTAAACTGTATATAAAGTATATGAGGAGCAGGACAAGAGTGGTGAAAATAGGTCAAAATGTCCAGTAGTCAGCTCAATGTTTCCACACCCCTGGCTGTTGGTACAATGATATTTATTGCCAAAGGTCTGTAAGTGCAAAAGAGTCTTCCTGGTTAATTTCAGACAATTTTGTTTTACTTACAGATAGTGCTGGGAATCGGTAGATACACCAATATCGATTATTAGTGCACCCAATATCAATTGATTATCGATAATATCAGAGGAAGTAATTAATTACTTGACAGGAAAGACCTCGGCATGAAAATAGATAATTTAGGTATCATGTATCAAATACATGTATAAAACCAGTTGTAAGTTAAGTTACTAGGATGTTTTTTAAAAAAAACAAAATTAATGCCTTATATTTAATGCGCATGCACATAAGTACAAGTCGATATCTGGTCATGATATCGATTATCACTAAATGTGCTATATCGATAACGATTATCGATATTTCGATTATTAAGTCCCAGCACTACTTATAGAGCATTCACCTAGTCTTCATAAGTACCTAATAAGTATTGAGAATTGATTTAAAAGATACAATATAATATTATAGTGTATAATTATTCATAGGAACTGTTGACGCAGGCAAGACTGTATTTTTACAACAGAGTAACACTATTGTTGTCACTGCAGCACTTTATCACAGCATGCAGATAATACCTAAAGATGGTTTTGGAAATACAGCTTTAATTTCTCAGGAATTCTTAACAGCTGAGATTAGAAAGGTGTGTATGTGTGTATGTGTACATTCTATCGCATATTCTGTTTTTAGTTCAGTACAATTTTATGTGTTTGTGTCTGTGTGTCTGTGTGTCTGTGTGTCTATGTGTGTCTGTGTGTCTGTGTGTGTCTGTGTGCGTCTGTGTTTCTGCCTGTGCGTGTGTGTCTGTGTCTGTGTGTGTCTGTGTCTATGCCTGTGCATCTGTGTCTGTGTCTGTGTCTGTGTGTGTCTGTGTGACAGACTGACAATGTGGTCTTCCTTTTCAGGGAGGAGTAAATGGAGAGATTATAAATCCAGAGTGTGTTATTGATAGGGTAGGTGGTAATCAATATGAGATTCTCCTGAAGGTTGAACAACCTGGACATTATGTAGGATGTATCAAATATGAAGGAAATGTTATTGGTCCTCAATCCATCACTATTATATCATTAAGTGGTAAGACTACATAGAATTAACATGTTGTTTCATTTTGAAAATAGCAACTGGTTTTTTGGTTTAATTAATTAAAAAAATTTTAGTTTTAGTTCACTAACTAAAAGTGCCCATTATTGGTTATAGTTATTACAGTAGACCTGTAATTTAGTTATAGTTTAGTTAACTAAAAGCCACCAAAAGGAGGTTGTTATAGTTAACTAAAACAACACTAATGTACATGTACATGTATATCACATGCATTACCGCACACATTGGGCAAGCTAAGATTTTCAGTGAACATGTGGCAAGTACTTACTTCACTGTACATCATCAGTACATTGTCAAAGCATCTTTATTTGTTATTTGTACTTGTACTTGGATCTATGAAATGTTACGAAGCTAGTGTGTATGATAATATACATCATAGCTATAGTGACTATACATCATGTTTATTTGTTTATTTGCCATCTTTCTTTTCCTCCTCAGAATCAGACTCGGCAACTGTAGACAAGAATGTAGCTAAGAAATGTAATGTATATTATGAAGCTCAGCTCCAGACATCAACTAAACCAAAGAGAGTTTATTGCTATCCCACATCCAAACAGATTCAAATCAAAGAATACTTTTTTATGGGGATTTTTCCAAAGCGTTTATATACTTGTAAAGTTTCTCCATTAACTAGAGTAAGTGTGTATATTAATATTCTCTAAATTATTGAGTGAGTATGTTTATTAGTATTCTCAAAATTATTGAGTGAGTGTGTGTATATTAATGTTCTTAAATTTGTTGAGTGAGTGTGTTTATTAATACAGTGGAACCCCTCTATTCCGGACACCCTTAGGACAAATATAAGTGTCCTGATTACAGGAGTTACCTCATTTCAGTGGTGAATTTATATTATAATACGCAGTTTGGGACATCAGTAAGTGTTCTTAATATAGAGGTGTCCAGTGTCTTCAATAGAGGAGTTTCACTGTATTCTCAAACTTGCTGAGTTTATCAATATTCTTTTACTTATGTTGAGTGAGTGTGTTTATTAACACACTTCAGTAGGCTTCTATAAACTAACCATGTGTCTCTTAAGAATACTCAGTTAAATTCTATGTTGTCTGGACTCAGTAGAATAACACTGCTTCAGTATACACTTCATAAACTAACTGTTCGATCCTTGAGTATTCTCATTTAAGCTTTCTATTGTCGAGACTCAGTTTGAACAACAATGCTTCTTTAAGCTTCTCCATGTGACTCTTGAGAATACTCTATCGGTCTCTATGTTGTATCAATGTGTGGAATGATTAAGTAGAATTGGTAGTTCATCTTCGTCCCATAAAGCTTGTTGGAGTTTTTGTGTCTTTGGATATAAAAGTCCAATGAAAACATCACAATATCTCCATCTATCAAACCCCCCTGTATTTGGGTACAGTCACCTCACCATATGCAACTATACTAAGCCAAATTGCACAACTAACAAAGCAACTGAATGAAATTTGATGCACGAAAAAGAACGGGAAGGATAACCATATGAAAATGGTAAGTAAAGAGATTGTTGGTCATTCAAAACTAAAGCTATTTATCTTGTTTTCTGAGTTCATGGTGAAAGTGATTACCTTTAATCTGTGTTAATATATCTTCTCTTATCAAATATAATTAATTATTAACATCTTTTCTTTGCTTACATATTTTGTATAGATTGTTTTTCATGAAGATTCAAATTCATTTACAATTGACGATGGCTACCAGCTGCCCGTTTGTCTTTCATCACCTCATAGAGAAATATTAGCTGCTACTTTTTACAAATTTTTATTAAAAAATATAGGTACATGTAACTACTGCATGTTTATAATTATAATGAAGTCAACTTTTACTGTAATTATCGTTCCTGTGTCTTCACTGTTGCCCACACTGGTCAGTACTGGTCAGGAATAACCACCTCTCAGATGAATTAACCACCTCTTAGATAAATTAACCACCGCTTAAATAAGTTAACCACCTCTCTGATATAACATATATAGGCTACTGAGACAGAACTAAGTATATACTGGATAAACAGCACTAAATGCATAGTAGAATCCAACCACCATTCTAAATATCCTGGGCAGAACACTGCTGTTGTATCTTCCGTGTCCTCATTTTATTTTTTCAGTGTTTCATATTTTTTCATTGTGTATATATTCATGTCTCCTCACCAGTGTTTTTGATAAGCTCGTATGGCACACCATTGGCCCAGAGAGCTTCTTATTTGGCACTGCACACTTCTCTCTTTGGGCCAGTGGCGCAGTTAATTATGTCACTAACAATTTGGCCCACAAAGCTTATCAAAAACTATATATTCATGTGTCACTGTTGTGTCACTGTTCAATCTGTCCTCACTGTATGATCTGATTATGTTCTCACAGTGTATTGATGTCTCTCTCTCTTTGTTGCATGCTTATATATACTCACTGTATGTTTCTGTTTCTGCATGACAATGTACTGTTTCCTCACAGTGCATTGTCATGCCTCCCTCTTCATTGTACAGTATATGTCAATAAAAAGTCACCATATAGTAACAGTAACTACCTTAGTTTTACTGTCAGTATAGTATAGTAATTACTATCTCACTACTGTGGTGTTGAATTGACAAGTATATCAATTACTGTTAAAATTACTGTTGAAGTACTGTAGTATGGAAATCAAACTACTGAGTAATTACTGTACTGTATGGAGACATTTTATTGAGATATGCTGTATATTCATCTCTATGCTATCAACATGTTATTTTGTAGTTTACACATATTTAATGTATTTTGAAAAGTTATTTCTATCCATCTCAGGAGGTTCAGAGAAGTTTCAAGACAAGCAGACATTTTTTTATAATGAAGTCAAAAAATTGAAAAGCTATCACACTCGTGGTGAAATGAGCTTTACTATCACAAGAGATAACTTATTAGAATGTGTAAGTGATGATAATAATAATAATAATAATAATAATAATAATAATAATAATAATAATAGATTATGAAGTTAAGGAAGTTGTGTCATTCCAGGGGGGGCTCAGTCAATCAATGGGCGTGGCATGTAAATGAATGCACGCTCAAGCTATAGCAGACCAGTAGGATGAATTCAGCATGTGGAAACTATAATTACTAGCTGCTATAACTAAAACATGTTGCAAAACTTATATACAAGAACTGTTAACAAGTAAGATGAATGGAAAAACAAGTAACTATATTATGTTGTTGGGAATCAAGTCATCAGCAATGATTATAAGTGAATACAGTGATAAGTTATTCTCTGTATACCATGTTGCATTGTAGTCTTCAGGACTATAACCTTATCTATACCAGTCATCCTATTTGTTCCTGCAAACTAGACGCTCTGTTGCTATATGACCTTTCAAACTAGTCACATTGTAGTCTTCAGTACTATAGCCTTATCTATACCAGTCATCCTATTTGTTCCTGCAAACTAGACGCTTTGTTGCTATATGACTTTTCAAACTAGTCACATGATAATCTTCAGGACTATAACCTTATCTATACCAGTCATCCTATTTGTTCCTGCAAACTAGACGCTTTGTTGCTATATGACTTTTCAAACTAGTCACATTGTAGTCTTCAGTACTATAACCTTATCTATACCAGTCATCCTATATGTTCCTGCAAACTAGACGCTCTGTTGCTATACGACTTTTCAAACTGGAGTCACATGATAATCTTCAGGACTATAACCTCATCTATACCAGTCATCCTATTTGTTCATGCAACCTCATTTATACCAGTCAACATCATCCTACTTTTTGTAGAAGCTGGACTTCTCTGTTGCTTTATGAATTAATAAACCAGCTAGCCTTCAGGACTATAACTACTAACATGTAATATATTCAATTTGCTAAAACCACATTTTTACTGCACAAATGAAACTATATGCTTAATTTACTTCCACAGACAGTCACATTATGTATATTTATAGTTTTCATTCACCTCAATCTCTCTCAGGCAATGTCTGTGACTAGAAATCTTAACAGTTCTGACTGGTACAAAAAATTCTCAATTTCATTTCAAGGGGAAGAAGGTTTGTGTATTATATGACTCACTTTAAAATCCTGTTAAATTTTTAAAAAACTGCATATCAATTGAAATGTGATTCTTAGCTTGAGTCAATCACATCGACTACATTGTAGAAGCTTTAACAAGCTGACTCCTAAATGTTAGTCAAGCTTCATCTACCATCAATAGTAGAACATCAAACAATACAATTGAGTCACTCACAGAAGTACCCAATCTTAATTGTATTAGTTACTCATGAATTGGTCTAACTCTTAGTGTAGAAAATGTATGCTGTCTTAATTTGGACTAACTTGGAGATGTGAGAATTCAATTGCTTTAAATTAGCAAAGCAATAAGTAGCCATACCTACGTAGGAATGTTGAAGTTGTTAAATTAATTTATGTTGTTTCATTTTGTATACATAAACATTATACAATACATAAATAATACACAAATTATATATGTAATATACAATGTATATAGTATGCTAACAGGTCCTATATAAATGTACAAAATATAGGACCTGAGTTTGTGTCCGAGGATGTGATATAACCCGAGCCTGCGAGGGCTATATCACATCCGAGGACACAAAATTAGGGTCCTATATGCAGTAAATAAGACCTATTAGCATACTATATACAATATACTGTATGTTGGTAACATCTCCTGCATAGTGTACACATGGAAGGTCTATATACAATATACAGGACTCACCACATCAAAGGGATGATGTAACCATCATACTATATATATATATATATATAATTTTTATTATGGCCCGTAGGGCCATCCCTATGATTGCTTTCCCACGGGTTTGATGTATGTTTATATATATATATATACATGTATATATTATATATATATGTTTGTGTCACCTACGCGAGTATGCGTTGTATACGTAGTTAAGGAAGTTACATCATTCCCGGGGGGCTCGGTCAATTAATGGTCATGGCGCGTAAAAGAACGTGCGATCAAGCTCTACACACCAGCAGAAAGAAAGCTGTTGAGCTTACGTAGAAACTGGAACTAATAGGTAGCTATTCTGCCTGAAATATATTCCTAAAGTTCAACAAGGTCCTTTGAAAGGTCAGGAGAGTAGATAATCAAAATAATAACTATAATAAGCTGTTGTCTTTCATGCTTGATAAAGTCAGCCATGATTACTGAATTCTGGACACCACAAAGCAGTCATAAGGATACTTTTATCTTCACTTAAATTTGTAAAGCAATCATAGGGATGTTTTTTTCTCTATATACACTTGTTTTTTATTTTTATATAATTATAAAATATAATGTATATATAATTATAATATGTATGTATATTTCATTTCCTCAGGTTTAGACTGGGGAGGTGTGAGTAGAGAATTCTTTGAATTAGTTTGTGTTCGTTGTTTTGATCCAACTTACAAATTATTTCAAAGATTCAGTGATAATCCTCAAGCGTTGGTGAGCAACACTAGAAACTATATATTGTAACTGCTTTTGTGGGGGACAAAAGATTTCTTTTTAAATGTAGTGGGATGATTTATATTAAACGAATTTCGATCTGTAAAAGGGCAAGCTAAATAAAGCAGAAGATGCACTGAAGGTTTTGTAACAGTTTTGTTGAGACTGACTAACACACAAACACAGTTCTACACAATGCCCAGAATGAGAAATAATAATATACATTTACATAACTATATATTATATCTATGCAGGTATAATCAGGGGTGTGGAAATAGTGAGCCAATTGCCGGACATTCTGGCTTGTTTTCACTACTCTTGTCCTTCTCCCCATATACTTTGTATACAGTTCAGTTTCAATTTACTGGACATTCACCAGAATTATTGGACAATGTCCTGCATGACTGGTTGTTTCCACACCCCTGGGTATAATAAATGTCAGTATTAATCATGAAAATTGTCTAGTAGAGGCTGCTCAACAGATATTAATTACTTTCTTTTAGTATTGTACAAAGACTATAGTTCAGGGTAAGAATTCGATTTTCGATAGAATATTAAAATGCTCATGGTTCACAGATATTATTATTGATCAAAACCACCTTGGAAACATATTAAGGACATTCATTATCTAACTGTAGGAACAGTTTTGAACCAATTTGAGTTGTTGGCTGCTTTTGTCTCATTTCTCTGTCCAGCGATGCTAAATCTGAGTACAAACAGTGACAGTAACTAGACTAGTACTTGTTATAAAGCAATAATCCATAAAAACTTCATTCGTTTTTTGAGAAGTTTCAAATGTTGTTTTGCCATCTTCGTCCCAGTCTTAATACATACTACACTGTGCATGTGTGTGTGATACATGTGTGTGATACATGTGTGTGATACATGTGTGTGATACATGTGTGTGATACATGTGTGATACATGTGTATGATACATGTGTGATACAGGTGTGTGATACATGTGTGATACATGTGTGATACATGTGTGATACATACTTTATAAACATAATGTCATTATAATACTGTAATAACGCAGTCAATAACAGGTACTTCTGCATTTGTGATAATTAAAGTAGTATGATTATGGCACAGCATCTTAATGCAATTATATTTTCTCTAGGTACATCCTAATCCAAAGAGACCTTCCCATCTTAAACTTAAACATTTTGAATTTGCTGGACGTGTCGTAGGCAAGTGTTTGTATGAGTCATCATTGGGTAATCCTCTAATGGTGAAAGCAAGATTTAGTAGATCATTTCTGGCTCAAATCATTGGACTTAGAATAAATCACAAGGTACATGTAGTATGCTGGATTCTATATTGTTGTTTTTGGTTTGGAAATACTTGTATTTTTAGTTTTATAAGTTCATTATATGTGAAAGTAAAAAGGGGGTCAAAAGTAACAAAACTTCAAATTGAATTTTTTTGCTTATATGTACTGTAGACGACATCAGCTTGATGTTTGTGTAGTGATTTTGCAATATGACTTAACATTGCTAAGTTATAACTGCTCAATTGCAGTCACTGTGAAGATTAGATTTTGCTCCATTTAATCAAGAGCAATCCATTAATTACAATGAGAATGGCATATTTTAAATGCTTGTCCTACACAAACTATAACAATCTGTTGGACAAGAGTTACACAACAGGTAACCAAGGTATTATACTACTTAAAAAACTAATAAAACTGGAATCATCATAGTATTTGGATTCTGTGAATTTTGTGTTATACTGAAATAAGACATTTTGTTACTTTTGATCCTTTTTTGCTTCATTGGTCACATATATAAAAGGAGTTTAATTAAAGATTAAAACTTGCCTTTCATCTCTCATTCTTGTACCTGATTTTGTCACATTTTAGTGTTTAGTTTGGAAATAGAATGTAAATATCATGTCACATCTGACCAATCAGATTGCATATTTCAGTGCTATGGTAACAATTTAATTAATACTAGTTCATTACAAATTTAGCTATACTGCACATGATGTACAATAAATTTATAATTTATAATTAATATATACAACTTCTTAGTTTGTATGAGCCCATGAGAACAGGTTTATAGCTGACTTTTATCGTCTTGGGAAGGTGGGGTGTCGGGCCTATAGGCCTGAATGAGTATATATATATATATTACATTGCTGTTACAAATTATGTGATTGTTTTTGCTTTTTTTTGTAGTATTTTGAGAGTGATAATCCAGAGTTATATACTACTAAAATACAATATATTAGAGATAATGATGTCACAGACTTAGGACTTGTATTTGCTGAAGAAGAGTTTGATTCACAAGGAGGATCTCCGACAGTGAGTGTTTCGACAATAAGACCGTAGTAACCCTTCAGTCCACTTATGTGAGCAAGGGTTACTAGTTAATGACCTTCAAATGCAAGCACACAATGCTATCTCTCTTTCAGTACCTCCTCGTGCTCAATTAGATATCGGTATTAAAATATGGTTAATTATTCTAATTTATTTTTATGGAGTCAATTTGAATATGACATAGGCTTCTGAAATGTTTAACTCCATAATCACTTTATACATGTATATCTTATATTGATTAATTGATTAATCATCCCATCCTTAATATTGACCTTGTGTATGTTATATCTCTTTATGTACAGATTGTTCCGCTAATTGACAAAGGTGATGAGATAGAGGTTACTAATCAAAACAAGATCCAATATCTCAATCTATTAGCTCAACACAATTTAGCAAAGTGTGTTAGAGATGAAGTAGAACATTTTCTCAAAGGTCAGTAACACATGTTGTTGGTGTTTTTGATAAACTCATATGGTGCACCATTGGCCCAAAGACCTTCTTATTTGGCACTGCACAGTTCTCTCTTTGGGCCAGTGGTGCAGTTAATTATGATTATATTTTCACTAAAAGCATTAACTCTTTGTTAATTGCCTCAAGATGTATTCCCAATGGTCACACACACTAAACCAATTTTTCCCATGCTTCAAAACGTATCAAAAACTCTGCATGTTGTAAATATTGAGCTGTGTACAATTTAAGGTAGGTGTATAGTAAATACAGGATAATGAGTGCAAGTAATTGCTATGACTGGTACAAGTGTTATTACACCAGTCATAACAAACTGGACCGACCAATTGAACAAACATTAGTTATTTTAACAATTTAATAAAAGTGTTATGAGGTTGCAGGTTTTTAATAAATTTCAAAATATCTGCAGCTCAGAAACAGTATTAAGAAGCTAACTGCTGGTGATCAATGTACAGAACTGTTGGTGCAATGATATTCAATAGGAGATATCCGCTGCAAGTGCAAAAGCACCTTCCTGTTGAATTTCATTGAAGCATTTGCAGTATTCTTTAAGAGGAAATGCGGGATATAGTCAGACAACTTTGTTTTATAATCATTATAATTATAATTGTGTACTTTTTCTTCCATCATAGGACTTAATGAAATTATTCCAGAACATCTTCTTAGTATATTTGATGAGAATGAACTAGAGGTAATAATTATATTCATTTTGTTCATGAACAGTGTATGTACATACAGCACACTTCTCTGATAATTAATAATTAAACAAATTACATTTTGTATCAGATAGTCATACATTTCAATTGCAATTGAGTTGAAATCTCTGCTAATTAGGGGTGTGTGATATGGCTATAAATCAGTATTGTGTATCGCTGCCAAAAATATCACGATACGATACAGTAACACGATATTTGAAATCAAATGCTATATAGTTTAAATGAATGTTCTGTTTGGTTGTAGTTGTCAAGAAATGGTAAAAGAAATCCATGAAAGTTATGCACACTAGCTTGTTATAATTGCAAATTAGATAGGATAAGGTTTTACTAACGTTTACTAAACTGCCTACAATAGTGTATCCATACACCTAAAACCCAATATTGTATCACTATATTGAATGAAAATATTGATATATTGATAGGTATTGCACGTCACTACACAGGTATATAGAGATATGTCTTTATAAACACATACCTTTTGATATCGAGTGTTTTTATAACTCACAACACATTTTTGATAGCCAGAAATCAGTGTTAAAGTAGAGAACTGCCGAACAGCAAAACTGCAAGATTCTTCATATTTATTCATTATTATTTCTTTCCCAATTGTTTATCCTGCTAGGTAATATTTACAAGTCACAATTCTTTTGATCTTGGTCTATATTGACTAGTATAAAATACATGTCGTAATAAAGCATAGTAACAATACAGTATTGATTAGTATTATAGGTACAAACTGTGATGTGTTGTTAGTATTTCCAATTTTCCATTTAACAACTGCAAAAACGTTACTTACGCATTCCAGAGTAACTAGTATAATTATGTTAATTCCACGAATATTTGAGAAGTTAGCACATGTACATGTATGTAATTTACATATTATGTTTGAAGTAGGTTTTGTTATTATGGCATGTACCTTACATACTTTCTAATCAAGAAATAAATTACTACTTGTAAACATTACCTAGCAAGAAAAGAAATCAATATTGATTCAGGAGGATATTGTATTGAAACAAATGTAACCAAATAACTCATTAATCTTTACAACTTTGAAAGTATTTCCAAAGCAGCATTGCTGTGTAACCTTAAAAATATTTCGTGCTTTAGTGAATTACAGTGACCCCTCAAGTAAGTTATATCATTGAGAGTTTGAACTTGTAAAAAATATTTACTTTCGCTAAAAATATCTGTGATGACAGCAGTTGAAAACTTAAGTCGTCAATTTCTTTGACTATAGTAAATGTACAATATCCATCATGTGTTACATTGATGATTTGTTTCTTACAGTTACTAATGTGTGGAATGGGTACAGTAAATTATAATGATCTTAAGTCGTCAATGTCTTTGACTATAGTAAATGTACAATATCCATCATGTGTTACATTGATGATTTGTTTCTTATAGTTACTAATGTGTGGAATGGGTACAGTAAATTATAATGATCTTAAGTCGTCAATGTCTTTGACTATAGTAAATGTACAATATCCATCATGTGTTACATTGATGATTTGTTTCTTATAGTTACTAATGTGTGGAATGGGTACAGTAAATTATAATGATCTTAAGATTCATGCAGTGGTGAATGGGTCCAGTGACGGATTCAGAAATGTTGTGTCCTGGTTTTGGAATATAGTTAGTGGTTTTACACAAGAGGAAATGGCTAAACTTGTACAATTTGTCACAGGTGAAAATGAAACTTATAAATTTTTTCGTGAATTAATGTGTTTATTTCTTTAATTATAGGTTGTTCACAGCTTCCGCCTGGTGGATTCAGAGATCTTTCTCCTCCTTTTCAAATAATTTCTTCTCCGACACATGGCAGATTGCCAACTGCCCATACATGGTAAAGATGGATTTGTTTATGTGTGTATGTGCTTCTTTTAATTTGATAGCAGTAGTATGGCAATAGTAGTGAAAATCTAAAAGAATTTTACCACTCATTCTGTGTTCATGTTAGGTTCAGAGGGAATATGGAAAAACAAGATATATGGTGTAAAAATATCCCTATGATTACTTCGTAGTATGACCATTTTAATTATTTATTGACTAAGCCCTCCGGGATGATGCAACTTCCCAACTTACAGATGCAATGTGTATTGGCACAGGCTTAATAATAAATAAAATAAATATATAATAATTGTGTCTATTAACTCCTATCAATAGCAATCATAGAAATGGCCCTGTAGGCCATTGAAAATTCTTTCCTTTACCACAATGCATGTATAATTTCTACCATAATTCAATCATCAGTTGAGTTTTTGCTGGTAAAGTCAGTAATTCACCTGAATAAGATGTTAATATTGAGATCTGAAATTTATACAACTTTTTTCTCTTTTTAGTTTCAATCAGATTTGTCTTCCAAACTATGACTCTTATGAACAGTTTCAGCAATCACTAAATTTAGCACTCAATGAAGGTTCAGAAGGCTTTGGTTTTGCATAGCTACGTATTTACTTAATTTGTATGTCTTTGTATCTTCTCTCTTCTTTTCTTTTGTATTTTTCTTTCTTTATACTAATCTCTTTTTTTTCAATGATATTTTATGATGAACAAGTCACGGAGAACAAATACAGCTATACATCTGGGCATCGGAATTACCCAGGTAGAGAAAAGCAGCAACCTTTCTAACTATTCTGACATTTATACTTTGCTGGAAATTTTTAAAGAGTAGCACACCCAGCATGCAGTACATACTATGTATGGGAACAAATTTACAAGGACATTCATTTGAGGGAAACAACAGTGTTTTCCAAAAATGCTATCAAAGACTAAGATTACTTTGATAATGATTCCTAACCCAACCCTATCTTACCCTACACTAACCTACCCCTAACTATACACTAAAAGCAACTCTGCTAATACGACCAGCCAATACAGTTAAAGACATTCTTATAGTAAAAACCTGGTCATTCAGAGCTATTGTACCTGGTCATTCAGAACTATTGTAAGTATGTATTGTGTTATCAAATTAATACACACTATTGTCAGATTGTTTTACTGAAATAGAATCCCACATACTTGGATTTTCTTACTAGCAGATTATGATTATTTTCCACTTGCACATTAATAATTATTATTATATACATAGGTATAGCATACTCACTGCTTTAGTTGCATAATTAGTATCATTATGCATAGATTTGTCTAGCTTCTGTGTTGAAGTTTCATAAACCTAATTGTATTTTCAGTTTGGCTCAACATGTGAGATCATTAGGCTTTAATGCTATTAGCTATACATCATTGTTGACAATAACACATTCCCTTTTTGGAAATAGGGAATCTTTACTGCACACATTGTGGTATATTATGTTTCTGTTGCTAATGAAACCATCACTGAAATAGAAAACCTAATGGGTGTGAAACTTTTGGGGCTTATAGCCGCTACATTGTGTTTATGTGTGAATCAACAATAGCAACAAATTAATTTTGAAGACATTTTAACAACATTCATGCATTTGAGAAGTGTCTTTTAAATTGAAATCATTTTTCTGAATTCAAGGCTACTGTTATCATTATCTGTTCGTTTTCATAGACTACTGCTTTAAGTTTCATAATTTCAAAAAACTCATCTTTTAACTTTTGAAGCTAATAAATGATCTGTGTGATTCCCTGTGGTATGTAGTATTACCTGCTCCGTTCCGAAAAACTATATAAAACCAATCTACCCTTGTCCAGGTCCCAAGAAAAATTAATAATGTAGTATTAGGGAGTTTGCTCAAGTTGTTATGGAATTGTAGTTTTTAAAACAATTATAAAATTATGCTTAATTCAGAAGCAAAAAAAGAATAACCCATGCATAGATTTGTATAATAAATTGACAGGTGCTCGAAAAGAACTCACAATTTTAATACATATACACCAATATTTGATAGATGAATTATTTGTGTGTTGGATTCAATAATTAGTGTCATATTTGTTCTATTTTGTTTCTACAGAAACTTTATTAAGCATAAAGAACATGGTAGTATAATGATTATTATCAAAATAATAATGGACATTTCGACCCAAAGGTCTTCATCAGTATGAAGAAAGAAAGCCTAATTATTAAAGTATTTATAGCCTTAGCATGATACTGGCATAGACAGTTCAGCGTGGTGATTGTGGCTCATGTAACTGGCCATGGGGCATTGTCCCGTAAGAATGAAGACCATATAGGGTTTAAGTGCGTATACTCCAGAATCATATTGGGAGTATTATGAATAAGAATGGCTTCTCTTAGTTTTCTTTTTAAATTGTCTTCTAAATTACCATGTTCAATAAACTTTCTTTAGAAAATTATACAACATGATAAATAGTATCTATGACATGTTTGTTCTATGGAAAGAATTTACTTGATAAACAATTGAGGCAGTTTCAGGATATCACTTGTTTCTCTATGGCTTAAACTTCCTGTTTGATTCCATTTAAAACATGAGAGAATTTAATTATCCAGTGTTTACATGCAGATCTCTACTTTGCCTTTGTTTACTACTACTAAAGAAGATGGCAGTGATCATTGTCATTTTGCTAGTTTTACTTTACCAACAAGTCCTTTTTGCAACTGATCCATGTAAAGGTACATTTTTGGGCTCACAGAATTACAAAGCTGATTGGACTGTGGAGGGATCAACTGCACACTTTGTTGTAACTGCTAATGTTAATGTTTCTAATAATTGGTGGATTGCCCTGGGATTTTCAGAAAACAATGACTCTCAACAAAATTTCATGGTATGTTTATCTTGCCTGAATTAATGTGCTTGTATAATTTATTTCTCATTGTATCAAATACAGTTCCCGTCTGATGTTATCATTGGTGGAACGAATAGTGAAGATGCTGTATTCATTGAAGATCGGTATGATTTTTTTTATAAATGATTTTGAAACAATCTCTTACTTTAGCACAAGACATGTTTTTGCAAAGTAGTTGTTATTTTCGGATGGTAGATGCATAAAACGTATACCAACAAGCTAGGGTTGGTATAATTAATATGTTATTGCAGGACTGCAAAGCATAGATTATGCAATTTAATTGATTTTATTCAGTAATTGGATAAGTAGATCTTGAACATATCAACCAAAGGTAAACAAACAGTTTTTATAACTAAACCAAATATTTTAGACTTGTCTTTGAATCATAATTCAAGATTTATGTTGAGAGCTACTTAATGGAATAGAATATGCAGTTATCTCATTTTGCATCTCTCATATATATTACTGAGTGTTGTTTTAGTATGACAAAAATGACCACTTTTAGTTATAGTTTTAGTATGACTAGTTTATCACAATTTTAGTTCTATATAGTTCATCATTAATTAAAACAATTTTAGGTTTACTAAAACAGTTTTAGTTTTAGTTCACTAATTTCATTTAGTTGTAGTTATAGTTACTGCAATAGACCTGTTATAATTTAGTCGATAGAAAGTCACTAATAATACCTTACTAGAAGGGTGATAGATAACCTGTACTTTAATTGATACAGAAATGTGTTGTAGAGATCACACAGAGGTATAAACTAAATGATTAACCCCCAAATGTGGTTGCTGTGGAAACATACTCTAAAATTATAATGACAATTATAACTGACTTGTAGTTAGATCATTCATTTATGATAAATGTATGTAATTTGTGTTTCAGACATAATGTTGATTTTCAACGACCAGTGTTAGACACACAATCTGACATATTTAATGAATCTGTTGCAGTCAATGATGGTACATTGACATTGAGATTTTCGAGATTAATGGTAACTGATGATCATAATGGAAATCAGGATGTTTCAATAAATGTTGCACGTTACTGGATATGGGCAATGGGTCCATATGGTGATGATATTGATATGCATTCATCTTCAGGTAGAGGTCATTCTAATGCACCTATTAGTTTGCCTGCACCTGAAATATGTCCTGGTAAGTATTTCTGTATGCATTAATAAGTAGATTAGTTGTTTTTACCAACAGAATCTAATTTTGTTTACTTCAAGGGATTCTGTTTTGTGATGTATCAATTATTAACCCACGCTCAATCGCATAGGCAAAGATAGATAGATAGATAGATAAATTTTTATTTTAAACAGGAAATGTCCCGTCAGCCTCAAGGCCGGTCTTCCCTGGAGTCCTGCACCACAGACAGTGCAACAAAAATGAAAATGAATAAATAATAGAAATGCCTATATATACACAACTATGAAAGAAAAACTTTAGTATGCAAAGTATTACATGATAGTTTTAAGGTGTGTCTTTAAAGTAAGTGCTGAGCTAATAGTTCTCATATGATTGGGCAAACTGTTCCAATCCTGGGCTCCCCGGAAACTAAACGATTTTTTGAAAAAGTCAGAGTTTGGTCTTCTTAGTAGCAACTTATTTATTCCTCTTGTTACGTGATTGTTTATAGCAACTCTCTCACAGAGGCTAGCTGGTGCTCAGCCCACCACACATCTATGCACTAGCATCATCCTCGGCATATTTCAAAGCTAAGGGTTATTGCAAATTCTGTAGTGTGGGTGATACCACCCACTTTGCACAGTGCAAGCTAATAGTGTTATGTTATATTGTGTGTATGTGTTACACATTTCTGGACACCTCAGGAACATTGGCAACAATTATACAAGGGAAAAAAGTAACGATGGGCCTATATTATATATACCAATTAGAATTCTCACTAAATAAGTATCAATAGGAAATACATTTTAACCAGTTTCTTATCTTTCTTATATACATAGTTCGGGAATTTTGTGAGGCAGAGATCTTTCATTCAGACATGTATGGGTCATACAACTGGACACAAACTGGTGCTAATTTAACTGCATTTCAAGAGTGCAAGTTTGGAGGATTATTTGGTACTGAAATAACTTATGTTAGTCGACGTTGTTTAAGTGGAGGTCAATGGTCAAATCCAGATTTTAGTTCTTGCAGAGACAGTAAGTAAATTCTTTGTTTGTAGCCATAAAATGGACAAATTATTACCTATAAAAATTATTGTAATATTATGAAGTGTTATTGTTTTGTTAATTGAAACAATATAAAGTGTATGGGGAGAGACAAATGGCATTTCCATATGTTTCCTATTCTGACTGGGCAGCTCCACTTTGCTTCAATATTAGTTTCTGTCTCTCATTGATGCATGTGCTTCATCATGTAGTTCTTATATCTAATTCTCCTTTTGCACATTATCACACCACTTCTTCAGCTGTCTGTTCTTGTATATAACCAAAATTTGTCAGTTTCTATACTTTAGGAGAGCTACACTGATCGTTCTAGTAACAAAACTTTATAAAAGTGTTTCTGGGGGTCTACATGTTTAATATATACTTTCTCAATACACTAGCTATATACATGTACAGTGAATAATTCTTTATTTTTTGCAGATCTTCCAGAGGTTGTAATAATATCTAAACCTGCAATTGTTGTTGAGTTGGGTAGAATGGTCTCCATACAATGCCTTGTTGACAGTTACAATGGAGGAGATACCTTGACCTGGTATAAAATAGATACTGATGGACAGCTTAAACAAGGTGAGAAACACGTTTGTCGAGCTTTTGAGGATGTTCCTGTTTGTAAGCAGTTCAATACTCAATAAATGGCATGAGCATTTAAAGATTCTTTGCAGGCATATAATGTTCTGAGAAAATGAGTTCTTCTCTGAAAAAGAAGAGAGTATTAATGAGCTGAATAGTTTTATATCAATCATGCATCACTTTATGAAGTATTACAAAATACATGTATAGAAGTTTTAATAGATTTGCTTGAAGCATTATACTAGTAGCCTATGAGGTGTACTATAGTGGCCTATTGGTTAATGCCTTGCAATCAAAAGGTTGCTGATTCGGGCCCCACTTGGTGAAGGCTTTTTTCACCTATGAGTATACTCAAAATGAGGAGGTGTTCATCATCACATCTTTTGGAGGGGATGTAAAGCCGTTGGAGCTGGTTAATAGTAGCAAATTTTGCTATTCCAGCTTCCTTGTTAGCCACATTTGGTAAAAAAAAAAAAACGCTTGTAGAAAAACAATATATGTATATATAATTATATATATATATATATATATATATATATATATATATATATGACATGTACCACATTTTGTTTCCAGTATGGTAGTCCTATTTAGAAATATTTCTACCAGTTCGTAATAACTTAATAGAAACTGAACGTTAAGCCATTTAGTATCAAAGCAAGTACTTAAAAAAACAACATGCATTTATTAAGGGTAAAATTCAGTTATAGGATATATATAACTTATATCCTCTATTCCTTTGCAGTTCAGAGTTTAACACAATTTATCAACTCTGCATTTGTTCCAGTCAGTTTTGGTGTCTTTGGATTTCGACCCAGTGTATCACTAGATGACTTTCAGAGACTGTTTTTCATTGATGAAACATCTGTACAGCAGCAGGGTGCTGTGTCACATTTGTTAACGAGTTATAGACAACAGAATGCCATGGTGCCAACTTCAGCTGATATTGATGGGGTGTATATTTGTGAGGGGAAAAATGATTTTGGAACTAGAAACCAATCAATAACAATTCAAGTAGAAGGTGAGAAGAAAGTCAATAAAGGTCATTTACGTTCACCATGACCTCAGAAAAATGTTCATAACTTTAGTTTGGAATGTCCAACAATCTCTTTACCTGCACCATTTTCATATAATAGCCCTTTCCGTTCTTTTTTGTGTATGTCAAATTTCAATCCATTGCTTCACTATTGATTGAGTTACAGTATAATCATTTATTAACTTTATGACATTAAGCTATACATTAAATTACATATAAACTCATCACATCCTAATTTTGAGGACATCATGAATGTAAACAGACTATAGCAAGACAGAAGTTTACAAATTGCTTGGCAGAAGCTTGAGTAAATGTGCTGTTGATATTATATACAAACAGTAGGTCAGCACTGGAACTGCCTAATTATTAAAACACTTGTCAAGCAACTTAACTGCCTCTGTAATATTTATGTGTGATATTTAATGCAGAAATTGCATAACACAATATCCAGCCCAGTTTGAACTGAATATGAGGTTTCATGTAACTTTCATAATTATTATTATTGTGACCCCTGGAAAAATTTGACTTGTCATAGAAATCTTTTGAGGTCTATATTTTAGCATTATGTGACTGGTTCTGGTTTATGGATATATTTTTAAATACAATTGGAAATAGGAAGTTATGAGTTACAATGATAATCACTATTTCACTACATAAAAAGCTTCACTAATGTCCATTGATACCTTCAGACTTCCATGTGATTTGCTAGCTAACCTATGCTAAAGAAATTTGCGCAATTAAATTACAGTCCAAATAATTCCTCAAGGCCATGACTGCTCTTGATTAATAGTGAACTTCGCTGTGAGCTTACTATGCTTGTTTTTTGTACAATAACTATTGAGACAATTTTGTCCAGACAAAGAGGCAAAATGTCTGGAGATTGATGTATGTTACTTCAAGCATTGCATGACTTCTCTGGGTCATGAACATTCATCCTCAGACATTCATCTACAATTAGTATAAATAGTACCACATTAAGTTGAAAGCAAGCTGCCTAAACTTTGCTCCAAGGTTATATTGTTGTTGTTGTTAGCTACTTTCTCAGGTTAGACTAAATTGTCAATATACGTACATGTACTTGTGTAGTGAGATAACATGTTATATTCAGTTTCAGTTTTAGGATTAATTTATAATTGAATGGAGAACTATTATGTTCAAAACAGAGTCATATTCCCGAATCCCAATAGTAAAGTGGTGTCTTGAATGTATTTACATGTATGTGATGTTTCAGATCCCAAATCCCAATAGTAAGGTGGTGTCTTGAATGTATTTACATGTATGTGATGTATGTGATGTTTCAGGTAATTTTCGTTGTGGGGCAAGCAACTTGAAAGTTGTGATGTCAAATTTCCTAAACTGCATAATTAATAATCAAAGATTTCTGATTTCTCTTCATTCTGTTTTCTCTTTCTCTCTTATGCTATCTCCTTTTCTTGCCCTCAGGTCCATCTGGTGATTTCTCTACAGTGCATATCAAAGCAACTACCTTCCTTAGTGATAACATCGCTGTAGTGAATGAAGATTACCGACTTGCATTGGTGGAGAGCAGAGTGAGTGCATTTTAAATTGTATTCTGTTTAGGATGTAGGATAATATGATTAGAATTAAAATGGAATTGTGACTTCTCAGTGGAGTTATTAATCTATATCCTACGTATATATCTACCTGTGATAGTGTATTACTTTGTGTAACCTGCCATGGATAACCTACTTGTATCCCAGACCCATTTCCATAACCACTACATAGGCATATATAGACCTGGGCAATGCCTGGGTAGTGCTCTCTTTTTTTTTTTCCTTTTATTTTGTAATGTTGTAGTTGCAGTGGAAGATAAGCTCTATCATTACATCAGTATTAACAACACTGCAGTTGCTCAGTTTTAGTCAAAGGCTATAACTCTTAGTGTTATAGTCAATAAATATAAGCAAAGAATACAAAAAGTGTAAACATTGCCATACTGACTGATATTCAAACACTTGAATATCCTTCATTGTAATAATCATAACACATGTTTGGAACTTTAAAGATATGTCTGTTATAAGATATATTATAGATGACATATGATATATTATAAATAATTATGATTGTATATGCATATATAATTATATAAATACGTACCATTATTATATATCATAACTGTATAATTATATGTAATAATTATATAAATGTTGATTTACCATGAACACTAGTCATGTTTAATAATTATTACAGATATTGGAGTCTGTTAACGTTAGCAGAGATAGTTTACAGATAGTCAACTGTGTCCTCACCTCACTGTGAGTTTATGATTGTGTTCATGTTTACTTTTCTCAGCCAGTCAGAGAAATGTTACCTAATTTTTGAAATGGACACTTTCCTATGAAATTATTTGATCAGAAGTTACATGCACCTTTAATTGGTTGCCGTTCCACCGTGTTATAGAGGAATTCAATTAAATTCAGTGCCTAATAAGCTTAATAATAGCTCTTCCAGTGGACTTCCTATACAAAATGGTGGAATGGTAAGTTGATAAGGTAAGCATTTGGTCAAACGTAATATCAAACCTGCTCAGCAAATATCTTTTGTGGTCAAATATTTTTCTGAAAATTACCAGAAGTGGTCATGGTGAGTTTTCTTGGGGAAGCATGCACCTTCATAGTTGGTTGTGTGCCTACACACATGGTTGGGGGCTTTGGCCCTTTTATTTCACCAAATACCTGTTTTGCAGCACTGACCTGTATCATAATGATTTGGGACATTTTGTTATGGATTAATAAATATTCTTTTGTTGTTATCTGATGCTCTTAGAAATATGTGATGTTTCTGTTCTGTAGACGTCCTGAAGATATCTTTCTTAAAACATTTTTTGGAAGACCTGATAATCCTGACAGACTAGACTGTCTAATTGAAGAATTTCTTCCTTCTCGCACATCTACTGTCCGACTTGGTGAACTTGTTCTGCAGGAACTCGAAATGGTGCAACTAATTGTACCACAAATTGGAGACTATATATTCTCACGATTTTCAGGTAATTTTTCCTTTTATTTTGTTTTCTTTTCTTCCACTTATTCGATACACTTTGTATCATTTTGACAATCTTTTACTTGTGTGGATCACCACTACTGCCTCCTGTTTTCACTACTGTATATACTTGGGTATGCATGCTGGTGTAGTTCCAACAGATACCATTTCATTTACATTAAATTATATCACACAATGTTTTCTTATTTTCAACTCTGCATGGAGTAATAAAAGCTAAGACTAAGTGAATTTATGCCTCGCATATGTGTAGTAGCAACCTGTGTTTTTATTTTATGTTTTTGTATCGTTGTCTTTTTGTATCGGGAAATGTTTCCCTGAGTTAATCATTGCAAATTTAAGCCTGGTTGCATGCACCAACCAACTCTCTTAGAAGTTATGATATCTTTATATGCAAGATATGTTTCAATTGTCTTTTGTAATCTGGATCCCAACTTACTTCCTAGTTTTATTTGAAGCAGTATAAGCATTAAATGTAATATGTATTTGTTTGTGCATTTGTAGTGCCTCCAACTACATATTATACGGATAATAATGCTGATTATGGAAAATTATACTAAACATACAGTTAGTGATACTAATGTCAGTGTACCTGCCAGAAAGAAGACTAAACTTTCAACTAAATCGAACAGGACCAGCTGTACTGAATGTATCATATGTTATTCATTTTTCTTTGAAAATATGTCATAAAAATACAAATGAGTAATGTTTAGTTGGAAGCGCTGTATTTGCTTCTGCCCTTCTGTTTTGACATGTAGCTTTTCTGTAGCTTTTAATATGATTTCTCTGTCATTCATTTCTCTAGAAACTGGATTCTGTGATTATGAACTAACATCTGATTCTCAGTATGGTGATTATACCTGGAATGAGACTATTGGAGGAGAGGTTATATCTGTTGAATGTGCTACTGAAAGTGGATCAGGTAGTATGGTAGTGAGAAGATGTGTTGGAGGAAGGTCGGGATGGAATGTAATAGATTTCTCAGCTTGCAGAAGATGTGAGTAATATCATATATATATATGTAGAAAAGATTATCCCTATATTGATTATATTAATGGTGAATGATTATACACATGTAATTACTAATTATAATCATTGTAATGAGTAAATGGTGAGAGTAAGTAAATTTACATTTATACTAAGGGATAAAGGAATCATTCATGATGAAAATGTTTGTTTTCTTTGTGACAGTTTTTTAATGTATTTCAACAGACTGAGATGTGTGTTTATTTCATGTGTTAAATCATAAAACACACAAAATAATATTTTCAATGATAATTGGTTACTAATCCTTTCGCTACTAGTTAATACACTCCCTGAAGCATATCTGTTTTACTTGAGATTCTCTTCAAATTTCTTCAACATTTTACAATCAGGAGAAGTTGAATTTTCTTTAGAAGCAATAAGGATAACGGTATGATAGCTACACTATTCAGGCAACTTATTTTGCATAGCAATCATTTATAGAGTGACTGCAATACTTGTGTTAGAATTATATGAAAGTTTCATTTATTTGTTCGTATCCTAGATTGAAGTGACTGCTAATGTAACTGCAGTATGTGAACAGGTTCCAATGTAAGTGTCTTCATTTTACCATCCACACATTATTAGCACATAATACTTGAATATTTTGTGATACTAATCAGTCAGTAATCACATCATAAAATATTGTCATGCAATTGAAATTGAGTAGTTTCAACTGTTATTTACATTTGAGATCTCTGTGTGATTAAATTCGAATATTAATGTTATTATATATTTTTGTAGGGCATTTGTGGACTCATTAAAAAGAGTGGAGTGTAAAATAAATGGAACATTTGATCCACTGATTGAGTCAACCAGTCCTAGTGTTATTGAAGATAGTATTATTAGTGCTCTTGATGAAAGAGGTTATTCTGTGCCAGGGAGCAATGTTACCAGTGGTAAGCTATGTGTTATTGTGTCGCAATGAGAATGACATGAGACAATGTTCTACATACATGTACATGTACATGTACCTCTTAGCTTAGATTGTAATGACTGGGGAGACTGCTACTGGTTGTATCTGTTACTTGCGATAAGATTAAAAGGTTGAATTCACATTTTAAGGAATGCTTTATACCAAACTCGTGTGACTATCTATAATCACAGAAGACATTCTTGTGGCCGAATTCTTATAAATTTTTGAGTGACAATTTTGACACATAAACACAAGCAGAATTGCACAATGCTATAGTCTCTGCCCCATAGTTAAGTGTAGTGAAAGGCAGATGGGTTGATATGTCAAATGGAAAGAAAACGCAATTATACTGAGATACATTTATCCAAAGAAGAAATGAAATTGACTAAAGTGACATGGTCAGATGAACAAATTTATATTGTGGATGGCTCCACAAAATTTAGACAAAAATTTTAGTAGTTTGTATATTTGCTTTTGCTCTTATTGTGTCACTTTGTAGAATGTGTTAGTTCTTTGTTGCAATTGCTCTATATTCATTCCTATAGAAACTGCATTCTGTGATTATGAACTAACATCTGATTCTCAGTATGGTGATTATACCTGGAATGAGTCTATTGCAGGAGAGGTGATATCTATTGAATGTGCTACTGAACGTGGATCAGGTAGTATGGTAGTGAGGAAATGTTTTGGAGGAAGTTTAGGATGGAATATAATAGATTTCTCAGCTTGCAGAAGATGTGAGTTAGAGCAACTATTGTTTAGTTATATGGATCTTCAATTTCTTTTTTTAATTCATGATAATTAATTGATTGGACAGCAGGGGTGTGGAAACATTGAGCCAACTACTGCACCTATTTTCACCACTCTCATCCTGCTCTCCATGTACATTGTATACAGTTTAGTTTCATATTTAACGGACATTCACTAGATGTATCAGACAATATCCTGCATGACTGTTTCCACACCAAGTTGGTCAGTCAATTAGTGGTTGTTTTTTTATAATTATAAAGATCACGGAATATATTAACATCACTTTATTCCATAAAGTCCTACAGTTCCATCTCTTCCTTGTGTTCCCTGTATTATCTATGTTCCTACTGATCTATGTTCCTAGTCACCCAAGTGTTCCTAGTGTTCCCATGTTCCCTAAGTTCCTATTGTTCCTAGTGTTCCCTATGTTCCTAGTCACCCAAGTGTTCCTAGTGTCCCCATGTTCCCTAAGCTCCTATTGTTCCTAGTGTTCCCTATGTTCCTAGTCACGCTAGTGTTCCTATGTTCACAAAGTTCCTGTTTCAATTGAAGTGAAAGTACATAATAATTTTTGTTTTTCATACAAGTTATCAATAGCTTTTGGAATTCTAATGAACAGCTCAAATGAAGTTATATCAAGCCCAAATTTCATAATTGTAGTTATAATGTTCATTTCAATAATATTTAACATCATAATTATCATTTTCACACTTAGTTAATCCACTCCCTGAAGCATATATATTTTACTTGAGATTCTCCTCAAATTTCTTCAACATTTTACAATCAGGAGAAATTGAAACTTCTTTAGAAACAATAAGGATAACGGTATGTATGATAGATTAGAGTGTATTAGCTTACAGTAATTATGTATGATGTATATCAGAGAGCATGGTAATACTGTTAGTACAGAGCATGCCTCATGATTGCACCTTCGCTGTAAAGTAATCTTAGTTGTATGATTTCATATGAACAGTATTATTATTATGAGCATATCAAAACCAAAAAGGTTGGAACGGCAATAATTAAACTAACCACTTCCACATAAGTATAGCTACTGTAAATAGTAAAATACAAAGTATGTAGCTTTATGTATGAAAGTGGTTGGTTTAGTTTTATTGCTATGCGTAGTACAATCACAACCTTGTTTCCGTATTTCTTCTGTTTTGATATCCTTACATGTTTTTTTAATTTTATAAAATTCTTTTGTAATTACAGTTATACAATTATAGTGTACAGTCAATCTTTTATTTTTGCATAATTTATTTATGATATTTTATTTCTCAGATTGAGTTAACTGCTAATGTGACTGCAGTATGCGAACAAGTTCCAATGTAAGCAGATTTCCTCAATTTTATTTAACGTAATTAATATTTACTAGCTTTTAAGCTATCTTTTAGTATTTCAACTGTTTATGATCTCTTGATACCAGTGTTTCGCTGGGTTGTTTTTGAAGGGGTCCGCCATACCATACCCTTTTATGAGTCTTTGTTATTCATGATGTACCCTTCTGTTACTACTACAAAAGTCATTGAATATTCTTAGCTGACACGGATTCAACTTACTATTTTTCTTGTGATTAAAACGCAAAGAGACATATATACATGCATGTGTTTATGGGTGTAGTGGAGAGCATGGTATGTAATTAACTCATTATGTACCCTTCACTTAAAACTTCTGGAGAGAAAACTGGTTAATACATTTCTCTTTCCTTGAATCAACTTTTGTACTATTTGAATTACTTTTTTATGTATTCATTCTCTTATTAGGCCTTTGTTAGACTCATTAAAAAGAGTGGAGTGTAAAATAAATGGAACATTTGATCCACTGATTGAGTCAACCAGTCCTAGTGTTATTGAAGACTGTATTATTAGTGCTCTTGATGAAAGAGGTTATTCTGTGCCAGGGAGCAATGTTACCAGTGGTAAGCGTTAGTAGTAATTTAGAATCTCTATGACCATATAAAGAAAGCACACAAACAACAATCAATAGTAATGGAGAGTGTTGTGTAGTTCCTTCAGCTGTAAAACTGTGCCTTGTATCAAGATTCAAGAACAAAAATATATGAAGATTTTTCTTGTGTCTCAAATTCTACTACATACAATTTTTTCTTAATTTTATCTTTTAAAAGTTCTTGCCATATCTTTCAGCTAGAAGAACTATCAGTATAACTGCTTTCTTCCTGATACATTTGTTTGTACCATATACCATTATTATTAGGTTGTTGATTATAGAGCAAGTGTCCATTAGTCATAGACTACCTACCATGCATGCATCCAAAAGGTCACTCTCGTTCACCATGACCTCAGAAAAATGTTCATAACTTTAGTTTGGAAAGACCAACAGTCTTTTTACCTTCACCATTTTCATATAATTATCCTTCTCCTTCTTTTTTGCGTATGTCAGATTTCAATCCTTGCTTCATTATTGAGTTACAATATAATCATGTGAACAGACTTTAGTACTATTACAGAGATAATTAATTATTCAATTCTTATTAAGATGATGGATTCTGTGAAGCTATCTCCCTTGCAACTGCTAATCATGGCATTTTTCATTGGGAAGAAACTGCTGTTGGATTTAACAACACACAACGCTGTGTGTATGGACCAGGTAGTGCCACAGGTACTAGAAGATGCAGATCTCTACTTCTGTGGGATGATGAATATGTTGAACTATGTGGGACTACAAATAGCCTTCAATTCCAAAATATTAATGAAAGTTTAAATGAGGTATTTTAAATGAAGTTAGTACATATCACATGCAGGGGTGTGGAAACAGCCAGTCATGCAGGACATTGTCCGATAAATCCAGTGAATGTCCGGTAAAACGAAACTGAACTGTATACAAAGTATATGGGGGGCAGGACAAGAGTGGCAAAATTAGGCCAAAATGTCCAGCAGTTGGCTTAATGTTTCCACACCCCTGATCACATGACATTCAGCCAATCATGTTTTCATATACTAGTCACCTGATCGTATTCTACACAGCATGATGCAAACTTAATGCTTGCTGCTTGTTAAAATGTGACCAAACACAATAGAAATGTCAAGTGATAGTAAATCTTTTATAACATTCTTTACATATTATAATGGCACTTGGGCAGACCAATAAAGGTCTTGATTAGATATTGCACTTGTTTTGGTCGTGTGTTATCTAATCTCGTTGTGCCACATGCTTAATGCACCTTAAAGAATGTTCCTTAAAGGATTTACTGAACCTCATAATAACTACTACATTTTTTAAAAAATAATCTGTGCTTTTACTTCAATGCAGGTGAATATTACAATTGATAATGTAGTCGTCTTTGTAGCAAACTTGTCTGAAGTAGTAAGTGATGCTGTGGGCATATCTGATCAGAATGAAGATAATGTTATAGTCATTGCATTCCTACTGGCTCAAACTTCTAACCTGTTACAGCAGTCTTCTTCTACACTCAGTCTTGAAATGATTGAATTGGTAAATGAAGTATTAGATTGAAAAGTATTTATACTTATGACTTATTATAGTGATATATACGATCCATTCCATGAAGCTTAGTGGTTTATTAAACTAAGCATAGTTGATCTGATATCTTTCAGACTATACTGTCTTTAATTACTATTATTATAATTATGTATAATTATGTATTAATAATATAATAATAATATATTCTTAACTATGTAATATAGTTAAGTGCATTGTGTTATATTCTATATTCTACAAATATATGTCTCATGACTAGCGTGTTTGAGCATACACTGAGCATACATGGTATATCTACGTAACTACAAAATATCATCTATATAACCATGATTCAATATATATGTTATGCATGTTCAAAACACCTGCCTGCTACAAAAGAATGATTTGGTATGTACGTACAACTATGTTTTCTCTCCAACTGAAGAATTTAGAAAAATTATAGAACAGAAGACATAAGTTACTGATAGAGCTTTGTTAACATGACATACACATACAACTGCCAGTGGATGTATATGCATACCACCTGCATGTTCTATCACATTGCCATGACAACATGGTACATGTATGTTATTACTTAACTTGAATTCCATTTTAAGCTTAGTGCAGTAACTCTATCATTCTATGATTCCAGGTAGTTCATTCATTACTTCCCTTTCTTTCATAGATAACTAAAGCTTCTTTAGACATTTTAGATGATGTTGAAGAATGGCCTAACGATATTATAGAGACTGAAAGTTCTGAGTGAGTTTCTCAATGTTTATATGTGAGTGTTACCAGGGTTTCATACAAAAGGGAGGTGGGGGAACATGGGATTCCATCACTGTCCTGTGTTTAACGGTATGCTTTAATGCTGTACACACCATAACTAGTTGGTCCTGTTTTCAAATTGGATAATTATTATATGATTTGTCATACAGCATGAAGTAATTTAATTTCCCAAGATATTGTAGTGATATCATAATCTTCTCTAACTTGTAAGCAACCATATTGACACATTGAGAATTTAATACTGAAAGGTCTTATTGCTGTCTCAATAAGAATGCTTCCACTGACTGCTTTTGTAGTGGACGTTTCTCGAGCTTACTGATAACATGATAATGAAAAGAACGTTTTGGCCCAAGCGCTTTCTTCAGCTATGAATACTGAAAACACAGTGTAGAAATCTTTATAGAATAGTGACTGCCTTTTATATGCATAGGAAAGTGATATATGACCTGAGGCCTAATGGTTGATACTGTTGGTTGTATTTGTGGGTTATAATTTATGATCATTAAAAAACAGGAATAATATTTCCTTTGTTATGAAATAAAGAATGATACTAACATTCAATTCTTCTCAATAGGATCATCCAAGCTTTTGAGAACATTACATTGGAACTTGTTGCCCAAGACGACTTTGAGAGCATTACAATCATAACTGAAGACATTGCCTTTCTAGGAGAGAGAGTATGTTTCCCAATTGTTTTGTGGATAAATTTTAGAAGTAACTTTCTAGTATTTACCGACTCATGTAATTAGGATATGTGACCCAATTTTCAAAAAGAGACACTTTCCCACAAAATAATTTTGATCTAACTCTTAAATTTAATCACTCCCCAATCTAAGTACAGGAATTTAATCATATTCAGTATCTAAGAAGATGATAGATCTTCCTGGATCCAAACTTCATTTACTTCCTGTACAAACTAGCAGAATTACAAGTAATTAAATGTAAGCATTTGATCAAAATTAATTTGCTGGAAAATGTCCCTTTTTGAAAATTGGATCACACATGCAAATGGGTTGACAAAGCCTGCTTGCTATGTTTCAAAAAAGGTTATTACACTTGGAGAATACTGCCAATCAGGAGGTCTTATCTTCTTCCTGAATGCTCTTTCATTTCATCGCAGAGCAGGTTGTGCACACATCAATGTGCGTGATTGGAATTTAATAATTGTTAGAGCGTATATACTGATAACTCGGGAGGTTGAACAGTTCAACCTGCAGAGTCAACACGTATCTGTGATGACATGTAGTGACGCATGCAAAACCTCCTCTGATACAAAAGTGTAACCTCTTCCTATACAATGTACAAATTAATGAAATTATATATACTTTACCTCTACTTTTATACGTACAGATAGATCGTGAAACTTTCAAGGGAAGAATACTAACTGCACTTACTAATACTAATGGTAAGCTTGCTTGTAATTATTATAATAATTTAATTCTTGAATGGACAAGAGCCAGATTCGTTTAACTCACAAAACAGTACTATAACCTGGTTAACACCAAAACACTATCATACAGCTTTGTTTTAACATTTCAGAGCTTTATAACTTCAGTGTATTTCTTTAGACCTCCTATTTGCCATTTATCAATATACTGATGATGTATTGTATCCACACTTCCACAGGGACACTACAAATAAGCAATGAAACCTTGGAAACTACTACAGTTGCAACAGTTAAAATTCCAATACAGATCATATTTTCTATCCCTGAAGAAGACGACGTTAATATAGCTTTTACTGTGTTTACAGAATCTAGTTTATTTCCTATGAGTAAGAATGAGACTGATATTTTTCTTGGGTCTGCTGTAGTAAGTATCAATGTGTTAGGTGTACTACCTCAAGAAAACTTAATAGCCCCAGTTCAATTGGATTTTAAGATTAGAAATCCAAATACAGGAAATAGTGAGGTGAATTATTCTCTCTCTGTCTGTCTCCATTTCTGTCTGTCTCTGTCTGTCTCTGTCTTTGTCTCTGTCTTTGTCTCTCTATCTTCTGTCTCTGTCTCTGTCTCTGTTTCTGTCTGTCTCTATCTGTCAGTTTGTCTGTTTGTCTGTCTGTCTGTCTGTCTCTGTCTGTCTGTCTCTGTCTCTCTCTCTCTATGTGTGTGTGTGTGTGTCTGTCTCTGTTTCTGTGTTAGTCTCTCCATTAGAATTAATTGACAGGAGAGTTATACTGAGGCCTAGCTTCTGTTATTCTATTAACATTTTCTTTGCTTTAATTTCAGAATATCACTAATGTTTCGTGTGTGTTTTGGAATTTCCAGTTACAAGGTAGGACATGTAAACACATAAACAAACACTTGTATTGAATTTCCTATATTCGTATACCTGCAGGTGGTAAAGGAGATTGGGATCCCAATGGTTGTCGAACAATGTATGATGATAGCAACCCTGATGAAGTCACATGCGAGTGTTATCATCTCACAAATTTTGCTTGTCTAGTTGTAAGTTTGTTGATACTAAGGTCATCTACATATATATAATTGTGTATTAGAAAATCTGGGGGGAAAGGTTTGGGCAAAAGAAATGTACAGAAAGTGTTTTTTGTGTGTGGTGGTGCAGTTAGGCCATCATGGATTTTTGGTGCATGGTTCCCTCTAGGGATTTTAGATCATCAGTTCAAGTTCGCTGATTACAAATTGTTTATAATGGAGGACAAACAGTTTTCAATGAATGATATCATTGTATAATGGAACATCAACAAAAGAGGAATGCTATTAAGAGAGAAAGGTCCTTTACCAGAAGTATACAGTCTACAGTCAAAAGCATGTTAGCATAGTGCATGGCTTCTTTTATATCATTCTACCAGCTGTTCAATTCAAATTTAGTATTGTTTTTTATTTCACATTTATTTAATTTTTTTTGCTGTTAATGACTAGAGAATTTGTTCAAATCGTAAATTTTATCAACTTAACAACAGTCAATCAAGAATCACATGTAGAATATAGTGTGTGTTTTTGATAAGTTCATGTGGCTGACACAATTGGCCCAAAGAGCTTCTTATTTGGCATTTAACAGTTCTCTTTTTGGGTCAGATGGTGCAGTTAATTATGATTATATTGTCACTAACAGCATTAACTGTTTGTTATTTGGCTCAAGCCAATGGCACACACACACTAACCATTGTTGAGCCAATTTGGCCCCTGCTTCAAAGCATGTCAAAACTCTAGCTCTATAAACCTCCAAATTGACATATTGTCTTCTAATTAATGATAAGATTTCAAACTGGTCTGTTTGTATATCTACTATCTATTTATAATTATACATTTACTCATATCTCTATTTTAGGATATTTCTACAATTGTGACGGAAGAGCCACAGAATTTCAGTGAAGCACGAACTGTACCATACAGTGGTGTAATTTTATCAGTAGTGTTTCTGTTTATTACAGTCATCACATTGTTGATTATCAAGTGAGATATTGTAGTTACATTACAAAAGTATATATATAATTATAGTGTCTTGTTAAAGCTTCATGTCTGAATCAATCAACTATATACAGTATTTATTATGGCCCGCAGAACCATCCCTATGATTGCTTTCCAGTGAATAGTATTATGTTGTGTGCGCCATTGGGAACACATTTTGAGCCAATTAACTAAGGGTTAATGCTGTTAGTGACAATATAATCATAATTAACTGCGCCACTGGCCCAAAGAGAGAAATGTGCAGTGCCAAATAAGAAGCTCTTTGGGCCAATGGTGCGCCATATGAGCTTATCAAAAACACTGATGGCAATCAATATCTTAGAATACTTTAAACATCACATCAGTCAGCTAGAAAATAGAACATATGCATACCTTGCAGAAGCTAATGCAGTTCACATTATCCACAATTCCTGAGTTTTCTTATTATCAGTTTAGAAAAATCCACCATTTTTCAGTCAGTCACTTCATAATAATCATAAAATGTGTTTGGAACTTACAATAATTTATCTACTATTAATTATGACAAGCTATGCATTATTGCATGTGGTACGTGTTCTCAGAACATCTAGTTAATAAATGTGATATACATACCTTCATTACATTGTCAGGCGGCACAAACCTCTACATTAATATGGATACGTAAATGTAACTTCTGCTTATTATTTTATCTTCTTTGCAGGAAACTTCGTCAAAGTGATGCAACTAAATTCCACATTCAACTTTGTATTGCATTAAGTATCATGATGATCGTATTTGTATCTGGTATTAATAGGACTGATAATAGACTAGGTTGTATCACAGTGGGTGTTTTGATTCATTATTTTTCACTTGTTTCTTGTTTGTGGATGGGAGCAGAGGCTGTTCTTATGTTCCAAAAGTTGATTGTAGTTTTTGATCAAATCACATGGCGTTATTTTCTGATCATTTCCGTTTTTTGCTGGGGTAAGTTTGATTGCAGTGATATTATTTTCTTCATACTTTCAAATAGTGTTGTTTTAGTTTAACAATAATGACGTGATATTTATAGTATGCCTAGTTTATCACACTTTTAGTGATATTTATAGTATGTCTAGTTTATCACACTTATAGTGATATTTATAGTATGCCTAGTTTATCACACTTTTAGTGATATTTATAGTATGCCTAGTTTATCACACTTTTAGTGATACTTATAGTATGTCTAGTTTATCACGCTTTTAGTGATATGTCTAGTTTATCACACTTTTAGTGATATTTATAGTATGTCTAGTTTATCACACTTTTAGTGATATTTATAGTATGCCTAGTTTATCACACTTTTAGTGATATTTATAGTATGTCTAGTTTATCACACTTTTAGTGATATTTATAGTATGTCTAGTTTATCACACTTTTAGTGATATTTATAGTATGTCTAGTTTATCACACTTTTAGTGATATTTATAGTATGCCTAGTTTATCACAATTTTAGTGATATTTATAGTATGCCTAGTTTATCACACTTTTAGTGATATTTATAGTATGCCTAGTTTAGTTATAGTTATTTAACTAAAATAGGCTTACTAAAAGGGTTTTAGTTTTAGTTAACTAACTAAAGGTGCCCATTATTGGTCATTTCCAGTTATAGTTATTACAGTAGACTTGTAATTTAGTTATAGTTTAGTTAACTAAAACTCAAAATGCCTTACTAGGGGTTTTAGTTATAGTTAACTGAACAACACTACTTTCAAAGTTACATCATATTTGCATATAACATGTATATATATATATATATATATATATATATACTTTCTATGTTCTCCATGTATTGTGCTCATTTTCCCCCTCAATTCTCAGCTATACCTCTCCTACCTGTGATCATACCTGTTGGAATTGATTATGACTTTTACATTACGGAAAATGAAAATTCAAGTGTGCCTGGATTGTGAGTTAAATACATTTTACTTATTACTGAATTTCATACAGCATGCTATGTGATTTACAAATAATTTCCATGGTAATTATAGTGTGTATAATATATATATATATATATATATACACTATAATTACATTCAGAAACATTAATATACAGTCTGGTCTTATAATTAACTATTATATAAATAAAAATAACTGTTTATCAAACAGAGTACTGTAGTGGCCATGGGTTTGCATAATTCTCATATATATTGTGTTTTTAGGGGATAATTATTACCACACCCATGATACAAAGCAGCTCTACCTTTAAAGTTTGCAGCAACTCATTTCAAAAACATTTAATTGCATTATTTTTGACAGCAATTACTGTGCACTATGTTTTTGATAGTAATTTCAAGCTGTAAGAATAATCTGTTCTGTAGTTTCTGGACTATCAGTATGATTTAATATTTAACTTATTCTCTTTGCTGCAGTTGTTTCCTCAGTGATCAAGTTGTATTCTTTGGTGCTTTCGTTGGTCCAATATGTTTCATTCTGTTATTAAACTTGATAATTTTTGCCCTGGTATTGTACGTGCTCATCGATCACAACATTTCCAAGAAGAAACCTTCATTGAAAAGGAGTTCCTTGGCTGAAGTTATAAAGATGATAATTTCAATTTCTGGCATTATGATTCTCTTTGGTCTAACATGGGTCTTTACTGTCATAACATTCGTTTTCCCTGACCATGATGTTGCATTTGGTCTACAATCATTTTTCATTGCATCTCAAGGTTTCTACATCTTTGTATTTTTTGTAATTCTAAATGGTGATGTTAGGAAAGGATTGAAAATGCTATTCCATTGTTGTTTCAAAAAGGGTGAGCCTGACTCTAACCAAACGTCCGAAGACAGATATAGCGATGCAAAATCAAACCTGGGATCTGACACTACTGATAAAAAATCATTATCACACATTTTTTATAATGATTCACACAATTTTGATTTGGTGGAATACAATTCTTCTGCAATTAAAGATTATGAAGAAAGTTTCAGTCCATATATCATTGAAGCTAACGATCCAAAAACAATGGAAAAGGAAGAAGTGAATGGGAAGCAACAACACGAAATAAAATCTCTTTCAAAGGCACGGGTGAAACGTCATTCGACAAGGAAACAACGAGCCCATCATGTTGAAGTAGTAGAATTGGATTTTTTTGATGATTTTGAGGATGATGAAATTTTGGATGAAAATTAAACAATGTTTTCTGTACCAATTATAATTATAATTATAATTAATTATATATACAGTTTTACACCCACATCAGTTCTCTGGCTTCAGATTTAATTAAATTTCTTGTCATTCCCATTGTATTTGATTTACTAATTTTATTACAATATAGTGATTTATGTAAAATGCACAATTTATAGTAAAACTATTCATAGTATATGAAGTTAATATTTTTAATATATATTTCATGTGTTGTGGATTCTTATTCAATAGAACAGCTTTTAGAAAAATTGCATTACTTGTTTAATCCCAGAACTAAAATGACTGTATAATGCAATGCTTGTGTACTGTACAAGTTTTTTTTTTTGGAATAAATATTATAATTCATAACAGTTACTATACAATGTACCACCTGTCATTCCCATAAAATACTACACATCATAAATGGGATTATAAGACTCATTTTGTATCTGCACAGCCAAAAATTTTAACAGTGTTAATATAATTACACAAAAAGTACAATAATTATTGTCATACATGACATTATGTAATAGTCTAATAGATAATAATCTTCATTGTCCAAGGACTATAAATATCTTAGAGATATTATTTCAAGCAGTCCAACTGTTATAATATCCGTTCAGTAAATAATAATTATCTATATACATGTAGTAACAAACCAACAATAGTTTAATTATTGTCGTTTTTCCATTTATCACGTGCTTCCTTTCGAGCCTCAGGAATTAACTGGTTTTTAACTCCACCCAAAACATGTCTTGTTGCTTCTGAAGCAAATATAATTGGACGAACTACTGTCCCCGGTATATTCCTTAATACTCCTCCTACAGCACTTGCAACTCCATGCTCATTATGTTCCGTAGCGGCAACTTCATAAAGATCCCATGCAGTGTCTCCCAAACCCTATTAAAAAAAACATGACATTCAAAAAGCAGCTCCCTATATACAAGTTAATTAATGCCAATTAATGGATTTCACTTCTGCACTTTCGTATCAAACCAAGTGTACTAATAAATACTGAATTATGATATGCACGCGTGAGAGAATTAAAAACAAAGGAAAACTGAAAAAGTCAGAAATCCAACCTGGTAGAATACAATTCTTCTGCAATTAAAGAAAGTTTCAGTTCATATGATATTTAGTCAGACACTCTTGTCATCTCAAAAACCTGACTGGCTTAAGCTAATGAATAGTATCCTAATCAGCAGAGCCAAAGCTCTCTGAGAAAGTAGTCTCTTCACCAACAGTCAGTTTTCCTTTGTTTCTAATTCTCCCACGACTGCATATCTCATTATATGCATAACACAAATAAGTATTACTTATTGAGACAACATTATATGCATAACACAAATAAGTATTACTTACTCTCGAGACAACATTATATGCATAACACAAATGAGTATTACTTACTCTTGAGACAACATTATATGCATAACACAAATGACTCTCAAGACAACATTATATGCATAACACAATTAAGCATTACTTACTCTCGAGACAACATTATATGCATAACACAAATAAGTATTACTTACTGAGACAACATTATATGCATAACACAAATAAGTATTACTTACTGAGACAACATTATATGTATAACACAAATAAGTATTACTTACTGAGACAACATTATATGTATAACACAAATAAGTATTACTTACTGAGACAACATTATATGTATAACACAAATAAGTATTACTTACTGAGACAACATTTTATACATAACACAAATAAGTATTACTTACTCTCGAGACAACATTATATGCATAACACAAATAAGTATTACTTACTGAGACAACATTATATGCATAACACAAACTACTTACTGTTGATACAACATTATATGCATTTACTAAACCCTCTCTAAGATCGACTGGTTGATGAGTGGGTGGTAGTTCAAGGGTCTGATTTGTAGTTTGTCCTCTATCTCCTGCTTTAACCATATCAAATGCTGTTTGTGCTATTGACTAAGTGAATAATATTAGTAGAAGAGGACATACAATTGAAATGTGACATACACTAAAAAAAAAGAATGGGAATGATATTTATATGAAAATGGCAAAGGTAAAAAGATCTTTCTATGGTTTATGTATATACATGAAGGAATACTTTGGCCTAAATCAAGAATCTTGTGTACTTAGACAGGAGTTACACTTCTACAGATCCTCTGTATACAGAGCACACAAGAATGCCAGAGATTCTAGTGCCATCAGGACCTTTTTCAGGATTGACTGGAAAGATCTCTGAACCCTTGGATCTGGACCAACAAGGAGCTTTAGTTGTGGGCCTCAACTAGGCGAATAATTTTATTATGGTAGATAAAAAGATCATTGGTCATTTAAAACTAAAGTTATAAACATTTTTCTGAGGTCATAGTGAAGGTGAATGATTTTACCTCAACTGATTGTAATAATCTACTAGAAAGTTCAACCACAGCAACTCCTGATGAAGTGGCAAATGAGCCTGCTCCTCTTTGTAGCCCCCAAACCAGACGGCCATCTTCCTGATATTGCTGAATTGGTAACCAGAAAAGGTCCATTGCACCTTGCACTTAATGGAAGAAAATCATTAACATTATTAATTTTACAAGGTAGCAGATAATTTTTAATAATCTGTAACTCTATATATATAATATATTTTGTGTCACATATGCGTTGTATACATACATAGTTAAAGATGTTGCCAGTTTTGTACAGGAAGTCAATGAAATTTGGTATCCAGGATGAGCTATTATTAAATAATCTCCTTGGAAACCAAATTGTGTTTGATCAATATTCCTTTGTGACTAGTGACACAAGGTCATTCATTATTAAGTCACATGTACTTATATAACTAGGTGACATGATAGATTGTACTTACATAACTGGGTCACATGATAGATTGTACTTACACAACTGGGTTACATGATAGCTTTTACTTACACAACTGGGTTACATGATAGCTTTTACTTACACAACTGGGTCACATGATAGATTGTACTTACACAACTGGGTCACATGATAGATTGTACTTACACAACTGGGTCACATGATAGATTGTACTTACACAACTGGGTTACATGATAGCTTTTACTTACACAACTGGGTCACATGATAGATTGTACTTACATAACTGGGTTACATGATAGCTTTTACTTACACAACTGGGTTACATGATAGCTTTTACTTACACAACTGGGTTACATGATAGCTTTTACTTACACAACTGGGTCACGTGATAGATTGTACTTACATAACTGGGTTACATGATAGATTGTACTTACATAACTGAGTCACATGATAGATTGGACCAACGCCCTGTAGTAAACGAGGCAATTGGTAACCACGGATATCTTGCATCCAATCTGTTACCAAGTGATCAGATAATTGATTCCAACCAAGTATTCTAAATCAAGAAAATATACAACTATACATCATTTAATGATTATTAGATAACAAGTACAGGCTTATTTAGAAGTACATGTATATCAGAAATTTCATTTAGTACATAATTATAATTATATTCATTATAGATACAATAATTATTATGGAACATAGTGTTGTATGACAATCATGATCACTTTTAGTTATAGTTATAGCATGACTAGTTTCTCAAAATTAAATTAAGTAAAATAATATTGGGCTTACTAAAAGGGTTTTAGTTTTAGTTAACTAACTAAAAGTGCCCAATATTGTCCATTTTTCATTTTAGATAGTTATAGTTATTACAGTAGACCTATAATTTAGTTATAGTTTAGTTAACTAAAAGTCACAATGCCTTACTAAAAGGGGTTTTAGTTAGTTATAGTTAACTAAAAAAAACACTAGGACTCAACATACTATACAAAAAAGAAATATTCTTCTTCAGTTAAATTGTTTAATTAAGATTCCCGATTACATAAATGTATCATAATTAAAAGGAGACCAAAGATATGGCTAATACATTCATTTATAAAAAAATAGTAATTAAGAAGACAAACCATGCATGCATGCAGTAACAAAATTCAATACAAATGGACATTCTAACAACTGATACATAACTAACCCATGTTTGTATGTGATAGCCTTAATCAGAACACAACTAATACATAACTAACCCATGTTTGAATGTGATAGCCTTAATCAGAACACAACTGATACATAACTAACCCATGTTTGCATGTGATAACCTTAATCAGAACACAACTGATACATAACTAACCCATGTTTGTATGTGATAACCTTAATCAGATCACAACTGATACATAACTAACCCATGTTTGTATGTGATAGCCTTAATCAGATCACAACTGATACATAACTAACCCATGTTTGCATGTGATAACCTTAATCAGAACACAACTGATACATAACTAACCCATGTTTGTATGTGATAACCTTAATCAGAACACAACTGATACACTAACCCATGTTTGCATGTGATAACCTTAATCAGATCACAACTAATACATAACTAACCCATGTTTGTATGTGATAACCTTAATCAGAACACAACTGATACACTAACCCATGTTTGCATGTGATAACCTTAATCAGATCACAACTGATACATAACTAACCCATGTTTGTATGTGATAGCCTTAAGAGTGACTTCCGAGTTGTCCAAGTGACTAAGACCCAGTAATATCCCAGTTAATGTGCTCTACAAATAAGATATGAGAGTTGATATTCAAGTTAACACCACCGCACATATACATATAATAATGTGTTTTAATTATGTACAATATTATATGATTTTACTTTTCTGTAGTAACATCCTACAACAAAACTTAAAGACCTATAACGGAAATTTTTGTAAAGCAGATAAATTCTGGATAAAAAAAATTACACTAAATTGATTTTCCCACACATACATGTATATAGGAAAGTCAAGGATTTAGCATGGAGTATACACTAAACCCTTTACTAACTGCAGTAAATACAATCTTAAATTACCAATGAACATAATTCACATTTCTACAAAACACTTTACTAAGATCTGTTCACATTTACGATGGCTTCAAACTAAGGATGTGATGATTTTACATGTAATATAATGTTATAATGTTAATACTGCATCTCAATAATGAAGTAATGGATTGAAATTTGACATATGTGTACACGAATTGGAAGGAAAATTATATGAAGATGGTGAACGTAAGTAGATTGTTCAAACTAAACATGAATGACCTTTAATGAACATAAATGACCTTTGGTGAACATGAATGACCTTTGGTGAACATGAAGGATCTTTAATGAACATGAATGACCTTTAATGAACATGGGTGAACATGAATGACCTTTAATGAACATGAATGACCTTTAATGAACATGGGTGAACATGAATGACCTTTAATGAACATGAATGACCTTTAATGAACATGGGTGAACATGAATGACCTTTAATGAACATAAATGACCTTTGGTAAACATGAATGACCTTTATGAACATGAATGACCTTTGGTGAACATGAATGACCTTTGATGAACATGAAGGATCTTTAATGAACATGAATGACCTTTAATGAACATGGGTGAACATGAAAGACCTTTAATGAACATGAATGACCTTTGGTGAACATGAATGACCTTTGGTGAACATGAAGGACCTTTAATGAACATGAATGACCTTTAATGAACATGGGTGAACATGAAAGACCTTTAACCCTTAGAGGACTGAACTTGTTTTTCAAAATTCTTCCCATTTCCAACACTGGCGACTCTATTGCATATATTTTGTCCACCATTCACTTTCTCTACCCCAAACCTGGCTCCTTTTCCGACATGGAGTACTACTTCTACCAACTTGCTTACCGGGACTCGAAAGTCTCCAAGCGCTTCGTAGGATTAAATTAAATGCAGTGCTCTCCCTCTTTTGACTGGAACTGGGGCAAACAAAATGACCCCACTGCATGGTAGCACCAACTACACCCACGATTTCAGGTTTTCCAGCAAGGGAAATGCCTCAGGTGCCCACCAGAGCGCGTGGGCGGGGTCATTGAAACCGCAAATTGCGTGGGCGGCGAGGGGGCAAAGCCCCGTTCGAACCCCAGTTAATGGGGGACAACCCCCTTTAAAATTCCTCCCATAGTCGTTATTTAGGCCAAAGGGTGGCTGAAAAACCATCAACTTTTTTAGCCATTTTCATGGGCTTGTGCGTAAAGCTAGGAACACACTTTGAACCACGTAGGGGTGAAATGTCACATATATGCGACATCAGTCTTCTAAGGGTTAATGAACATGAATGACCTGTAGTGAACATGAATGACCTTTGGTGAACATGAATGACCTTTAATGATACTTATAAAAATGTAACTTACAAGTTTTTCACTGTGGAATCTCTTTGCCTGATAATCAATTCTAATTGGTACATCTGGATAGAATACAAATGACTTGATGTACACATTAGATTGTTGATTTGATGATGATGACTGTTTAATGGTACTTGAAGTATGATTTTGACTTGTAGATGAATGGAGAGGTTCTTCAATAGTGGAAACAATGTCTAATATTAACAAAAAATAAGAGAAAAATAAGATATCTGGAAATACTAGTCAGAGGGCACATATACTGGTCAGAGGGCACATATACTGGTCAGAGGACACAAACATGTGTCAGAGGGCACATATACTGGTCAGAGGACACAAACATGTGTCAGAGGGCACATATACTGGTCAGAGGACACAAACATGTGTCAGAGGGCACATATACTGGTCAGAGGGCACATATACTGGTCAGAGGACACAAACATGTGTCAGAGGGCACATATACTGGTCAGAGGGCACATATACTGGTCAGAGGGCACAAACATGTGTCAGAGGGCACATATACTGGTCAGAGGGCACATATACTGGTCAGAGGGCACAAACATGTGTCAGAGGGCACATATACTGGTCAGAGGGCACAAACATGTGTCAGAGGGCACATATACTGGTCAGAGGGCACATATACTGGTCAGAGGGCACAAACATGTGTCAGAGGGCACATATACTGGTCAGAGGGCACATATACTGGTCAGAGGGCACATATACTGGTCAGAGGGCACAAACATGCGTCAGAGGGTACACGTATTGGTCAGATGTAGTATAATACATGTAAGTATATACTGGTCAGAGGGGCATATACTGGTCCGAGGGGACAAACATGTGTCAGAGGGCACATATACTGGTCAGAAGTAGTATATGCTGGTCAGAGGGGACATATCCTGATCAGAGGGGGATATACTGGTCAGAGGGCACATATACTGGTCAGAGGGTGCATATACTGTTCATAGGGGGAACCCTTTTTCCATTCAACCTAAATGAAGCTGGTTATATGGTCTAAGTGTTACTATACTAAATAAGGTTATAACCTTCTTGACAAAACCAGCAAAAGTATAGCTATAGATTCTATCAAGGATGTATAAACACATGCATGTACAATGTACAATGTATGCATGAACTCTTACCTTGAGATCTTGGGGGTTGAGAAGGGAAGAGCTGCTGAAAGAAATCGTACAAGAAGAAAATAGCATCCTACAATAGGAATACAAAAAGGATAAAACTATCAAAATTATGAGTTGAATTATTTATTATTTCAGATAGCATAATTGAAACATGAACTATTTGTGCCAGCCGGATGATGTCACACTATACTACACACACATGTACATAATATACTAATATTTTTTGAGAACACACACACACACATACACAGACACACAGACACACACACAGACACATACATGAAGACACACACACAAACAGACACACACAGACACACACATACACAGACACACACACAAACATACACAGACGCACACACAAACAGACACACACAGACACATACACGCAGACACACGTACAAACAGACACAAAGTAGACACACACATACGTACACAGACACACACACATACACATAAAAACAAATAAATGTTTTCTTAAAAACTACAGTAATGTAATACATGTATGTGTAATTATAGTTATGAAACAATCAATACAGTGATGTCCACCATTGTGTATATATTGTACAAGAAGCAAGTACATGTATATATCAGTTACTATAATTACCTGATCTATATTGAGACGAATTGGCAACATGGACATTCTGACATATGCTTCTAGACTCTGGGAAGAGAACGACTGTTCTTCTGGTTGTTCCAGATGAACAAACAGCAACTTTACAGAAAACTGTTGAAAAAGATTATTCAAACAAATGATATAATAATACTATAATACAGAGTATGATACTAAACTAAATAAAAACCATACTATTCACTATATTACATATAAAGTCATCACATCCTAATTTTGAGGTCATCATGAATGTGAACTGAATATCCATCACATGTATAACAAACCAGTACTATTAACTATAGTGTATAGTTTAATGTCATAATGTTAATACATGATTATACTGTAACTCAATAATTAAGCTATAGATTGAAATTTGATATACACAAAAAAGAACAGTAAGGATAATTATATAAAAATGGTGCAGGTAAAAAGATAGTTGGTCATTCCAAACTAAAGTTATGAACATTTTTTGAGGTCATGGTGAACATGAATGACCTTTAAATTCAACATGTGTATTTATTATGTACATGTAATAGTCCATACCATGTTAGCATGAGACTGTCTTGGTCTAGTTTCAGTAGAGTAATGATACAAGAATTTATTAATGCGAGAATTTGCTAATTTGTCACGAATCTCAATATCATAAATGAGGAATACAAATCGAGATGACTGTTCTACACCATCAGGATAAGTTTCATGTTGGAGCCTCATCTAAAGAATACAAAATCACAAAATAAACTATCATCAAATAATTCATCTCATAAAAGTAATCATAAATATATAGCATTTCAGGATTTTTTTGCTAGGAGAAGGGGGAACAATTGATCATTTCAAACACAACACATAACTTCTCAGGGGGTGTGGAGGTATGTTCCATTAGGAACTGTTTAACATTTAGGCACTTTGAGGTTGGTTCTGGTGACTTCTGGGGCACCAGAAAGCTTGTAGCTGAGATGTTTTTGCATGTTAAAGTAAATTTGGTCTGAAATCTAGAGCGGGGGAGGGGAAATCCCTCCCTTCGAAGCTGCATGAAACCCTGCATATATACATGTATTCTCTTAACTTTATCATGTTAAGTATATCATTCAGTCTGTATCCATTTCTCAACTGTCAATTCTCAAACCTTATTCAATTCTATCTCCATCAACACATCATGATTTCTACCAGGTCCTCCTTTTCTTTTCCAGTCTTTCTGTGAACTCAGCTTTCTTTCTTCACTAACCTCAGACATACCAGAAGTAGTCTTATGTTTTCTTTGCTTATAAGATGAGGAAGAAGGAAGTGGTGACGGAAGTGAGAAGTCTTTTCCACCATACAAGTGCCATACAATAGTTAGCTCTCGGAGAGAGTAGATTGTATTTGGATTAGGAAAGTGTTTAGGTCTTTTGAGTTGATTGACTTGTTCATCCTACAAAATTATTATGAATAAAAACTAATTTTATTTCAGTCCATATGTACACTACACAGTAACCTAACTTCATTTCAGAATTAAGAATTCAGAAGGAAAATGATTCTTTAATGAATGTACTTGCAGTGTACAACCCTCACCATATGATGGAAAACCTTCATAATTTTTATTGACAGAAAAAAATTGCAATAAAATAGTTCAACTATTTGCCTACAAAAATGCCTTCAATTTTGTTTTCTTATTGTCTTGCCTAAATTTTAAAAGCTGGCAATAATTCAATTTGGAAACTAACACTTCTAGTTTTCAGAGACAAACACATACAAACGAAGTACTGTAACACTATGTGGTGAGGGTTAACCTTTTCTTCACAGCAACTACATGCCAAAGGTTCTGTTATTATCATCATTTGAAATGTAAAACTTATGTTCACAACATAAAGCAGTGATATCATCACATGATGTGGGTAAAAACAAATAAATGGGTAGTACACAAAACAAGAATGTATGTATAAGTTATTGACCACTCACGAGTACTGTATGCTAAATATTGTACTGTGACGACACAAACACTTCAAGGACTGCAAGCTGGAGAACGCTGGTGACGTCACAGCACAATATTTGGCATACAGCACTCATGATTGGTCAATAACATGTTTGTAGCATAACAACTGTTGCCATAGTTATGATAAAGTTGCTGTGATGCATTATTATCATTGTTTAAACCACTGGGCGGTCCCTTTGAAGTTTTATGGTATCATGTCACAAATTTAAGTTACTGCAATTATACAATATGTATAGATTAAAAAGATCGTCAGAATCATTTTTTCGCACAAATTTGTTTATTTTGTTTACAAACCACTCAAGATTGTGCGGATTCTTCTTTGATAAGTGGACAACTTGTTTTTATACTTTCCTCTATCAATCTCTATCTACATCATTCTGAATTTCAGTAAAAATATTTTGTTCTCAAATACATGATGATTTTCATTGGTAAACAAGAGCAATATATTTGACAGTACATATAAAGTATAAGAGCAAATAGGAAATATATGTACCTTAATACTAAAGTAGTTTTCAATGACTGTAAACGTTTCACCTTCTTTGAGAAGACATTTTACAACAGGTTCTGAACCGGGTCCCTAAGACAAAACATATGCTGAGTTACCACTGATGTGTTAATGTGTTGATGTGTTGATGAACATAAAACATTAGACTATACTTTCAAGGAAATATGGAAAAGTAGCAAGCAAATACACATGTACATGTGTATGTCAAAGCAGACATAAGGGTAGTGTACTGGCAAGAGTACAGGCAAGTACAATGATAGTTACTATAATATTAGCTGAAAATAATTAGCTACCTAGTGTACTTTATTTAATCTTTGTGATATGTTGCCATTAGTAGATGGCACTCTTTCTATGCAATAACCTAGTGTTTACTCTAAAGGGTGGTACCAAAGCACTTCTCACCCTTTACTTTTAAAGTTTATGCTGTTTACTACTCTGTTGCTAAAATGTCATATAGCAGTGATGCACACCTCCACTCTTAATATTTATCCTGAAGGAAACACTGACAGGCCTTATGAAATGTACACATTCTTCTAATTAATATTCATAGGTGTAATGATTTCTAATATAATCAACATATAACTCTAATATACATGTACTTCTTATACCATACAAGATTATATAAACATAACGTTATATTCTGACTCCTTATAGGAAGTAACAACCATAACTTACCACTTTAGCAGTTGTAGGCGATGATAGAATGCAGTAATCATCTTCATCCAACTCCCACTCTTCAGTTAACTTGTTAGTTCTTTCAGTATTTTCTTTCATTGGAACATTTAATTTTTCTAATTTCTTGGTGCTTTGTGTGGATTGTGAAGGATTATTAATAAATTCTTCTCCCTCGGAATCAGAGCTAAAGATCAATGTAGTGACACGCTGTGTCTTACTTCTCTCCATTGGTTTTCCTCCTTCTTTACTTTCATACAACGAAGCTATTGTGTGTGTATATGTGTGCGTGTGTGTATATGTCAAAATATTAAACAAGCTAAGTATTCTCCACATACCCTCTAACAGGGCTGAGACAAACCAAAACCAGTTAATAAAGTACAGTGTTGATTATACTCTAAAGTACACATACATGTATAACAGGATATACATTGTAACAAGTCTAAGCTCCCTCCACAAAAGGCAGTGGAACCAACCAATGGGATTCATTTACAAAGCCGTTGTTATACTGTTGCTTAGCTACAGTGTTATTCGTTTTGTATTCCTGACCAGTGGGATATATTATAAACTCTAAAACCCTAAACTGTAAACCCCAACTACTTAAAACCCTACGGTTTGGTGAATTTGGGTCCTTAGACCCTACATCAATTGTGACTTCTGGATTTGCAAGTCCACATTTTCCACTTACTCATATACGTATGTATACTATCTTCCTGTTAGAGGTACAGGTAATGGGCTTATACTGTCCACTATACCCTCAACAACATATCCTAAGGACTGTCATATCCTCACCTACATGTACCTATATTCCCTGTTAGAGGTATGTAATCGGCTTATACTGTTCACTACACTCTCAAGCACATATCTTGAGAGCCTCTACCTACCTATATGCCTTGTTAGAGGTAGATAATGGGCATATACTGTCCACTATACCCTCAACCAAGAGCTATCATATTCTGTATGCAATCCTTTTGGGCATTTTGATCTCAAAATTTTCTTTCCAATTGTTTCTTTTGCCTTTTTTGGTAATGACTAATTCATGATTTGACAATTTTGAGGAGACAAAATTTCGTGGTATAAATTTACATTATTCAATTTTCCAGACATCTTAATCTACACTTACATGATTGTGTAATGTCACTTGTGGAAGACAGTGACATATTCAACATTTCTTTCCTTTCCACATTGTCTTCTAGTTCATCATCTATTGCTTCGCTAATTAGATCTCCAATCGTACTGGTAACCATAGTAGTGGAAGGAGGAGGAGGAAGAGGAGAAGAATGTTCTGATGAGTTTTCATTCTGTGGAAGAATATGACAATTACATACTGGAAGAAAGTATCAGTAGAAAACATTATAAAGAGATAAATACACAACACAATTAGATATCTGAGAACATGTGCTCTGTGCATGTGTTATAATTATTATGAAGGGTGTGACTGAATGAAAAATGGTGGACTTTTCTAAACTAATACTAAAAAAACACAGGAATTATGTGAACTGCATTAGCTTCTGCAAGGCATGCATACGTTCTTATAAGACTAATTTCGAGCTGACTGATGTGTTTATAAACTATTACAAAGTACTTTATTGCAAATTTTTTTGCATCAACAATTAATTGCTTATTTTCAGGTTACCATGGTGACAACACACTAGTTATAAGCATAACATTTGTTCCAGACAAGGCAATCCTCTTATACATGATATAAAATGATATTCTCGGTACATATTCCTCATCTAAGAGTTTGGGTGAGATTTATACTGTACTGATGAGATAATGTATGTAATATCAGGTCCTATATGAAATATATCAAATGCTCTCTTGAAAGTTTTAAAATGTCATAGCCTATTATTAGTGGTCGTTGCTGTTTTACTTTTCATATTGAATTTACAAATGCTTATATCTTTGTATATACATGTACATACCCTGAACTATATGACCTTTGCACTATTCACATGTGGAGTACATAAACTAACCACAGATAATACAGCATCTTTTTTCCTTTTCTTGAAATCACCATTTTCTGCTAGGTATAGAATGATATCTCTTAATAATGAACATGAGTCAATACACATCATGAAATGAAGCTCTGAGCCTGTACATTGAACATCAATGTCAGGTATTGAAGAGAAAAGCTGAGTGAAGGAAAAATATAATTATTAGTAGAGTATTATAACTATTATTATTAATTAACTATAAAATGTCATAACTTTAGTTTGGAATGAACAACAATCTTTTTTCTGTACCATATTCATATACTTATTCGTACTGTTCTTTTGTCAAATTTCTTCATATTGAGTTACAGTATAATTATGTATTAACCTTATGACATTAAACTATACACAATATTACATATAAGTCAACACATCCTAATTTTGAGGTGAATGTGAAAGTGAACAGACTTTAGTTCATGTGATTAGCAAGAAACCAATTAAAATTAGCCTGACTTGACGTGTATATATTAATGTGTTAAAATGTCTTAGTTATGTAATACACTGTATATATATATGTGTGTGTGTGTATATATATATGTCCTCGTACATTTAAAAAGTTTTAACTATTAAAATAATAATTTATAATTTATATACCTGACAAGCTTCATCAGTAACTCCTGACTTGTTACACAGCCTCAATTCCAAATGAAAGACTCCCATTTCCATTACACAAACAAAATCTGTATGACAATATGAATTATTAATAACTAACTGATTTTACACATATTATTATAATTATCATGGGCGAGTTAATTGTTGAAGGTATACTATAATATTTTCATCCTTACCTTTTCTTAACTGTATGCTTTTATGTTGTCTGTCTGATAGGAAAAGTGAGAGTTGGTCTAAATGAAGATGAGTCACCAACAGAGGAGATCCTGTTACTAGGGTACTAGAGATACTCATGGAGTCAAATGTCAACACAGTTTGAGAGGAGAGATAAAGAGGCCTACATAGTGAAATACAAACATGCATTCATTTAATTTTAATTCAACGTATTAATGGGAAGAAATGGTAAAAGAAATCAATCAAAGTTATGCACACTAGCTTGTTATATTTCTTTTAGGTATAAACATTAGACAAATGGGAAAACCAGGTTTAACACATACACACACTGTCACACATACACTCATACAGGCACATTTGTATTTATACACACCTGTACTCTACTGCAGAATGTTGTGCATGAGCATGGAGTTCAGTAATAACAGTAGGTGCTTCATATCCTGGTACGATATCATTCCTCAGAGCATACATTGTCCCAATCTATGAAGGAAGTGTTTAAATGGAAAAGCATTTCATCAAAATTATTACTTGTACTTCACAAGTCACTGATTTTCTTATGCATGGTCACATATAATTATCTAGTCATGGATGTAAAGCCACAACCCCTTTTTTGAAATAATTTCTTACTATTTGGCCAGTTGGTACAACAAGTCAACTAAATTTGGTATTTAGGTGAAGCAATAGTTGCTCTTCCTGGATATCCTGGATACCTATTTCCCTTTAGCAAATGCCAGCATTTAAACAACCATCAATTTCGATGAAATTATTTTATCCCAAGTGACTGATTCATTAAAACACTCAATATCAAAAGGTACATGTATGTGTTTTACTAAAGATTTCAACACATCACTTGTAACTGAAATATATGAGAAGATATTTATTCCTTAGACCATCCCTACATACATATAGAGTACAGATATTACTGTACTCTCTGATATCCATACTCACTTGTTGAATACAGTTGTATTCAGGAGACGTTGGTACAAAGTTAAACAGTGCATCGCTCAACTTCATTGCGAGTTTGTTTACCTTAAGAAATGTCAAGAAATGTTAATATTTGATTAAAGGTATAGTATATAGCTATTGTATTCATTGATGCACAAATATACATATAACTAGGTAGTGACTTTGTGTTGCAAGCACAGATAGTATTCAATTATATAATTATTTCTAATTACTACTGTTATATTATACTACTGTCTCTATTATCACTACTATAACTAAGGTTGGGTGACACTGACATTTATTTGATGCAAATATTGCATGAAGTAAATATTTTGGTAATTATTAAATACAATTATGTATCCTTATTGTGCGAACCAGCCTCTCCCCTTTTTGACAATCAGATGACGGGGAGAATCTTTTTCACCAGACTTTACTACTGACACGTGTATGCATAGTAATACTTACTCGTCTATTGGTATCTGTTTCCACTTTACTATCTAATGCTATAGTTAACATGGGTTCCTTTTCTCCATTCAACCATTGTCCTCTTTCACCTTCCACTCGACGCTCTTTAATCCATGGGCTTAAAATGCATGTTAAGTGTTCATTCAAGTAGGAGTGGTCTGATAACAGAAGGGATGGATTGACTAAACCAGCTTGTTGAGTAGAACCACAGTGTTTAACATTGAGTTCCTCAACCTGTAAAATAATTCAATGTAACAAATGGTGTGATTAAAGGCTGAACTATGGACAGGTGGACAGACAATTGGATAGAGAACTGTCTCTCTATAGACACCCACACATTGGGTTTCAAATACTAAATAAATGTACCATATACACACACACACACACACACAGAAAATCCAATACAATCATGTCACTAAAATAATAGTACTACATACAGAAGGGAGATTGTGGGAATACAATACAACCAATAATATCCAATTCATATGTAACATCTCAGTGTACATCAACTTTAATTCCCACTGTACCTGGTACCATTAGACAATTCTGGACATTTGTGTATGGATGTGAGCTCAATACGTGAATTGGAATATTAAACAGGCTTACACTCACCTTACAGCATACTTGATTTCGACCATTTTCCCCCTTATAATTCATAGCTGTACAAACATGTCCTCCTCTAAATTCAACAGTTAGTATTCCTGTATCACAAGAATGTGAACTTGATAAAGACTGAGACCTACGTGGACTAAGATCAAGTAGACGAGAGTCAGTAGTAACTTCTTGATCTTCTTTGGTCAAGGGAGAAGTAGGAGGACACAAAAGTGTTGTAACTGCTTCAGTCTGTGTGAAAGATAGTGCATCAGAAATATAATTGAAACTAAAACTTGTTCATGTTCACAACTTTAGTTTAGAATTACAAACAGTATTTTTGATATTCATCATTTTCATATAATCATCCTTCCTGTTCTTTTTTTGTGTACATGTACATGCATGTCAAATTTCAATCCATCGCTGCATTATTGAGTTACAGTAAAATAACCTTATGATATTACACTATACATTATAATACATATAAAGTCATCACATTCTTATTTTGATGTCATCATGAATATTAACAGACTTCAGACATTTCTGAATTATTTTAAAACGTTTTTTCACCTTTACTGGCAATATCATTGATATTGCTCCTTTCTCAACTGACAACGAGAGAGTTAAAAGAGTGGGACTAAGAACAACATCTGGACTAAGTGATTTTGGAGAGTGCAAAGGGAACTGTTCTGTATAATCATCTTCTTCAGAATCCTCTGAAAAAAAAACCACAAAAAGAAGTAAAATAATATCATGAATGGAATTTAATAACAAAAACAGAAAATGGAATTATTAAATGATGTTACATGTATTTATGTTTCACAATAGTGACCACTTTTAGTTGTAGTTATAGTATGCCTGGTTCTCAAACTTTTAGTTTAGTAATTAACTAAAAGCTTACTAAAAGGGTTTTAGTTTTAGTTGGCCAATTTTAGTTAGTTATAATTATTACAATAGACTTAGTCTACAATTTAGCTATAGTTAAATTAACTAAAAGTCACAATGTCTTACTAAAAGGGTTTTAAGTTATACATGTGGTTATAGTTAACTAAAAAAACACTACTACTGAAGTTAAAAGGAACAAATATTAAAGAGACACTATTACTGCAATAGTATCTCTTTAATATTCCTTTTTATGGATATAGTTAATTAGTGTTTACGGCACACTGATTAGCTAATGATACATAGATTAGAATAATTTATATATAATAACAAAAGTAATGTCTGTTCATATTCACAATGACTTCAAAATTAGTATGTGATGATTTTATATGTACTATAGTGTATAGTTTAATGTCATAAGGTTAATACATGATTATACTGTAACTCAATAATGAAGTGCGGATTAAAGCTTGATGTAGACATAAAAGAACGGAAAGGATAATTATGTCAGTAAAAAGATTGTTGGTGATTCCAAACTAAAGTTATGAACATTTTTCTGAGTTCATGGTGAATGTGAATGACAAGAACACAAATAGTAATAGTGGATTACCTCTTAAAACAGATTTACACAATCTGAACTTGTCATTTCTAGGGACAGCTGGCTGTAAAATATCCACACTACTGTAAAACATACTCGTGGCATTTGCCCTCTCTACAGAAGCAGGAGTAGCTGGTTGCCATAGAGCTAAATCGGTTGCAAACCGGTTATACAAGGTCTCCAAGAAATGTTTGCCAGGGATGTGCAAAGTGAGAGATGGGAGAGATAAAGAGAAGGAGTATTGTGAAGTGGCAGTGATGTAGGACTCATATTGCCTCATTTCTTCTTCTGTTGCTGGAAGTACTAATTGTTCTGAAGACTCAGTACTTGTGTTAACCTGCATATATGTACATGTATATTTGTGATATATAAATTTTTATGGCCCTGCAGGACCATCCCTATTATTGCTTTCCAACTATAAATATGTATGTTTTGTTATATACATGTACATGTACATGTTGTATACGTAGTTAGGGTGGTGTTTTTCTGAACAGCGTTACCTTTTCAGGACCAGAAAACATGACTCTCTTCTGAGAGAAAGGAGAACGTTTAGTAACAGGTACCTCTATCTTAAACTCTTCTCCCAACTCATCATCATTCATATCTTCATCAACTGCATATTGATGTTCTAACTGGTCCAATGGACTATCTTCAAATCTTTGATATGTGAATCGAATGCTGAATAAGTGATAACAAATGGGAATTCAATTACACTTTTAATAAGCAAATTTATAATGACACCATGACCACAGAAAAATGTTCATAACTTCAGTGTTGAATGACCAACAATACATTCTCCAGTTTCACTTTCCAGTTTTTTATGGCCCGTATGATTGCTTTCCCACGGGTTCGATGTATGTTTATATATATATGTTTGTGGCCACTTACGTGAGTATGCGTTGTATATGTAGTTAAGGAAGTTACGTCATTCTGGGGGGCTTGGTCAAATTAATGGGCGTGGCAAGTAAAATAACGTGCGCTCAATCTCTACAGACCAGCAGAAAGATGGAAGTTAGCCATGAGTACTGAATGCTGAACACCACAAAGCAGTCATAGGGATACTTTTTTTCTCTATATTTCTTGTTTTTTATGTACATGTAAATTCATTGCTTGATTATTGAGTTATAGTATAATCATGTATTAAGCTTATAGCATTAAGCAATACACTATAGTACATATCAAGTCATTTCAACTTAATTTTGAGGTCACTGTGAATATGTACAGACTTTAGTAACAAATGATTACATACACATGTACCTTGGCATTCCAAGTACATTTTGAGGACGATCATCATCTCCAACAACTAGAAACAACTCTCTGTTCTCTATAGTACCATCCATACTAAGATAAACTGTGAAGTGTGTGAGTATAAATGAGTGGTATAATATTATATAGTGAGATAATAAACATGTACTATCTCAGAGTGAATCCCAACAAGCACAATCTTTTCATGGTTAGCTACAATTTATCACTAATATCCCGCTGGTTTGTTCCAGTTGGTTTGGCAGTGCTACAACTTAACTCAAACAACCACACGTGGACTCAAAACATTAATCATGTCCAAATGTGCCATCACCTTGTCTTCAGGGTTTAGATTTTATGGTTAGAGATTTAGAGTATAATATAGTTAGTGTTTATACACTGTTGTGGTTATCATATCACTGTACTTTGAATGGATGCACTCAAAAAATTTGAAATGTAAAAACATTTTTCTAGTAATTATTTTCAGCATGACTGTTGTACCTTTTGCTGTTCTAAACTGTGTAGTTGAAGATACATTTTTCTGTGAAGATAAAGGAAGCAACGAGAGAGAAGAGAAACAAAGATCACTAAAATCAACATTTAGAATTTCATTGCGTAATGGAGGACGGTACCATGGAGGACGAATTGACTCACTTAGATCAGCGACAGGGAATCTAAATCATATAATAGGAGAAGATTATGAATATACAAACAGATGGATCAAGAGAATGATGAATGAAATGTCACTTCAATATTTCTTCATTATCGAGTTACAGTTTTTGTGTTTGTCAGATATCAGTTCAATAATACTTCATTATTGAGTTATAGTATAATCATGTATAAAGCTTATGATATTAAACTATAGTACAAAGTCATCACAGTCCATATAACTTTGTCATGACTTTGTATCACATTTTCCTGATAATTAGATTATCCGATAATTAGATTATCCACACAGTCACAAATGCTATACTCCAAACAGACATCCCATCATCAAATCTGTTTTCATGGGAATTTTAGTACATAAGTACAATTGTGTATATGAAATTTTTTTCAATATGCAAACCTTTTTGGTTTACAATGTGAGAATTGTCTGTGGTTTACTGTATGAAGTGTCAATGTCAACTGACAGGTGGATAAATTGAATCGGTTCATGAAGAGAGTGTGTAATTTGATTACACTGGACACTATCAAGCTGTGATGACTTTACATGAACTATGGTGTATAGTTTAATGTCATATGCTTGTAGAAACTCAGTAATGAAGTATTATTGAATTAACATGTTTCTGATGTCAGGGCAACAATTCCAATGACCTTCATTTATTTGACACTAAAATGTATAGAGATATAGAATCTAGATATACTCCAACTTCACAATAAGGTCATAAGAACACCAAGCTGGCATAAAGGAATATTAATTTAATCTGTAATACTCCAACTTCACAAGAACACCAGAGTGACATAAAAAAGTATTTATTTGCAATACTCCAATCCAACCCAACTCAACACAGAGACCCTGGAGTACATCTATCTAAACATTACTTGAATTAGACATGTACATCTTTAAACAGATTGTGATGTCATTACTGATACTGGCATTATACATGTAACTCTACCATTCACAACATGTTTGTTATTTGTTAGTTACTGTGGCTGCCTCTTCCTTTTATCTACATTGTATTATGAGTATTCATAAATTATAATATGTCTACTCCATTCTTTTTTCCCTTGTAACTCTATATTCATCTTTCACTAAGTCACTCAATGATCATGTTTTGTAAGTATGAATTAAATATTATTAATATCTATTTTACTATCTATAAATTAATAATACTATAATTACATACAATCACAAAATCAATAGTAAGAAACATATATACATGTATAATATACCTTAGCGATAAATTCAAAGCATTGGTATTCACTGTTAGTGAGAGCCTGTGCATATTTTCAGAAGAGTCTCCACTTGACATGGCATGACTGAACAATACTTGAGAATGTAATCTCTTCTAAATAATGGAATGAATACACACTGGCTGTAAATACTCATTATATAGATACATGTATTTACAAAACTGTACTATAGCGAGAGAGAGAGAGAGAGAGAGAGAGAGAGAGAGAGAGAGAGAGAGCAAGAGCATATGCTACCATGGCAACAGTTTGATGTGGTTAGGCCTATATTATTGGACCTGCAAGTGTACACAATATATTGTTTATAGTATGGTTGGCAGGTCTCTATCTGATTTATCAGACCCCTAGCCTTGGTTTGGATGTTTCTAGTTTCATAGCAGCCATTGGCTTTGCCTCAGCAACTAGACACAGCCTCAACGTTGGCAGGTCTGATAAATCAGATGGAGCACTACCAACCATACTATAAATATTACATAATATATATAATCACATATCAAAAGTCAAAAGTATTTAAGTTCACCTTATGTATAATTACATGTACATTATACCTTTAAACCATGAATTCCAGTATTAACACTAGGATAGTAGAGAGGTTGACCTACATCTTGATCTTTAACTAGTGTGGAATGATGATGCAATGAGTAAGGATGAATAAGAGTATGGAGACGATTGAAGAGTGTGACATCAATATAGAGTTGAACCTGTGTCAGTGTAACTTGAAGATCATTTTGGGGCAGAGAGTCCTGTGGAGCCTATATACAGAAAATAATCAAACTTGTGCTATGTCAAAAATTATCACTAAATTGGCTAAAGAGATTTGACAGTGTTGCAAATTAGGATGATGATAAATGTATACTCATAATAGAATAGGCTAACATATGATTGAGTGTATAGTAATTGATGTTAGTCAAATCGACACCCAGTGTTCACAGAAACTGTTGAGAGATCTACAGACATAATGGTAAAATGCTATAAATTTGACCAGAATTTAACCTATTTTGATCAGACATGTACATGTATATTATCAGGTGTCTGGCGTCTTATCATGATCCCTGAACAGTCTAGAATAGTAAGTTTGATTAGAAATGAGCATATTTTAACCTATTTTGACCAGACATGGGGCATTATTGATGATATTGTCAGGTGTGTGGCTGTTATCATGAGTCTACAATAGTATGAAATGAGCATATTTTAACCTATTTTGATCAGACATGGGGCATTATTGATGATATTGTCAGGTGTGTGTCTGTTATCATGATCCCTGAACAGTCTACAATAGTAAGTTTGATTAGAAATGAGCATATTTTAACCTATTTTGATCAGACATGGGGCATTATTGATGATATTGTCAGGTGTGTGTCTGTTATCATGATCCCTGAACAGTCTACAATACATGTAGTATGAAATAAGCATATTTTAACCTATTTTGACCAGACATGGGACATTATTGATGATATTGTCAGGTGTGTGGCTGTTATCATGAGCTAATAATATAAAGACAGGCACTGATAATTAGTTAAGTAAGATAAGAAATTAATGATATACATGTAGTAAATAAATAGCGGTTAGAATGTAATTTTGTAAACCAAATGTATCACAGAGTTTACAAATGTTCTCAATTATGATTAGACGCTCATGTACTGAAGAAACTTATAAGATGTATATTGAATACCTTAGAATGGTCGAAGGAGGAAGAGAGTCTGGAAGAGAATTTAATTCTCAAACATGGTTCAGGATGCTTAGAATCTTCTAGAAACTGAACCAGCTGTATGTATGTAGAATTAAAAAAATATCAAATTATTGATAGTATTATAATACAATATTAAAATTAATTTTTACTAAGAAAACAAGCATTTTGGGTAAGTAAGCTTTCTGTTGTTTAAAATACTGTTTCTGGAATAATAGGTATGGCATATAAAAATTTCTGTGTGTGATGAGAAATAGTGACTTCAAGACACATATGAAACTTCTATAATAATGATGAGATACAAGTATATCATACAGTCTACCTACACTGGTCAGTACTGGTCGGAAATAACCCCCAATCAGCATGAATTAACCATTACTCAGATGAATTAACCACCTCTCAAATAGTACATATATAGGCTACTGAGACAGAATTAAGTATAAAACTGGATAAACAGTGCTAAATGCAATGTAAACTCCAACCACCACTCTAAATATCCTGGGCAGAACATTGATCATACATGTCTGTGAATACAAACCTCAGTACCATAATATATATTAAATATCATATTATGAAGTAGTATAAGGCTAGTTCACATATTGATGTAAAGGCAGTGTATTAGAATGCGTTTCTGTTTAATTATTCATGTCATAAGCACTAGTTGCTAAAATCTAAAGGTCTGACAGTAAGTAAGACAACTATAGCAACGCAGAGATAGAAATTGAGACTCAAGATTCTAGACGTCATCTCGTTGTGTAAAACTCAATGCAAGGGCTGTGTCATTACAGAATTTTTGATACGTTTTGAAGCATGAGGCAAATTGAATCAAAAATGGTTAGTGTGTGCACCATTGGGAATACATCTTGAGCCAACTAACTAAGAGTTAATACTACTAGTGACAATATAATCATAACTAACAGGGCCACTGGCCCAAAGAGAGAACTGTGCAGTGCCAAATAAGAAGCTCAGTGGGCCAATGGTGCATCATATAAGCTTATCAAAAACAGTGTCATTATGTGTGCCAAACATTAGCTGGCTTACAGGTTGAACAGAAACTGGAGAAATATGAGGAAGATTTGCTTCATTGTGGTAGAGCCACTCCCACACTTCAGCAGATGCTACAGTAAAATTAAGATCTGATATAGATCCTTCTGTAGTTACTTCTGCTCTGACAGTTGAGAACCAGAGACTACACAAATAAACACAAATAAACACAATAAATATCATGTATATACACTAAGTCATATAACATGTATAATCATAATAATAATAATTACTTAATTACATGATTAATATTGATTCTTTTTTTGTTGTTGATATGGCCCAACGAAGTTATTTCTAAAGAAGCTTGTGAAACCCAACACCTAGTTGACACATGGTTCATACAGGATTGTACTAGTCTGGAGCTGAATGATCTCTTATTTATTCTATATGTGTTATATTCTAAAGCTATATAAATCTGTAAATATGTACAGTTTTTGGATTATTTTCAAATTCAAATTCTCACAGTTGTTTTTTTTTTTAAGGAATGAGGGATGATCCCAGGTCCTCCCCCCCTCTTTGCTGTATGAAATCAGTTTTTCATTTTAAAGGTTCTTTTATATTTTTATAGCCTTTCAGGCAAGAAGCTATCCTAATTGCTAGAAGTACATGTTGGCCTATCAAAATTGCACTGCTTATCTTGCTTATATTTGTGAATGCATACTGCAAGAGAAACACAACTAGAAGGCAGAGAAGAAAGGGAGAATGAGAACTCAGAATTTAGAAGTAAATAGTTAAAAGGTTCTCCCTAAGAACTACGTATTAATATTACTTTCTTCCTGCTGGACCTTTCGGTTTTCTAAAAATTGACCAAAAAGCTGGAACTTACAACAAATGATCTGCTGGTAGTACTTTCCCCAATTGGTCTCGACAACTCTGTACTTCCCTTCGACCAACTCTTCCTTTCAATATATTCTCAACACAATCAAAATACTTATATGGGTCCAATCCACCCTCATCAAGACTGCAGTACTCTGGACTAGAACTCAAACTATCTGGATCAGTATTGGACCCAGTCTTAGTTTCTTGTTTATCATAACTTTTTCCAGTAGGATTGTTCATATATGTATGCACAGGATTGGACTCCAGTATTGCACATGTTAAACCACTAAGAGAACATGAATACTTGCAAACTACTTCTTCGTTACTTATGACTGTTTGTGTTTGTGGAGCATGAGCGAATGAGCTCCTAGATCTGTGCACACCTTTTATAGGAGAGAAAGGAGAGGATGAAGGAGACAGCTGCTGTAATCCAACTCCATCACCTAACTGAATGTTAGCCATATCTGGATTATTACGACACTTAGCACCTTTTGTTAATCGACCACTTGGTGGATGTGGTGGTTCCAGGCCTCTGGAAGATTCATCAGTTGTATTAAGATCAAAAGAATAAAACAAGTCACTGCTATTACTCTGTACACTGTCAGACATAAGTTTTCTTGAAGAGATATCCCACGGATCAAGTTGTAAGATCTCTTCTTCAACTTTCTTCTTGTTTCTTTCAAAATCTATGTGATGTACAAGTTGTTTCTCAATTGTTTTCATGTCTTGTTGAGGTATAGGTCTATTGTAACCTGGATTTACAGGAACATGTGGTTGAGTGGAGGGAATGCCCTGTTGAACTGAGTAAATGGAATGGTTGTAAATGTTCATAAGTAAAATAATAATGTTATATTTATATAGTATGGTATGGTATAAGGATAATGGTGGTTTCTTCATATATAAGTAATAGTTAGAACACACTTTACCATGATTACGTGTTTTAATGTAGCACGAGGGTGGGTCAATAAAGGTTGAGTTTACATAATGCACGAGCCGAAGGCGAGTGCGTTATGTAAACAAGACCTTTATTGACCGCCCTGTAGATCTTTATATTTAATATTTTAATTATTACACTCTCATCTATAAAAACACATTCACACAAACCATTGCTAATGATTCCTGAAATCAACTCAGTTAGTGAATGGACCTGTTGTGGATACAGTAGTAAGTGTAGAGTACCCAGTACGACATCAACATCAAGTTTAGGTCCTGAGATATTCTCACACTGTTTGATCTTTACTTTTACATTAACTTCTCCTCCGGCACTAACAATAGGTACTCCATTGTGATCACTATGCATAATATATGAATCTATACAAAGGAATTTTACATGATAAAACATAAAAGCCTTAAGTGTTAATGACACTGCAATGACAGTATACAAATATTTTATATGTATCATTAATGTGTTACTTCAATAAGTACAAATAGAACACAAACTGAAATTATAGACTTAGTTTCCCTGTTCTTTCTCCTCCTAATAGACAGCCTTAATAGTGTTTATGATATACATGTTATATTAGTAAAATGGCATTAGTATTTTGCTTGTGGTATTGTTGATATTGATATTCTAAATAAGGTTGTAATATGATTAATTGTGACATAAATAATTACGATAATTATGGCTCAATCAATAACTTGGTATGTTTAATACATTATTATATATACTGACACACTAGTCAACAAAACATGAGTTTAATGTAATTTACACACACGTCTATACTACATACTGACCCACAGTATCTGACATGTCTCGAGTACCCAGTTCCATTTTCAGTCCAGACATACAGAGTATCTTAGTAGCAAAATCAGTTGGCTTGGGAAGTGGGATACTATCTTCCAATTCTTCGTCCTTATCTTCTTTTTCATTCACTTCCGTATTTGCCATCTCATCAAAAAATTTAATCCTGCAGTAAAAACATGAGTATTCTCCATTGATTTTTAAAATACAATTGATCAAATATTTATATATCAGTGCTGTCTTAGTACACAAAATTCTTAATTTAGGCTAAAGTACTCCTTCATAAACCATATGATATTTTGTTTTGTTTCATTTCACATATACATGTACATGTATATTCTAATTCACCTGTCTATTTTAAAACTGAGTTCGTTTTCTTTGCTTCCATTTTTAGACTGATGACATACACTAACTGTAGTGTTCAGCAGTGTAATCTGAACCCTCAACAATACTGTATATATTAAAAGATAATTAATTAGTGTTGTTTTAGTTAACTGTAACTATAACTTTTAGTAAGGCATCGCAATGTTTAATTAACTAAAACTTAATTAAAAGTCCAATAGCTACAAAAATGAAAAATGGTCAATAATGGGCACTTTTAGACCCTTTGTAATCGTAATATTATTTTAGCTAATCAACTATGATTGTAACTAAAATTTGAGAAAACCATCATTCTGTAACTATAACTAAGAAATGGTCTTATTATCATACTAAAACAACATGTTTATGTCACATAGCTATATGAAATTTGAGTTATTGCTTGTTTAACAATTTAGCAAACATCAAAAACATAGCTTTCTCCATAATTGTTTTAAGATGCCATCTTCATTTTAATATAAGGTCGCTATATCCTTCTCAAAAGGCCTAATAATCACTTTATATGCTCTGAGGACAAAGTTACAAAAACATTTCCATACTCAAAGTTTGTATTGTAAATTATTCTACACGCTAATACCATGGTGTGCTAACTAACTGCACTATGAAACAACAGACATAATATTTAATGTAACATGCCTGTTTCAATAGCTTTAGCTAGAACCTCCATTCCTTCAAACCCACTGCCCTCGTCCAAATCTTCATCCTCTCCTGTAGCAGGTGGAGCTTTCAGTACTTCTTCAGCTAACTGACGACTAAAAAGAAGTACAATTACAACACAAACTACACAAAATAAGATGTACTTCCTTGTGCACTTTTATACAATCATTATTTAATGTTACATTCTTGTAATAATTATGAAAAAAGGAGATCTTCTGCTAGTACACTGTACATGTACTCTGCTTGATGTGATACATACAGTGATGTACTAATAATTGGAACTGTAATTGGTATCGGCTATTTCTGAAATATGTATTTATGTCCAACATTGCCATCAAAATCTCATGAATATCATTATGTGGTTCATTTAGGGTAGGGTTATGGTTCTCTTGTGGTTAGGGTTCAATCAGTATCAAAGTGATGTTAGTCTTTGATGGCAATCTTGGACATCACTCTTTATTGAAATCTCTATTTAGTGCATCATTGTAAGTAGGATGTACATTCTTTATAACGTACTATCACTGCAGATATTTTGATATGTTTCGACCCATGGGCCAAATTAGCTCAACACTGGTTAGTGTGTGTGCCATTGGGAAGACACCTTGAGTGAATTAACAAACAGTTAGTGATAATATAATCATGATTAACTGTGCCATCTCGTGCAAAGAGAGAATTGTGTGGTGCCAAATAAGAAGTTCTTTGGCTTATCACAAACTCTGTATCCAGGGGTGTGGAAATAGTGGGCGAATTGGCCGAACATTTCATCACTCTTGTCCTGCTCCCCATATACTTTGTATACAGCTCAGTTTCAATTTACCGGAGATTTATCGGACAACGTCCTGCATGACTGGCTGTTTCCACACCACTGTCTGTATCACAGTAATTACACCAATAGTCTACTAGCTAATTGCAAAAACAACCTTCACTTGCATTACAAACTAACACACCAAACAGTTTAGATGTACAACAATATGTAATACAACGTACCTTGTACTCATACTGAAGAATAATGAATCAGTCATAGACACTAATAGGAATAGAATCACAAATATAATATCATAATAAAAATGAAGTTGTCAGAATTTGTTTGTGATTGTTGGACTGGAATAGAGAAATGGAATACTTGACTTTAAAAGTCAAAATCAAGAACTTAGAAACAAATTATGTATTTACAATGCATGCAGTCAAGCAGATATGTGTTGTTAGGCATGTATGTCACAGTATGCTTATAATTATATGGAAAGAACATAGGCTTGTTTGTGTGATGTGTAAATCTAAAATAGCAAGCAGCAATCTTTGCGAATCTGATGACAATTGATGTAAACACAATATGAGACAGTTTTAATAATTTATACAAGTGTTTAACATTCTTTCAAGGGATGATACTGGACATACACTTTCACTAAACATCATATTGCTCCCCAAGAGCTGAATGATAGCGATATATTATTTGTGAAAAGGCAAAAGACTTGAAACGTTTCAAGCAGAATGAAGTACACTATGCACATAGATATGGTGTATTGCCTTCTCTGGTGTCAACAATCTTGCCACTCACCAGTTCTCTACTTCAAAAACAGTCTCTGGCAATCAAGAGGATATTGCTAGTAGTAAAAACACTCAACATCACAATTTATGTGTGTATTAACTCTTAGCTTATTTTTCAAATTACTTCCCATTTCCAACACTGGCGACTCTATTGCATATATTTTGGCCACCGTTCACTTTCTCTACCCCAAACTTGGCTCCTTTTCCGACATGGAGCACTACTTCTACAAACTTGCTTACCGGGACTCGAAAGTCCCCAAGCGCTTTGTAGGATTAAATCAAATGCAGTGCTCTCCCTCTTTTGACTGGAACTGGGGCAAGCAAAATGACCCCACTGCATGTTGGTATCAGCTACACCTACGATTTCAGGTTTTACAGCAAGGGAAATGCCTCAGGTACCCACCAGAGCGCGTGGGCGGGGTCACTGAAACCACAATTTGCGTGGGCGGTAAGGGGCTGCGCCCCCTTCGAATCCCCATCAACGGAGGGACACCCCCTTTAAAATTCCCCCCGTACTCGTTATTTAATCCAAAGGGCGGCCGAAAAAGCAGTAACGCTTTTAGCCATTTTCATGGGCTTGTGCCTGACATCAATTACAAGGATTTGGAGGGCTTTGTAATGCTAGGAACACACTCAGAACCACGTAGGGGTGAAACGTCACATATATGTGACATCAGTGTTCTAAGGGTTAAGACTACTTCTTTGTATTAGCAGAGATTTCAGATCATCACTTGCAATTGAAATGTATAGGCAGCTATTTTGTATATTATAAGCCTTAAAAAGGTAATTCTATTGTTCACACTTCAAATACAATCTGTTTAATATGATTTGAACACATAACATACCCACAATGAGTTGACACTGCTTCATTAGGTATTCATTATTTTGCAACAGTGCTGCAGTAAACACATCCACATGAATTTAGTGTCAACTCAATATGAATACACAACAACACAAGTGCTAGATGTTAACACTCAGCAGCACATTGTTTTTCAAATGACAGCTGGTTGAAAGTAACAATCACATACAAACTGGTTGAAAGATATAATGCTCATTATATATGCAATATGGACTTCTGTAATAAGGACATATTTGTCTGTCAGATATTCTAACATATAACTTTAAAAATATCATTTTGAATAAGCACACACTAATAGATAACTCTGAAAACTCACCTTGTCCTCCATAGCATGATTGTGATGGTGTTACAGTGACAGTGAGACCAGACACTTCCACTTTACAGCTGGATCTCATAAGTGATGACCATGGAATTGAGACTGTTATTTGTCCTATGTAACCAGATACAACTTGAATTGGGGCACTGACCTCTTCCAAAGCTTCATTAATAGTCTGTAACAACAATACATACATATTATATGAATGTAAGTTGTGTACTTTATGAATAATTAAGTATCTGTATGTACACTTTCAACATTAACTACTTGGAGAATTCAAACTACTGACTAGTGAACTATTATATTTGTGAATGCTCAGAGTATGATGGTAGAAATTATGCTGAATTGAATAAGATTCAACCTTATTTCTCACCCACGATAATGGTAAAAACTTTAACGTGCATAGATGTCATGAACTCATGCTATACAATATATTCACTACAAAACACCTCTATATTATATTATAAACTGAGTTTTGCAATAAAGATTTTGGTTTTATACTAAATGAAGGAATTGAGAATAAAATAATATCTACCATCCTCGACACTATACCTAGTTATGATCAACACAGACTGAAGGGTTTATTCAATGTTCTGACCACATCTGACATTGCCAGACAATTTGCGTATTGACAAAAGGGTATTAGTATTTATAGTTACAATTTAATACACATGAAATGGTACCTACATACCTCCACATTAAGAGGAATATTGCCAACAGATCCAGTACCATTATAGAGATCTATTGTCAAATCTTCCAAGCTTATCTTTCCTTCTAAGTACTGCCCCAAGTAATGGTGAAGGAGATACCTACAGGCCCGTCTTTTGAGAAATTCAGGAATAAAGAAAGGCCAAGGCATCTTACACCGATCAAAAACAAAAAAAAAATGTTATGGGAGGGGCCAGGGAAAGGACGTACACGTAATGTAAAAAAAATAAGCACATCTCGGATCGCATATCGGCGTACGTGCGCGTACGTACCAGAGTGGGAGGGGCTGCAATGCGATGTCGCATCGAAATACACCAGATGTGACATCATTGACATGTGATTATTTCCAGTTTGGATGAATCTTTATTAAAAACTGGTAACTTACCAGATTACTAATAATCTGGTAAGTTACCAGTACGAACAGAAGAGGGTGCACAGAAATAAATATGGCTGTAATAAGAGCATCAATATGGTGATGAAACACAGAGTCACTCTCAGTAAGTATAATTTTTGTCGGATAAAGTATATATATATATATAATTATAATAAATATTTAGGATAGTATTGTACATAATTATGCATGCTATTCAAGCATACCAGAAGTACTCAATTCTTAGATTCCAAGCTTCAATGTACCTAAATCAAGTACTACACGTATTCTGAAAATGAGACCGATTCTAAACTTCCACATCCCTATTTTGGGCAAACTGACACTTTAGATGACAACAGGGTGTATTGTATGTTTTGTATTGTAGTAAAATGTTAGTAATTAAGTTATCAGAGTCCTCAAGCTCACACTTTATTGTTACTAGTAAATCCATGCATGGAATATCATTGTACAAACTCAATAACTGATTGCTAGCAAGACTATGTGCATGCATGACCATGTATTTGTGTGCATATGTGCAGTTCACAAGTACTCATTTAGTTCTAATTTCCACTGATACCCAATTTCATAAATACTTAACATTGAACTGAGTACAAATGTTTGGTATCACCCATCACTATTAACTGGATGTGAATAATGCACTGGTATGTATGATTACACAGGAATGTTTCATCATCACATGAACATATAAAAGTTCATCAATGGGATTCTGATTGTTTTAAAGCACTACTGTTATGTTGCATATATGGTTATGGCATGGTAAATCAAGTTTGTTCTCAAGAAAATTCATTACCAAAAAGTGGTATATAAAGTGAAAAGATAACATGCTGGTTTACTAATAATCTGGTAAGTTACCAGTTTTTAAAACCTGTTTTAATTTGGTTAGTATCCTAAGCCTGAAATAATAAAGGCAGACTAGTGGTTAGACAAAGAAGACACCTGTGTAGTTAGTTACTTGAGTGACTTCATATAACTGTATGTAACAGTGTTTATAGAAAGTTTGGGTCTGGATTGGTACTAAGAACTGTTCGCAATATTGTTTTACATATGTTGGTTTCCATAGTAACAATGCATTTACTATTTACCATTACAATCTAACAATCTAATCCACTTTCAAACCACCTGTGGTGATTAGAGATTTATTACACACAGATTAGAGTGTCCTCCTATATAGAGAGGTTTGTACATGGTTTTATGGCTTCAACTTGCAATTGGTACTGGGTTGGCTTTGCCTCCAAGTTTGGAAAGGGTGTAGTTTTAAGTTATTCTGGAGTTTTTTTTCTCTATTGGGAGAAATGGTTGGCTATGTCTAGTATAATGTCTTCACATGGAAGTAACAAGAAGATGTCAGTTTGATAGTCTAGCGTGTGTGCTGCATTGTTTTTCCTCAACCTTGTGAAAAGGTTTGAAGGCTTTCAAAGACCCGTCCATGATTACCTTAAAGATCTTAGTAATTTGTATTTGTAACTACTTATAATTATTATTGGGATTATTCCCAGAATGTCTAATAGAGTGCTAATTGCTCAAAAGATAATAGAAAATGATGTAATGCTTAAACACATCATCATAACAGAGAAAATGAAATCCTACAGCAGAAAAATGGTTCAAATCATCCTTAAGATGTGGTAGACGTTGAATTGGAGAGAGTAAAAGCGTGTGCTATATCAGCAATTGTTAATCAATTGAACATTTTGGGATTAGACCCATCTGTATCACCTAATTATTGCACATTAAATAGTATATTTATCATCATTACTATGATGGGTTCATACTTGTATTAGCATTTGTGTGTCCTTTGCTTTTACATAAGAAAAAATTGATAGATTCATTTAAATATTTTAACTCTGATTTTGGATTTTCTGAAGATGGTGTCAGCCTTGATCTTGGAGTTGTTAACACCTTTCAAGGCATTCTGTCATATCTAGAGAGAGAGAGAGAGATCTAATCTGACAATACAGACGTGAAAACGATTACTTTCCAATTTTTTACTAATAGGTAATGCATGATGTATTATGTATCAGAGAAGAATTCTGTACATAGAGATCTTGCAGCGAGAAACTACATGTAAGATAACTCCTGTTAATTAAAGTTACATTACTATTATTATTAGTATTTTGTGTAGTGGAACATAGCTGAATTTGTACTGTCTGAAGACATCTAGTACTTGGATGTCATCGGAGATTATTAATGATGGCTTCTATAATGAGAAAACAGATATGGTTGGCGATGACAATGATCCAGTCAGATGTACCAGTTCTCTTTCAGTGGTCGTATCACTTATACCATGATAGAGTCGTATGTTGGAAAGTTTTCAGTCTTGGCAGGATCCTAGTCTCAGTTCAAGTGAAGTGGTTCAACTTCTTGGTACTGGAGAAATACACAGCAAGCCCAAAAATTCTGTATGTTCTCAGAAAATGTTAGTTTATTTGAACTATGATTCTATCATTTCATAGATGCAATCAATTTTTTACTCCAGATGAAAGACCTTGCTTCACAAACATATTTGAGATTTTGAGTCATGGATGTTTATAGAACCATTAGCCTGACTACATGGATTTTACTCAGTTTTATGTCAGTTGAAAATCTTAAACTGATTTCTGATCAATTTCATTTTTTATATTCTATATATATATACGTAATTATAAATTTTCGATTTTTTTTTTCAAGCAAATATATATTATAATTATATGCTATTTTTAAATACTATTCAGCGCTCCATTATTTCTGTAGATCATTTATTATATGTATATATATATAATTACATATGTTTGTTTTAAACTATGATACTGTATATCGATTAGTTATGACACATGTAGATATTGGTTATGATAATTATACGAATATTGAATAACCGTTAAAATTTAAAATAGTCACGTGTTTTATAAGTTAAGGTTGTAGTCTTTTCCGTGGGCGGATGCTACTCCAATCAGTTTCTAGTCTTGCAAGCTTCTTGCTGCATACAATCTGGTTCCATTCTGTATTTTTTGGAAGCCACACCCACCCGGGGGTATAATTATTGGGCCTAAATGTTTTGACTGATAGTTTATTTTCAGAAACAAAGCTAAGCACGGCCCACGGGTGGTGGAGGGGGCGGTGGGTGGGAAACAATGGCGGGTAACTGTAGTTGCTCTCTGAGAAAGATCGGAGTTTGATAGTGCCTAGAAAGGTAGATTTTATGGTTTCAGTGGAAAGCTACAGAATTCAGCTTTCTTCAGCCTCTTGTAACTATAAAAGTAAAATGAATTTCCAGAAAACGGCTCTATTTGTTTTCTCTAAATGCATTGTACTTGGTGCACGCCATGATTGGTGGGCGTGGCTTTCTCCGTTTTGTACTTATTAAGATGGCAAAAATGGACATTTTATATATGTTTTATCAATTCCAGGACCCTATAAAGGTGATTAGAAGATATGAAGGTTGCCATTACACCAGGTTAGAGTCATATTATATAATATTCTATTTTGAAACTGATTGGAGTCGCATCCGCCCACTCCCTAGTACCACCTTAACAGTTAAACTTAGCAGTATCATTAATTAAGAAAGTTAACATATTAAGGTTGTAGTCTTTTCCGTGGGCGGATGCTACTCCAATCAGTTTCTAGTCTTGCAAGCTTCTTGCTGCATACAATCTGGTTCCATTCTGTATTTTTTGGAAGCCACACCCACCCGGGGGTATAATTATTGGGCCTAAATGTTTTGACTGATAGTTTATTTTCAGAAACAAAGCTAAACACGGCCCACGGGTGGTGGAGGGGGCGGTGGGTGGGAAACAATGGCGGGTAACTGTAGTTGCTCTCTGAGAAAGATCGGAGTTTGATAGTGCCTAGAAAGGTAGATTTTATGGTTTCAGTGGAAAGCTACAGAATTCAGCTTTCTTCAGCCTCTTGTAACTATAAAAGTAAAATGAATTTCCAGAAAACGGCTCTATTTGTTTTCTCTAAATGCATTGTACTTGGTGCACGCCATGATTGGTGGGCGTGGCTTTCTCCGTTTTGTACTTATTAAGATGGCAAAAATGGACATTTTATATATGTTTTATCAATTCCAGGACCCTATAAAGGTGATTAGAAGATATGAAGGTTGCCATTACACCAGGTTAGAGTCATATTATATAATATTCTATTTTGAAACTGATTGGAGTCGCATCCGCCCACTCCCTAGTACCACCTTAAATCAAGTATACTTACTATCTATGGTAATAAAGTTACCATCCTGCTATTATGAGTAGTATTTCTTTTACTCTCAATGGAGAAAAGGTTGAGGTTACAGACGTCAGTCCATCGCTTACCCTGATAGAATGGCTGAGATCTCAAGGTCTAACTGGTACCAAGAAAATGTGTGGTGAAGGTGGCTGTGGATGCTGTGTAGTTAGTGCCACTATGAAAAACCCATTGACACAGAAACTATCCACCATTGCAATCAATTCGGTAAGACGTGTAGAGAACATACTTTTAGAAAATTAAGTGTCATGGATATCAAAAGGGGAAGAAGGATTGCAATCAGACATGGGATATAATAGGATTTATAGTTATTTAAAACTGAGGTGATAGTAATAGGTTGAAAAGTGATATATATACATGAACTTTTAAGCCAGTTGAGTGAGATTTAACAATGCTGGGAAAACATTTTTGCCCACAGTGTTTTATACTTCCATCTTCAGAAATGATGTAGTAGTCACATGATCATGTTGTGTGTACTTAACTTCCTGTCTTTGAAAAAGTCACTAGTGTAATAGTAATAGATAACTATGAATATTAATAGCAATATTATTATGTTTAGTCAAAAGTAATAGTAATACATTACATTGCATAGTAAGAAATCGACTTCATACCTGATTACAATGTCATGTATGAAGTGCTGGTATGTTTGTTTCATGTTTTACTGGGTCAACATGACACTCGTTTGCCACTATCGAAGTACTGTGTAGTTGTATTAATAGTAATACACGTAGTAATTGACCCCATACCTGATCACAATGTCATGTATGAAGTCCTGGTATGTTTGTTTCATGTTTACTGGGTCAACATGACACTCGTTTGCCACTATCGAAGTACTGTGTAGTTGTATTAATAGTAATACACATAGTAATTGACCCCATACCTGATCACAATGTCATGTATGAAGTGCTAGTATGTTTGTTTCATGTTTACTGGGTCAACATGACACTCGTTTGCCACTATCGAAGTACTGTGTAGTTGTATTAATAGTAATACACGTAGTAATTGACCCCATACCTGATTACAATGTCATGTTTGAAGTCCTGGTATGTTTGTTTCGTGTTTTACTGGGTCAACATGACACTGGTTTGCCACTATGGAAGTACTGTGTACATGTAGTTATAATACATTACATTGCATAGTGATTGACCCCATGTCATGTTTGAAATCCTGGTATGTTTTACTGGGGGATCACAAATCAACATGACAATTTTTTGCCACTCTGGAAGCTGCAACAAGTGTTTGTGCTTATGCGTATTCTTTTACATAATACATATTTTTAAGACATATCATTCATTAATTCATTTTAGTGTTTGTGTCCTCTTTATTCTGTGAATGGATGGACTATTACTACTGTGGAAGGAATCGGAAGGTTAGTATATGATGTGTCATTACATTTTGTATAGTTGCTGTAGTTTAGTTAACTAAAAGTCTACTAAAAGTGGTTATATTTATAGTAACTAAACAACACTACTCAGGAGCATAGCAATCAAGTATTAGCTGGTTCGACCAGGAAATGGGTGTGGCCAAAACCCAGGAAGTGGGTGTTGCTTATAATGCATATATATATATATATATATATATAATTATATATATAATAGCTTATTTTTAAGCAAATGTATTTGACAGATAATGTGCACCATTACATTTTAGCAAAGATATTTGATCTATGTTGTGAGTTAGTAATGAATTCATTAAAAATAGTTTTCAAGCAAAGTTCATCTGTTTTATCCTTATGTACATGAAGTGTATGTTCAGATTACATAGTAACACCTTAATAATTAAGATGTTACTATGTAATCTGAACATAATTATACAGATAACAAGCTCAGAGACTTAACTGTTAATTAAATTAACAGTTAAGTCTCTGAGCTTGTTATCTGTTAACACTTTGACAATATAGCACCTGTTAACTTACTAGTGTATCAGTCTGTAAACCTGTCTCCTGTGAACTTTGTAGGTGTTTAATACTGTACAACCATAGCATAACCAAATTATCACACACTTTACATATGTCTAGGTGTGGTTAATTTTAAAGCTACACCCTAATAGTACTCTAAAAACTGGTCTGGCCAAAACCGTAGCAGCCGTAGTGCCTGCTACGCCCCTGCTACTATAGAGAATAGTCTGAGCTACATGTAGTAAGATGGCATTTTACAGTACATTAATATTTAATTTCTTTCTCAACACTCTGTATTTTCATAATTACATGTCTTTTATTAACATCTTTTATAGTTCACGAGATGGTTTTCATCCTATACAAGAGAAAATAGCTAGCTATAATGGTTCTCAGTGTGGCTACTGTACACCTGGATTTGTTATGTGTATGTACAGGTATGGATATTGTGTCTATTTGAGTTTACTATGTCAGCATACAGTGTGTTGTGATTAGTGCTAGACAATACCATATTTAGTTGCAATAGTGTAATACTGTGTTACAAACATTACTAATCCCATATTGATATACAAATTGCAAATTGTTTACTGCATTAAATTTTGTACGTGGAAATACTAACCAATAACTAGCACAATATAGTTTATAAGGTTCACACCAAAAATACAGAAAAGCAGGTAAATAATATATAATGGGGCAATATCTATGTCTTTGTGTGACATTTTTAGAACCATAAAAACATTTTCAGAGAATTTATGACTGACAGATGGGCCATGTATCTGAGAGGTGGTTAATTCATCTAAGAGGTAGTTAGTCCCGACCAGTGTGGGCAGAACACTGCTTCATAGTATAGTCTGTATAGGATGTAAGTAGCTTGTTTATGCCAAAACAATGTTTGTGGGAGTGACCATTCATTAACTTGTAATATAAATAATATTGTGATATTTTTTAATGTCAAATTTCAATATTACCCAGCTCTAGATTAGTCTCGCATAGCCAGACCCAACCTACTACGAAGGAAGGGTCTGGTCAACCCACTATACTAGCTTTCGTCAAGAGTGTCAAGTACCTGGCAAACTGGTATTTAGTAATGTATTCATACAGCTGGAAAGTATAGTTATGAATATAGTTATTTTGATTATAAATATTATTAGCAGTTTGTCATACACTAAAATAGCCAAAAATCTGGCTAAACTCTTGATGAACACTAGTATAGTGGATTGACCAGACCCTTTCTTTGTAGTAGGTTGGGTCTGGCAATGCGAGACTACCTCTAGATATGATATAATTGTTAATGTAATCTTCCTCACATTTAGTTTGTTAGAGCAGAATGATAAACGTACACAACAGGAAATTGAAGACAACTTTGATGGGAATATATGTAGATGCACAGGTACTAAGAATTTGAATCTCATTATAAATCATAGGTTTACTTCATAAGGAATCATGAAATAATGTTGTATATAGTATATAGTATGGTATATGAATTATACTAGGTGTATGTTCTTACTGACATTATGTGTATTCTATGGTTTGTATAAGTAAGCATTACTGAATATTTGTTTGTTAGGCTAACATCAAACATAACAGTTGTATATTTATTTGTAGTAGACCTGTAATTTACATGTAGTTATAGTTTAGTCTAAAGTCGCAATGCCTTTCTAAAAGGGGTTACAGTTATAGTTAACTAAACAATACTAAATTAAATAAACAAAAAGCTATCAAAATAGCTATAGCAGTTTATTACCCTTACCACAAAGCATAGACAGAAGCGTATGGTAATATTACAATAAATAATATTCTGTGTTCATAATACATGTACATCATGACATGTACTGTTCTTTCTATCCCAGGTTATCGTCCTATTCTTGATGCTATGAAGTCCTTTGCTGTTGATTCCCACGAACCAGAAATAATTGATATTGAGGTTAGATAGTTAATGTAACTACAGCAATGAAGGAGTAATATTATAATTATACTATGCAGATAAATGCAGATAGAATTATTTGATGAACTATGTGAAATATATGTATTGATAATTGAGTGTATAAAAGAAACTGTAAATAAAATATCATAATCAGAGTTTCATTGAGTAAAGGGGGGTGGGGTTTTGGTAGCGTTTGCAATAGAATAAAGTAAGATAGAGGAAAAGAGTAAATTTCGTGGTATTTAAGCTTTCAGGAAGGGTTCCAGTCCCTTTTAAAAACACCTAGACCCAACCATGGTTATAGTAGCACTCAAGAGAACACAATATTATATTATTACTATAAAATAATTATAATTATTATTACTATAAATTTTGAATGGGCTCAAAATACTCCAAACAATTTAAATAATTTGGCTATCTGGCTGATCCAAACAATCTTAAAATAGAAAATGGATGGGAAAGATGATCTTCTTGTTCTTTCATACAGAATGGTTGCTATGGTATTGTACTCAATAATAGCCATGATGTTAGCCCACATGTATTATGTGAATTATAGTCATAATTATACTGATTTTCTGTTAGGATATTAATCCAAAGAAGCATTCTGCTTGTCTACGTAAGAAAACACAATGGATTACACACCCTTGTAGTGATGGAGACTCCATGTGGTATCAACCTACAAAACTTTCTGAAGTTTTTGACATTTTTGAAGCACAAAAACAATCAAAAATACAATTAGTTTGTGGAAATACTGGCAAAGGTTGTAGATATAGTTATTACTGTACATTTCTATACCATAGTCTTTCCTATTCTTTAGGTGTCTTTGCAAATAGGGACGTTGATGTTTATGTTGATCTAAAAAGAATTTCTGAGCTCTACATCATTCAAGTAATTTGAATAGACTTCACTGACTAAATACACATGTACCTTCAGTAGTTAATTAGAGTTGGTTCACATTCCCGATGACCTCAATATTAGCTTGTAGTGGCTTTATATGTAATAATAGTTAATTTCATAAGGGTAATGCATGATTATACTGTAACTCAATAAGAAGCTGAATTTTGCAAAGCACACACAAAAAGAACAGGAACGATTATTATTGGAAAATAGTGAATAAAAGCTTTGAAAATAAATTATTTCCATAATCAGTTTGCATTGAGACTCACTATACTATATACTCTCTACTGTTTATATACACTAATATATCCTGTGGCTTATAATAGTCATGATAGCTTTATACACTTTCTATTCATGTTGATTTGTTTCATTTAAATATACTGCATTAGATACATGCACATGCACATAACAATGCATATCTAATGCAACTAGTAAAATTAAGTAAATCTGGTTCATTTTCTTGAATGATGATGCTTCATGTACTGATGACATGGTTTTAGTACTGATGACATGTACTCAGAGAAAAGAAGTTGGCAATGTTCAACGCATGACCACATCAAAGGCCTAATTGCATTACTATGACCACATCAAACGAATTGAGACATGGAAAGGAGGATGGGTCGCCCCTCTTTGCCCCTTTGGCTAAAACCCTGGCTGAGATTGAACATTTAGTTTGATACATTCTTGTTTATTCTCAGTCTAGTGACACATATATTAGTATTGGAGCTGCTGTTTCACTGAATAATTTGATTGAAGTGCTAATATACTACAAAGATAAATCAAGCACCTTCTCCCACCTAGCTGATCACCTGAAAAAAGTATATATTTATAAGTTCATCGTCATAAATTTTTAATACTATTTTATTGCTCTATTGTAGGTTGCTAATATGCCTGTGAGAAATGTAAGTTAAACATTTACACATGTTGTCAAAAACTATCAATATTATTATAAAACATTAATTAGATTGCCTCTTGGGCTGGTAACTTGATGCTTACACATGATCATGACAACTTCCCTTCTGATGTCTTCACTATCATGGAAGCTGCAGGAGCTACAGTAACTGTTGGTAAGTACATTTATTAGTTGCTATCGTTTTGCTAATTAAAGACATGCCTTGTTTCCTATATTGCTGAGTATAATATATGCAAGCCTGTTCTAATCATGCTATTAGAGACTTTGGGGGGAGGTGGTGAAAGATTGGGCTTTGAGTGGGGCTAATATCACTACTCTACTTTATATTTCTGGGGACAATTTTAGAGAACCACCCATAGTAGAATAACATGAAATATTTGTGAATAATTTGCTTGGATCCCTTACATTTGAATGCATTTTTTTCATTACCTATAGCTACTGCCAATGGAACTGGTGAATATCCACTATGGGATTTTCTTAGTCTTAATATGTCAAATTCAGTGAGTGTTTAGGAATGAATTTAGTTTATGTCAGACCTTTGATTGTCAGTTAATTTTGAGGCTGAAATTCATAGTTAATTTCAAACCGTTAATGCTACACATAATTGTGATATTCATATTAAACCTATAGACATATAGACACACGACTGTATATCACTATTCACATGCAATCATCATCATATAGTTTTAGAAGATTTTGTTTTTAGCATATATGAATTCAAGAAGAGTGATGTACTAATACATTAGACACTGATTGACTGAGTTATTCAATTGATATGAAAACTGTTTGCTTATTTTTCCCTTTTAACTGGTAATCTGTGGCACTGTAGTATCATTTTATTATAAACTCAAACTCTTAATAGAAGTAAGCTACCTCTTGCTTTTGTTTTATATTGTGCACCAAGCAACCAGCTGCATTTACTTTGGGTTGAGAGTCATGAGACAAGGCTAGGCCTCTACTACAAGAACAGTAACATTGTCTTCCAAGTTATGCTTGTATTATGGTCAATAAAAGCTTTCAAGTTTCAACAGAACATTTATAAGTCATTTGTAGCAGTAATTGCATATGAAATATGATCAAAGGTTACTCTAATGGTTAGCCAGACACCATGGTAACAATGTTTTGATAACTATATCCTTGTTTAAGATATCATATAAGGATGGTCTATTCATTTTCTAAGGAGTTATTATTGGAATCTTAATCAATTACATTAATATTATAACTCTGTTTATTTGTACAGGTCATAGTTTCACTTCAGATTCCATATTCTAATAAAAACACATGGTTTAGAAGTTTCAAAGTCATGCCAAGAGCTCAGGTAGAATTTACCACTTTAAAATTTTCAAAACTGTCATTCCATTATATTCTTCCTAGGATTCCCAGGCTTATGTGAATGCTGGATTTTGTATGGAGGTGGATCCTAGTAACCACATAGTGAAGAGTATTCCATCATTTGTGTTTGGAGGAGTTAAAGAACATACTGTAAGTACATAATCCTGCAGTATATTTAGTTAATAACAACCCAAATGATGACTTGAGTCTACAATTCTATACCTATCAGCTGTTTAGTCTAAATGGACAAGCCTAACTATTGACTGTAGCTGAGAGCATTTGCTAAATCTTTATATTTTGTACTCCCTTGTCAATAATGGCTATGTTCTCCGGATATAGCTACATGTAGTTCTACTCCCTTTTGATTTACTAATAATACCATGTTCTCTAGGTATCAGCTACATGTAGTTCTACTCCCTTGAGATTTACTAATAATACCATGTCCTCCAGATATCAGCTACATGTAGTTCTACTCCCTTTTGATTTACTAATAATACCATGTTCTCTAGGTATCAGCTACATGTAGTTCTACTCCCTTTTGATTTACTAATAATACCATGTTCCCCAGGTATCAGCTACATGTAGTTCTACTCCCTTTTGATTTACTAATAATACCATGTTCTCTAGATATCAGCTACATGTAGTTCTACTCCCTTTTGATTTACTAATAATACCATGTTCTCTAGATATCAGCTACATGTAGTTCTACTCCCTTTTGATTTACTAATAATACCATGTCCTCCAGATATCAGCTACATGTAGTTCTACTCCCTTGAGATTTACTAATAATACCATGTTCTCTAGATATCAGCTACATGTAGTTCTACTCCCTTTTTATTTACTAATAATACCATGTTCTGTAGGTATCAGCTACATGTAGTTCTACTCTCTTGAGATTTACTAATAATACCATGTTCCCCAGATATCAGCTACATGTAGTTCTACTCCCTTTTGATTTACTAATAATACCATGTTCTCTAGATATCAGCTACATGTAGTTCTACTCCCTTTTGATTTACTAATAATACCATGTTCTCTAGATATCAGCTACATGTAGTTCTACTCCCTTTTGATTTACTAATAATACCATGTCCTCCAGATATCAGCTACATGTAGTTCTACTCCCTTGAGATTTACTAATAATACCATGTTCTCTAGATATCAGCTACATGTAGTTCTACTCCCTTGAGATTTACTAATAATACCATGTTCTGTAGGTATCAGCTACATGTAGTTCTACTCTCTTGAGATTTACTAATAATACCATGTTCCCCAGATATCAGCTACATGTAGTTCTACTCCCTTGAGATTTACTAATAATACCATGTTCTCTAGATATCAGCTACATGTAGTTCTACTCCCTTTTGATTTACTAATAATACCATGTTCTGTAGGTATCAGCTACATGTAGTTCTACTCCCTTGAGATTTATTAATAATATCATGTTCTGTAGGTATCAGCTACATGTAGTTCTACTCCCTTGAGATTTATTAATAATATCATGTTCTGTAGGTATCAGCTACATGTAGTTCTACTCCCTTTTGATTTACTAATAATACCATGTTCCCCAGATATCAGCTACATGTAGTTCTACTCCCTTGAGATTTATTAATAATATCATGTTCTGTAGGTATCAGCTACATGTAGTTCTACTCCCTTTTGATTTACTAATAATACCATGTTCCCCAGATATCAGCTACATGTAGTTCTACTCCCTTTTGATTTACTAATAATACCATGTTCTCTAGATATCAGCTACATGTAGTTCTACTCCCTTGAGATTTACTAATAATACCATGTTCCCCAGATATCAGCTACATGTAGTTCTACCCCTTGAGATTTATTAATAATATCATGTTCTGTAGATATCAGCTACATGTAGTTCTACTCCCTTGAGATTTATTAATAATATCATGTTCTGTAGGTATCAGCTACATGTAGTTCTACTCCCTTTTGATTTACTAATAATACCATGTTCCCCAGATATCAGCTACATGTAGTTCTACTCCCTTGAGATTTATTAATAATATCATGTTCTGTAGGTATCAGCTACATGTAGTTCTACTCCCTTTTGATTTACTAATAATACCATGTTCCCCAGGTATCAGCTACATGTAGTTCTACTCCCTTTTGATTTACTAATAATACCATGTCCTCCAGATATCAGCTACATGTAGTTCTACTCCCTTGAGATTTACTAATAATACCATGTTCCCCAGATATCAGCTACATGTAGTTCTACTCCCTTTTGATTTACTAATAATACCATGTTCTCTAGATATCAGCTACATGTAGTTCTACTCCCTTTTGATTTACTAATAATACCATGTTCTCTAGATATCAGCTACATGTAGTTCTACTCCCTTTTGATTTACTAATAATACCATGTTCCCCAGATATCAGCTAGTTCTACAGAGGCCTACATGTTAGGAAAGTGTGTGCTGGATGTAAAAGTTCTGAAAAACGCTCTACACATTCTTGGTAACGAGATTGAACCAAATGATACTCCTGGTGCTGCCTCCGTAAAGTTCAGGAAAAATTGTGTACTCAGTCTCTTTTATAAAGTAAGTAATAACATACGGTATTTCAAGATTATAGTTTATATACTTAAGCCTTACAAACTAAACTACACTCTTATACGAATTTTACCAATTCTGTATACTAGTCTATACTGGGACAAACAGTACCTTCCCTAGAACAACAAGTTATCTTGTGATAGAAGTATAATTATGTAGTCATGTACAGGGATTGCATTAAAAAATGTTGTTGTCTATTTTTACCACTCTTGTCCTGCTCCCCATATACTTTGTATATAGCTCAGTTTCGATTTACCAGACATTCACCAGTCAATGTCCTACATGACTGGCTATTTCCACACCACTGTTTAATATTTTGACTGTTTGTTCACAGCTCAGTCGTGGGAATAAAAATTGTTTATAATTATGTATATTTTAGTTTATTTTAGCAACAATTGAAGACAAGATAGATTCCAAGTACAAATCAGCTGCAATCCAGTACATTCGACCAGTCTCTAAAGGATCTCAGAGTTATGATACAGACTCTTCACTCTATCCCGTTAATCAACCAATGCCAAAACTCACAGCTACATTACAGGTATGTACATGTATTCATATGATAGTAGATATTGGGTAGTGATCAAAGTGGTCAGGTGACACTGCCCCTTTGCTTGAAGGAAGAAGGATCTGGGGGCAAGCACATATGCTACTTGTATAACCTGCACAAATATCAGACTGCTCCAGCTCAAACCACACTCTTAAAAGCCCTCCTCATGTGTAACAAAGCATTGTTCATGTGAGAATAGAAACAATTGTCTGTTCTCCTGATGGGTTTTTTGAAAATTCTTTTACACCAGCTTTTGATTGGCTACTTTGAAGTCCAGATATAATTTCAAATTATTTTGTCTCATTTTTCATTATATCTTTTCTTGTTTATCTTTGATTCCTTAAGTACAGTCTAATACTATACTTATAGGGGTGTTATCTTAGGGTCCAGGGTATAGGAAATGGTCTTAGGGTTTAGGAAACGGATGTGGTCTTAGGGTCTAGGGAAGGGGTGTTTTCTTATGGTAATTTCACTCGTAATTCTTTATAGGCATCTGGTGAAGCAGAATATACAACAGATATCCCAACTCAGTTTGGAGAGCTAGCAGCTGCCTTTGTAATTACCACACAGGTTAGTTTGTTGTGTTGTTTAGAATAGCTAATAATTAGCTACACAATGCATTATGTGAATACATGCTCTGTGTAACATTACAAGAAGATATACTTTCCTGCAAAATAATTTTGATCAAATGCTTGCATTCAATCACTCAGCTAGCAGTTAGCTGATAGTGTCGCTCAGCATTCCACCATTTTGTACAAGAAGTTTGGTATCCAGGGAAGAGCTATCATTAAGCATCTTAGATACCAAATTTCACTGACTTCCTGTACAAAGTGGCAGAATAACATTAAAGGTAAGCATTTGATCAAAAATCACTTTGCAAGAAAGTATTCCTTTTTGAAAATTAGATCACACATAATATTACATATTATAAACTACATGTTTACTTTCTATACACTTCAACTTTTTAGGGAAATGCAAAAATTATTAGTATCGATGACAAATCAGCAATGGTGAGTCCACATGTTTAAAAAGAAGTAATGCATTCTCAAATCATAATCTGTTATTGTAGAGCATGCCTGGTGCTGTACAGGTCATCACAGCCAAAGATATTCCTAAGAATGGAGAGAATAACTTTTTACCACTTAAAATGTTAGGTTTTGAATCTGAACCAGTAAGTGTATACAAAGGTCATTCACATTCACAAATGATCTCAGAAAAATGTTCATAACTTTAGTTTGGAAGGTCCAACAATATTTTTACCTTCCTCATAAATATAGGACCTGAATTTTGTGTCTGAGGATGTGATATAGCCCAAACCTGCAAGGGTTATATTACATCCGAGGACACAATACGAGGGTCCTATATTTTGTATATAGGACCTATTAGCATACTATATACAATATATTGTATGATGGTGACATCTCCTGCATAGTGTGCACTTGGAAGGTCTATATACAATAATATATAGAACTCACCACATCAAAGGGGTGATGTCACCATCATACTATATATATATATACATATATACATGTATGCCTTTCTCTCCTGAACAGGTATTTGCAACAGATGTTTCTCAGTATGCTGGTCAAGCAGTTGCTATGGTGATTGCAGACACACAAGAGCATGCGAATCAAATGGCTCAGGCTGTTACTGTTAAATATCAGAGTATGGGTAAACTAATCCTAACCATAAAGGATGCTATTGCAGCCAACTCTTTTTATGATGAACCAGGAACAGATGGTATTCTGAAGATTGGAGATGCTAATGGTATGATACATGACACTACATTAATATGATTAGTGATGTATATAACATGTTTGTGTACAGTAAATAGTCAGGTGTATTATGTAGGTAACTAGGAATACTATTTGTATTGCTATATTATTACATTAACTAGCTTAATACCACCTTCGGCGGTTTAAGCTAGGCAAACGTAGTATTTTCTAAGCATAGTAGTGTAGTATGGTCATTGAAAAAATTATCTAGAATCATAATTTATACGAATGAATGTATTATAATTTTTGTTTGATAAATGAATTAACTAAATGTTACGTCTCTCTCTCTCCGACTCTGATCAATCTTCTCTGTACTTGTCTTTACTGATCTGAATGCCTTCAGCGGTTTAAGCTAGGCAAGCGTAGTACCTTCTAAGTGTAGTACACTACAGGCTCATTATATGTCTATCTCTATCAGATGTTAGCTATGCTTTCTCTCTATATCAGTTAGTCTTGTCCGTGTTTGTCTATGTCTATTCTTATGCTCGTCAAACGTCTACGTGCACAAGAATCTCTATATATCAGATGTTAGCAGGGCTTCTCTGTCCATATATATCAGTTAGTCTTGTGCACGTAAAATGTCTACGTGCGCACATAAGAATCTCTATCAGATGTTAGCTGGGCTTCGCCTTTAGTGTTGTCCGTGTTTGTCTATATCTATCTCTATCTAAATATATCTCCTGAACTCTCTTTCTACTACTGTCTCCAAAGCTCTTCTCTCTCTTTGTCTAATTCTGTCCCTGATTATCGTCTATCTCTTCAATCTTCTTTATAACGCTGAAATGTCATTTTTACTGTCCACGCCTTCTTTTATTACGTTACAGCAAAGCGGCACGTCAACGTCTAATTTCCTGGGTCTTTGTTGCGGGTGAATTTGTGACAGACAAGGGTATTATTATATAGATAATAAATTATACATGTACATTGTTTCAAGACAGTATTATTCCTTAGACACTAAAAGTGGTTACCACTTCATTTAAGAATAGTATTGTAACTATATTACTCATTTAGCGTAGTATAATACTTATACAAACTACAGAATACAAATCAAATTGTAGCTCTATTTATGCATGTGCTTTAAGATACACATGTATGTTACCTGTTTTTTGAAAAGGGGCACTTTCCTGTAAAATAGTTTCATTCACTCACTTTTGCGCCATTTTGTAAAGGAAGTGAACGAAATTTGGTATCCAGGAAGAGCTGTAATAAGCTTCTTAGATACTGAATTTCATTGAATTTTTCTGAATGAAATGGTAGAATGATGAGCAATTAAAGGTGAGCATTTGATCAAAATTATTTAGTGGGAAAGTGACCCTTTTGAAAAGTAGGTCTCATATACATGTATCTGTATAGTGCATAGTTGAGAGTTGAATGCTAAGCTCTGTTACAAACTGTTCTGATTAGTATGTACACTGTATGTTGTACTAGTATTGTCATCTTTCTGTATAATTCTCATCTTTAGGTGCCATTTCCAAGTCGGATCATGTGATCAGTGGTGAAGTTTCTTGTGGTAGTCAATATCATGTACATATGGAGACTCATGTAAATTACATACATTATGTTTATAATTGTAGGTTTATATTACATCCATATTAGACCGCTCTTGTTACTCCAGAAGATGATGGATATACGGTATATAGCTCTACTCAATGGGTCACACAAGTTCAGTTTGCGGTCGCTGCTATTCTAGGGATACCAAACAACAAGTGTGTTATATAGTAATCTATTGGTGGTTCCCAGAATGTTTAATCCCATTTATTGTGCATACCATATGGTTTAGGGTTTAGGGTTTAGGATTAGACATTTGAGAATAATCATGGTAATCTTATTTTAATACTAAATTAAATATCATATTCTGTTATCTACTGACATTCTGAGATTAGACATTTTGGGATTAGACATTCTGGAATAATCCTGTCTATTATGGTCATCCCATGTATTAATTAATTATTGTAATCGTCTACACTAGGTGTACTTCTATTCTTATGTCACTAGTACTGGTTAATTTAATAACTACCATATATTATATAACAAATGATTATCATAAGCTATTCAACAGTGATCACATAAGCACTTGGTGTATCTTCTTTAGAGTCAATGCCAGCGTAAAGAGGGTTGGAGGAGGATATGGTGCCAAGATCACACGTTCAGCTCAAACTGCTGCTGCCTGTGCTTTAGGAGCCTATCTAACAAGAAGGTATTACGTGTAATACAGTTTTTAGAGTTTAATTAATTAGTAATATTGTAATGTAGGCCAGTTCGAATGCACATGGACCTTGAGACGAACATGAAGAATGTAGGAAAGAGATTTCCTTACTATGCAAAGTATACTGTAAGTTATGTTACCTTTTTAAATTATATTCATTTCATAAAAGTTGGATGGGTGAAGAAGTAAACATCCCAAGCATACTGTTCTAGGGACACTCCTCTTTCCCCTAGTAGTTGTGAGATTTCTTCTAGTGACTCTGCAATCAATTTGGACAATATACCTCTGCCCAGATTAACTTTGCTTGAGGAACACTACCCAATCCTATATCACTATAATGGTGTTTTTGTATAAGTGGAGTATTTGACAATTTTTTTAATCAACATTTTTGTTGATTATTGTCTGAATCTCTATTTCTTTATCAAATCCCTGAAAAAGAAGAAAGGGTCGGTGGGTTTAGTAAATAATATATGCAATCGCAATGGACTTTGGTTGCTCAAAATTATCAAAGGATGGTTATTTTTATACACTTTGTACATGTATACTATATCTTTTAAGGCCGGTTGCACTAAAGATGGTATACTCAATGGAATAAAGATTGATATGTACACGGATGCTGGATGTTGTAATAATGACAACAGTATTTGGACAGCTGTTGCAGCTATTGACAATGGTGTGTTACTCTGTGTTTTATAACAAATGAATGTAATCTCATCTTCTTCCATAGTATACAAGTGTCCTAACTGGTTGGTAACTCCAAAATCCTGTAAAACCCATACCTGTAGTAATACTGCCTGTAGAGCTCCAGGTAAGATTGTATACATATGAATACATATGAATACATATTATGTTAGTATAGCTTGATTCCATAAAGGTTCCTTGTTGAGTTTTTGGTATTATTATAGGTTTCTTGAACTCATAGTTAATAATATCTAGGCCATTCTGATTTTAAGAGGGGTTGATGTATGTGCATTTCCCAAAAAATATGCTGTGTTCATCAAAAGAGTAGGTGTGGTATAGGCCACGCCCAATAACTAATTATTCCCTGATATCTTCCACCTATCATTAACACCCAGTAATGGGGATAGCCCGGCATCCTGCAGGCCGGTGTTATTTTAGTTAACCATAACTATAACAAGTCTAATGCACCTAATTAAAATGAAAAATGGTCAATAGTAGTTAGTTATCTAAAACTAAAACCCTTTAGTAAGCCTAATATTATTTTAGTTAATTAACTATAACTATAACTAAAGTGGTCATTATTGTCATACTAAAACAACACTGCATAAAACCTGTTATGCATATGGTATAACACGTATTAATGCAATACACAGAGTAGCTCACTTGACGATTATGTGTTAACATCACATTTGATGATTTATGTTTTTTCTCTGTTCTTAGGTTTTGTTCCAGGGATATTCATCACTGAGTCAATCTTAGACCAAGTCTCTCGATCTTTAAAAATGGATGTAGAGCAAGTGAAGGAGGCTAACATGTACAAACCAGGAGATATTTCCTACACAGTAAGAGGAATGGTAATGGGAAATATTTAGTTTATCAATCTCTCTACACTAAATAGGCAGACACAAATGGATTGGTACTAACATACTGTAATATAAGAGATCTCTGGAAACGTGAGTTTGTACTCAATGAGAGATCCATTATGCTAGCGAATGTGTCATATACATGTAGATTGCAAAATGCACTTATGGAATCAAATGTTTTAAAATTTGGATAATGCAACTATGTTTTTCTTTTTTTCCTTTTCAGAAATTTATGAAACTGCTGAAGTTGAAGAAAGGAAAAAGCAGATTGTAGAGTTTAATAAGGTAAGGGTATCAGGTTTTCATACAGGATTTTTAGTTTGGGAAGGGAAGGACTTGATCATATGAAGCACAGTGCTGCTGACCCTCTGAGGTTACTTCTGGTAGTTCTGTAGCTCCAGAAGGCTTGTAGATGAGATGGTGTTGCATGTTGAAATAAATTCAGTCTGAATATGTAGAGGGGAGAGAGATCCTTGGTATTAAGAAACACTTTCTAATCCTTATTTCCAATCCTCTAATCTTTATTTCTAATCCTCTAATCCAGGCTAATCGTTGGAGGAAGAGAGGACTGAGTTTGGTACCAATAAAGTATGGTATAACATGGAATAGTTGGAAAACTACAATACTTGTTAGTGTATATAGTGGAGATGGAACAGTGTCAGTAATGCATGGAGGGGTAGAAGTAGGTCAAGGGATCAACACAAAGGTAAACTACATGTACATGTACATTTATATAGATAGGAGTACAGTACAAATATGCATAAATCTTAACTGAGCATATATAGTAGTGTCTGATGAATGACTCAACTTTTAAAAGCAATAACGTTTGAACCTCACCAGGTCAAGACATGAGAAAGATTGACAGATCGAGAGCTCTTTCTTGATTTCTATTGGTGATGGTGCATGGCTGTTCTTAGTTGATGGAGTGATTTGTCTGGTTGATTTCGTTAACAAACGAGACCTTAACCTGCTAACTAGTCGTGCCGTTTCTGAATGTGACTATTATGTATACGTGACCTTAGTGACCTAATATTCAGAAAGAAACACTTGATATAACACTTACATGTACACTTGGTATAACACTTACGTGTACATGTGTATCTTAATTGCTTCTCATTCTGCCATTTTTTACAGGAAGTTAATAACATTTGGTAGCTTAATTATAGCTCTTCCTGGATAGCAAATTTCATTTAATTCCTGTACAAACTCAACTATTAGGATAGGAGTAAAGGATCTATCCAGAAATTTTAACAATTGACACACATACATGTATATAATTGTACACTCATCCGCATACAAATATGTGACCTAGTGTTTTGATAAGTGTCTCTTTGCCACAAAATAAGTATGCTTTCCATTCTTATTGAGGACACAAAGGCAGATTTCATGCAAACAATAATTAATTTTCTTTTGCAGGTAGCTCAGGTAGCTGCTAAAACTCTAGGTATTAGCCTGGATCACATCATTATTAAACCCTCTAATGTGCTCGTTAATGCTAATGGAGATACTACAGGAGGGAGTATCACCAGTGAACTCAGTTGTCTAGTATGTTTTGTGTGGTTGTTATGTGATTTTACTTTTAATCATGTACATCTTACAGGGTGTTATTAAAGCTTGTGAGGCACTTAAAGAACGTTTGGAGAAAGTAAAAGAAGAGTTGGAAAAAGAAGGTGCACAGAATCCATCATGGTTGGATGTAGTTACAAAAGCTTACTTGAATGGGGTTGATCTATCTTCAAAATACTTGTGAGTTATTAGTTAAAGTCAAACACACAGAATTCATGTTTTTTTTTGTCTTTTGAAGTGTTTATGGTGAAAGTAAGTATTGTTTTGCTTACAATGCTTATGGAGTAACATGTGCTGAGGTTGAACTTGATGTATTGACTGGTCAAACTGAAGTTAAGCGTGTTGATATTCTATATGATTGTGGACAAAGGTTAGTAATTGAGAAAGGATTAAGATAATCAATTTGAAGGTTTCTGTTACAGTATTAACCCAGAATTAGACGTAGGACAAGTAGAAGGGGCTTTCACTATGGGACTCGGTTACTGGCTTACTGAGAAGATTGTCTATGCTCCTGATTCTGGCCAACTACTCACATACAACACTTGGGTGAGTAGAGCTAAAATTACATGCTGCAAATTAGGGTTGGTCAATAATTGAATATATCGCATACATTGAATATTATTCCGCCACAATAATCATATCGCATGATTTTGGTCTGCCAATATTATCGCAATGGCAAAATATTGTCTTACTGCAATTAAATAATAGCTCAATATACATGTATGTGTTGAAAAAGACTGTACTATAACACTTAGTTTTGAGCTGTATGCTCTCAAAACTAGGATCAGAATTGAAAAATAAGCCTATTTTTGCTATTATAGACAGTATCAATGAAGATTTGCAATATTGCAAGTCACCTTTAGGCAATAATCACAAAACTTAATTTTCAATATTCTCCAACCCGACTGCAAATTATATTATATGTTCATGTGCTCACTCTATAGGCATATAAACCTCCATCCTCCAAAGACATTCCTGAGGACTTTAGAATAACCCTGCTAAAAAATGCTCCGAATCCTTTGGGAATACTCAGATCAAAAGGTACAAAGTTTTTGTAAGTTATGTTTCTTCTCTTCTATTATCTTTATATGTAGCTGTTGGTGAGCCTCCTCAGACTATGAGTTGTGCTGTCTTATTTGCTGTAAAGAGAGCAATTGAGAGTGCCAGACAGGAAATTGGCAATGATGACCTTTTTTCTTTGTGTAAGCTACTATAATCATGTATCACTTCTTAATCATGTATCTCAAATTGTAATATCTTATTACGCTTGCCATTTCTTGTTTGCCATTTTATAAGCACCTAACATTAAGGGAACAGTATATCATTAATATCTTGAATGCCATAAGTTGCCTTCATTCTTTAACTTGTACTTTAGCCATTTTTTTATTATCACCCTTCTACCTCCCGGTCTGGAAACCTTTCTCGGATGTTGTGTCCAATAGACAATGAATCGTATTCAGATCACATAGGATTTTGTAGGGAATCTCATGTAGTTAAAGTTAAAATCACAACAAATTTTCCAGATTAGTGATTCAGTATCTGGTCCCGGAATAAAACGTACATGTACTTGGATCCTGAACCAGACAAACGTTTCCAGATCTGCTGCTTGTACAGTGTTTCCCCAAAAATCTGGTACCATATCACTCCCCCACCCTTTAGTCTTGTTCCCTCACCCTTCAATTTTAAAGATTTACAACACTAATTGAACATTGTTGATCAAACATCAAGTACCACTGATGCACTCCTCCACCCTTAATATTTATCCTGTGGGAAATACTGACCTACTAGTAACAAATGCAAAGCATGAATTTTGCCTTAGGTATATATAATTATAACATAACAACTATATTTTTATTCATCTGCACAGCTGCCCCTGCTACAGTAGAAGACATTCAACTAAAGTGTTTATCGGACCTTTCGCAGTTTGTATTTTAAGAACTCTAATAATAATAATAATAATTGCTGCATATAATTATAATTATAGTGGTAATATAAATTATAATTCCAGAAAATCTTCTCAATCAGTAGTTTTATTACTGAACCTCAGTTTTGTAGTTTGTATTTCAATAACTCTAATATTATTGTAGTATTATGTCCATGTTTTATTATATTATCACTAAAGCAACATGTGTTTCAAAGAATTTTTTCCCATCAAATGTTTTGGCAGTAGATACCTTCATCAATGGCATAATTATACTATTAATAGAACAGGGTCTATAATATATAATTAATACAATCATTTTATGTAGTCTAGTTTTCTGAATACGCGATGGCTGTATCCGCGTATATTATCGTTAGCATGGCAACTCCCACGCGCGCTATGAAAGGATCTTGGGGAAAACTGATAATTATGATACAACCATGGCCTTAAATGATAAAGCGGAGCTTCCTACCACCATGGAGCCCGATGACTATGGTAATAATCATTATTATTGTCAGTGAAGTTCTTGATTATAATTAACAGATTGCAGTGAATGCTCTAGTGTTCTGGAACAGCTGGTTACTCATGTACCAGATATTATTGTGCAACACTCCAATGATCAATCAGTACCTCGAACAATCAATTCATATGGAGTAGTAATGTTTGCTGATATTTCAGGTTGGATGATCATTACTTATGTAAAATCGCTATAACACAATACTGAATTAATCAGGATTTACTGCTCTGTGTGAAAAGTATTGTAGCACATCAACATCTAAAAAGAAAGGAACAGACCAACTCACATCAACTCTCAATGCCTACCTTAGCCAACTTGTACAAGGTACATTCTGAACAGCAGCAATATTAATTTTGAAATTTTCCATATAATTATTATATGGTTATATATAGCAATATTGGAGGATGGTGGAGATGTATTAAAATTTGCAGGTCAGCTTTTTTATTGTGCCATGCATTATATTTTTCATAATAGTATATAATTAGGAGATGCTTTGCTTGCTTATTGGGAATGTAGTCGATTTGAAGCAAGTGGAATGCTACAGTTTGTACTTCGAGAGAGTCTCACGATGCAAACAGATTTTGATAACTACCAGACTCCTGATGGATTTATACTAAGAGTTAAAATTGGTCTCAGTATTGGGCCAACAGAAATCCACTATATTGGTAGTGAAGACTACAAGACATTTGATATTACAGGCAAAGCTGTGGATGATGTAAATATAGCTCAGTCATACACAAAACCTGGTGCTGTGGTTATATCTAAGGATGCATGGGAGATGTGTAATCAAGAGAGGTGCTTTGCTCGTCTTGTTGGGCCTGGGTATGCACAGGTATTTATTTATAAAAAGTATAGTGAGTGCTAGTATTTATATCTGAATTTCAGATTTGTAAGATTTCTTTTGAGATAAATGATGGCACACCAACACTCACCACTCTACTCACAAGAGGTGGTCGTAGACCAACTCTTTCTGCAGTCACAAGAAATGCTGTATCCTCTCGTAGAAGTAGTACTACATCAGAAGATAATAGCCAAAAGACAAGGAGAAGCTCTGTAGTCTCTTATACAAAATCACATGGATTATTATGTTAGTATCATTTTCTTCTTACACATGTATATAATCATGAGCATATCAAATCACACTATTAACTGCAATTCAGGTATTTTATTATTGCTTTTTCTGTAGTGCGAAAGAAAGTCAGGAATGGCTTACAAGCATTTAATGAACATAGTCAGTGTTATCTAAGATGCTTTGTTCTTAAAACAGTGGTACAAAAGGTAAATAATAATTTTACCAACAGCATGCATAGATACTCTTAAATTTCAGATAGACCATGGCTATGATGTGAGTTGGCTATCTGAGCTAAGGCAAGTCTCTGTAATGTTTATTAACCTTGATCCTGATCTAAGTGACCTACCAGGAAGTAGTACATGTAGTAGAGAGCAAAAACTACTTCAAAATGCATTTGAAGCTGTTTATCCTTCATTGATAAAATTTGATGGTGAAAAATAATTGTTTTTAATTATTGTCCATACTTTTCATTGTTTTGTCCGTTATGCATAGGGTCTCTAAATAAGGTATTCATGTTTGATAAGGTATAACTATAAATAGCACATTCTTACTAAAATTATTTATAATTACGTATTTTTGTATTCACACAGGGCTGTACATTTCTATGTATATTTGGTCTGCCCCATGCCAGTCATGAAGATGACCCAAACAGAGCATTGAGAGCAGCAAAAAGCATTTTCAGCAGACTCACAGAGATGAAGCTCAAGTATTATAAACAAAATTTAATCACATTTAATTCTTTCAATGTATAATTATATAGTCATCATTCCATTGGTATAACAACAGGGATAGCATTTTGTGGTGTGGTGGGGCATTCTCAGAGGCATGAATACACAGGTAAAATAATATTATAGATACTTAAATCGAGCAGAAGATTGCACTAAGTGAATGCATAATACCTAAGATGATTATTGTTTGTGGGTATCTACTATATAGTCTGGTGTTGCCGCCCCTTCACATAGGAAGGGTTTGGGGACACCAAATCAGTTATAATGCAAAATTTCTGCATTAGTTAATTTCACATTGTCATGACTGCTATAATTCACATTCCAGTAGAACTGATTTTGTATACTGGTGTCCCCAGACCCTTCCTCTATGTGAAGGGGTGGCAATGCATAACTAAGATGCTACTAGACATGTACTTTTAATGTTTTTAACATCAATAATAATTAACCCTTGTGAGAACAAATCGCCAACATTATTACAGAAATTCTGTAAATGTTTGTGTCCACAAACAGTAGTTACTCTCGCCTATATACATATGTACATGTATATCATGTAGCATGATTGTAAAACATTGTTTATAGTTATTGGGCAGAAGGTTAATATGGCTGCTCGACTAATGATGAAATTTCCTGATGCTGTAACATGTGATGAAAGTACTCGGGCAAAATCAAGTATTCCTCCTCAAAACTTTACTATAACACCCCCTGTCCACCTCAAAGGAATATCCAATCTCGAAGATATTTATTTTGTCTCTACTGAAATGTAGGTGTACTGCATAAGTCATACAGCTTATCTATCTGAACTTGATTAATTATTTTTAGTAACAATCAAATACCAGTTTCAAACAGTGATATCCATGAACCAACAGATGCAGATGATCTTATTGGTACATTAGCGTAATACTTTAAAGTTTGTTTTACTGTATCAGCAAGCATATTTTAATTGTAGGTCGAGAAAAGGAAATGAATATTTTCTTAGCTGAGTTACAACACATGATGGAACAAGTACACAGTGGACCTGGAGTTATTATACTTTCTGGGCCTGGAGGAATTGGCAAGACAAAGCTACTCAGAGCTATGAAAGCCAAGGCGGCAGAAATGGGGTTCAGGTACTAAACCATTTATTTTTTTGTACAGCTCAAAGTGTAAATTTTTGTTGTGATAATTATTATGTGTGATTATTGTGTTATAGAGTGGTATCTGGTATTGGTGGTTTGATTGAACAGAACACTCCTTTCTTCACAGTGAAAACTCTTCTAACACGTCTATTAGAACTAGATACATGTGCCAATGTGCATGAGAAAGAACAACTCATTCTTCAACTTATAACTGATGAAGACATGAGGAAAGTTTTACCGGTCTTGAATGATCTTTTAGTTCTCAAGGTTTCATAATGATATATGAATAATGGATAATTATACTGTTGATATGCTTACATGCATTAATATATGTACACATACTTGTAAATGACTTATTGTTCTCAACAGTTTCCTCAAACATCTCATACTCTCCATTTGTGTCATGATGAACGCACAAAAGCGTTACAACAGCTCTTATTCCATATAGTACACGAGGTATGTTTGTTTTCAATGCAACTTGCATTATATTTCAAACTACATAAATAATTCTCAATGTGCGCATGTAGGAGGCCCTTACTCATCCTTGTATTTTTGGTGTTGATGATGCTCAATGGATTGACCATGATTCGTGGACATTTCTCATCGACTTGGCACTTGACCCACATGCTACTGTTTTACTTGCAACTAGACCACTTGAAGATATTCATTTCTCACTAGCTATACAAGAGTTATGGAACCATCCAAACACTACAATATTAGAATTGGAAGGATTAAGTTGTGAGGAAATGGTTGCGTTAGCATGTCAGATGCTAAATGTGAATGAACTACCAGGGCAAATTATAGAGATTATTCGTACACGTAGCCATGGTATTCCATTGTGGTGTGAAGAACTAGTTGAAACCATGTTAGAAATGAAAGTGCTTGAGGTGGTTGAGCAAGATGAAGTGATAGTTGAAGAACCAGGAGAAACTGACAAGGAAGAAGAGACCAAAAGATCACAGGATGTGGCAAATAGCAGCCATTCTCTTTCACATTGTGGGACAGGGAGAAGAGCTGTCATTAAAACCATGAAGAGGAGAAGAAGTTGTGTTGGCAGAGACGTCAGTATTGGAGATATTCCTATACCTGACTCGGTAGCTGGTATGGTACTTACGCGTATAGATAATATGAATCCATCTGAACAAATGACTATCAAGTGTGCAGCAGTTATTGGTACAACTTTCCATCGTGATATGCTACAAGCTATTATACCTAATTGCAATCCTGCAGTCTTCAGTCAAACACTTAACATACTGGCAGAACATGGAATTATTGAATGCTCAGTAGCTGCAGAAGTTAGAAGTAGAACACCTGATCTGCATTCACGGTCTACACACCACAGTCAAATTCACTTGCCAGAAGATCCTTACCTCCAATGTCCATGTCTAAATTCTCTTCGTCAACATCATCGCAATCACCTCTTACACACTCAAGTCACTAGTCACCCTCCTGTTGATGAATGTGCAGCATTACAGTTTGTGCATACTTACGTGCAAGAAACAGTCTATGGGTTGTGGACAGAAAGTCAGTGTCAGTGCCTACATGAATCAGCAGCTCAGTATTTAGAAACACAAGCTCATAAATGTGTAAATTGTGGAGGAGGAGGTTTTATTATGGGTAGCAATCAAGCAAAAAGTGGACGAAAAACAAGTGCAACTGCTCATGGAGGAAGAGCATTCATTGGCACTTCAAACATCCGTCATAAGATTAGGAGATCAAGTGCCATTGCAGCCGGAGAAAATAGAAGAAGCAGTCAATTGTCATCCATAGGATCTGATAATATGGGATCATCTTTATCAGATTTGAGACAAGCTTGGATTTCAAACAGAAGAGGGTCGAATGATTATGACATTCAAACAACTTCAAGGCCACAAACTGCTATAAGTCAAATACACTTTGACACAGATATTGTTGATATTGATATGCAAGATTGTCACTGTGATGAAGTACTGGCTCATGTTTATCCACAAATAGTTCGACATTGGAAAGCTGCCGGTGATACACACAAAACATTGATTTATCTCATAGAGGCAGCAGTTACTGCCTTAGCTACATTCAATAATATGGAAGCTATTTCATTACTGCAAGAAACTCGAGAGATGCTGCAAGAAAATGAAGAGGATAACATGCTAGAGGAACTAGAACTTGCAAAACTAGAAAGTTTGTTTGGACAGGTCAGTTAATAGTTAACATTAGTCAAATATAGTATTATAATTATTTCATTAGGCATACTTTCAGTGTGGAGAATTAGATGAATGCATGGTTTATTTCAAAAGTGCTCTACAACTATTAGATACTCATTTACCCAGTAGTAATATTGGATCACTATGGAACTTGTTGTATCAATCTACAAAACAATTTCTTCATTTCAAATTTCCAAGAAGATATTTGGGAAGAAAGAGGTGAGAATGTGTTTTTGTAACTGAAAAATGTATACGTTATGCATCTTCTATTTAGAGGGAAAGACTCAGAGAAATTTTTGAATCAGTCACGTTGTATGGCTCACATAACACATGCATATCATCTTCAACATGAAAATATGAAAACACTAATGGCAGCTTTGCAGCAACTTAATGCAGCAGAAGAAGCCCAAGAGGACATACATGAGGTATTTTATAGGTATAGTTAGTGTTGTTTAGTATACTAGATTAAACACTGATATACATGCAGTTATTAATGCTACTGACACTAAACATAGTAATCCTGATCCAGACCAAGATCTTTCCGTCTGGTGTGATATAATTATATCAGATAGTAAGAAGAAGGGCAAAAAAATTTAATGTTTAGTAGCAACACATAGGAAATTTTGCTGCTATATACAAATTAATAATCAAACAGTTTCTTCATACACTAAAAGTATCAATTATTTTTATTACCATTACATAAATGTTGATGAAGTTGCAAATAAGTATGACACTCATTTGTTACAGAAGAGTAACGTACCAAAGAAAACGAAATGTCTGCTCTAACTAAATTGAGCAAAAAAGAGTGGTCTTAATTAAAATCACAATGATTACTGAGAAAACCTCCTGCATATGTTTTATATACCTTTAGTTGGTAGAGTCTTATGCTACAATGGTGGAATGTTGTCAGCTTTTCAACTTCAAAAGATTTGGAGATATATACTTGGAGAAAGCTCTGATCTTGTGAGTTGTAAGCGTAAATATTTATACCTTTTTATCTTCAAGATTCTTTTAGATGCTCTGCAGTTCAATTTGGAGTGGAGGATATTTCCACATATGCTCATCTTCTCAATGTGACTCTCAATGTGAAGTTATGTCAAGGGAAAGTAATTGAAGCATTAGAAGTTGGTACGTGTATATATACCTGTACCATCAAAGCAAAGTATAACACTGTGTATCTATATAATTATAAAGGTTCTGCTGTAACAAGAATAACCAGTAAAGTGCATGATGTACCCATGAAGCTAGTAGCTCTTCCTCTTCTTTTCCAAGCCTATCTTCAAACATTAAGGCATTAATATTTAATACCTTTCTATGCACTCTATAAATTAAAGTTTGCATGTAATTATAGTAGTGTATAAGCAAACTAAGCATGTAATTACGCTACTTCTGTAATAATTACACAGAGTTCAACAATGTAAGGAAACCTTGAAACAGTTAGGTGAAGTATCTGATGAATCTGATGACCTAAGAGCTCAGGCTTTGTTAGACTGTTGTCAATTTGATGCCCTCCTAGACATCGGTAACTGAAGTTATTTAATTGAATAACGGAATTGAATTGTGCATTCTTCTGAAGGTATCAATGCTGATGAGGGATCTAAACTGGCACAAGCTGCAGAAATTTGTTGTAAAGAGGATGTCTATCATTTTGATGATGTAGAGAGATTTTTCCTTGTTTCATGTTTAGCTTTGTGGTAAAACAAGATACATAATTACCACAATTTAATTTCATAATTATATTTTTGTTAATTTTAGGAGTATTATAAATAATTTAAAGTTATACATTTGTCATCTTTAGGCACTGTCGTAAAGATAATTTCACTACTGGAAGCAAATTTCTTTACATCGCTAAGAGTAAGTCTGAAAACAATGAAAGGGATATTTTAAGCTCTTTGTAATTTCAGCACTGTTACCATTGAAGTATGAGACATTCTTGGCTGTAAGAGCTTTAGTAAGATTTGTTGAGTGCATACTCTTGGTATATCGTGAAACTCAAGTGGACAGAAATCTAAGAAATGAAGCTAAGCAGGTTAGACATTCTAAATGTAGATGGAAAGGAAGTTCAATAGTCAGTTAACTAATTAATCTTACATCATTTTTTACTGTTTTTTCATTCAAGAGTCTGAAGATTCTAAACTCAAACATCAAGAAGTTTGCATTCTTCAAAACACGGTACTTGCATATGAAGGCTTACTACAAGTATATTGGAGGTAAAAGAAGTGAAGCAAAGTCCATCATCAAACAAGCCTTGAAAACTGATAGAGTGTCCTTTGAGCTTGATTGTATGTGGATTAAAAACAGCTCGTATTTGTGGTTTGAAGATCACCAGTTGAAAGAGAAGGCAAACAATCTGGACATTACCTTGTTTCCTTTGCAATGATGAATAATAATAAATTGTAAAATTGTGTACGGTATTCGATCAAAATTTTATGTCTAGATCTACTCGTGGGAGGTAATGGGTGAATGATCAGCAGTCTGTGAAGAAAGTAATACTGTCAACGTTGTTTATGATCATCCATCAATCAATAGACAGATTAAGACAGTTGTGTGTAATTCACTGACTTTGGATCTCGTTCTACTTTATCTAATATCCTCCTACTGCAATCTGGTATGCAAACGCCCAGCCCAATTCTCTGTTAGGAAGTCCAAATACCCAAGTATCCAAGTGTCAGGAAGAATAGTGAGTTTATTTTTCAATGTTGTATGTACAAATAAAACAATCACAGTGCTAACTACATGCAAAGAATAAAGATACTGCACAGTAACAAGTTACATAACAATTATGGGACTGAGCAATGGCCATAGCTATCAGTGAAATTTGTGGGAATTGGGAAGGCTGCTGCTGTTGCTATGACTACAGTATAGCCAGTAAAGAAAAGTAGTGTGGCTGCATTTAATAGATCTCGAGTAGTTAAGTACAAGTTATAACCACTATACATGCTGAGATAAGATTGCAGAGGAAGGAAGACAAAAAAGATGCAATATGGAAGAGCTTTGTCAGTTCATATACTTTTGTCAAGTGAAAGATATTACCTCAGTTAGTAATACACAGATCAGAACAAGATATCCTCCAGTAGTTTGCACAACAAATTAAGTAGCAGCCTTTTAAAACTAAACACTGAAATTGTATTTACAGTAATAGTAACAAAGTATATTTTATTCTCTTTTTTTCTTTGTAGATATCTGGTTGTAAACACACAATAGAAATGCCTCCAACACTTCCAGATATATGGATAATACAGTGCTTGCTTTCTATCTGTGTGTTAGTAGTAGTTTCTGTAATATATTGGCTAATATGGAGAGATAATCAAGGAATCAGAAATCAAGGAATCAGAAATCAATCAACGAAACCGATTCAGGCAGAAGAATATACTGGACAAGACAGAGAACTTGTAATCTCATGTAATATATGTAGATACCACTCGTTTAACTGGGACAGTCAATGTGTTGCCATTGTGGCCATGGTGGCCCACAATCATCAAAATGCAGTTGATAAAGATTCATATATGGTTGATGCAAAACAGGAAAGCCAAAGAAACAAGAAAAACTCGTTATTTGTTACAAAATAATACAAATAATATCATGTTACATTGTACATAGTCTACGTATATCTTTAAAGATGGAAAATCCATGTGAAACTAAATACTAATATTATTGCTATTTCTGTTCATTTTTTAAAACCTGTAGTAATGTTGACTGTGTTCATTATTAACAATGATTATGTTATATACTATTATTCTATTAACAATGAGTTATTGTAATGTTATGCGTATAACCATTTATTGTGTCATAGTCTCATTGTCTATATATAAGGGCACCAGCCCTAGTTTCTATATCTATATGTATATAAGCCGCATTTTGATTAAAGAGTTTTTAGTCCAGATTTCACTAAGGTAGTCAATCATTGCTGAAGTTACTAGAAGTTACTACAGAATTGGCGACGAGGATGGCTACCCTATTTGGACATGTTGGGGAATTCGATGATAGTAAGGAAGAATGGATACAGTATGTAGAACGACTAGACCATTTCTATGAAGCAAATGGAATTACTGAAAATGATAAGAAGAGAGCTATTCTATTGACTACAATAGGTCCCGTGACCTACAAGACACGTTGTAATGCCCAGAAAACCAGGAGAGATGTCATACCAAGACTTAGTGGCTGCTATGAAGACACACTATCGTCCAACACCATCGGAGATTGTGCAACGATTTCGATTTAATAGCAGATTCAGACATCCAGGAGAGTCAGTATCCATGTTTGTATCGGAACTTCGTAGTTTAGCAGAACACTGTAACTTCGAGAATACGCTGGAGGTGATGCTACGTGATCGTCTCGAATAAACGATCCAAATACACAACGCCGACTACTATCGGAGGTCAACTTAACCTTCCAGAAAGCTTTTGAGATAGCACAAGGACTGGAATCAGCAGTTCAGAATTTGAAAACACTTCAGGGATCACAAGTTTTGCCTTCCAAGGAGATTCATAAGGTGGAAAAGATAGTTAGTACTCATGTATCTTGTTACCGCTGTGGGAAGAGTAACCACTCATCATTTAATTGTCGGTTCAAGACGGCCAGATGCTATAATTGTGGAAAGTTCGGACACATAAAAGAAGTCTGTCGGGGGAAAGCAATTCCTAACAAGATCCAATATTTGCAAAAGGAGCGTTCGCAAATGGAAGTCACGGAGGACAAGGATGAATACGATCTCTTCACTATCACATCTACCCAGTCACGTAAACCTATTTTAACAACAGTTGAAGTTTATGGGAAATCATTAACCATGGAGATTGACACTGGAGCTTCATTCTCGGTGATTTCGTACAACACATATGACAACAACTTCAAGTCTATACCCTTGGAGGATACTAAGATCAGCTTGAAAACATATTCGGGTGAGAAGCTTAAAATCTATGGGATAGTGGGGGTAGATGTACGATACGAAGAACAAGTAGCTCATTTACCTTTACTGGTCGTGGGGGTTGATGGCCCAAGTCTCATGGGTAGGGATTGGTTAGCAGTTTTTCGTCTCAACTGGAAAGAAATTTACTATGTTGAGAACTGTTCGATACAAAGTGTTCTGCAACGATTTACGGATGTATTTAAGGAAGGACTTGGTACCTTGAAAGGTTATGAAGCCAAGATTCACATCAATCCAGACGTCGTACCTCGTTTTTGTAAGGCTAGGACAGTACCGTATGCCTTGCGTGCTAGGGTGGAGGATGAGTTGGAGAGATTGGTGGAACTGGGAGTAATAGAGCCAGTCCAGTTTGCAGACTGGGCAGCACCAATAGTTCCCGTCTTGAAGAGCGACAAGTCATCAATAAGGATTTGCGGGGATTTTAAAATAACGATAAATCGTGCCACAAAATTGGATCAGTACCCCATTCCAAAAATCGAGGATCTATTTGCTAAACTCTCAGGTGGAAATATGTTCACGAAACTTGACCTAAGCCAAGCTTATCAGCAGGTTCGATTGGATGCAGCATCAAAGGCGTTAGTGGTGATTAACACTCATCGAGGATTGTTCCGATATAATCGTCTGCCTTTTGGTGTATCCTCAGCACCAGGAATTTTTCAAAGAATGATGGAAAATCTGCTACGAGGGATTGACAAGGTGGTGGTTTACCTAGATGATATTTTGATTACCGGGACCTCTGAGGAAGATCATCTTTCTACTCTGGAGAAAGTTCTGAAGAGACTGCAAGATGCAGGACTGAGATTGAAAAGAAACAAATGTAAATTCATGGTTCCCTCTGTGTCATACTTGGGATATCAGATTGATGCTGAAGGTCTACACCCCCTACCTGAGAAGGTTGCAGCAGTGCAGAGTGCCCCAGTGCCTAAATCAGTAACTGAGCTCAAATCATTCTTAGGATTGCTGACTTACTACAGCAAGTTTTTGCCGAATCTCTCAACGACATTGTCGCCTCTGTACGAGTTGCTTAAGTCATCCACAAAATGGTTGTGGTCTCGAAGACACTCAGAAGCTTTCCAGACAGCAAAGAATTTACTCACATCATCTAAGTTGTTGGTACATTTTGATCCAGCTAGAGAATTGATGTTGTCTTGTGATGCCTCTGCATATGGCATTGGGGCTGTGCTATCGCACAAATTTGCAGATGGATCTGAAAAGCCCATAGGATTTGCATCCCGTACCCTTTCTACTGCTGAGAAGAACTATTCCCAAATAGAGAAAGAGGGACTCTCTTGTGTATTTGGAGTGAAGAGGTTTCACTCATTCCTGTATGGACACCATTTCACAATGTGTACAGATCATAAGCCTCTCCTGGGTCTGATAGGTGAGCACTGTTCAGTGCCCGCTCAAGCTTCTGCAAGGATCCAACGCTGGGCCTTGACACTCTCTATGTATAACTACACTATAAAATTCAAGCGCACAGGGGAACACAGTAATGCTGATGCACTAAGTCGATTACCATTACCAGTGACCCCAGCTGAGACACCTTTACCAGTGGAAATGATCTTATTGTTGGAGCAATTGCAAGTAAGCCCGGTGTCTGCAGAACAAATAAAGACTTGGACTAGTCGAGATGTTCTACTGTCCCAGGTGTTGGGATATGTTTTGAGTGGATGGCCAGATACTTGTGACAATGATGTTCTGAAACCATTCTATAGTAGACGAATGGAGCTATCAACTCAAGCTGGGTGTCTGTTATGGGGGAACAGAGTCATTGTTCCTCAGCCTGGTCGTCAACTGATCCTGGATGAACTTCATGCGGGACATCCTGGAGTATCGAGAATGAAAAGCCTCGCTCGTATGTTTGTGTGGTGGCCAAGATTGGACTCTGATGTGGAGGATAGGGTAAAATGCTGTTCAGATTGTCAGAGAAATCGTCCTTCACCTCCAACTGCTCCTGTTCAACCATGGAAGTGGCCGACGTGTCCATGGGCTAGAGTGCACTTAGACTATGCTGGTCCTTTCCTAGGTAGGATGTTTTTGATAGCTATTGATGCTCACTTATGTTCAACTACTTCCTTAGCTACTATACAATCTCTTCGCAACATGTTTGCTCGTTTTGGGTTACCTGAGTAGGTCGTTACTGACAATGGACGTAATTTTGTTAGTGAGGAGTTTAAAGAGTTCCTCCAAAAGAATGGGATCAAGCACACTACCTCTGCCCCATATCATCCTTCGACTAACGGATTGGCTGAACGTGCGGTTCAAACGTTCAAACAAGGTCTAACAAAACTAAAGGAAGGTACAATTAATGAACGTATATCTCGATTCCTGTTCAACTACAGAATTACCCCTCAATCAACAACAGGAACTTCTCCTGCTGAACTTTTGTTGGGAAGAAGGCCACGTTCTCGTCTGGATTTATTAAAGCCAGATCTATCTACTCGGATTGAAACAAAGCAAGCAAAGCAGTGCCTAACATCCAATAGCAGGACTGTTCCCGATTACAAACTAGGCGATGCCGTGTATGCCAGAAACTTTGGATATGGTTCCAGATGGATACCTGGATTGCTAGTGGAGAATACAGGACCACTCTCCTTCAAGATTGAATGTGAAGGAGGAAGAATCTGGTGTCGACACGTGGACCATATTAGGAGACGCCTGGATGTCGTACCTGACGTAGAAGCCATCAACAGGGATTTGCAAGTGGAGCCTCCTGTACCAACTGAATCTAGTACTAGCACTGAGACGGTACTACCTACTGTACTGGAGGCCGGACCTACACCTTTAACTTCTACCGAAGCTCACTCAGCAACTGACTCAGTGGAAGCACCAAGTCGTCGCTACCCTTCTCGGGACAGGAAACCACCCGACCGTTACACGTATACCTCGTAGGAGGAAGAGATGTAGTAATGTTGACTGTGTTCATTATTAACAATGATTATGTTATATACTATTATACTATTAACAATGAGTTATTGTAATGTGTATGCGTATAACCATTTATCTATATCATTGTGTCATAGTCTCATTGTCTATATATAAGGGCACCAGCCCTAGTTTCTATATCTATATGTATATAAGCCGCATTTTGATTAAAGAGTTTTTAGTCCAGATTTCACTAAGGTAGTCAATCATTGCTGAAGTTACTAGAAGTTACTACAAAACCAAAATATCACTAATGGTTAAAAACACTTATTTATACAAATTATGCACATTATTATAAATTATATTACTTTGGACATTCACAATCATAAGTTTAATAATAATGACAAGAAATAGCATGGCATTTTTATAATTAATACCACATTTCTAGCTACAGCTCCAAAGAAGCAGAATCTGACAACATCAAGAGTTTAATAAATTCTAGCAACTATGTCATTTGAATTTTGAACAAAGGGGATGGTGGGCCACTGTGCTTTAGCTAAAATCCTGAACGTGTTAATAACGATATTCAACTAGTAGCACAGTTTATAATAAAGTCTGTGCTTTAGCTAAACTCCTGAATGTGTTAATAACGATATTCAACTAGTAGCACAGTTTATAAAGTCTGTGCTTTAGCTAAACTCCTGAATGTACAATATTCAACTAGCAGCACAGTTTATAAACTCAGAATCTTGCTGCATTTGAAATAATAACACTCTCTACACTGCAAAACATTTTCCTCAAGTAGTATGTTATTATTGTAGAAAATAAACTGAATATTATCTAAGCCATTTGGAGAACTCTTGTGTATTTTAATTGTAATGACTCAACATTGTCTACACAAATACAACAATTTTTATTATAACGACAACATCAGTCCGTCACCATCACCATTTAATTAGAAGTTGTAATTTAACTATAATTTATTGTAACTAAAGACAATATGACTATTATACATAGAGACTATTATAAATGTAACTATTATAATTATAGAGACAGAACAATGTCTGTAATTATTATTATGTTTATTATTCTATTTTGTATATCAATCAATATGTCTCAAGTTCTTTGTTGTGTATGAGTCAATATGTCCCCCAAGTGTTACCTATATAAGCTGGTTAATGTTTCAGTTCAACAGTTCTGTTAAAAAGATATTATAAGAATCATTTTCTAAGTTACAACATATTTAGGTGACAAGCATGATATCTCTAAGATGTCACTCTTCAAAAAGAAGATGAAGTTGGACTCTAATGCAGACAGACTGAACATGGCGTGTATGTATGTATGTATGTATGTATGTATGTATATACGTACATACATATGTATGTATGTACGTATGTATGTATGTATGTATGTACGTAATTATGTATGTATGTATGTATGTATGTACGTATGTATGTATGTATGTACGTATGTACGTACGTACGTACGCACGTACGTACGTACGTACGTACGTACGTACGTACGTACGTACATACGTACATACATACATACATACGTACATACATACATACATACATACATACGTACGTACATACATACATACGTACATACATACGTACGTACATACATACATACATACGTACATGTAACCAAGTAACCAAGTGGAAGAATACATACATACATACATACATACATACATACATACCTACATACATACATACGTACGTACGTACGTACGTACGTATGTATGTATGTATGTAGGTATGTATGTATGTATGTATGTATGTATGTATGTATTCTTCCACTTGGTTACATGTATGTATGTATGTATTCTTCCACTTGGTTACATGTATGTATGTATGTATTCTTCCACTTGGTTACATGTATGTATGTATGTATTCTTCCACTTGGTTACATGTATGTATGTATGTATTCTTCCACTTAGTTACATGTATGTATGTATGTATTCTTCCACTTGGTTACATGTATGTATGTATGTATTCTTCCACTATATGTATGTATGTATGTATGTATGTATTCTTCCACTTGGTTACATGTATGTATGTATGTATTCTTCCATTTGGTTACATGTATGTATGTATGTATTCTTCCACTTGGTTACATGTATGTATGTATGTATTCTTCCACTATATGTATGTATGTATGTATTCTTCCACTATATGTATGTATGTATGTATGTATGTATGTATTCTTCCACTTGGTTACATGTATGTATGTATGTTTTCTTCCACTTAGTTACATGTATGTATGTATGTATTCTTCCACTTGGTTACATGTATGTATGTATGTATTCTTCCACTATATGTATGTATGTATGTATGTATGTATTCTTCCACTTGGTTACATGTATGTATGTATGTATTCTTCCACTATATGTATGTATGTATGTATTCTTCCACTATATGTATGTATGTATGTATGTATGTATTCTTCCACTTGGTTACATGTATGTATTCTTCCACTATATGTATGTATGTATGTATGTATGTATGTATGTATGTATGTATGTATTCTTCCACTTGGTTACATGTATGTATGTATGTATTCTTCCACTTAGTTACATGTATGTATGTATGTATTCTTCCACTTGGTTACATGTATGTATGTATGTATTCTTCCACTATATGTATGTATGTATGTATGTATTCTTCCACTTGGTTACATGTATGTATGTATGTATTCTTCCACTTGGTTACATGTATGTATGTATGTATTCTTCCACTATATGTATGTATGTATGTATTCTTCCACTTGGTTACATGTATGTATGTATGTATTCTTCCACTATATGTATGTATGTATGTATGTATGTATTCTTCCACTTGGTTACATGTATGTATGTATGTATTCTTCCACTATATGTATGTATGTATGTATGTATGTATTCTTCCACTTGAGAAGATCAATGATATAGTTTGCTAGATGTAACTAATAATGATACTACATCCTTCACAAAATGGATGCTTACGTATATCTTACTCACATCTTGTGTCCCAATTGTAGTATGCTCCATGTTGTTTTCCGCAATTGAAATGTGGAAACTTAGTTACGTCATAGATAATAGAGTAAAGGGATTGGAAACTGCGTTCGCGGACGAAACATTTAATACACATTTTATATTGTTGTTATGGAACACTATGCGAGTTGGGATTTCGCGGCGTTGCTAAGCTAATTATGTACAGTTAACGCAATAGAGAAACAAGAGAGAAATTGAACAACAGTATACATCACTTACCTTCTTTCAAAGTGGACTAACTTTATCTTCCAAGTATAAAGGTTAGCCCATAAGTAACACACTATGTAGTACTACAACACAAACGAGTTTCAAGGATGAATTCGGTATTCCTCTGGGATAAGTAGGCGTTGAAAATCACGGCATTTGCAATTTAAGATTTCTCAATTGAAATAGTTTTGTACCTTTTACTAGAATACAAAAATTTACTATGCTATCAATACAATATAAAAACAATGTTATTTGCCAACTTCATATAATGGTTACAGATTTGCACTAACACTGCCTACCCAGAAGTAATTATACCCTCCTTTCTGTGAAAAGGTTTTGTACCTTTAACAGTCTAACAATACATAAACTTGAACTGAAACATGTCATGACAAAATATCATTTAAAGATACATATAACAGTGCTATAAATATCTTTGTGGAAGTACATGTTACAAGAACAAAAGAACAAATGATCACAAGTCAGAGGAATTCCGCACAGATGATCTGTACAACATAATTTTATAATATTGTAAACACAGCCTCTACAGGTATCATGGGTCGAAAGTCTCGTCTTAGTCATAACAGATATTACTATAAAAAGAAAAGTTCACAAGATTTAACTGTATCAGTCCCTCTACAAAAACTAACAAATCCCATTATTGGTAAATATACAAGTGGTATAAATAAAATCTATTACATTTAGAATATTATTGTTATACTGTTATACTTATAGATGAGAGCCTGATTGTATCACTACCACTAAGAAACATTACACTTCCAAATGGTAAATATACAAAACATTATTGTAAACTGTCAATGTCAGCTATTTTTCTTTGCAGACGTATGGCTACGCAATAGTTCACTTTCAGTACTACAAGAAAATGTATTTTCTCGCCTGCCTGAATCCTGGGTAGAAGTAAACAGTAATGCTAGTAAACTAACCTTTTGCCACATCGTGAACACCAGTCTAACCACTCCTGTTATCAAATACACACTTACCATAAAACAAGACTTTTCATGCACACTCTCCGTTTTAACCAAAATAGTACAAGTACCTTATTTAATCCCATCACACATTTATACTCCAGAAAGTCTTCTCCATGTAATGGCAAACCTTATAAATATGAATATATGTAATGGTAATAATGACCAACATTTCCAAGAGCTTGCTAAGAAAAGGAAAGGAAAGTTTACTGATAGAACAGGTAAACATAAAAAAAAAACATAAATAATTATTATAATTGATCTTTACATAGGGAATGCAGTGGCAAACTTGGAGTTCACACCAACACCTACAATTAGACACACCCAGTGTAAAATGATTACAAAGTACATGTATGAAAGGTGTGAAATGTGTGAAAATTACCGTAAAACCCTGTTTGCGATTTTTTCCAAAGAGAAGACAAAAGATAGCACTACCAACGTTTACGAAACACCTGCATCAAGGTGTAATTATCGTTATTTGTCACCAAATCAAAAAGATGATCTCTTACGAACTATGAAGACATCAAATAAAGAAGCTCATGTAAAAATTTCTAAACTTGAGGAAGAACTCAGAAAGTTGTCACTAGATCATGGTATTAGCGTCAATGATGATCTCAAGAGTGACCTTTCTTGTATCATTGAGCAACAGCATAATCACATCTTGTCTACATACGAGAAAGGATCATTCCAACGAGTGTTCTGGGAACAACAGATGAAATTTGCTAGGTCTTCTAATGGGATACGCTGGCATCCACTCATGATAAAATGGTGCCTCTATTTAAGGCATCAGTCATCTAGTGCATATGAGTTACTTAGAAAGTCTGGGTGTATACAGTTGCCATCACAACGGACCCTGAGAGACTACACACATTATTTCAACAACACTCCCGGGTTTTCCGTCGAGATAGATCAACTGCTAATGTCAGAGGCCACATATCATAATTTAGAAGAATTTGAAAAGTGTGTATGTATAGTAGGAGACGAGATGAAAATAAGAGAAGGTTTAGTGTACGACAAGAATAACGGCGAGTTGATAGGTTTTGATATTAATGAACACCTACAACAACTAGAGAGTGATCTTGATGATGGAAAGTCACATCCTCCCTTTTTGGCCAGTAGCGTTTTTGTAGTAATGGTAAGAGGTCTCTTCATCGGAATAAACTTCCCATATGCCACCTTTCCTACTCAAAATCTCACTGGGGGACAGCTCATTCCGATATTAACAGAAGCTACATTTAGATTGGAGCGGTGTGGGTTCAAAGTAATGGCTCAAACTTTGGATGGATTCTCCGTAAATCGACGATATTTTAGTTTGATGGGAATCAATGTTTCAGGTGTGAACGTGCGTTATAAAACTACTAATATGTGTTCTGAGGATTCCCGCAACATATTCTTCTTCTCTGACCCTCCTCATTTAATAAAAACAACACGGAACTGCTTTCAGAATGCACGTCGACAAATAAAGGTAAAAAATAAATACAGTCAAACATTTGTATATGTAATAATTAATCGCACATTATTCCAACAGTACAATGGCCAATCCATCTCTTGGAAGTTCATCGAAAATTTATATATGAAAACAAGTCAGTCTGGTGGTCTAACAACTCAACCAAAGCTGAGATATGAACATGTATATTTAAACAATTTTTCAAAAATGAGGGTAGATTTGGCATCACAGGTAATAAATTATAATTAAATTTTTATTAATGTGATGTCATAAATGTATTACTAGGTCCTAAGCAGTACTGTAGCTAACGGACTTAAAGTTCATTTTCCTGATACTTCTAAGGAAACAAGTCATTTTGTCAGCATGTTTGACAAGTTTTTTGATGCTCTAAATGTAACCAACTACTCGAGCAGTATTACCTCTTTGAAGCCCTTCAAAATGCCATACAGAAATGCTGAAGACTTCCGTTTGCAGGTACAGAAACATAAGCAAAATTAATAAGTAATAACCAAATCATGACATCAACCCTGTTACTGTCTTATATAGTGGTTGAAAAAAGACTTTTTGGGTTGGTTGAATGACTGGGCAGACTATGTAAGTAGACAAGACTTACCTGATAAGTTGAAACCCTGGATGATTCTTAGTAAAGAAACCTTGAATGAAATCCACATCACTGGTATGCATGGTATCCTAAGTAAAGTATAGACATTATATACTAACTTTTTCTCTATGTGTAGTTAATTCTTTTGTGGAATTAGTACAGCATCTATTTACAATACCTGGTGTAAAATCGTTCCTAAGTGAACGAATCCAACAGGATCCACTTGAGAAGTATTTCGGTAGACAAAGACAACGAGGAAGGGTTAATGAAAATCCTACCATAGCACAGTTTCTTAAAAATGATCAAGCTCTGAGAATCATCAACTCAATCAATCTTGATGTGGTATCTGGAAATACTCGTGGAACAAACAAGCGTTACTTAGAACATCAACAAAGAAGTGGACCATTAAATAAGAGGCGAAAACTGAAATACACAGGTATTAAAAGTGGTAAATAAATTATACTAATTATTATGTAGACACCTATACATGCAGGTGCAACTATATCAGTGGGCACAGCAGACAACATGCAAAATCCATTCATGCTTTCTTCGCCATCAAGTAAATGAAGAATGTACATAAATAATAAGATATAATTCTGAGTCATACCTCTTCATAGGAATCCTCTGGAATACCATTAACTCTACTCTCAACGATGAAGGTTTTCATTTACCATCACCAACAGCTCGTCAAGCACTTCACACTGCATCCAAAATTTTGGATTGGTCATGTCAAACAGTGAATACCAGTGAATTTACATATGCAGCCGTTCAGTTAAGTGAGAAGTTATTGAAAATAGTTGAGAAAACACCAGGCAACAAAAAAACAAATGAAAGAATGTTTATTAATCTATTCGATTACATACAATCAGATGAATACATTCATTTATGGACCACCGTTACAGCAGCTGCTTCCACCACACCATCTAGACTACTCTACTACTATGTAACCACTACTCTCTATAAAACACTTTTATTTACCCACAAACCTGTTAACCACACTTCAGATACATGCACTAGCGATTTCACTTATCTTACTCCAGATGAACAAGGCGCCTTGAAATATGTGGCAGGATATCTCATCAGAAATTCAGTTAAAAAGGTTATGAAACAAAACCAACGAAACAATAGTATACTCCCTTTACTGTTTTCTCGAGGATCCAGAGGAAACCCAAGACCAGCAAGAGCTGCCTCAGACTATCCTGGAGTGGTGCAGGATAGTTGACCGCGGAGGCTTATTTCACTGCACAAATGAATTCACACACTTTTTGACATCAGTAGAGACAGTTACAAAATCAACAATGAAGAGAGGTAACGAGAAATTGTTCAACATAGCATTGTTAAAACAAACACTTTTACAAGACCATGCAGTCAGTAGTTGGTGGTCAACACTTCGTACACAGGGTGACATCAATGACGACAAAATCTCGGCCGATCTCCTAAATTCACTGTTGACTGATTACATTAATCTCCGAGGTTTTGCGTTTGCTGCTAGGTGGATGGAGATGTACAAAACAGAAAACAAAAAAGTTATAGACAAGACAAAGGGACTAAGAACAAAACTACAGACATCTCTTGACTGAACAACGTGATAATTTTATTATTACTTTGCTATTTATTCGTTTACGGTATATACATACGTTATATTTTATATATTACGGTGCAACATAGTAACACAACTCGCATTTTTGTCCGCGAACGCAGTTTCCAATCCCTTTACTCTATTATCTATGGTTACGTAATGATGTCATAATTATCCATGGTAACGCGATTGTAATGCTTCATAGCAACAACAAAACTGGTTTATATCATGAATATGATTATAGCCATGTGGCCTTTCTGACCTTCTTTCAAGCGGTCACGTCTGGAGCGTTCGCTCAAACTTTGTTGTACGTCTATGTGATTTTCCTTTCTGGAGTTATAGACACGGAAGTAATTGAGAATGACTACCACAGAGGACACTTTACTGGAGTTCCAGAAGTTTTTTTCAAGTAAAATAGGTATGTATTATAGTGGTATTTTGTTAATACTAAAAATTAATGTTTTTGTGTAGCTATGATGCCGCGTTTTTTCTTTTCTCACTAAAATCGAGGACAAAGTTACTGTGTGTTACTGTGTGTTGTGAATGTAAAGTGTGCAATGTTTAATGATAATTTAAAAATTATAGTTTACAACTGCTTTTTTTTTGGTAGTTGTGGTGCTAAGTATCGGTTCTCCGGATCAATTCGAAGGAGATGCTCTTGCATAACTCTAAGCAATCGATCAACCTTGTTAGGAATAGAAACATACGATCTTTCGATTGAATTAAATGATGCATGGATACTTTCAGCACCCTGTTCTCCAATACTTGTATTCGCTTGTCCTATAATTTTGCATAGATTTCATACAGGTTATTATAATATCAACAAGTTAAACTTACTATCTCAGCAATTAGTCTCCTGTTGTACAACGCAATTTCTTCAAGAGATGTGATTTGTGGACTTTCACCAAGTACTGATAGTAGAGTGATAAATTGTTCTGCTGCCATTACCTCGTTCTCAGCAGTGACTCTGTCATTTAAAAGGGATGTTTTTTGTTCCAGTTTTGATCTGTATTCTTGGAATGGTATGGGTGTGCATGATTCGTTAATAACTGAAATGTCTCTGCTTGCCAGCATCAAATCTAATGTATGACATTCGTCTTCAAGAAGAGTAAACATACGATGGAACAGACCAAGTGAGATATGAAGACCAGGTAAACAAACCTTTTGAAGATAATTAATCTATCATTTACACTATTATAATGTATGTATTTATACCTGTAGTAGGGGAATTTGGAAAAATGGTTTCTGTAGAACATTGTTAAAAAATTTTACGCTTTTTGGGTTCCCTCCAGATTGGAGGAATTTTTGATGGTCAGATTCCATTGATGATAGGGATCGTAAAGGAAAGGACTCGTTGTCTTTAAATTTTTCTCTGGGAGCTAGGCACCATAAACAGCAATGCCGCCCTGAATAATTTATTTATAATGTACAAATAGTGATAATTTAGACAATAAGGGGTAAGATACCTGAAGCTCCTGGGATTCCATACATCTTACACAGGAACTCATAGTCTCCACTAAGAAATACTCGAAACATCTTTCCCCTTATAATTATAATAATTTTAGAGAATTGTTAAAAATATTCATAAAACATACCTCCATTCTGTTTGTTGTAGTTCGTTAACCTGTTCACTGTAGCGATCAAGAGCTACATGGAGATTAAAAAGTGTATCTACAGCTTGAAATGCTGTAAAAACACAGGTGTTGTGAACAGAATTTGGATTTTCAACATTTAGGATTTGAAAGTTCATTTTAAAGGATGAACCACCCTTATCACCTCCAAGTTTAACCCAGATTTCGTTGGAAGGAATCCTATCGCTATGCCAGGTCAGTTTGTTTAATCTACAATTACAAGAATAAGTGACACTGACTGTGTAATTATAATATATATAACCTGTCATTCTTCTCAAGTAAATCAATTATTTTATTTTTTAGATGTGGAATGTACACGATTGGTGAGGACTTCATTTCTTCACCTCCAGACTTCAACGAAAAAGAGAACATGGCTGTCTCTCCTATGAGGTCATTGTCTATGAGTTCTGCTGCTCTTTTTCTAAGCTTTTTCTCACTTGCAATTTGTATCCCCCACTCCTTCATCCATCTATGTTGTAATATTATATAAGTGGGAATGCAATTAACACCTGTGGTACCTTCTCATAGTTCTCAATTTGTTCCAGGGTATTGATAGATCTGCCTTCATAGCTAGGCCCTGGTTGGTACTTACTTCCGTTGTCATGTCTAATGACTTTAGCAGCTGTTGCCTATCCTCCTTATTCAGTTGGCTGATTTCGGACTGAAATTGCTGGTTTTCAGAATTACCACTTAGAGATGCTCTAACTTCCATCATTTCCAAAGATCTTCTCTTGATGGTTCTCGATGAAGCATCACATGACGATACACGTGGTGATGGTATATGGACAAAGGTGAGAGGCTATAATTAAGTATTACACAGTACATAACATGAATAGGAATATTATTTATAAACTATATACCTGTCCTCCTGTTTGAAGTGTTAGATGATTATCAATCATCATTCTCTTCACAAGATGTGTAGCTACTTGTTTCTCTGTCACAGAAGTTGTTGAGGTGATTGGCTGAGATAGGATATCTGACAGAGACACTGTATTAGGTTGATGATCAGATGTATAGTACTGGGAGCAGTTGCTGTTAGTATGCCGATGAAGATCTTTCAGTCGAACCCTTTTCCCACAAGTCCCTTTGAAGTTGCACTTAACTACAACACTCTCCAAGACTCTAAGGTGCATGGGATTGATCGGTGTGATTTCCCTTGTTGTTAGGGAGTGATATTTGTCACATGATGGACAATGTGTTGACTGTGATGACTCAAACCAACATATGAGACACGATGCACACAAAAAAAATGGCTGTTGACAGATCAACTGAACAGGACTATTTAAGAGATTGCAACAGATAGAGCATTCAATATCAGACTTAGATAAATCAATGGAAAGAGGGATCTTGTATGTGAGAAACTGATCAGTATGATAGAATGCTTCAGGAGAGATTTGTTTGGTATGGGCAATAAGATCATGACAGCTATCAAGCTGTGGTTTCCCTCTATTCTTCCTACCCTTTTTTGGTCTTCCTCCTTTCTTAACTGATTTAACTTGATTACATGTAGTGCATGTGTGTGTATGTGTGTGTTGTTCCCATACAAAGAGATCTATTGATGGAAGGTACACTTTGTTGTTTTCCATTGCAGTAATTTTACGCTTCATCACGGCGTAACAACAGTCACAGAACAGTCTAGGATGAACGTCTGGTTGATCGGTCAGGATGGAAAGATGAAATGTGATTCTAAGATTGTCAGCATGTTCTTCACAAACATATTTGACTCTGTATTTGTTGATGTTTCCACCACACACCCGACATAACTTTTCCAAGGCCTCCATATGGTCATCTAACTCCATTCTATTATTGTATTAATGATATGTTCATTTGCAGCTTAAATAAAATAAGTGGCAATGTAATTTTAGTATATATGTATAGTGTTACCTTCTATCTTTGATCTGCAATGTGAATTACAGTTGTGAAAACTTTGTGGTTTGAGGTATATGGCTGCAAACAGGACCCACTTGCAACACTTTCAAAACATTGGAGCAGCTGGAACAATGTGCAGTTCTTCAAACCACAAGTTATTTTTATACACTTTGTACATGTATACTATATCTTTTAAGGCCGGTTGCACTAAAGATGGTATACTCAATGGAATAAAGATTGATATGTACACGGATGCTGGATGTTGTAATAATGACAACAGTATTTGGACAGCTGTTGCAGCTATTGACAATGGTGTGTTACTCTGTGTTTTATAACAAATGAATGTAATCTCATCTTCTTCCATAGTATACAAGTGTCCTAACTGGTTGGTAACTCCAAAATCCTGTAAAACCCATACCTGTAGTAATACTGCCTGTAGAGCTCCAGGTAAGATTGTATACATATGAATACATATTATGTTAGTATAGCTTGATTCCATAAAGGTTCCTTGTTGAGTTTTTGGTATTATTATAGGTTTCTTGAACTCATACTTAATAATATCTAGGCCATTCTGATTTTAAGAGGGGTTGATGTATGTGCATTTCCCAAAAAATATGCTGTGTTCATCAAAAGAGTAGGTGTGGTATAGGCCACACCCAATAACTAATTATTCCCTGATATCTTCCACCTATCATTAACACCCAGTAATGGGGATAGCCCGGCATCCTGCAGGCCGGTGTTATTTTAGTTAACCATAACTATAACAAGTCTAATGCACCTAATTAAAATGAAAAATGGTCAATAGTAGTTAGTTAACTAAAACTAAAACCCTTTAGTAAGCCTAATATTATTTTAGTTAATTAACTATAACTATAACTAAAGTGGTCATTATTGTCATACTAAAACAACACTGCATAAAACCTGTTATGCATATGGTATAACACGTATTAATGCAATACACAGAGTAGCTCACTTGACGATTATGTGTTAACATCACATTTGATGATTTATGTTTTTTCTCTGTTCTTAGGTTTTGTTCCAGGGATATTCATCACTGAGTCAATCTTAGACCAAGTCTCTCGATCTTTAAAAATGGATGTAGAGCAAGTGAAGGAGGCTAACATGTACAAACCAGGAGATATTTCCTACACAGTAAGAGGAATGGTAATGGGAAATATTTAGTTTATCAATCTCTCTACACTAAATAGGCAGACACAAATGGATTGGTACTAACATACTGTAATATAAGAGATCTCTGGAAACGTGAGTTTGTACTCAATGAGAGATCCATTATGCTAGCGAATGTGTCATATACATGTAGATTGCAAAATGCACTTATGGAATCAAATGTTTTAAAATTTGGATAATGCAACTATGTTTTTCTTTTTTTCCTTTTCAGAAATTTATGAAACTGCTGAAGTTGAAGAAAGGAAAAAGCAGATTGTAGAGTTTAATAAGGTAAGGGTATCAGGTTTTCATACAGGATTTTTAGTTTGGGAAGGGAAGGACTTGATCATATGAAGCACAGTGCTGCTGACCCTCTGAGGTTACTTCTGGTAGTTCTGTAGCTCCAGAAGGCTTGTAGATGAGATGGTGTTGCATGTTGAAATAAATTCAGTCTGAATATGTAGAGGGGAGAGAGATCCTTGGTATTAAGAAACACTTTCTAATCCTTATTTCCAATCCTCTAATCTTTATTTCTAATCCTCTAATCCAGGCTAATCGTTGGAGGAAGAGAGGACTGAGTTTGGTACCAATAAAGTATGGTATAACATGGAATAGTTGGAAAACTACAATACTTGTTAGTGTATATAGTGGAGATGGAACAGTGTCAGTGATGCATGGAGGGGTAGAAGTAGGTCAAGGGATCAACACAAAGGTAAACTACATGTACATGTACATTTATATAGATAGGAGTACAGTACAAATATGCATAAATCTTAACTGAGCATATATAGTAGTGTCTGATGAATGACTCGACTTTTAAAAGCAATAACGTTTGAACCTCACCAGGTCAAGACATGAGAAAGATTGACAGATCGAGAGCTCTTTCTTGATTTCTATTGGTGATGATGCATGGCTGTTCTTAGTTGATGGAGTGATTTGTCTGGTTGATTTCGTTAACAAACGAGACCTTAGCCTGCTAACTAGTCGTGCCGTTTCTGAATGTGACTATTATGTATACGTGACCTTAGTGACCTAATATTCAGAAAGAAACACTTGATATAACACTTACATGTACACTTGGTATAACACTTACGTGTACATGTGTATCTTAATTGCTTCTCATTCTGCCATTTTTTACAGGAAGTTAATAACATTTGGTAGCTTAATTATAGCTCTTCCTGGATAGCAAATTTCATTTAATTCCTGTACAAACTCAACTATTAGGATAGGAGTAAAGGATCTATCCAGAAATTTTAACAATTGACACACATACATGTATATAATTGTATACTCATCCGCATACAAATATGTGACCTAGTGTTTTGATAAGTGTCTCTTTGCCACAAAATAAGTATGCTTTCCATTCTTATTGATGACACAAAGGCAGATTTCATGCAAACAATAATTAATTTTCTTTTGCAGGTAGCTCAGGTAGCTGCTAAAACTCTAGGTATTAGCCTGGATCACATCATTATTAAACCCTCTAATGTGCTCGTTAATGCTAATGGAGATACTACAGGAGGGAGTATCACCAGTGAACTCAGTTGTCTAGTATGTTTTGTGTGGTTGTTATGTGATTTTACTTTTAATCATGTACATCTTACAGGGTGTTATTAAAGCTTGTGAGGCACTTAAAGAACGTTTGGAGAAAGTAAAAGAAGAGTTGGAAAAAGAAGGTGCACAGAATCCATCATGGTTGGATGTAGTTACAAAAGCTTACTTGAATGGGGTTGATCTATCTTCAAAATACTTGTGAGTTATTAGTTAAAGTCAAACACACAGAATTCATGTTTTTTGTGTTTTTGAAGTGTTTATGGTGAAAGTAAGTATTGTTTTGCTTACAATGTTTATGGAGTAACATGTGCTGAAGTTGAAGTTGATGTATTGACTGGTCAAACTGAAGTTAAGCGTGTTGATATTCTATATGATTGTGGACAAAGGTTAGTAATTGAGAAAGGATTAAGATAATCAATTTGAAGGTTTCTGTTGCAGTATTAACCCAGAATTAGACGTAGGACAAGTAGAAGGGGCTTTCACTATGGGACTCGGTTACTGGCTTACTGAGAAGATTGTCTATGCTCCTGATTCTGGCCAACTACTCACATACAACACTTGGGTGAGTAGAGCTAAAATTACATGCTGCAAATTAGGGTTGGTCAATAATTGAATATATCGCATACATTGAATATTATTCCGCCACAATAATCATATCGCATGATTTTGGTCTGCCAATATTATCGCAATGGCAAAATATTGTCTTACTGCAATTAAATAATAGCTCAATATACATGTATGTGTTGAAAAAGACTGTACTATAACACTTAGTTTTGAGCTGTATGCTCTCAAAACTAGGATCAGAATTGAAAAATAAGCCTATTTTTGCTATTATAGACAGTATCAATGAAGATTTGCAATATTGCAAGTCACCTTTAGGCAATAATCACAAAACTTAATTTTCAATATTCTCCAACCCGACTGCAAATTATATTATATGTTCATGTGCTCACTCTATAGGCATATAAACCTCCATCCTCCAAAGACATTCCTGAGGACTTTAGAATAACTCTGCTAAAAAATGCTCCGAATCCTTTGGGAATACTCAGATCAAAAGGTACAAAGTTTTTGTAAGTTATGTTTCTTCTCTTCTATTATCTTTATATGTAGCTGTTGGTGAGCCTCCTCAGACTATGAGTTGTGCTGTCTTATTTGCTGTAAAGAGAGCAATTGAGAGTGCCAGACAGGAAATTGGCAATGATGACCTTTTTTCTTTGTGTAAGCTACTATAATCATGTATCACTTCTTAATCATGTATCTCAAATTGTAATATCTTATTACGCTTGCCATTTCTTGTTTGCCATTTTATAAGCACCTAACATTAAGGGAACAGTATATCATTAATATCTTGAATGCCATAAGTTGCCTTCATTCTTTAACTTGTACTTTAGCCATTTTTTTATTATCACCCTTCTACCTCCCGGTCTGGAAACCTTTCTCGGATGTTGTGTCCAATAGACAATGAATCGTATTCAGATCACATAGGATTTTGTAGGGAATCTCATGTAGTTAAAGTTAAAATCACAACAAATTTTCCAGATTAGTGATTCAGTATCTGGTCCCGGAATAAAACGTACATGTACTTGGATCCTGAACCAGACAAACGTTTCCAGATCTGCTGCTTGTACAGTGTTTCCCCAAAAATTTGGTACCATATCACTCCCCCACCCTTTAGTCTTGTTCCCTCACCCTTCAATTTTAAAGATTTACAACACTAATTGAACATTGTTGATCAAACATCAAGTACCACTGATGCACTCCTCCACCCTTAATATTTATCCTGTGGGAAATACTGACCTACTAGTAACAAATGCAAAGCATGAATTTTGCCTTAGGTATATATAATTATAACATAACAACTATATTTTTATTCATCTGCACAGCTGCCCCTGCTACAGTAGAAGACATTCAACTAAAGTGTTTATCGGACCTTTCGCAGTTTGTATTTTAAGAACTCTAATAATAATAATAATAATTGCTGCATATAATTATAATTATAGTGGTAATATAAATTATAATTCCAGAAAATCTTCTCAATCAGTAGTTTTATTACTGAACCTCAGTTTTGTAGTTTGTATTTCAATAACTCTAATATTATTGTAGTATTATGTCCATGTTTTATTATATTATCACTAAAGCAACATGTGTTTCAAAGAATTTTTTCCCATCAAATGTTTTGGCAGTAGATACCTTCATCAATGGCATAATTATACTATTAATAGAACAGGGTCTATAATATATAATTAATACAATCATTTTATGTAGTCTAGTTTTCTGAATTGTATGTGAATACACGATGGCTGTATCCGCGTATATTATCGTTAGCATGGCAACTCCCACGCGCGCTATGAAAGGATCTTGGGGAAAACTGATAATTATGATACAACCATGGCCTTAAATGGTAAAGCGGAGCTTCCTACCACCATGGAGCCCGATGACTATGGTAATAATCATTATTATTGTCAGTGAAGTTCTTGATTATAATTAACAGATTGCAGTGAATGCTCTAGTGTTCTGGAACAGCTGGTTACTCATGTACCAGATATTATTGTGCAACACTCCAATGATCAATCAGTACCTCGAACAATCAATTCATATGGAGTGGTAATGTTTGCTGATATTTCAGGTTGGATGATCATTACTTATGTAAAATCGCTATAACACAATACTGAATTAATCAGGATTTACTGCTCTGTGTGAAAAGTATTGTAGCACATCAACATCTAAAAAGAAAGGAACAGACCAACTCACATCAACTCTCAATGCCTACCTTAGCCAACTTGTACAAGGTACATTCTGAACAGCAGCAATATTAATTTTGAAATGTTCCATATAATTATTATATGGTTATATATAGCAATATTGGAGGATGGTGGAGATGTATTAAAATTTGCAGGTCAGCTTTTTTATTGTGCCATGCATTATATTTTTATGGCCCGTAGGGCCATCCCTATGATTGCTTTCCCACGGGTTCGATGTATGTTTATATATATATATAAAATTATTATGGCCCGTAGGGCCATCCCTATAATTGCTTTCCACGGGGTTTAATGTATATATATATATATATAATTATATATATATATATATGTTTGTGTCACTTGCGCGACTATGCGTTGTATACGTAGTTAAGGAAGTTGCGTCATTCCCGGGGGCTCGGTCAATTAATGGGCGTGGCGCGTAAAAGAACGCGCGTTCGAGGCTCTTCGAGCTACAGACAAGCCAGGAAGATTCAGAAACTGCTAATAACTGTTGTATATAGCAGAGATACAGTATAAATATTATGCAAGAATCTTTAACAAGTAAGTATAATAAGTTGTTAAGTTTCAGATATGAGGAAGTCATCATTTAGAACCTTGTAGGAGTACTTCAGTCAGTTCATCAAAGATCTGTGTACTTAGACTGCAGTCAGGCTTACACTTACTTCTTCAGGCCCCAGCTTTGGAGTACACAGAAAGGTAGAGACACTAGTGCCATCAGCAATGCTTAATACATAGTCATCACAAAGCAAATATAGGGATGTATTTTTTCTCTATATACACTTGTTATATATATATATATATGTTTGTGTCACCTACGCGAGTATGGGTTGTATACGTAGTTAAGGAAGTTACATCATTCCCGGGGGCTCGGTCAATTAATGGGCGTGGCGCGTAAAAGAACGCGCGATCAAGCTCTACACACTAGCAGAAAGAAAGCTGTTGAGCTTACGTAGAAACTGTAACTAATTGCTAGCTATTCTACCTGAAATATATTCCTAAAGTTCTACAAGGTCCTTTGAAAGGTCAGGAGAGTAGATAATCAAAATAATAACTATAATAAGCTGTTGTCTTTCATGCTTGATAAAGTCAGCCATGATTACTGAATTCTGGACACCACAAAGCAGTCATAAGGATACTTTTATCTTCACTTAAATTTGTAAAGCAATCATAGGGATGTTTTTTTCTCTATATACACTTGTTCATAATAGTATATAATTAGGAGATGCTTTGCTTGCTTATTGGGAATGTAGTCGATTTGAAGCAAGTGGAATGCTACAGTTTGTACTTCGAGAGAGTCTCACGATGCAAACAAATTTTGATAACTACCAGACTCCTGATGGATTTATACTAAGAGTTAAAATTGGTCTCAGTATTGGGCCAACAGAAATCCACTATATTGGTAGTGAAGACTACAAGACATTTGATATTACAGGCAAAGCTGTGGATGATGTAAATATAGCTCAGTCATACACAAAACCTGGTGCTGTGGTTATATCTAAGGATGCATGGGAAATGTGTAATCAAGAGAGGTGCTTTGCTCGTCTTGTTGGGCCTGGGTATGCACAGGTATTTATTTATAAAAAGTATAGTGAGTGCTAGTATTTATATCTGAATTTAAGATTTGTAAGATTTCTTTTGAGATAAATGATGGCACACCAACACTCACCACTCTACTCACAAGAGGTGGTCGTAGACCAACTCTTTCTGCAGTCACAAGAAATGCTGTATCCTCTCGTAGAAGTAGTACTACATCAGAAGATAATAGCCAAAAGACAAGGAGAAGCTCTGTAGTCTCTTATACAAAATCACATGGATTATTATGTTAGTATCATTTTCTTCTTACACATGTATATAATCATGAGCATATCAAATCACACTATTAACTGCAATTCAGGTATTTTATTATTGCTTTTTCTGTAGTGCGAAAGAAAGTCAGGAATGGCTTACAAGCATTTAATGAACATAGTCAGTGTTATCTAAGATGCTTTGTTCTTAAAACAGTGGTACAAAAGGTAAATAATAATTTTACCAACAGCATGCATAGATACTCTTAAATTTCAGATAGACCATGGCTATGATGTGAGTTGGCTATCTGAGCTAAGGCAAGTCTCTGTAATGTTTATTAACCTTGATCCTGATCTAAGTGACCTACCAGGAAGTAGTACATGTAGTAGAGAGCAAAAACTACTTCAAAATGCATTTGAAGCTGTTTATCCTTCATTGATGGTGAAAAATAATTGTTTTTAATTATTGTCCATACTTTTCATTGTTTTGTCCATTATGCATAGGGTCTCTAAATAAGGTATTCATGTTTGATAAGGTATAACTATAAATAGCACATTCTTACTAAAATTATATATAATCATGTATTTTTGTATTCACACAGGGCTGTACATTTCTATGTATATTTGGTCTGCCCCATGCCAGTCATGAAGATGACCCAAACAGAGCATTGAGAGCAGCAAAAAGCATTTTCAGCAGACTCACAGAGATGAAGCTCAAGTATTATAAACAAAATTTAATCACATTTAATTCTTTCAATTTATAATTATATAGTCATCATTCCATTGGTATAACAACAGGGATAGCATTTTGTGGTGTGGTGGGGCATTCTCAGAGGCATGAATACACAGGTAAAATAGATACTTAAATCGAGCAGAAGATTGCACTAAGTGAATGCATAATACCTAAGATGATTATTGTTTGTGGGTATCTACTATATAGTCTGGTGTTGCCACCCCTTCACATAGGAAGGGTTTGGGGACACCAAATCAGTTATAATGCAAAATTTCTGCATTAGTTAATTTCACATTGTCATGACTGCTATAATTCACATTCCAGTAGAACTGATTTTGTATGCTGGTGTCCCCATACCCTTCCTCTATGTGAAGGGGTGGCAATGCATAACTAAGATGCTACTAGACATGTACTTTTAATGTTTTTAACATCAATAATATTTAACCCTTGTGAGAACAAATCGCCAACATTATTACAGAAATTCTGTAAATGTTTGTGTCCACAAACAGCAGTTACTCTCGCCTATATACATATGTACATGTATATCATGTAGCATGATTGTAAAACATTGTTTATAGTTATTGGGCAGAAGGTTAATATGGCTGCTCGACTAATGATGAAATTTCCTGATGCTGTAACATGTGATGAAAGTACTCGGGCAAAATCAAGTATTCCTCCTCAAAAGTTTACTATAACACCCCCTGTCCACCTCAAAGGAATATCCAATCCCGAAGATATTTATTTTGTCTCTACTGAAATGTAGGTGTACTGCATAAGTCATACAGCTTATCTATCTGAACTTGATTAATTATTTTTAGTAACAATCAAATACCAGTTTCAAACAGTGATATCCATGAACCAACAGATGCAGATGATCTTATTGGTACATTAGCGTAATACTTTAAAGTTTGTTTTACTGTATCAGCAAGCATATTTTAATTGTAGGTCGAGAAAAGGAAATGAATATTTTCTTAGCTGAGTTACAACACATGATGGAACAAGTACACAGTGGACCTGGAGTTATTATACTTTCTGGGCCTGGAGGAATTGGCAAGACAAAGCTACTCAGAGCTATGAAAGCCAAGGCGGCAGAAATGGGGTTCAGGTACTAAACCATTTATTTTTTTGTACAGCTCAAAGTGTAAATTTTTGTTGTGATAATTATTATGTGTGATTATTGTGTTATAGAGTGGTATCTGGTATTGGTGGTTTGATTGAACAGAACACTCCTTTCTTCACAGTGAAAACTCTTCTAACACGTCTATTAGAACTAGATACATGTGCCAATGTGCATGAGAAAGAACAACTCATTCTTCAACTTATAACTGATGAAGACATGAGGAAAGTTTTACCGGTCTTGAATGATCTTTTAGTTCTCAAGGTTTCATAATGATATATGAATAATGGATAATTATACTGTTGATATGCTTACATGCATTAATATATGTACACATACTTGTAAATGACTTATTGTTCTCAACAGTTTCCTCAAACATCTCATACTCTCCATTTGTGTCATGATGAACGCACAAAAGCGTTACACCAGCTCTTATTCCATATAGTACACGAGGTATGTTTGTTTTCAATGCAACTTGCATTATATTTCAAACTACATAAATAATTCTCAATGTGCGCATGTAGGAGGCCCTTACTCATCCTTGTATTTTTGGTGTTGATGATGCTCAATGGATTGACCATGATTCGTGGACATTTCTCATCGACTTGGCACTTGACCCACATGCTACTGTTTTACTTGCAACTAGACCACTTGAAGATATTCATTTCTCACTAGCTATACAAGAGTTATGGAACCATCCAAACACTACAATATTAGAATTGGAAGGATTAAGTTGTGAGGAAATGGTTGCGTTAGCATGTCAGATGCTAAATGTGAATGAACTACCAGGGCAAATTATAGAGATTATTCGTACACGTAGCCATGGTATTCCATTGTGGTGTGAAGAACTAGTTGAAACCATGTTAGAAATGAAAGTGCTTGAGGTGGTTGAGCAAGATGAAGTGATAGTTGAAGAACCAGGAGAAACTGACAAGGAAGAAGAGACCAAAAGATCACAGGATGTGGCAAATAGCAGCCATTCTCTTTCACATTGTGGGACAGGGAGAAGAGCTGTCATTAAAACCATGAAGAGGAGAAGAAGTTGTGTTGGCAGAGACGTCAGTATTGGAGATATTCCTATACCTGACTCGGTAGCTGGTATGGTACTTACGCGTATAGATAATATGAATCCATCTGAACAAATGACTATCAAGTGTGCAGCAGTTATTGGTACAACTTTCCATCGTGATATGCTACAAGCTATTATACCTAATTGCAATCCTGCAGTCTTCAGTCAAACACTTAACATACTGGCAGAACATGGAATTATTGAATGCTCAGTAGCTGCAGAAGTTAGAAGTAGAACACCTGATCTGCATTCACGGTCTACACACCACAGTCAAATTCACTTGCCAGAAGATCCTTACCTCCAATGTCCATGTCTAAATTCTCTTCGTCAACATCATCGCAATCACCTCTTACACACTCAAGTCACTAGTCACCCTCCTGTTGATGAATGTGCAGCATTACAGTTTGTGCATACTTACGTGCAAGAAACAGTCTATGGGTTGTGGACAGAAAGTCAGTGTCAGTGCCTACATGAATCAGCAGCTCAGTATTTAGAAACACAAGCTCATAAATGTGTAAATTGTGGAGGAGGAGGTTTTATTATGGGTAGCAATCAAGCAAAAAGTGGACGAAAAACAAGTGCAACTGCTCATGGAGGAAGAGCATTCATTGGCACTTCAAACATCCGTCATAAGATTAGGAGATCAAGTGCCATTGCAGCCGGAGAAAATAGAAGAAGCAGTCAATTGTCATCCATAGGATCTGATAATATGGGATCATCTTTATCAGATTTGAGACAAGCTTGGATTTCAAACAGAAGAGGGTCGAATGATTATGACATTCAAACAACTTCAAGGCCACAAACTGCTATAAGTCAAATACACTTTGACACAGATATTGTTGATATTGATATGCAAGATTGTCACTGTGATGAAGTACTGGCTCATGTTTATCCACAAATAGTTCGACATTGGAAAGCTGCCGGTGATACACACAAAACATTGATTTATCTCATAGAGGCAGCAGTTACTGCCTTAGCTACATTCAATAATATGGAAGCTATTTCATTACTGCAAGAAACTCGAGAGATGCTGCAAGAAAATGAAGAGGATAACATGCTAGAGGAACTAGAACTTGCAAAACTAGAAAGTTTGTTTGGACAGGTCAGTTAATAGTTAACATTAGTCAAATATAGTATTATAATTATTTCATTAGGCATACTTTCAGTGTGGAGAATTAGATGAATGCATGGTTTATTTCAAAAGTGCTCTACAACTATTAGATACTCATTTACCCAGTAGTAATATTGGATCACTATGGAACTTGTTGTATCAATCTACAAAACAATTTCTTCATTTCAAATTTCCAAGAAGATATTTGGGAAGAAAGAGGTGAGAATGTGTTTTTGTAACTGAAAAATGTATACGTTATGCATCTTCTATTTAGAGGGAAAGACTCAGAGAAATTTTTGAATCAGTCACGTTGTATGGCTCACATAACACATGCATATCATCTTCAACATGAAAATATGAAAACACTAATGGCAGCTTTGCAGCAACTTAATGCAGCAGAAGAAGCCCAAGAGGACATACATGAGGTATTTTATAGGTATAGTTAGTGTTGTTTAGTATACTAGATTAAACACTGATATACATGCAGTTATTAATGCTACTGACACTAAACATAGTAATCCTGATCCAGACCAAGATCTTTCCGTCTGGTGTGATATAATTATATCAGATAGTAAGAAGAAGGGCAAAAAAATTTAATGTTTAGTAGCAACACATAGGAAATTTTGCTGCTATATACAAATTAATAATCAAACAGTTTCTTCATACACTAAAAGTATCAATTATTTTTATTACCATTACATAAATGTTGATGAAGTTGCAAATAAGTATGACACTCATTTGTTACAGAAGAGTAACGTACCAAAGAAAACGAAATGTCTGCTCTAACTAAATTGAGCAAAAAAGAGTGGTCTTAATTAAAATCACAATGATTACTGAGAAAACCTCCTGCATATGTTTTATATACCTTTAGTTGGTAGAGTCTTATGCTACAATGGTGGAATGTTGTCAGCTTTTCAACTTCAAAAGATTTGGAGATATATACTTGGAGAAAGCTCTGATCTTGTGAGTTGTAAGCGTAAATATTTATACCTTTTTATCTTCAAGATTCTTTTAGATGCTCTGCAGTTCAATTTGGAGTGGAGGATATTTCCACATATGCTCATCTTCTCAATGTGACTCTCAATGTGAAGTTATGTCAAGGGAAAGTAATTGAAGCATTAGAAGTTGGTACGTGTATATATACCTGTACCATCAAAGCAAAGTATAACACTGTGTATCTATATAATTATAAAGGTTCTGCTGTAACAAGAATAACCAGTAAAGTGCATGATGTACCCATGAAGCTAGTAGCTCTTCCTCTTCTTTTCCAAGCCTATCTTCAAACATTAAGGCATTAATATTTAATACCTTTCTATGCACTCTATAAATTAAAGTTTGCATGTAATTATAGTAGTGTATAAGCAAACTAAGCATGTAATTACGCTACTTCTGTAATAATTACACAGAGTTCAACAATGTAAGGAAACCTTGAAACAGTTAGGTGAAGTATCTGATGAATCTGATGACCTAAGAGCTCAGGCTTTGTTAGACTGTTGTCAATTTGATGCCCTCCTAGACATCGGTAACTGAAGTTATTTAATTGAATAACGGAATTGAATTGTGCATTCTTCTGAAGGTATCAATGCTGATGAGGGATCTAAACTGGCACAAGCTGCAGAAATTTGTTGTAAAGAGGATGTCTATCATTTTGATGATGTAGAGAGATTTTTCCTTGTTTCATGTTTAGCTTTGTGGTAAAACAAGATACATAATTACCACAATTTAATTTCATAATTATATTTTTGTTAATTTTAGGAGTATTATAAATAATTTAAAGTTATACATTTGTCATCTTTAGGCACTGTCGTAAAGATAATTTCACTACTGGAAGCAAATTTCTTTACATCGCTAAGAGTAAGTCTGAAAACAATGAAAGGGATATTTTAAGCTCTTTGTAATTTCAGCACTGTTACCATTGAAGTATGAGACATTCTTGGCTGTAAGAGCTTTAGTAAGATTTGTTGAGTGCATACTCTTGGTATATCGTGAAACTCAAGTGGACAGAAATCTAAGAAATGAAGCTAAGCAGGTTAGACATTCTAAATGTAGATGGAAAGGAAGTTCAATAGTCAGTTAACTAATTAATCTTACATCATTTTTTACTGTTTTTTCATTCAAGAGTCTGAAGATTCTAAACTCAAACATCAAGAAGTTTGCATTCTTCAAAACACGGTACTTGCATATGAAGGCTTACTACAAGTATATTGGAGGTAAAAGAAGTGAAGCAAAGTCCATCATCAAACAAGCCTTGAAAACTGATAGAGTGTCCTTTGAGCTTGATTGTATGTGGATTAAAAACAGCTCGTATTTGTGGTTTGAAGATCACCAGTTGAAAGAGAAGGCAAACAATCTGGACATTACCTTGTTTCCTTTGCAATGATGAATAATAATAAATTGTAAAATTGTGTACGGTATTCGATCAAAATTTTATGTCTAGATCTACTCGTGGGAGGTAATGGGTGAATGATCAGCAGTCTGTGAAGAAAGAACGTTGTTTATGATCATCCATCAATCAATAGACAGATTAAGACAGTTGTGTGTAATTCACTGACTTTGGATCTCGTTCTACTTTATCTAATATCCTCCTACTGCAATCTGGTATGCAAACGCCCAGCCCAATTCTCTGTTAGGAAGATATGAATCTAACATCAGTTACTATGGGCCCGAAAACGAAATTAAAGCACAGAACTAACCACATGCATTGGTTGGTCAATTGCATGTACTTTTTGTTATGCTACTTGTCTGTTTGCTGTATTCCAGTTTATACTCAAGAAACTGTAGACTTCGATTGTATATATACAGACTCTACGAGCAGTGAGTGTCACAGCTTGTGTTTAGAAGGATGCTTCTACTCCTTGTTACCTACTTCATGTAGTCCAGATGGTATGGTAAGTTACCTATATCATTATTATTGTTTTATGAAGTTCATCATTATAGACATTTAAAAACCATATATATATATAAGTATGTTTTAAAACACTGTCTAGTAAACATAATACCATTCATGTACAGAGGAAACATTCAATATGTTTTCTCCATGTAACATAGTGTTGTATTACCCCTACATGAATATTTGACTACAGAGGAGTACACAAAAACATTTAATCTGCTTTGAGTATAGTGGTGTTCTTGTAACTACTGTTTGCATTCATATTAATAGGTGGTATAGATAATAATTTGATAATGAATATGTTGTAGGAGGGTATATGTGGCTGCTATCTAGTTACTGTTGAATTACCATGTTAAGATATGAGTAGTAGTACACGTATATAGATTCAATAACTGTTTATTTTTGAAGGTTATGATGTTCTGTCAACACTTAATCATAGTGGAACCAATGTACCATTAAATCATTAATAACACGCCAATATTATGTGTATTGAACCATGTAAAATAGACTAAACCATTAGTTGATCAAATTTTCGTGTAGTTATTCTGTTTTGTTGAGATTCAGTTTATTCAATCTTCTATCCATCTGTTGGATGGACGGACAGACCGACGGACGGGCCGACAGACGGACTGATGAACGGACGGACAGATGGATGGATGTAGTTATATACACAAAAATGCAGAGATATACTAGAGAACTAGACAAAATGGTCATTTGAAAAACTAGTTGTTAGGGATATAGCTTACATTTCATCCATTTACTTGGAAGATGTTATGATCTGTATATTGGTGTTTATTAACAATTGTAGACATATTTTTTATATCTTTTATTCAGGAGTTGACGTACAGTAATGACTCAAGACCAGGAAGTATTGAACAATCAGTACAATTCAATGGAACATATGATGTACCTCCCAGTATAATAGACCAATTATCATCTGATCCACAACTCTTTAGCTCGGATAGTAGCTTCACTATTGCATTCTGGTTCAAGCCAACTGGACAAAATGATGGGTAAGAAAGTTAAAGTATCTTCATATTCACACTGACCTCAAAATTAGGATGTGATGACTATACTTAATGTAGTGTATAGTTTAATGTCATAACATTGTTAATACATGATTATACTGTAACTTGATAATGGAGCAATGGATTTAATTTAACATACACAAAAAGAATGGGGAGAATAATTATATGAAATTGGTGAAGGTAAAAAGATTATTAATGATTCTAAACTAAAGTTATGAACACTTTTCTGAAGTCATGGTGAACATGAACAACATTTAGTTATAGAACACATATATACATATGTAATAATTGTAATTATGTATCAATAGTCTACTAATAGAACAGTACTGTCAACACTGTTAATAATCTCTTTACAATATGTAACCCGACTCAGCACATGTACTTCCTGTAATGCATACATGTAGATAATGAATTTGTAACATCAAGTGTGAATTGTGTATTGTGTGTGTTGATCCTATGTTAGTCATTATGAATATAAGTGCATATATCATATTGTGAGATAAATATAATATGACTATCATATTTAATCATGACTAAATGTGCTGATCTAGCAAAGATGCCTCTGTAGCTGTTTAGTTGCTGTGTTCAGCATTTAAAATTTCAGGAGAGTTTTTAACTGTCTTATTTCTCACAGAAAGGTAAGGTATGAAGTCATTTTGGGTTTCATACTGACATGAATGTAGACTCCATTAACAGCCAACTGTATGCGGAGATTAACTACAATGCCATATCTACAAACCACATAGATAGATAGATGGCATTGCACAATTAAAAGTTTAAACGTTTGCATTTTCTTTCCAGACAAGGATCGAATCCATAGATCTGTCCACAAGTACTGGAAAGCCAAACAACAAGAATACTTTTATGCTTCGTTTCAATGCTACTAAACACTTCCTCATTTATATATTGTCACTGTGATAACACCACAACCTTGGGCCTAATCGTCCTCAGGCTTGATGTCATTACAGTACAATATATGCGATGTGATACTCCCTGTTGTGATAATACAATAACTATAAGTGTAGTTAGGTCTGTGTTATCATAATTATGAGTAATGGTGACATATGATGCATCGTACATTATTAATTATAAATAAGTTAATAAATCTATTTAATTTTTCATTTTTAAAATTTTGTATTATGTTTTATTACAGGTCACTACTTCAATTTCAGTTAGGAATGATGAATTCGTTAGTAGTGTTTCTACAATCAGAGTGGCTATTTATTAGTGACGGAGGTGCCTATATTAATACTACTGTTTATATTCCTTATGATGAACCATCATGGCATTATGTGACTCTCATTATTCAAGACAGTTCTTCATTAATGACAGCTAATGTTTCCACATATGTTAATGGTTCTGTAATCTTAACAAAATCACTATCAATGTTTATGCTAAAAGAAGAGTGCCCTGATATACATCTGGCCGGTAGCTTAGTAGAATCTTCTGGATTTTTTTCAGAACCATCCCAAATTGACTCCGATTCACCTTTTAATGGTTTGATGCAGGATGTAGGGATATATTCACGTGCATTGACATTAAGTGAGATCATGATGTTAAGTAATGGAAGTGAGAGCGTGTCTGGTGCTAGATTCCTATCTCAATGTATTTGTATGCCTGATGAGAACGTAGATCTAGATAATCCTCAGCTATGTGAAAGTGGATCTTACAGGTATTTAAATGTTGTTTGTTCTTACTCGTGTGTGTGTACCTGTCTTCAATCTTATATGTGGGTGTGGTTATAGTGTTTCATTAAACCTTGCCTGTGTTGGCAGAACAGATTGCTGTTGTAATATTGTCTGTCTGTCTGTCTGTCAGTCTTTCACTAATTTTCCTACAAACCTATATGAAATGACCTATCAGCAGACTTCAAATTATACAAGGAGAAAATAAAATAACAGCAATTTTTTTCTAAAACCTTTCAGTTAGTAATTTGTGTAACACACTGTTACCATTTCTTGATCTTGAGAATACTTCTGGTAGCAAATGAATACGTGGCTATTGCTTATGAAGCAGTACTTGAAACCTTAGCAGAGTTTGTGTAGTGACCGCTATAATATCACCACTGGCTCTAATCATTCTGCCATGACAGTACATATTTTGGTGAATAGAAACAAAAATGATTATTTTTCAGCACCCAAAAAAACTTATACTCTAGTGAAAGAAGAGTACCGAGTAAACGAGAGCCCCATGTGTACAAATGAATTATGCTAGAATCACATGCACAATAACATGTAATATGCAAAGCCTGAAATGACTTGAGGTGAGGGTTCTGCGCCTGGCTATATTTTAGTGTTGTTTTAGTTTGACATTTACAACTAATTTTCAGTTATAGTTATAGTATGCCTGGTTTCTGAAACTTTTAGTTTAGTTATAGTAAAATTATGTTAAGTGTACTGAAAGGGTTTTAGTTTTAGTTAACTAACTAAAAGCACCGACAATTTTAGTTTTAGTTAGTTATAGTTATTGCAATAGACCTGTAATTTAGTTATAGTTTAGTTAACTACAAGCCTTACTAAAAAGAGTTCAGTTTTAGTTATAGTTAACTAAAACAACACTACAGTATATTTCATACATTGTAGCAATCAACAGATCATTCACATTTTCTTTGACTGTGAATATCATTCGTTTGTAATGAACTATTACATTTTAATAATACCTATTCCTTTTTTTTCCAAATATTGATATAATCATGTATTAATTACATGAAATTGCTAGAAAATCTAATTTTGTGGATGAAGAATCTTCAGTAGATCTTAGTCTAAAGTATGTATGTTATCTACATGTATCTCAGGATGGGTATTTCTTGTTTTCAATATACAAAAATGTTCTTCCTTTGCCAAATACATGTAATTATTTACCTTGCCTCCCCCAGCCCCCTCCCAATTTTAAACAAACTTTTTTCTTGTAGCTCACATGTTTATTATAGTATGGTCATAAATACCTTTTATAGAATATGGAATATTATGAATCAGGTTATATAATTGTATTCATGCTATGCTTATGATGATTAGTATAACAAATGTATCTATTTGAACATACCATAGATGGTGTCATAGGAGTACTATTATGTTATATTGTGTTATATTGTGTTGTCTTTTTGCAATGATGCAATCTAGATAAATATGTGTTACCATGACAACGTAAATAAAATGCAGGTGATGTACATGTACACCTCATTAAAAATTAATTGTTAAATCATAATAAACCAGTCTAGTCAGTATATGTAAGTGATATACCACTTGCTGGTGTTCAGAGGTTTATACCCCTCAGCCCTAAAGGCCTTGGGTTATATCCACATAAACCTCCTCCACAGTATATCCGTTATATAAACCTCCTGATCATGATATATATATATATATATATTACATATAATGTATGTACTGTTGTGATAACAATGTCATATTTGTACCTTTCACCTGTTTGATCATTATTTAAATGCATGCCTCACATACTCATGTACTACACTTCCATGCTTCTGCCTGAATCTGGTTTCAAATAACTTTCAATGCTCAAGTAACATGATAGATAGTATCATAATAAATATTTAGTAATACCACCAATAAGCATAGTGTTTAGATTTATAAAACATCTAATTGCTACATGTTGTAGTAATTTATGTATTCTATTACACATAAGAGTTGTAACTTGATGAATGGAAATTGTAGTTTCAAATAGTTATATCCTTTGTATCTGATGTCTTTATCTGTTTCGATCACTCATCCATCCACTCCTCCATTACCCATCCCTTTCATCCACTCATCCATCCACTCCTCCATTACCCATCCCTTTTATCCACTCATCCATCTATTCATCATCCATCCCTTTATCCTACTCATCCATCCACTCCTCTATTTATTCATCATCCATCCCTTTCGTCCACTCATCCATCCACTCCTCCGTTACCCATCCCTTTCATCCACTCATCCATCCACTCCTCCATTATCCATCCCTTTCATCCACTCATCCATCTACTCCTCCATTACCCATCCCTTTCATCCACGCATCCATCCACTCCTCCATTACCCATCCCTTTTATCCACTCATCCATCTATTCATCATCCATCCCTTTATCCTACTCATCCATCCATCCCTTTATCCTACTCATCCATCCACTCCTCTATTTATTCATCATCCATCCCTTTCGTCCACTCATCCATCCACTCCTCCGTTACCCATCCCTTTCATCCACTCATCCATCCACTCCTCCATTATCCATCCCTTTCATCCACTCGTCCATCTACTCCTCCATTACCCATCCCTTTCATCCACGCATCCATCCACTCCTCCATTATCCATCCCTTTCATCCACTCATCCATCTACTCCTCCATTACCCATCCCTTTCATCCACTCCTCCATTATCCATCCCTTTCATCCACTCATCCATCCACTCCTCCATTATCCATCCCTTTCATCCACTCATCCATTACCCATCCCTTTCATCCACTCCTCCATTATCCATCCCTTTCATCCACTCATCCATCTATTCATCATTCATCTACCATTCAATGATTCATTCGTATCCATCCACATTTATATCAGTTTACAAGTTATTTTAATCCTCTTAGATATAATATCAGTGATAATGCAGTTGAATTCATAGAAGATGGAAGATTTGATACATATTGGGAAAGTAAAGATGGAGATAGCATAGCAGAGATTACACTTGTACTGGAAAGTGTAATCAGCATATCAAAATTATTAATTTATTTTGAATCAAGTTTTCCTGAATCATTGGAATTACAGTATTTCTCTAATAATGAATGGCAAACCCTCCAGTACTATGCTACTGATTGTTGGAGCAGTTTTAATGAGATGGCTGGGAGAAAGTAAGTCTGTCAATTAAAATGGAATAATTGATACCATTAAAACTATACAAGTGGAACATCTCTATTCTAAGCTCCCCGAAATGAGGACACCTCTGTATTGAGAACACTTAAAAATGTCTCAAACTGTGATTTCTAATATAAAGTCACCCCTAAAACCTCTGTAGTCAGGACAGTTTACTTAGTCCCATCTATTTATGGAATAGTGAGGTTCCACAACTTCCATTGTAACATGATATATCAAACAACTACTATAGATGGACACTTTCCTGCCAAATATTTAGGCAACCACACACATTGCTATCATTCCACCATTTTGTACACTAAGTCAATGACATTTGGTGACTAAGACGCTAAATAATAGCTCTTCCTGGATACCAAATGTCATTCACATCCTGCACAAAATGGTGGAAAGATGAGCAATTGAAGGTAAGAGTTTGATCAAAATTATCGCAGAAAGGTGTCCCTTTTCAAAACTTAACTCGCATAGAATAGGTACATACATACATTACATATGTGAAGACTGATGTAATTACATGTGTCATTCACATTCTCCATGACCTCATAAATGTTCATAACATTTTCATATAATTATCTTTCCTGTTCTTTTTTTTGTCTATGTTAAATTTTAATCCATTGCTGAGTTACAGTTTAATGATTAATAAACTTCATGACATTAAACTATACGCTATATTACATATAAACTTATTAATCATACCCTGGTCATTGTGAATGGTCCAACAGATTTTTCTACCAGAACTACATGTACTCCCCCAAAATAATTAATTAGCATTATCTTTTGTATTTGTAACCAGCCACATGGTATATGATATTTGAAATTCCATCTAATACTGTTCTGTTGTAGTGTCATTCTTTATTGGTGACCAACCAGAAATTGTTTATCTAATTACTTGGATTAAGACGTTTATACTGGTTTATATTAGGGCTGGGATGATTAATCGATTAATCAATCGATATTGACTGATTATCAATTGTAAGTATGTGATATCGATTGTGCTAATTTTCCAAAAGATATACTTTTCAAGCATGTGACAGGAAATAATGTACAATATGGAAATGACAGAAAGCCTCTTGATCATCAAATGGGAGGAGCTTAATTGACTTAATTGGCCTAATTAATTCCACTGATTTTAATTGATTATTAATTGATTTGAAGTTAGTGATAATTGATTTCAGAATCACAGCCGATTCCCAGCCCTAGTTTATACTATAAATAAGCTCAATATTGAATAATTATAATTATATACAACATCTGTTCACATTCACAATGACCTCAAAAGTAATTAGAACCTAATTTTTATGTAAACACTGAACACATGTTGATATTGAGCTTATTTGTAGTAATTATAGAAAAGTATAAACATGCGATCCAATGATAATAAACAATTTCTGGTTGATCACCAATAAAGAATGACACTACAATATACACAATCAGTATTAGATGGAATTTCAAGTATGTAACAACTGGGAAATATGTGATTACTCATTACTCAGATAATTATCTTGGGGGAGTAGTCCCGTGACCAGGATATGATATATGTAATATAGTGTATAGTTCAATGTCATAAAGTTTATTAATCAATACATTAATATACTGTAACTTAGCAATGGATTGAAATTTGACACACAAAAATGGGAAGGATAATTACATGAAAATGGTGCAGGTAGAGAGATTGTTGGTCATTCCAAACTAAAGTTATGAAAATATTTCTGAAGTCATGGTGAATATGAATGACAGGGTCTTTCTCTTCCCATCCACTGCTAATGTGTATTCTTTTCCTTTACTTGTGTTGGTTCATTAATATGCCTTAAGCCTACTTTAATTGCGTGTACTAATTTTAGCAACTAACGTAATAGTTGATTAGTACATGCTAAAAATACATTTCGTGATCATTTTATTATACATATTAGGTGTGGCTCACAAATTTACTAAAATTAATGCATGCTAAATCCCAGTGTTTAAAAATCACTAATTTAGTGGACACAATTAATAGTAGGCTTAAGGTATGCTTCTATTGATGTTCGTAAATACATTTTGTGATATTTACCACATTTTTTCATTCAACGTGTATATCTACTGATTTTCGTATTTTACTACTTTAATATCAAATCATTATTGATTGATTTGTTTTCACTCAATAGTGTGTCCAGGATAGACGATGAAGTATGTGAACAAATTGAAAATGGAGTAGCTAATGAGTCTTTACCATTTTATGTGAGTTTTCAACTTTTACTAATGTTTCTTCACATCTACAATCATCTCAAAAATAGGATGTAATGACGTTTTATGTAATATAGTGTATAGCTAATGTCATAAGATTAATACATGATTATACTGTAACTCAGTGTTTTTGATAAGCTTATATGGCGCACCATTGGCCCAAAGAGCTTCTTATTTGGCACTGCAGAGTTCTCTCTTTGGGCCAGTGGCGCAGGTAATTATGATTATATTATCACTAACAGCATTAACTCTTTGTTAATTGGCTCAAGATGTATTCCCAATGGCACACACACTAACCATTATTGAGCCAATTTGGCCCATGCTTCAAAACTTATCAAAAACTCTGCTGTAACTCAATAATGAAGCAATGGATTGAAATTTGACATACACAAAAAAAGAATGGGAAGGATAATTATATGAAAATGGTGAAGGTAAAAATGATTGTTGGTCCTTCCAAACTAAAGTTATGAACATTTTCTGAGATCAAGGTGAATGTGAATGACCTTTAGATAAATATAATTAATTATAGCATGGATCACAATGGCAACTGTCAACATATATTCTAACTATTTTTCTGGTTAAGGAGGCTTGTAGTGTGGGTTTGACTTTGAAGTATTGTTGGTATGTGCAATAATTGCACGGAAGTGAAATTTATATGCAATAGTATGTTTAGTATGACAATAATGATCACCTTTAGTTATAGTATAGGCATTGTGATCAACTTTTAGTTAATTAAACTATAACTAAATTACAGTTTGGTCTACTGGAAATTGGCCAATAATGGACATTTTTAATTAGTTAATTAAAATTAAAATCCTTTTAGTAAGCCTAATCGACTGTAACTATAAATAAAACTTTCACAAACTAGGCATTACTAAAAGAGGTTTTAGTTATATGTATAGTTAACTGAAACAACACTGATCTACAAACCCGAGTCTTGGTTTAGGAGCATCATTCCATCATCAATGTTGCAGTCCACATTGTGACATCAAGTGTTATTTCCTTATAATATTATACGTACATATTTTCACGTGTGAAATGTCTAGTTTTCTTAGGGACAGCTATTAAATAGTTAGACAAGTACAATAATGAGTGTATTATGATAGTATAGTAAATGTAGTAGCATATAGACAGTTCATATTACAAGTTTTGTTTTCAAGTGGGATGTGTAACTGAGTATATAGGCATTTCTGTTAATTAATCTCATTACTACAAGCATGTTAATTAATTAATGATTGTGTATGTGACATGCATGTGACATGGCCTGAACGTAAAACTTCTAGAGACCATGTGACCACACCTTTCTATTACTATGGTTACTTGATTATCAGTTTAAGTACATGCTTAATTAGAATTCTAATTAAGGAATGTACTTAGACGTGGATGTAATTAATTTGCCAATTAAAATGTTAGCTACAGTACTAGTGATGTAATAATTAATTTTTATTGAGTATAATAGTTACCTCTCGTGTTTTTTTCCAAACTTTACAGATTGTAGCAAATCGTCGTGGTGAGAATTTGACAGATGATTTGACAGATGATTTGAGATCCACGTTTATGACATCACAAATCAGACTAATTATCAGAAACATATCTGACAATATTCAAATACAAGAAATTCAAATATGCAGCAGCTTTGATGTGAACTTGAATGAAGAGCCAGAGTGTTTAGCACCAGCTTCATCTATCTCTGTCAGCTCAACTGTAGCACAAGTGATTCCTAGTCAAACTAGTACTGTCTTTGAACTTACTTCTTCACTAATGGAAGACATGTTTAGCTCTGATTTACTATCAGAAACGAGTGTGTTGCCAACTGAAACAGTAGTACTTGAGTCACCCGTTGAAACATCTACATCAGTATTTGAATCTTCCATATTTGAGACTCCAAGTCCTTCTCCTGTTTTTAGTGAAATTCTAGAAACAAGTGAACTTGAAGACCTTTCCTCAACCCTATCCATTCTGGAAAGTTTGTCTCTACAAACAGAGACTCTCGATTCATCTGGTATGATATCACCCAGTCCCTCACCTCTTTTAACAGAAAGCAGCATGCTCGAAATGACTGAAATATTATCAGAGACTTCAATATTATCATTTGAGGTTGTCACTATCAGTCCAAGTCCATCTGTTGACATTGAAAGTAGTGAATTTGATGACATGATTGAAACTACATCACTAATAGCTTTTGAGTCATCATCAGAGCTAGTGTATTCAGAAAGTCCTAGTATATCGCTACTTATCACTGAATTATTCAGTACAGGGTTAGCATCACCCACCATAGTTTCAACACCTTTACTACCCAGTCCTTCACCAGTGGAACCAGTTTCATCAGACTTTGAAATGTCATCATCTGGTCTCTTCATTCTTTCGTCAACATCAATCACTGAACCTTCTCCTTCTGAGTTAGCTTCGACTGCATTTGCTGTACTATCTTCTACTGAGTTTCCAGAAATCTCAGAATTCTCAACTGAACCCTTTTCAACTATAGCACAAACGCTAGAATTTATAGAAACTTCATCTAGAGGTGTGGAACCATCGATCACTCTCTCTGAGTTTCCATCAGACATTTCATCTATGTTTACTGAATCTTTATCGGTCGGGATCTTATCAACACAGCTTCTATCGTCTTCAGAATTTATTGAACCATCAGAAACATTGGAACTTACATCCTTTGAAGAACTCACTGTGACATTCACTGAGGAACTCTCCTTTTCTTCCTCTTTTGTAATCTCAAGTCCCACACCATCTCCCTTTCAAATGTTTTCATCAAGTATTGAGCCTAGCATCTCCAGTTTAGAATTTCTGTTGTCATCAGAGGAAATCTTGTCAACAGAGCTCCTTTCGTCTTCACAATTTACTGAAACATTGGAAGTCACATCTTCTGAAGAACTCTTCTTTTCTTCCTCTTTTGTAATTTCAAATCCCACACCATCTCCCTTTCCAATGTTTTCGTCAAGTATTGAGCCTAGCATCTCAAGTTTAGAATTTTCATCAGAGGAAATCTTACCAACGGAGCTCCTTTCGTCCTCGGAATTTGTTGAACCATCAGAAACATTGGAAGTCACATCCTCTGAAGAACTATTCTTTTCTTCATCTTTTATAATCTCAAGTCCCGCACCATCTCCCTTTCCAGTGTTTTCATCAAGTATTGAGCCTAGCATCTCAAGTCTAGAATTTTCATCAGAGGAAATCATACCAACAGAGCTGCTTTCGTCCTCAGAATTTATTGAACCATCAGAAACATTGGAAGTCACATCCTCTGAAGAACTCAATGTGACCTTCACTGAAGAACTCTTCTTTTCTTCCTCTTTTATAATCTCAAGTCCCACACCATCTCCCTTTCCAGTGTTTTCATCAAGTATTGAGCCTAGCATCTCAAGTCTAGAATTTTCATCAGAGGAAATCTTACCAACGGAGCTCCTTTCGTCCTCGGAATTTACTGAACCATCAGAAACATTGGAAGTCACATCCTCTGAAGAACCCACTGTGATCTTCACTGAAGAACTCTCCTTTTCTTTGTCTTTTGTAATCTCAAGTCCCACACCATCTTTCTTTCCAATGCTTTCATCAAATATTGAGCCTAGCATTTCCAGTTTAGAATTTCTGTTGTCATCAGAGGAAATGTTACCAACAGAGTTCCTTTCATCTTCGGAATTTGTTGAACCATCAGAAACATTGGAAGTCACATCCTCTGAAGAACTCAATGTGACCTTCACTGAAGAACTCTTCTTTTCTTCCTCTTTTATAATCTCAAGTCCCACACCATCTCCCTTTCCAGTGTTTTCATCAAGTATTGAGCCTAGCATCTCAAGTCTAGAATTTTCATCAGAGGAAATCATACCAACAGAGCTGCTTTCGTCCTCGGAATTTATTGAACCATCAGAAACATTGGAAGTCACATCCTCTGAAGAACTCAATGTGACCTTCACTGAAGAACTCTTCTTTTCTTCCTCTTTTGTAATATCAGGTCCCACACTACCTTTCTTTCCAATGTTTTCATCAAGTATTGAGCCTAGCATCTCAAGTTTAGAATTTTCATCAGAAGAAATCGTACCAACAGAGCTACTTTCGTCCTCAGAATTTAGTGAAACATTGGAAGTTACATCGTCTGAAGAACTCACTATGACCTTCACTGAAGAACTCTTCTTTTCTTCATCTTTTGTAATTTCAAGTCCCACACCATCTTTCTTTCCAATGTTTTCATCAAGTATTGAGCCTAGCATCTCAAGTTTAGAATTTTCTTCAGAGGAAATGTTACTAACAGAGTTCCTTTCATCCTCGGAATTTGTTGAACCATCAGAAACATTGGAAGTCACATCCTCTGAAGAACTCACTGTGACCTTCACTGAAGAACTCTTCTTTTCTTCATCTTTTGTAATTTCAAGTCCCACACCATCTTTCTTTCCAATGTTTTCATCAAGTATTGAGCCTAGCGTCTCAAGTTCAGAATTTTCATCAGAGGAAATGTTACCAACAGAGTTCTTTTCATCCTCAGAATTTGTTGAACCATCAGAAACATTGGAAGTCACATCCTCTGAAGAACTCACTGTGACCTTCACTGAAGAACTCTTCTTTTCTTCATCTTTTGTAATTTCAAGTCCCACACCGTCTCCCTCTCCAGTGTTTACGTCACGTATTGAGCCTAGCATCTCAAGTTCAGAATTTTCATCAGAGGAAATGTTACCAACAGAGTTCCTTTCATCCTCAGAATTTGTTGAACCATCAGAAACATTGGAAGTCACATCCTCTGAAGAACTCACTGTGACCTTCACTGAAGAACTCTTCTTTTCTTCATCTTTTGTAATTTCAAGTCCCACACCGTCTCCCTCTCCAGTGTTTACGTCACGTATTGAGCCTAGTATCTCAAGTTCAGAATTTCTGTTGTCATCAGAGGAAATTCTTGAAACTTCAGAATTTGAGCTGAGTACATTATTTTCATTTTCTCCCTCTATAGTCGAAGAATCAACTACTTTGTTTCAATTTTCATCATTGTTTACGTCTCCATTTCCCTCTGTAACTGAGGAATCAAGCCAGCTCTCTGAAGTGTCAATGTTTTCATCTCCATCCATAGTTGAAGAGTCAACCTCATTCTTTGAATTTTCATCAATCTTTCCATCTCCATTTGTTTCTGAGTCAGAAGAATTCAGTTCATCAATTTTCATTACGTTCTCTTCTGATATTGAGGTTGAAACGTCTACTTTTGATTTAGAATCCTCGTCTCTGATAATATCCTCATTCCAATTCTCATCTTTGAGAACTGTAGAGCTTGAAAGCAGTAGTGTTGTGGGATTTACTGAAGTATTTTCGTCGCCTCCAGAATCAATTTTTATAACATCGTTTGGGATCACACCCTCACCTTCTTTACCATTAGAGCTGTCATCATCAGAAATTTTTAGTTCTTCTGATTTTCAATTCTCTTTAACTCCTACTTTTACTCTGGAATCTCCATCACCTTCATTTGGATTCTTTTCTCCCAGTCCAAGCCTCAGTCTCAGTCAAAGTCCCAGTCCTAGTGTGAGTCCCAGCCCAAGTGTGAGTCCAATTTTCTTTCCTTCTGTATCTGTTACTCCAACGATTGAAATTAATGGTTTAGGTATGTTATTGGAGAGCCCTCAACAAGTAGATACTGATATGATTTATAGCTTTGACTATGGTTTATTTGGAATCAAAAACGATCAAGAATCATCTGGTACTGTAAAGGCACTGCTTGGGTCGTACTCATCATCAGAACAGTCCTACTCTCGTCAGCGTCAGAAGTGGACCTCAATCACATCTGCAGTGTCACGTGATAAAATTTGGCAGGATGACCCTGAGCTAACATTAGCTATTCAAGTTAGAGACCAATTCTTCAGCACAAGGATAGAAACTTTCACAGTGCTAATAACAGCACAACATTCTTCAAATGTAATGGAGAGCTATACTTGTACAATACCAGATTACACCTTGTCAGGAACATGTTTTATATATGTCAGAATTAATAGTTCTTGGTTTGGGAATACTGATTCTACTGTGGAATTTACTGCTACCGATGACATGGATAATAATGCTGCTTACATATCGTTAGCCTCTGTGACGCTTGGTAGTACTGTCAATCTCGAAATGAATGAAAGTTTATTCATGGTATTGCCTTTCTCACCAGTTCTTCCAGGTAAAACATTCTCTGTTCTTATCAAAGGATCTTATCCATACAAAATATCTGGATTCAATCTGGACTGTAATGTAACAGGAGGTGCTGAGATTCTTCGTGCAGTATCTCCCAAAGAATTCAGCTTGTTGTCCAGTCTCTATCAGAAACAGACTGACAGAATAGCCCTCAGTGGTTTCAGGAATAGAGACCAGTTCAATATAACTGTAATCACAGAGGTGGAAGCAGAACTCTTGGTGACTCTTAGTCTCCAGATTCCTTCATTGCAAGAGTGTTCAATTGTTTGTGAAGCAACAGGTCTAGCATTGACTACAAGAGAAGTAATAGTACCCACGAGAACAAACACTCTGCCTGTATTAAGTGTGTCTAGCACTGGAAATGTTTCAATGGTTGGTATTATCTCTGTCAGAGATAACGTTATTGCAGCCTTATTTCCATATACTCTATACAATACATTTCTCAATATAGCTACAATTAATAATACCATGCAACATGTGGGATCAGTGAGTAGTGAGGTCCTTTTCACCAACGGCAGCTTAATTGAAATGACGAATATCGACTTACTCACTTGTATTAGTAGTGATGAGAGTGTCATTAACATTACCACAGACTGTTCATCAATATACTTTAATGGATTAGAGAGTGCTGGACTTGAAACAAATGTATCTGTGACTACTAGCAATGATGTGTCTTCTGATCTTCCTATACGAGTATGGCTGACTGAACCTGATATAATAATTACTATTGAAGACCCTATTCTCAATGCCACCAGTTCCTGTAATAATAAAACATTCTATCAACGAAGCAAAGTATCCATACTGGGTAGTATTTCGCATGAAGAGGATAACCAAACAGTCGACTTTACATCTCTTTTGAGGCATCTCTTAACTGTAGGAAATACCTCTATAGCTACCATTACAGAGAGAGGAGAGGTTGAGGGATTGTCCCCAGGAAAAACAGAAGTGTTCATTCAAAATCAAGAGTGGATCACTACCAATGTGGAAGTCTCTGACGAATTTGCAGATCCTCTTTACCTGAGTGTCTTTCTTTTTTCAGAAATATCATTAGACTTAGAAACATTGGAAATTACTCCTGAACAAGAGCACCTGGGTAATATACACATTCTTCAAAACTTCATTTATGTAAGTCAACCAGTATACATAAACACGCTCGTAGTGTTTGAGGATGGGTACACTTTAAATGTGGACCAGTCTAATGAACTGAACATTACAGTCAATAACATACCAATTACAAATAGCACATATAATGTCAAACAAGAAGACGTCAATCCGTCATTATTAGCTGTCTGGTATCAATGTCCAGGTGAAGAAATTGAAGGATCAATTGACATCAATGTTAACCTGACATCACCAGTTTTCATTAAAATACAAGTTTCTTCAAATGTAATAGCACTTGGTAATGATTCAATTGTTACACTTGAGGCTATTCCTGACTCTTCTATATTGACTCTTAATGCAGTTTTTGAAGATGAAATTTACAACAAACCCATCTCTGCATCTTCTATAAACCCAGCCACTGATATAACTATCAGTGATGACACTGTCCTTCGTATTGATGATAACCTAACTGTATTTCCTATGAGTAGAGGTGTGGCTAATATTAGTATATATGTGGCAGAGTATGACCTCAATGATACTGTAAGCATAGAAGTAATTGAGACTGATCTGATAGTATCTTTTCATCCATTCCCATCCTATGACACATCAAATGATGTAGTTATTAATACAATCCAACAGATTGCCTCAAGTAATATATACCAGCAAGCAATGGTGGAAGTGTCTCTTCTGTTATCAAACGGATCTGTATATGTGATCACCAATCCTAATATCTCTGTGGATCATGTAGATGTCATAGAACTAAATAATGGTGTAATTTCAGTAAATGAATCGGCAGAGATAAATGATACATTGAATATTACAGTAAATGCTAGTGTTGGTGATGTAACCAACTCATCTTCCCTAGCAATACTCAACAGGACTGAACACATTAATGTCAATTCAGTAGTCATCCAATTCACAGAAACGTTCATTGCTATTTCAGATACTGAACGAATAGCAGATTGCTTAATCATCTTGGCTGATGGAAGAGAACTGACAAGTACTTTCAGTGAAAATGGTCAACCTCTATATCAAAATCTTGTAGACATTTCATCCAGTAATCAGAATGTGGCTATGGTACAAACTAACACCAGTATTGTACAGTTATTGCATGCTTCCAATGATAATATTACCCTAACATGCTCAGTTGGAAATGTTAGACATGATGTTAGTGTTATATGTAATACATTACCGTCTGATAGGGAAATAGATCTTGGAGGGAACGATGGCCTACCTATGAAGTCTGTTAATGCTGGAGAACCATTTACTGTCCCAGTCTTTCTGAACTCCACTGAGTTTAGTATTGGTGTTTTTGAGATTGAAATTGAATTTGATAGCTCAAAAGCCATATATGTGGGTGTTGAGCAGAGCAGTGGTTGGATTAATGGCTCTGTATTGGTAGTTGAAGATATGAACATGCTAAAGATTGGAGGTGTGTTGAATACAGGTGCTCAAGATGCAGAAAATATTCTTCAATTGGTTGATTTGGAGTTTGAAGCTACTGAAACAAACAGTATGACAAACATAACAGCCACTCCTATGCTATTAGCTGAGGCAAATTTAGAATTGACAGACCGTCTTGAAAATAATCCAACTTCCAGACTACTTGTAGATATTGGAAATTCAAAACGTAGAAGATCAATCACAGATAACAGCTTAGATTTTATACCAGGTCGTGAACGATTTCGAAGAGAAACTGATGATTCCATTTGTCCTCCAACCTATCCATCAGGAGATATCAATGGTGACTGTTCAGTAGATCAAAGGGATGTCTATTACTTCCAGGAATACAGTCTTGCTAGGGTTCATGACTTTGAAGGATCCACTGATGCCCAAAGTATTAAAAATAATATAGACAACAAGAATATAGAAGTGGATGTTGATGGAGATGGCTTTTTTACTTTAGATGATGTCTTGGCTGTTGAACAAATCAGCAGTGGACTTGTGTATGAACTGTCAGCTTCTTACGATATATTCAAGCGTTTCTGTGATTGTGTATTGGAGATCAACATAACAGTTAGTACAGTAGATGGTCAATCTGTTCCAACAGACAATTTACACATATTTGCACACTTTGCACACAGTGATAGTGCATTCTTCGATGGGGTAGACTTTCATGAAGGCAGTTTGGAACGTACAGACTCTGATAATGAAGGTTTATACACAGCCTTGGTGAGAGCTAATTTGAGTATTTCTCAGCCAGATGAAAATGTGACTCTGTATCGTGTGGAAGTTGTCACAGGGTTCACTTTGTCCAACATAGGTATTTCATTCATTCAAGCAATTACGAATAATAATGGAGAAGTTGATGAATCACGAATTGCTGGTCTATTTGGTAACCAATCTTTACTTGAAGATGCAGATTCAGAAGAGCCATTTATGATCACAGTGGAAGTTAGTGAAACGGAAAGTGTACCATTAATTGTTGATACTCTCTTACCCCATTTCATTCTAAATGGAACTTGCCCTGACAATGTTCCTCCTTCTCTTCCTCCTCCCATTCCCCTTCGTCTTTCTACTGGGGGTTTAGCATATGTCACTGGAAATTTGTCTCTGAAAGATGAACAAAATAATCTTGAATACGAAGCTAATGCAATCATCTTCTCCAACGAAAATACTAAAGACAATCTGAAGGTACAGATTGGTAACTTGGCTTCTTCAATTTCTTTCACAAGAAATCCAAATAGTGCTTCATCGCTAGAAAGTCCAAATATTATTTTCAATCAAGCTGAAATGATGGTTTACGGATTCGTGCAGGTTTTCAGTGAATTAACTAGTACCTCACTCACTTCTGACACAGTGTTAGCAAACCTAGTAGCTGATAACAATTCGTGGATTAATAAAAGTTGTGTACCAGATAAAACTTCAGGTATATGCCAAGTATCAATTGACCTCCCTTCATTAAATAAAACAAAAGAGTTATTCATTTGTTTTAGCTTAGAAAGCAAACCTGATGTTAATGCAACTACTAAACCAGTAACCATTGGTCACATACCAGAATGGGATATACAGAATACTTTCTCAGTTATATTACCACCTTATCCAGTTACTGCAGGATCTGAGTTCGATATCCAGATATATAGTAGAAGTACTTATAAACTCATCTCTTTTCTCGTTAATCTCACTCTGTCCGAGTCCACTACGATCGTGAAAATCACTTCTGGAAATAGTAATATATGGGGTGTTAGCTGCTTTATGAATTCATGTATTGGCTATAGAACTGACTTTCAAAGTTTGCCAACATCACCAATAGAAACCAATCTCATAGAACACCTTTTCACAGTGACTGTTATGATTCCAGTGGATTATTCTTCTGAGGAGTTTGCTGTATCAGCTAGTGCGAATGAGATGTATGATGTATTCTATAACAGCATTCTTAATACTCCTACACAAATAGTGGTTGTGAATGCCACAAGCTCTTACAATACAAGTGCCACTATTAGTGTCATCAGCACTGATAATGTAATTGAGGGTATATATGCTTACTCCGAGCAGACAGAACTGGTTAATACAGCAGTGTTGAATCAAATACGAGTATCCATACCCATTATTGTGATGCTGGTGTATAGGAATGGTACTGTAAGCAAAGTCGACAAGTCACTTGATTGTCAGCTGAATAAAGAAAGTGGAGCCGCCATCAACATCTTACCAAATTGCAGTGAAGTGTTTGTCGACGGATCTGAGACACGCGGTATTAACAAAGCTATTATAACAGTTCGCTTTACAGAATCTGGTTGCAGTTTCTCCACTAACTTGTATTTCCGAGTATGGCTCCCACTAACCCCTGTTGAAATAATTCTTGAAAACAATATACTCAAAAAAATCGAAGGTGCTGTTGGTACAGCAAATTGTTCTTCACTCTATCAGATCACAGGAGTTTCAGCCATCACTAGTTTCTCTACTGATTCAAACACAACAATGTACAATATCGATGTATCTGAATATATTCTCCCTGAAATAGTCATAACACCACAGAATAGTGCTAGCTTGAATACCTCTCTGAGAGAAATTAAGGGATTAATCCCCTCTGATATCATCATGTTAACTTCCGATACTCCAAACCTCACTATACCCACTATGTTAACAGTTTCTGATGAACTGGTATCAGTACAGTATCTATATAGTATAGTATTGACTGATATAAGTATTGTACTTGATGAAGAACGCGAGCATGTGTATCGCTTTTCTATTACACTTGATCAATCTTTTCATTATCACAATGAAACTGGTGAAGTAATTACTTTGGCTCAATTCAATGATGGAACATACATGCTGGTGTCTGACTTAGTTACTGTAACCTCACAAGACCCCAGTGTACTCTCCGAAATACAAAGTAATCTTGTGATGGCAATGGCAAATGGAACTGGTGAGTTATTGCAAATTCAGATGTTAAATCCTCCTGAATGTAATAATATAGAAACCACTTGTGTGAAGACTAATGATGCCAATCTTGAAGTATCCATCCCCGATCCAACTGATTTAGTTGTTATCCTAAGCCCTAATATCACCCAAATAGCTGCATCAGAAGCTCTTGGTACCTTAATTGACCTTCCAACTGTCTTGTACATCTCTGTTATGCTAGAATATCCTGATGACATACGCATTAATGTGACAGAACAGGTGACTACAAGCCCACCTCTGCAATTAAACCACAATATGCTTCAAGTCAAACCAGCAGGTAGTCAAACGTACAATATCACTATGACAACTCTATCAACCAGTATTGATATTGAAGTCATTGACATAGACAGATCTGCTAGTTACCTCGAAGTTAGACCCTACCCAGTTTATGCAGATTCTGGTCAGCTTTGTGTTAACACATTGAACAGTATCCAAGGTAGCCTTTATGAACAAGCTTTAATAACTGGTTCTATTGTTCTCACTAATGGAGAAACTCACTCCCTTGCTGAATTTGATTCCTCGCAGTATAAGTTTAATCTGAGCCCCAATACAACAATCACTGTAACCTCATCAGTTGTAAATGTGATTGATCCACCTGATTCTCTAACAGATATAGATATATCATTAACACTCGTGAATATAACAGACCCAGTAACATCAGTTCAAATTATGATTCAGCCAAGTTCTAATCCAGTGAACATTACTAGCATTATATGGCCTGATAGTATAGCAGTTCTAACTGGATCAGCTGGAAGTCTAGTAAATCTGGATGTTGCTGTTAATCTTACAAATGGACATTTCATCCCTTCTTTGCTTAGCTTTACAAATAGTAGTGTCACAACCTTGATAGATTTCATGAGCGACAATGATGCTATCTTACAAGTAAACGCAGATGATAGTACAGTAATGCTGCTACAGAATTCACTTTGTGGTGTACAACTAACTGCTAAAGTGAAAGAGAATCCAGAAATCAGTTCTTCAACTACAACAAACATTGATCTCCTCCCAACTCCTGGTGGATTAGATATACAATCTATCGACTCACCACTAGCCGTGAGAACTGTGTTCTCCATTCCAATTTATCTCAATACTGGTGAAAATATAGTAAATGCTATAGAGGCCACAGTTATTTATAATTCCAGTGTTTTCCAAATAATGAATGTCAGTATACAAGATTCTCAATGGCCTGGTGGAATTGCTTTGTATAATTCGTTTGTAAGTGATGGATTGGGAACATTAACATTTGGAGGTATAGCTTTAAATGAGGGAATATTTGGAAAGAGGGTTCACATTGCAAGTGTCTACATAGATGCTATGAATGAAGGAGTAGGCGAGTTTTATGCATATGTAAACAGTATACTGCAATATGAAAACAATACATGGTCTATGCTTTCAACTGCTGATAATATTAACTCAAGTCGTGTGTTTGTAACTGTATCCAGTAATGATTCTTGTATGCCAGTCAATCCAGGTAATTTTGAAGTTGATATTTCTAGCTTGAATTGTAAAACTAATATGTTAAAAGTTGGTGACATTTCTTACTCGTGCCCCTTCGATCTGACAACTAGTGGTTTGTTAATTAGTGATGTGTTGGATGGAACACTTAACCAAGATCCCAATCTAGATCGTTTAAATAATACTCTAGACCCGTTATATACCTCTCAAGTGACATTTAACCTTTTGGCCATACTGAATTCACCTCCAACTGTTACTAATTCAACTCGAGATGAGATAGTCGATACTTGTGATGTAACAATTAGTGCCCAACTGTTGCAGAGAGATGGTATGCTAACTCAAACTAATGTATTTAATATGTACTTTTTGATTGACTTCGTTAATGCAAGTTTCTCTGAGTTATTCAATAATACTGAAGATATTGAGTACACAGGTAGTGCTTCCCAGATAATACTTCGTGCAATATATAATGAAATATCTGGGGAGTATGTTTCTGTTATACAGACATCTTTGGAAAGCATTCCTGCTAACACTCTCTCTGTGTCTGCTATTCAAGTCAGTATGGATGAAACAGGTTCTCCAGCTCGTATACTACCGATGGTTTTAAAGAATGAAGGAGATAATCTGAGACAACTGAACACTAGTATTGGAAATAACAGGGTGTTTTTAAACACTGGATATGCACCTCTTACTGTCATTAAGGAAGATATTTTATGCCCTGCCATATTTTCACCTTCACCATCTCCATCACCATCCCCATCACCTTCACCATCACCTTCACCATCACCATCATTAGTACTGTCACCATCATCATCATTGGTACTGTCACCGTCACCATCCCCATCACCTTCACCATCACCTTCACCATCACCATCATTAGTACTGTCACCATCATCATCATTGGTACTGTCACCGCCACCATCACCATCACCATCTCCATCCCCTATTGAAATAAACACTACATCTATTACTACTAACAGTCGTTTCATCACATTGACTGTGCTAGAAGGGATCAATAGAGACAACTATGTACTGAAAGCTTATAACTGCAGCAGATTGGAAACAAACCCATGCTCTGTAATGACTTACTACAGTCTCTCAAGCTGGAATGTTACTACCATAAATGGTGGCGTGTCAATGATAAATATTACTGACCTCAGACCCTATACTAGCTATACTCTTTGTTTCAGCACTAAAGACATGACAAGAAGTAGTGAATCATTTGAAGTATCTACTGATGAGGACGTACCAGAAGGTTTTGAAGCTAACAATATCGAGATAGTAGAGAGAGGATTTTCTTTCATAAATATCACTTGGTCACCCCCTACAAATCCTAATGGTAGACTTTTGTTTGCCATAATTCAATATGAAGTGTCTGATAATAACAAGAGAGCAGTTGGTAATGGTATTGTCTACAAAAATATATCTGATACTGGAGGCAGTGGATCGTATAACATAACAGGTCTTAATATAGCCTCCAAGTATGAAATAACTGTACGACTAAATAACAGGTAAATTTAGCATAAATATTAATTATTAATGAATAGATAGATTGTTGTTTGTTAAGAGTACATCTCTATCAATCTTCACATAATTTGGCTTTTTGTACAACTTTAGGTTCATTTGAACATCTTCTGTTCTTTATTTATGGAGATAGGGTTTCGTGTAGGATTTTTCCTTAGGGTTTATGGAAAAATTTGTCATAAGACTAAGGCATGTGGTCCATACAGCTGTAGTATAAATGTTCTATTGGAAGGGAGGAGGTCCCAGCCTCCCCATATATGAAACCCTGAGAGAGATATACCACTTTTAAATAGTATACTCAATATATCATCTGAGAGACATAACTTTAGTTTGGAAGGACCGACGATCATTTTACCTATACCATTTTCATATAATTATCCTTCCCGTTCTTTTTTGTATATGTCAAAATTCTATCCATTGCTTCATTATTGAGTTACAGTATAATCATGTATTAACCTAACGACACTAAACTATACACTACAGTACATACAAAGTCATCAGATCTTTATTTTTGGGTCATTGTGAATGTGAATAGACCTTAGTAATAAGCTTACGTTCCATAGCAACCATATATTTGAGGCACAATAAAGTACCTCAGCCATTGAATAGTTCCCATTCTTTCTTTATACCAGATAGAGTACAGGTTAACTGTTGATGAATCCTACATGTTAGGTTCAGGCCTAGCCCTATACCAGATAGAGTACAGGTTAACTGTTGATGAATCCTACATGTTAGGTTCAGGCCTAGCCCTATACCAGATAGAATACAGGTTAACTGTTGATGAATCCTACTTGTTAGGTTCAGGCCTAGCCCTATACCAGATAGAGTACAGGTTAACTGTTGATGAATCCTACATGTTAGGTTCAGGCCTAGCCCTATACCAGATAGAGTACAGGTTAACTGTTGATGAATCCTACATGTTAGGTTCAGGCCTAGCCCTATACCAGATAGAGTACAGGTTAACTGTTGATGAATCCTACATGTTAGGTTCAGGCCCAGCCCTTGCAGTTAATATTGTAGTTCAAAATTTCAATCAATCACAAACGTTCAAATCAGTAGTTTATTATTTTGTATTTCATTATGTTTAAGGACAACTTACATTATAGTTATTATAATTGTATTTTTTCTCCTAATAGCAAGGGTGATGTATCAGCTGTCATAGAAAGTAATACAAGTGAGTTAATGAATAGTTACTTGTCCACACCCATAATTTAAAATATATACATATGTGGTATCTTTAATCATTAATATACTAAAGAGGTAAATTTTATCTTATAATTTATTTCAGTTTTGCCAGAAGCAGATGTGAGCACAATCAATGAAAGTGATGGATGTATATCATTTACTATTGATCTACCATCGTTCAACATTATCTCTCTACAATATAACATTACACTTGATTGTGCAGCAAACAGTAACACAGTGGGAATTTCTGACACAATTACACCAGATGATACTAGTGTTACAATATGTCATAACAGTAATGTGAATGATGGAAATCAGTTGCAAGATTCCTTTAACTGTGCTGGTGCATATATATTGATGGTGACTCTATACAGGTTAGCAACGATATCTCATTCAAACTGTAGATGATTTGAAGAAAAAGCTTCTGTTTGTTTGTATTGTTCATATTGTCTGAAACTTGCCAACCTCAAGGTCATTCACATTCATCTTGACCTCAGAAAAATGTTCATAATTTTAGTTTGGAATGACCAATTATTGCCTGCACCATTTTCAAGTAATAATCCTTCCCATTCTTTTTTTTGTATATGTCAAATTTTAATCCACTGCTTCATTATTGAGTTACAGTATATTCATGTATTAACCTTATGACATTAAGCTATACACTATCAGAGAGTACGGTAGTACTCTCTATGTAGGGATGGCACGAGAAAAAAATGGCCGCCCATACATTTCAATTGCAAGTGAACCACTTCCATATAACCCTACATAAGTACAGCTCTTTGTATAGAGGTGTAAGTGCTTATGTAGGGTTATATGGAAGTGGTTTGTTTAATTTTGGGTCCTATGTTAGCTTCCTAACCTTGTTTGCTTGCTTTTTGGGTTTTGACATCCCTACATCTTCTTTCATTTTTATTGAAAATGTTTTTTATTATTCTTGTATTACATATAATTCACAATGTAATTTGAGGTCATCGTGAATTTGAACAGAGTTTTACCTTTTGCTTATAAAATTCCTTGTGAAGTTATTTTATAATTATAGTTTCAGCTGGATCACAAAAATTTGAACAAAATATTTGATAATTATGTTTTCTTATCATAGGAATGGTATTAATGAGACTACAACTGTAACAAGAAATATTTCATATGAATTGGTGGAACCTTCAATGACAACCTCATCATCCTTTACCTCTCCTGGTTCTCCTTCATCATCTACTTCATTCACTACAACTACATCTACAACATCTATTACCATTTCATCATTGTCAATGGTACTTCCTCCTACATCTAGTAAGTCACATCACTGGCACTCATTTCAAGTTGGCATTCAGTTTAAAAGTCACTACCTTTTCTTCATAATATATAACATTTTTGGTCCTTTTATCTGTACCTATACTAGTAATTGTTGCACTAATTGTGTCAGTCTCTTAGTCTTGGGTTTCCACACATTTACATGCCACATCCACTAATTATTTAATAATATCTCATAAGCTACACTAATACTAGTCTGAATAGTCTCATCTCCAGACTACCATGCCCTACATGTAAAAGACATTTTGGAACAGTTGCTTCAAATTCTAGGTCCAAGCATTAACCATCCTTTCCACTGAAAACAGGCGTTCATTCTTAACCAATGTCCTATTTTGAGTGGAAAGGATGTTTGATGCTTGGACCAATAATTTGAAGCAACTGTTCCGGACCGTCTTTCGCCCTTACTGCATGGCAGTCTGGGTATGAGACTACACTAATACATAAGCAAAGCAAATATACAATCAAGATAATGTAATTATGAATGCTTACTTCAATATCACAGCTCCTACAGAGACATCAAGCGTTCAAACTACTACTACTAGCACAATGTCTACCTCCACCTCTACCTTAAACACTACTTCTACAATGTCATCGACTACTACATCACGTAAGTCACTTCAGTATTAATCATTTCATGATTAATTTCATGGATCAACTGGAATATACGGCACCTCAAGTGGGTTTGGTAAATAGCATAGATTAAAATACTACTCTGCATAGACCATAGCATTGAGGACACACCCTATGAATTTTAATAAGGTGCTGTGTATTCCAGTTTACCCATGAAATCTCACATTTAATCGTCGATTCTTTTTTTAAAAAATGTGCTTGTTTTGTTTCAAGTCATTTTCTATTCCTTAATTAACACACTTCGTCTTCTGTGACCCTTTTACTTGTATCTAGTAATTGCACTAACCATACCATGTTATTCTGCTTCTGTCAGTCTCAGTGGCATATCCAGGGGCGGGGCCTAGTTAAGTGCCTACCAACTGGAAATTATGACTAAAATTAATATATTTTAAAAATTAGTCTCATCCCCAGACTGTCATGCCCCACGGCGAAAAACAATCTGGTAACTTGGGCCAACATTCCTGGGGCAGTGATGTATCACCTGATTCTCTCCGCCTATTTGTATCACAAAATTCGAATCTTTGCTTACTTATGTGGTGAATCATAGTCTCCAGATGATGGTAGAAGGCCGGTATCCAGGATGCTTCACAGCCTTTGTTACAGCTTCTTTTATTACATGTATTTGGAATACTGTTTTTTAATGTGTGATTAATTAATACTCTGAGCATTCCGATTGGATATTACAAGATTCAGGTAATAAATGTCACTGCACCAGGAATGTTGGCCTAAGTTACCAGACTGTTTTTTGCCACAGAGCATGGCAGTCTGGGGACGATACTATTTAAAAATGTGAAAAAAGTAAGTCTCATAAATTTACGAGTTGTCTTTAAATGAACATTTTGTAGTTTTAAAAAGTAAACAAGTAACAACTTCATTTACATTAAAGGTTTTGATATGTTTTGAACCATGGGCCAAATTGGCTCAACAATGGTTAGTGTGTGTGTCTTGGACCAATTAACAAACAGTTAATGCTATTAGTGGCAATATAATCATAATTAACTGTGCCATCTGGTCCTAAGAGAGAACTTTTTGGTGCCAAATAAAGATCTCTTTGGACCAGTGGTACACCATACCAGTATGAACATCGGAAACTGTTTATTAGGCATGACTCGTTTCACACAGGTGTGACCTTAGATAATCTAAGGTCACACCTGAGCCATAACTAGTTTATAATGGTGTAGCTCAGCTCAAATTAACTCTGTCTGCCAAAGGAATGACCACACACCCTTCATAAATAATTAATGAGTCAAAACTTTTTGCCCCACACTCTGCATCATCTTTTAAAGTTTGGTGATACCACTGATCAGTCCTTACATTCATGTTTACATGCCATCCATTAATTTATTAATAATATCTCATAAGATGCACTGATAGACAAATTATACAGTTAAGTTTATTGTATTAATACAAATTATGCTTCACTATTACAGCTCCTACAGAGACTACAGATGATACAAGTAGTAGTAGAACTGTAGAGACAATTATAATTGGTGCTGTGGTGTCAATTGCAGTAATACTAGTTTTGGTTCTAATAGTGATGATTCTTATTTGGTACTTCAAACGTCGCTCTAAAAAACGTGGTTCAATAGACTTTTATCATCGTCCTGCTTCTCGTACATCAAAGGATTACTGGTTTGAAGTTGAAGAGAATGTGGTAAGTATAATAGTGTTTTTTTTAAATAAAGACTGCTTTAGTAAATTATATTTATAGTTTGACTGTTTTATCAAAAGTTTAGTTATAGTTATAATTGATTAACTAAATAAGATTAGGCTTACTAAAAGGGTTTTAGTTTTAGTTATTAACTAAAAGTGCCTAATATTGTATATTCATTTTTTGTTTATTTATAGTTATTGCAATAGATTTGTAGTTTAGTTATTAGCTCAAACGTTTCAATGCCTGCAAAGTGTTTTAGTTATAGTTACAATACTAATAAGTATTCAACATTGTGTGTGTATATGCATACATTTATCCATCCTTAGTACATACAATATATATTATACTCCTGAAGCACATATTGCATACATTTATCCAGCCTTAGTACATACAATATATATTATACTCCTGAAGCACATATTGCATTCATTTATCCATCCTTAGTACATACAATATATATTATACTCCTGAAGCACATATTGCATTCATTTATCCATCCTTAGTACATACAATATATATTATACTCCTGAAGCACATATTACATACATTTATCCATCCTTAGTGCATACAATATATATTATACTCCTGAAGCATACATTTATCCATCCTTAGTACATACAATATATATTATACTCCTGAAGTACATATTGCATACATTTATCCATCCTTAGTGCATACAATATATATTATACTCCTGAAGCATACATTTATCCATCCTTAGTGCATACAATATATATTATACTCCTGAAGCATACATTTATCCATCCTTAGTGCATACATTTATCCATCCTTAGTACATACAATATATATTATACTCCTGAAGTACATATTGCATACATTTATCCATCCTTAGTACATACAATATATATTATACTCCTGAAGTACATATTGCATACATTTATCCATCCTTAGTGCATACAATATATATTATACTCCTGAAGCATACATTTATCCATCCTTAGTGCATACAATATATATTATACTCCTGAAGTACATATTGCATACATTTATCCATCCTTAGTACATACAATATATATTATACTCCTGAAGTACATATTGCATACATTTATCCATCCTTAGTGCATACAATATATATTATACTCCTGAAGCATACATTTATCCATCCTTAGTGCATACAATATATATTATACTCCTGAAGCACATATTACATACATTTATCCATCCTTAGTGCATACAATATATATTATACTCCTGAAGCATACATTTATCCATCCTTAGTACATACAATATATATTATACTCCTGAAGCACATATTACATACATTTATCCATCCTTAGTACATACAATATATATTATACTCCTGAAGCACATATTGCATTCATTTATCCATCCTTAGTACATACAATATATATTATACTCCTGAAGCACATATTGCATACATTTATCCATCCTTAGTACATACAATATATATTATACTCCTGAAGCACATATTGCATTCATTTATCCATCCTTAGTACATACAATATATATTATACTCCTGAAGCACATATTGCATTCATTTATCCATCCTTAGTACATACAATATATATTATACCCTGAAGCACATATTGCATACATTTATCCATCCTTAGTGCATACAATATATATTATACTCCTGAAGCACATATTGCATACATTTATCCATCCTTAGTGCATACAATATATATTATACTCCTGAAGCATACATTTATCCATCCTTAGTACATACAATATATATTATACTCCTGAAGCACATATTGCATACATTTATCCATCCTTAGTACATACAATATATATTATACTCCTGAAGCACATATTACATACATTTATCCATCCTTAGTACATACAATATATATTATACTCCTGAAGTACATATTACATACATTTATCCATCCTTAGTGCATACAATATATATTATACTCCTGAAGTACATATTACATACATTTATCCATCCTTAGTGCATACAATATATATTATACTCCTGAAGCATACATTTATCCATCATTAGTGCATACAATATATATTATACTCCTGAAGCATTCATTTATCCATCCTTAGTACATACAATATATATTATACTCCTGAAGCATTCATTTATCCATCCTTAGTGCATACAATATATATTATACTCCTGAAGCACACATTATAACAGGTCCAGTCGTATCTAATCATTCTTACAGATTATAAGTACTTCATAATTAATAATATCATTAATAATATCAGACAGGATTTGGTGCTTTACTGATATTGAAAGAAATACAATTTCTCCTGCCAAGATTTAATAAAACAGCTTTGTTATTAAGCTCATATGATCACATCAAAGAAATGACTAATTTATGATGTGTTGCAGTAGGGTTTCACACAGGAAGTTTGTTTTGTGGTACCATATATACTTCAATTAAAAGCTGTAAGCATATCCCTATGTGACTGTGCATGCCTTAATTCTTTGATTTTAAGGGGTGTCCTCATTTCAGAGTGTCCTCAATAGAGGGGTTTCACTGTATAACACATTTTATTAGCTTCCTGCACAAGACAGCTGAATTGATTCTAAGCACTTGAAAGAAATTGATAAGACTGATTTTCAAATGCTCAGTTACATACAAAGTAGACATAGTGTGTATGTTCCCTTCTGTAACCAATATTTCTTTTGTGTACACTGTAGGAAATGAGTCCCATTGATATAGTACCAGTTGATCACCAACCATATGATGAAAAGTATTATGATGAAACAATAATGAATTCAGGGATTATTGAAAACAAGGGCGTGTATTCTACTGGTGATATGTCTGATATACCAAGTAAGGATGGAAGTGTGTCCTCACTCAGAAACCTTAAACGTATGCCTCCAAGAGGTCATCGAGTGGTAAGTGATTGTGTGTATTATTTGTTTAAATATTAATTTCCAGGTGTATAAAATTATGTATACATCACATATATTTATTATAATATGTGATGTGTACATTAATTTTGTATATATTTTTTATATATGTGTATGTCATTGTGGGTATGTATGTGTATGTTTATGTATATTTAATAAAAGTAATGTAATGCATATATTGTGACCCAATTTATATATATACAACCTGACCAAAAAACCATTATCAGAGCCCTAGCTTTTAAAATACTTCTAAGTCCTAAACCCAAATCCTAAAATACTCCTAAGTCCCAAACCCTAAAATACTCGTGAGTCCCAAACCCAAATCCTAACTGCAAACCATATATTTTTGAACTCTAGAACATAAAACCAGTAATGTGAGTTAGGGCTAGTTTTAAACAAGTTCAGGTTATGAATTGGGTTGGAATATTACATTTGTTCACACACAATAATTATGATTTCTCATATATACAGACTTTCAATGAAGTTCCTCCTCCTTATCATGGCAAACACACTTCTGATGAATATTATGATGATGATGAAGAAGACAATGAAAGTCTAATCGATCTTAATTTTGAAGAAGTCATTTCACAACCATATCTCTCCCTTGGGCTAACACCCATCTCACAACTCTCTCCTGATCCAATGGGTAGTAGTGGAACTGATTTTGGTTTCTTCCCATCTATGCTACCACCTGTGTCTCCTATTACTTCTGTTATGAATGCTACAGGCATTTCTGTAGATCCAGATGATTCTCCTCCCCATCAACACCTAGTAATGCCTGATGCTATGTTGAATTCATACAACTTAGCTCCAATGGATTCACGAAGAAAGAAGCAGTCTCGTCAAGACAATAGAATGGGAGGAACAAATGGACAATTTTATGGTAACGGTGTTTTAGAAACTCTTGTTGAACATCGATCACTGGAAGTAGATGATGTGACAAATAACATCAGTGGATTTTCTAAAGGCACCACAAATAGTCATGAAACAAGAGGCAACAGACCAAATTTAATAACAACATCTATGTCCAGTTCAGAAGAAGAGGATGAAGGACTCTTTGTATTTCCATCAGCAGACACTGATTCTCCTCTCGCTCCAAGAAAACATACAAAAGGTCACAGATCAAAAAGACAGAAACCACCTTTAGACTTTGATGACGACTTTACAGACATGTATTATGGCCGGGGTACTGCTCTTTCTCGGATGAAACAAAATGGCAGCACTGGGTATGGAAACCTGCCAGGTGTATCATACATGGATCCAAATTTTGGATTAGACATCGAACCCATCTCTCCAAAGGATCAGTTTACAGATAGACGTCAGCAAGCACGTGACAGAGCTAAAGCAGAACAGAAGGCATTACTGATTGAAAGGAAGAAAGAAGAGGACCTTAGAAAATTGAAAAACTCTAAATTGCGCCATGATCAAATTGCAAGAGACTATTCAACATTTACAGACCACAAAACTGCTCCTCGAGGCTCAGTCCTCCAACAGATTGCAAGATTTGATGCAGAAGTGGAGTTACATGAAGAAAACTCTGATAAAAAACAAAAACCAGAAGACCTTCTTACAAGCCCGAGTAGTTTAAGGTTTGCCGAAAATATCCTAATCTCTCCAAAACATAGCTGGTCCATGCGCTCACGTACTCACAGCAATTCCATAGATATGGAAGTAACAGATGATCAAGTGACTGCCCTGTAGTGCTATTGTTATATTCAGGTTCATTTTGTGTATAATTGTATTTTTATATGGATTTTGTATTATTCACTACTGATATATACATATTAACTATAATTACACAATATTCACAGATCTTTTTAAATTTATTTTTTGTGGTGTGAATTTTAATTATTTATTGTTTTGGTATTAACAGAGTCACTTCATAAATGATGTATGGCAAATTATTATTATTTATATTTTTTAATGTTACGTAATGTAATATGTTTATTTTAAATAATTATAATTATAATTAAAATTAACTGTTCATCTATATAATCATAATTATAATAAATTTATAACGTCATTCATTACAGTAATCTTTTTATGATGGTGTCCATATATTGCCTTTGGAATCTGCTTTAAGATAGTGATCATTCCATAGCCAAGGTTTATCTGAAAAATGAATTGCAATACATAATTCCTCTGTACATTATTACCTGTTAGTCTTTTATAGACTTCCTTAAGCAGACCGTAATGATCAAGAGTATAATAATTATTATCACATCTTTAGTTCACAAAAAATTTACTGAATGAGTATAGACTATTCTAAATTGAAGGGCTGAGTACCAGAGAGGTATAACTGAAACATCGAATAGTGGAGATTGTCCATGTATGCACTAAAAATTGGGTATACCCCACTGAAAAAGGGAATATCTTAAAATGTTCTGTAGTCCATTTTGATGGTGTTTTGGTGTTAACCTGGGTATAGTACTGTTCTGTGAGTTAGACTACTCTGACCTCAGCCCTTCAATTGAGGTCATAACAAAATCATGTTTCATCACAAGAACGAATACTTGATCATTGCAGACTCAGCATTCACTTAATAGTAACACTATTACTTACCATCTTTACTGTATCCTGTCAGTGGCAGGTTTATAGGAATTGGCAGTAGAGAATGACTGTTTGAACCTGTGAGATAATTAGATAAATATAACAAAAGCTGAAAGTCTTCGAGTGTTTTTTAATATAAGTAATTTAACAACCAAAGTATGTTTCAAATGAAACTTCTTATTGCGATTATAACTATGTAATTAGTGTTTGCATGTGACTAATATTTGTACATTTAGAAGTGCATGTGTGACTTAGATTATGATGTGTAGTGTGTACTGTAGACTATGTGTATAGTATACATGTATAGTATACACTAGTGTTGTGGTGTGTAGTGTGTACTATAGACTATGTGTATAGTATACACTAGTGTTGTGGTGTGTAGTGTGTACTATAGACTATGTGTATAGTATACACTAGTGTTGTGGTGTGTAGTGTGTACTATAGACTATGTGTATAGTATACACTAGTGTTGTGGTTTGTAGTGTGTACTATAGACTACGTGTATAGTATACACTAGTGTTGTGGTGTGTAGTGTGTACTATAGACTACGCGTATAGTATACACTAGTGTTGTGGTGTGTAGTGTGTACTATAGACTACGCGTATAGTATACACTAGTGTTGTTTTGGTTTAACTACAAAATTTTTTTATTGACAAATTTAAAGGATATGTCCAGTGATACAGAAAATGGTGGACTCGGACTTTGTGCTAGTTTTTGTTTATACTACTGTCACTTCACTCGCTTGTGTTGTTGGGCACCTAGCTGAGTCTGTTACATGTTTAATCTACTTTCAATTGTCACACTTATATCAGTTAGCATACAGGTGTCATTATTAATAAGAAAGAGCCTCCACACTGTTTGCAAATGACATAGTCAGATATATTTCAACTCTGTGTAACTCAATGTAATACATCATTTTATCACTTTGTGTCCCTAAATAACAATTAATCAAAGATGTTTTTTTTAACCCTAACCACCAAACTGCATAGTTTCTTTGAAACATATTTTGTTTAATGGTGAATTCAAACATTAACAAGATATACACATGTACATGTATTGAGACACTATGATTGCTTTGCAGTGGCTATCACTCATTGCTGATGGTACTTGTCGTGTGTTTCCATCTTTTTATGTATTTTAGGCGTGGCTATGAAATTTGCTAAAGTTAATGCATGCTAAATCTGAATATTTAAAATCGCTAAATTTAGTGGATGCAATTAATAGTATTACCATACCTGATGAGAGGGTTGCTGGTGTTGAGAAATACTCCAATGGTGGCTCCTAAAAAATAGAAAGAAAAAGATTTTGTTTTTATGTTCCATGAAATCCTTAAATGATCTAATGCGAGGTGAATGTATGTAGTACTATGTATATTATATTGCCACTAATTGCATTCCGATGCTAAACATTATCCCACTATTTTCAGTATTTTGTATAAAATGGTACGTACAAAGAGCAATCATAAGGCTTCATAAATCAACAAGCACAAAAAGCTCCTTCATTGATTTGACAAATAATTCATGTCTTAAGTCATGACAATGAAGTTTTGTAATTAAGGAAGTCATATACATGTATGAACTGTTACTAATGTAATATCTGGAGTCATTTTAAAAGGTAAAGGAAACAATAATGATTATTACAAAACAAATAGCTCCTCAAATGGCTGGCCAGTGTTTCATGTAAGGTAGCACAAAATAATTAGAACTACATACAATAAAGAAATTCCACCCCTAACCATATACTGCCTAGGATAGTACCATATATATTCCAATTAAAGGGTCTAGCTTACACGAACCCCTCGCTCCTATAAAATGCATAATTTACTATCTTACTTGATCTTGTGGGAGAAATAAAACTCCAATTTCATATGATCTGATCTTTAACTGTGTGCCTTTCTTTTCAAATCCACCCCAAGCAGCTTTGGACAGGTTAGCACTAATTAAGGTAATGAATATTAATAAGGTAAACTAATATGTTCACACACACAACCAGCTTACATAAAGGACTACATATTAGCTACTAATTTTCATATAAAAATGTTAACAGTGATGTGGAATAAGGTTGGGCGATATTACATTTACCAAATACAATAAGTAAACATTGTAATTAATACATAATTATGTATCATTAATGTGAGGTAACAGTAGGGATGCCGTGATACAACTAAATAATAGTATTGCGTATTGCTGGCAAAAATATCACAATACAATACAGTATCCGATATTTGAAATAATAATTGAAATGCTTATAAAATGTAAATAAATGTCCTGTTTGGATGTATTTATCAAGAAATGGTAAAAGAAATCAATCAAAGTTATGCACACTAGTTTGTTATAATCGGTTTTAGGTATAAACATTAGACAAATGGGAAAAACCAGGTTTACTAAACTGCCCACACCAGTGTATCAATACACCCAAAAGCCAATATTGTATCACGATATTGAATGAATATTTCGATATGTATCACACATCACTAGGTAACATTTAGGTGATCTAAATTGTTTAACACCTCTTTGTCAGTTACCACACATTTGTAAACCTCAGGTTTTACATCGTAACAAAATAGTGTGGTAACCTCTAAACTGGTGTTTAACCTATACTTCCTACTTTTAATTAGAAACTTAATAATCATGTTTCGACAAATTGTATTTTCTGTCATGATGATAGCTTTAATGAGATACTTATGTAGTAATAAAAAGCAAATTAAACTCATATAACCAAGAGTATATAAAATTAATAACCAATCAGTTTGCTAGACTAATCTGTGCAATCAGAACACAAACTAAACTTATAGACTTAGTTGCCATTGTTTCTCATCCTAACAGACAGCCTCAATAGTGTTTATGAAAGCTGATATATGTATTATATACATGTTATGTTAGTTAAATGGCAGTTAAATAAGGTGCCAATAGCTACAAATAATTACAATATGGCAATATAATTGAATAATTGCCGAACCCTAGTGTGAAAACAGCCAGTCATACAGGACATTGTTAAATAAATGCAGTGAATGTCCAGTAAACTGAAGTGTATACAAAGTATGACACCAGGACAAGAGTGGTCATACTGTCTAGCAGTTGTGGCACTCCAAGTCTACAGTTATATATGTACTCTCATGAAAAGATGGAGTACAAAGCTTATATGAACCCTACTTTAATAATATTAATATAATAAAAACAATAACATGATAAAGCGGATAACTTCACCTGGTCATCAAAAACCAAGCTAACTTGTCACATCCTGGAGATAACCTCATGTACGTTTTGATATGTGGTGATGCTCTGGTCCTACCACACCAATCAGCTATCCACTGACTACAAGATTCAACTGGATGTTAAAAGACTTTATTTATACTACCTTACTTCATGAAACTTGTAAGATATGGTTGTTTAGCGGCAGTCTGTACAGCATATGGTACTGAACCACCCGCTAGAATGATAATTAGTACTTTAAAAATGTAACTAAATGATTCATATTATAAGTTACCCATGTATCCTTCTAAACTTGTTCTAATATTCTCAACTGTGGGGAATACCTGAAGAGTTTGATGATATTTAACTGTCAATCATGACAATTTTTCAATATAATTATCTTACCAGTTGAAGCTCAGATTTCTTTACACCACCTAGCAATCCACTACCTTGACAAGAAGACAAGCTACTCAGCCATTCCTGAGTTAACCAGCTATCGCTGGATGGACCTAATGAACCTACACTGGAGAATTGGGCAATCACTGGCCAGTGTTTGGTTACAGCAGAAGACAAAGGACCATGATCCTGAAGTACCTAATTGAAATATGCACATAAACAATTATTAAACAATACTTCTACACATAAGACACATCATGTGACAAAAAAAAATTCCAATTTAAATATAACATAAATTTACAAACTGTGATATCTTTGGCTCAGGAGAAGGAGCCAAGAAACTGTTTTTAACATGACAGTAAAATGTTTGTAACAGACATCTTTGATTTGATTGTGTATAAGATTTCATATTTGTCATGTCTAGCCTTTAAAAGTTTAAAGTCTATTAACTTTAAGGACAATCATATATTTCTTTGAACCAATTCCAATTTGAAAGTTATTACACAAACCAATACCTTTCTTAGCTTCATGTGGCCCCATTTGAACATCCTCAAACCTGTATGTGCTCCAGGTACAGAGGCTATGAGACGAACCCTACACACACACACATAGATAGATTGTAATACATGATTCATAGTTCTCACTTAGCTGAAGACATATTGTGTTCTTTTATTCTTTGTTGCCATTCCAGCATGGCAGAGCCGCTGTATGTTGACAAATATTCCTAGAAATAATTACATATCATATGCTATGAACTGTATACTGTATGTATACTAACCAACAGGTCCACTTTGAAGCTGGTATTACTGACTGTGTTATCTCCTTCCTCTTTGCCATGTTTATAAAACATAGGACTTATCCATACCCTGGATATATACAAAATGTAATTAATCAAAAAGTACATCATTATAGTCTCAAAACAGGATATATTGAGAAAAAAAGTATCCCTATAATTGCTTTGTGGTGACTACATCCAGGTTTTTTCAGGGGGAGTTGAGGGGGGGCATTTGATTGTCAAACAGCAATTCTTCTAAGCTATCTAGTCCAAACATTCACAGTCTGTTCAAGTTCTTCATCTGACAAGGCCTCGGGAATTCCAATGCAATTTTCATATGCTGAAGAGGGGCATGCAGCATTAATTTTATGTATTTTAGCTCAAACCTATGCCTTTGCGTGTACTCTGAATTTTTATAGTTATTCTCTGCTACATACATGTATAACAGCTATTAGTATTGGCTGCAGTTTCCGAATCTTTATGCTGGTCTGTAGCTCAACCACGCATGTGTCATGCCAATTAATTGACTGAGCCCCCAGAATAACACAACTTCTTTAACTATGCATAAAATGCATATGTGACACAAGCATAATTATATATATGTAATTATAGTTGGAAAACCAATTATAAAAAATGTCATTTCAAACATTTTCCTAACTTACGCCTGAGTCTTTTGGTCCCAGTCTTTCTGTACAAGATTAGCAGTATGTATGACAACTCGAAGACCCTCTTTATACAACAAAAGCATCATTTTACTGAATGTACAGAATTATAAGATAATATTCTTGTTCGTTTAGTATTTTACCTGTGGTGAGTACCAAATATTTCTAGTTTTGCCTGAGGTGGAAAGTAGACCATGATATTTGAATTTTAAATGTTCGAAGTTTCAAACTTTACCTGTAATAGCTTTAGATTAGGATGAGCCAATGATTCATGTCTAAGAGAATCCAACTCACCACCCTTACATCCATGGACTATTAATAATGGTGCTTTACTATAATAGAAGTAAATGTGTAATATTAATACCATACATTCATTCATTCATTTCAAAATTTGTTGGGAAGGGGGGCAAAGTAGAATTTAAAAGAATTTGACGGGGCGACGTATAGGGTTATTGGGTCATGCCTATTGAACTTCCAAGAATGAAACCCTGTGGCATACATACAGCTCTACACAGAGAACATATATCACAAGTTTCAAGCAAATTCAAAAATCCTGTAGACAGCATGTTTAATGACACAGATGTAGAGGGTCATTTGGAATAAACTAAAGAACAGTGCTGTGCATCAAACATGGGGCGAAACACTTTTGAGCATACTCTTAAGTAGACAGTGAAGTGCTTGAGGCTGTAAAATGCTCATGTACATGTAGTTGAAATGGGAGAAGTGCTTTGAACACAAGCTGAAGCAACCTTGAAAGTGCTCCAAGCATAATTTTAAGCATTTCAAATTTAACAATGCAAAAAAAGCAGTGAATTAGATTATTGTTACATTTATAGACACTGTTTTTTGGAAAAGTACTGTCTTTCATTTAGCATCGTTCAGCCCAAAACACCTTCCAACTCTGCTAAAAAGTCACGGACATTTTTTTTTAACTATCAGCCTGATATACAATTATTTAATATATATTTCTAAAACTGTTTTGAAGCACTTCTGTTTAATTTGTGCTTCACAAGCAATTTTAAAGTACTCAAGCATAAGGACAAGCACAAACACTTTACCCAGAAAATACTCAAGAGTACCTTCAAGTACTGCTAGAAATGCACTTAAAGCATTTTAAGCACAAGCACATTTGTGCTCGCCTCATGTCTGGTATGCATTACTAATCATATGTTATGGCTTGGTTGACTAGGTGTATTCATGCTGATTATATTACTAGCCAAAACGTAGAAACAGTGCCAAGTTTATAATCTACCTTGATGACATCCACCTACATGTATCACATAACCATGGATTATAATCATAATGAGTGCTTTCGTAACTGGGGTATTAGCATAACACCATACAGTAGGATTTATTGGCAAAGTAAATATTTGACAAATTAGCAAAAATTAAGCAATGATGGCTTGTTTATACATGTAACTAAATGTCATTCACGCTCACCATGAACTCAGAAAAATGTTCTTATTTTCCTGTACCATTTTCATATAATTATCTTTCTTGTTCTTTTTCATGTGTATAAAATCTCCTTTATTATTAAGTTACAGTATAATCATGATAACATTAAAGTATACATTATAGTACATATAAAGTCATCACAACATAATTTTTAGGTCATCAGGAATGTGAACAGACTTTACTGTGGATTCAGGTACCGTACATGTATATGCTTAGCTGACAAATCACATCTTTAATTACTGTATATACCCAAGAATAGAGGGATTATGAGTTTGTGACATATTTACATGTCCGTGGGCATGACTAAAATGTGGCTGGATTACATTTTAACAAAATACTTTACTTTGCCAATTTGCCAAAATTACCATACATTCTACTGATAATACAAAACGTCACTGTAATACAAATACTAAAGCTATAACAAAATGATAAAGAAAGCTAACCGTTTTTCTTCTGGATACTGTTCCAGTAACCATTCAATATCAAACATGTAATTAAACTATAATAATTATAAGAAGGTAAATATTAATTAATGTTATACATGTAAATGTTTACTGACCTGTGCTGAGGCAACTAAATCACCCATATTAGGAGATAAAATATCTGTTGAATGAATATATACAATTCAACACAGTTAATCAATAACTTATTCATACAAATACTTAAACACAATTTGTAACTAAGTAGTACATGTATTTACAAGGCTATAATATAATTATATATATATCATACGGCGGGTTTTAGTGGAGAAGAAAAGAGTTTGTCAAATTGGTGAATTTGGAAATTTTACCAAATTAAAGTACAGTTTTAATTATGCTACTGCAATCCTGTCACTACTGTTACTTGACTCTGCTACACAAGAGTTTCCCCAACAACAGTACCTCTACGGTCTGGTAGATATGGTATCCTCTCACAGCACTTTCTAACCTGCACTCCAGCTCCATGATCAATTATCAAAAGTAGGCGTGGTTTAGTAACACGTGCCTGAAACGTCAAAATTAATCTTGACAATATACAGGTTCTTACGATTTCGCCAAAATTTCTTCTCGTCAAAAATACCCACACATTGTGAAGTTTATCATCAGAGAACAATGCAGTATTGTAAAGTATTTTAGTGAAGATTGTAAGCTACAAAATATAATATGGATACCAAATAATAAAGGACACCATATCCTATTCTCTTTATTATGGCCTATAGGGCCATCACTATAATGATAGCTTTCCATGGGAGTTAATTTATAAACATTTATATTACATGTGTATATCAACCCAAGCTATGCACAGGCCGAGGGTTATGGTAATCTGGTTGTGTTTGTGTGTTATTAATGTCACAGCCAGAAGGAGTATGAAATATTGTCACACTTTCTAATGTCAGGCACATAACCTCCAGTTCCCTCAAAATGTACTAATAACTCAGATTACCTTTAATTCCTACAGCAGATCTGTTGAAGACATCAGAAATACCTCTTACTTTCGTGAGATAAAACAGAGGAGAACTATGTACATCTTCAGTTTTATGAGCTGGTATTGACTTAGCAACAACAATACAATCTTCTTCACTGCTGTCGGATTCAACTTTACGTTTTTTTGACTTAGGTAGGTTGATATCATCATCAAGGATTACAAGATCTGGTGAATCCACTCTATCTTTTTTTTGTGTCACTACAACTCTTCCTTCATCGCTCTCCTTTTGATCTAAACTAATTCATATACATACATACATATTATATATATATTATATATATGTAATATATATAGTATGATGGTGACATCATCCCTTTTATGTGGTGAGTCCTATATATTGTATATAGACCTTCCATTTGCACACTATGCAGGAGATGTCACCATCATACAATATATTGTATATAGTATGCTAATAGGTCCTATATACTGAATATAGGACCCTCGTTTTGTGTCCTCGGATGTGATATAGGACGTATTAGCATACTATATAATATACATATAGCATGCTAACAGGTCCTATATACAAAATATAGGACCTGAGTTTTGTGTCCGAGGATGTGATATAGCCTGAGCCTGTGAGAGCTATATCATATCCGAGGACACAAAACAAGGGTCCTATATTCAGTATATAGGACCTGTTAGCATGCTATATACAATATATTGTATGATGGTGACATCTCCTGCATAGTGTGCACATGGAAGGTCTATATACAATATATAGAACTCACCACATCAAAGGGATGATGTCACCATCATACTATATATATATACATAGTCTATGAATTATATATATATATATATATATGTGACAGTATGTGTCCAGTTAGATGAATAGAGACACAATCTTCAATGGATACAAGTGGGTTTTTCACCTGGATGAGTATATTCTCTGAAATGAATGGGATTCTTTCTGTAGCATTTTGATCCATACTTACATCTCGGAGCTTCTGCCATCTTCCCCGCTAGCGCGCTAAATTACTTAGTATAGTAGGAGGTATATACTAGGTGTGTTGTCACACCCCTGACAGTCCAAAGATGTCCTCCAAGCAAGTGGTAAATATATATATATAGCTAGCTAGATATATATAAATTACATAGATAGTTAAAATTAGCACAATTAATGTTAAAAACTTGAAATATCTCTTTCTTTTCTAGAAAACATTTCAGAGCAACATCATATCCATAGCGAAAGAAGCTGCTGTTTCTTCATCTACTTCTCAGACTGCTCAAATACTTTTGAAACTCAAAGAATTACTGAAAGATACAGCATTAAGTATAAAAGAATTAAGAGAAGCATATTTCCTAATTTGGAAGTCAGATCTCATCCATATACTTGTGGAAGTTTTACGAGAAGAGTTTTCATCCATACATGGTCAATGGTATACAGCTGCTGAACTAGCCAGTCTTTTAGGTAATGTGTGCACGTCAGTACAACCTAAGAAAGCAAAAAATATCTCTAAAGTTGATTTCGATAGTGTTACAACTTTGGATCCTTCAAGTGAGGAAATTGAAGAATACTATGAGATTCTTTTACCAACAGCTATAGACTCTCTCCTCATTCTTGCCAATAGTATTCATGAATTGGATATTGACAACACATCACTTAACTTTAATGGAAATCTTGATCATTTTAAAGTAGTTAGTAATGCCTTATTACGAATATGCTCTGTCCACAACTTATGTATTCCTAGAGTGCTTCAATCTCCATACCTCCTTCATTCATTAGTGTCTGACCATCAATCGTATTCACTCAACATATTATCTTTGTTACATGAGCTTGTCAAACAAGATAAACAAGTTATAGGTACAATACCCATAGATACTCTTCAAAGTCTTTTGGATGAACTTGTATTTAAAATTGGAGGAACAGAAAAGGAACTTGGTATATTGTCATTGAGATTACTTGCTCTGTTCTCAAGTGGTGATGGGTCCATATTTGAGCTGATAAGTGAGAGATATAAAGGGCTTTCTCTTTTATTACCAAAATGGAGTGACACATCCCTAGATGTCTCTTTGCAACAATTTATTACAACACTATTAAACAGAGTAAAAGTATCTGATGAAGAGTATAAGCGTAATAAAGCTGCTATCATCATCCAAGCTGGGTGGAAGGGATATTCCTCAAGAATGAAATTGTTGAAGGCCAAAAAAGGTATCCAGAAATTTCAAAAGCTGTACCGACAAAGAAAAACCAAACAACAACAAAAGGAATCTACAAATCTTACAAACAGGTCAAACAAGTTAGCTCAAGAAATCACCAAGATGCAGTCATTAAGACAGTATCATGAACAGCAAAGGTCTATTCTTGAACAAATGCCAGCATCATCTGTTAACAAGTACCTTACACAACAGGAAAACATAGCTGCTACGAAGATCCAATCATGGTGGAGAGGGAAAATGGACAGGAGGATGATAAACACTATGAAAGTTAACAAAAAGAAAGAAGAGAGTGCAACCTTAATTCAGAGAGCCTACAGGAAGCATTTAAGAAATAAAACTAGCGCTACTAATGAATATGTGATCAATACTGATGTGCTATTTACAATGTCACCCTGTCTTCCTCCTCTCACAATTAGAGAAAGGGAACAACTTGAATCAGAGGTTGCTTCAATTAAATGCCAGTCTCTCTGTGAATCTGAAGAACAAGATAGTGAGAGGAACAAAAAAACAAATGATTTGCTGGAGTGGTTTTATTCCAGTAGAAAAGAACAACGCGAGGCTGATAGGAAGAGAACGTTTCTTATGACACAGGTACCTACAATGCACATACAGACACGCTCAACTACTATATTTAATTATTTAGTGATGCTTTGCCTGTAAATAGACTGATTGTATTCTTCCTGCAGTAGACAGGGCTGTATACCAATCATTCTAATTGTGAATGACATGCATTGTACATTTCATTTTGGCTTTCTTTTCATCTCTAGTTATCCAGACAGTGTGAACAACTGTTAAATATGCCAAGTTTATCTCAAGCTACTGAAAAGACCTGCAGTCACTTCACCTCAAGATCAAGAGGAATACAAACAATGGCACAGAGAGCCCACAAAGAAGAGCTAATCTCTATGACCCTACCCTGGTGGAAAAGAGAACAAGACAGAGAAGAATTGAAAATCTAGCTAAACGTTTTTTTCCCACATGTTCTGCATGAAATAACATGCTTGTAGGTATATAATACACATTATACACTAAATGTTCTATAAAATTGATAATGAAATTAAATGTTTGACAATAGAATACAGTATCAACATCTACTTGACCCTGATGTAGTAGATATATACCACTGCCAAAGGGTAGCAATAGCCCCTTTCAATGGGCTTACTTGCATCCCTACCACCACATCATAAAAAGAGGAGGGTGTAGACTACTTGATGTTGTCTAGTGTAGTAGGCATATGTATTAGATCATGTGCATATTTCCTAATAATTTATAATGAGTTTGCTAAATAAATGGAACTGTCAAGAGTGCTTATCATGGTTTCTGCAGATCATAAAATTTGCAGACCACAGGTAGTTAAGGGAGGCTCATGATGACATTTTAAGCATATGTACATTGGCAAGTGTATTCTGTTACTCTTGGGGTGAATGTAAACAGTGAATCTTGAATAAGTCTAAAAACATTATGCTAGCATATATAATTTTGAACATAATAATTATGTAGGTAGAATCACGACATTTTCTTTATTTTTGAAAATTTGTTTGTTACTTATAATAAATTAATTATGTTCCCTAAAATAAAATTATAAGTCTCACTTTGAAAATCTAGGAATATGTAAATATATAGTATAATAATTATAGCTGCGTCTCAGTACTAGTACGGTTTACTTCATTTATTACTGCAGAAAACTAAAACTGTGTCTCCATCAGAATTGATGATCGGATAGTAGCCAGAATCTGCAATTTCATTTTCAAAAACCTCTTCACAAGACTTGTAAGGACTAGCACACTCTATAGGGATCTCAATTATAGTATTTCTATCATCCTCCTGACGACATGATGCTGGAGCAAGACTGGGTACCTGAGTTAACCAGTAGAGTAGATGCTGGAAGGCACAGCTAATGTTTTTATCATAAAACACAGTAGACAGTATATCATTCGACTGTATACTGTAAAAAGGAATACATTATACATATTCAATATTATTTTAATTTCAACAAGAAGCAACTCACATATCACGTATATCATTGTGTGTGAACATACTGCTATCAGAAAATCCATCTTCCAACTGGTAACTATGCAATGTTTATGTGCTTGAAATTAGCCTACTTCAAAATATTATCATTACTTACAGTATCAGAATAGACTCAATCCCAATTGCTTGCAACGAGACAACTGGATCACTATTTAATAATAAATAATTATGAAGATTCGTTAGTATATTTGACTTTGACTAACCCATGTTGAGGTAGGACCTCATTTACAGTACACTGATCCTGGATATTATTAACTTCTTCCCTGTAATGTCTGCAAATTAACAAAAGCAAACATTATGAACACCAAATACCTTCTAATAACTCCAAGTTGTTTTAGTAGAATTGTTGATGTACTTGTGAGGAAGCGAATCTCATCAAACTCATCCCTAAAATACATTGTGTCAATTAAAAAAAATGTTTTTCTTTATGTTTAGTAATTGTGGAGTTTAACGTACACAACAGAAGTAGACAAATTAACCGTAGCAGGATTAAAGTCAATGATACATGAAAGTACTGCTCCTTTAACACTCCTTTAAAAACAAGACATAATGATTTACTAAATAGATCTGCTACTCTACTTACACAGTATTGCCACTCAATGTTCCATCAATAGCACACTCCAAACCTTTGTTACACAATATACAGTCATTCACCTCTGCAATAGATATGATGATTCATAACATGTAAATGAAATCATATATAGAAAAAGGCATTCTAATTATTGAACGTACGTTCTCTACATATTGCAGTTGCAATCAGTCCTGTATTACATGTTCTTCCTTCCTCGATAATTTTATACTGACAGTCAGTAATTGCTTCTTCATCACCATGACACTGAAATCCATCGACACGAGCAGGGTCATATTTAGACAAGCTGGATGCAGAGCCACCAAATGCTCCTGTTTTGTATAGATAATTATGAATTACTTACTATACATATGGCAACTTGCCTGATGATTTTAACCCTAGCTGTTTGCATAAAACAATAACATCTTTGAAATCCCAATAATTATCATAGCATATTGGACTCCATTCTTTACTTACACACAATTCAATTACATCATCTTCATTAAGACGTACTTCACCATCATAGCATTCAAAAATTGGAGAAGGAGAAGATGAAGGAAATATGCTAGAAATAGTTGTAGTAGCTGTTGAAGATGAAATACTGCCTGTTGCTAGAGATGTTGACACACTGCTAGTGCTAGTTGTTTGAGTGGTAATTGTCATTGAAGATACACTGCTTGTTGGTTCAGTAGTTATTGAAGATGAGACACTACTTTTTGATTGAGTGGTAGTGGCTGTTAAAGATGACATACTGCTTGTTTGTGGCTCAACAGCAGTAGTAAAGGTTGAAGATGACACGATACTTGTTGTTTGAGTGGCAGTGGCAGTCAAAGATGACGAAAAGGACACACTACTTATTAGTTGAGTGGTAGTGGTAGTTAAAGGTGACACACTGCTTGTTTGTGGCTCAACAGTAGTAGTAGAGGTTGACGAGGACACAATACTTGTTGTTTGAGTGGCAGTGGCAGTCAAAGATGACACACTGCTTGTTTGTGGGTCAACAGTAGTAGTAGAGGTTGAAGAGGACACACTACTTGTTGTTTGAGTGGCAGTGGCAGTCAAAGATGACACACTGCTTGTTTGTGGGTCAACAGCAGTAGTAGAGGTTGAAGAGGACACACTACTTGTTGTTTGAATGGCAGTCAAAGATGACACACTGCTTGTTTGTGGCTCAACAGCAGTAGTAGAGGTTGAAGAGGACACACTACTTGTTGTTTGAGTGGCAGTGGCAGTCAAAGATGACGAAAAGGACACACTACTTATTAGTTGAGTGGTAGTGGTAGTTAAAGGTGACACACTGCTTGTTTGTGGCTCAACAGTAGTAGTAGAGGTTGAAGAAGACACAATACTTGTTGTTTGAGTGGCAGTGGCAGTCAAAGATGACACACTGCTTGTTTGTGGCTCAACAGTAGTAGTAGAGGTTGACGAGGACACACTACTTGTTGTTTGAGTGGCAGTGGCAGTCAAAGATGACACACTGCTTGTTTGTGGGTCAACAGTAGTAGTAGAGGTTGAAGAGGACACACTACTTGTTGTTTGAATGGCAGTCAAAGATGACACACTGCTTGTTTGTGGCTCAACAGCAGTAGTAGAGGTTGAAGAGGACACACTACTTGTTGTTTGAGTGGCAGTGGCAGTCAAAGATGACGAAAAGGACACACTACTTATTAGTTGAGTGGTAGTGGTAGTTAAAGGTGACACACTGCTTGTTTGTGGCTCAACAGTAGTAGTAGAGGTTGAAGAAGACACAATACTTGTTGTTTGAGTGGCAGTGGCAGTCAAAGATGACACACTGCTTGTTTGTGGCTCAACAGTAGTAGTAGAGGTTGACGAGGACACACTACTTGTTGTTTGAGTGGCAGTGGCAGTCAAAGATGACACACTGCTTGTTTGTGGGTCAACAGTAGTAGTAGAGGTTGAAGAGGACACACTACTTGTTGTTTGAATGGCAGTCAAAGATGACACACTGCTTGTTTGTGGCTCAACAGCAGTAGTAGAGGTTGAAGAGGACACACTACTTGTTGTTTGAGTGGCAGTGGCAGTCAAAGATGACGAAAAGGACACACTACTTATTAGTTGAGTGGTAGTGGTAGTTAAAGGTGACACACTGCTTGTTTGTGGCTCAACAGTAGTAGTAGAGGTTGACGAGGACACAATACTTGTTGTTTGAGTGGCAGTGGCAGTCAAAGATGACACACTGCTTGTTTGTGGCTCAACAGCAGTAGTAGAGGTTGAAGAGGATACACTACTTGTTGTTTGAGTGGCAGTGGCAGTCAAAGATGACGAAGAGGACACACTACTTATTAGTTGAGTGGTAGTGGTAGTTAAAGATGACACACTGCTTGTTTGTGACTCAACAGTAGTAGTACTTGTTGAACTACTAGACTCTAGAAATGTGGAGAGGTGAAGTTAGAGCTATATACAGTACAACATTTACAATATCATCATGCTATATACCTAAGATACATCCTGCTTCTTTAATATCAGAACAACAATCACCAAACTGGTAGCAAGGAATATCACAATAACAACTATATTCACTTATGTAACAATCCTCAATACAACAGCCATTAAATTTGGTACACATTTCTATGGATACAAAACAGTATATAGTATTAACATATACACTTTTATATTCATTTAGATTCACCTGAAGGTGGTTGAATAGTTGCTGGACAGTACAAAATAAAATTTCAATCGAAAGATCCATATTACATGGAAGAAAGAAGAAATAGGATTAATAAAACTATTGAATAATTATAATATTCTATGTATGTGTATACAATGAATGTTGGGATGTACTTTGTACTCACCGCATTCTGTGGAGAAATAAAAAAGAAATTTTTTTGAGTGTGTAATTATTTCATTGTACTATATATACCTAATTCTATATAGTCTGTTTCATTACAGGCATTAGGTGATGGTCCACGTAATACAGAGCCTTCAGCACAAGTAAGACACTGGTTCCCATCATGGGCTACTGCACACGTCTCACAATTTTCATCACACACTATAAGAAGATTAATATAATACAATAAAGAGAAGTATAATATAAACTCACGAGGTGGTGGAACATAGTCATCAATGACAGTAATTTCATTGGCATCCCAACGAAGAAGAAGATCATCGATTGAAGGACACAGAATGTAGCTATCACCTAAGAAAACATGTTTGCCTTCTGGACACCAAACTGGTCCGTCAGTAAAATCTACAATTGTGAGAGACTTTATGAAACAGCATGCATTTTGTGTAACAGAAATATATGCACATACCATCATGTCCAATGACTTTGTAGGCATACTCATCTGTTTCACTATATATGACTATCTCTATCTCATAGCAAGCTGGATAGTAGTCACAACCATCACTGCTTACATCAAAACATCGAGACAATTTCCCATATGTTTGAGCACGTTCAAACACATCTGTGTATTAAAGAGTTGCATGTGATAATGATAAAACTAGGAATACGTATGCGCAGACTGCCTCGCTCGCACTACACTATAGTCGATTAATATCCAGAAAGGTGTGGTTTTAGTCACACAATGGTATAATTATTTGACTTTGACACTTATAATGGCAGGAAAGAAGAGAGAATTTAGTGATTTGTCATCTTGTGATTCTTGCGATGATGCTAACATACATGGGATTGTCTTGCCTGTCGTTCACTCTCATCTAGATCTCGCTGTTTCTGTTCTCTACCTCTTAATTTCTCCTCTGTCTTGGCCTCTTCTGTAGCTCCTGCACTTTGCTTCTTTTTCTCAGTGTAGCTAGGTGTCGAAGGCGCGCTGTAGCTCCCTCACTTGTAGGTTCCTCACTCGTCTCTACATCAACAGTACACGCGGTCTACGAATTAACGTGCCTGTGGTCGTACGTTTAATTATTGCATTCCTAAGCGTGACAGAACCACATATAGAACATTTTTTAAAATGAAAGAGTATGTAGGGGATTGATATCAAAATCGAAAAAGCACAGGAACAAGATGGTTTTGGCAACAAAATGAAATACCACTTCCACATAACAACCGACATAAGTAATGCTTCTTTGTGTTTTGCCTTTACTCTAGCTATATATACTTATGTAGGGTTGTTATGTGGAAGTGGTATTTCATTTTGTTGCCAAAGCCATCCTGTTCCTGTGCTTTTTCGGTCCCTACATACTCTTTCATTTTTTAAAATTCTTGTTTCGATTCTATTTTTAAAGAATGCACGTAAATTTTTGATCAAATATGTGATGACTATTCTGTTTCATTTACAGTAGTGATATTTCTGCAGGAATGGTGTCCAGAAGGAGACGGTACTCAAAATTTACTGCAATATTATAATTATTTGTTATTAAAATTCCTACATCCTCTTTCATTTTTGAACATCTTTCCATATTATTCTTGTTTCGATTCTATTTTTAAATGACTCTTTCATTTTTTAAAATGTTTTTTATTATTTTCATATACAATGAATTAGTGGCATAAGAAATTTCTTATCTGAGTGATCAACTGATGCATTCAGTTATACTAATGATTTGTACATGGACAGTTTCAGTATCATCTGGGTTTACAAATTTTGCTATTTGTGGAAGTGATGATATGCAGTACAGACTGAAGAAATCAGAAGAATATTCAGTACAGAAGCACATTCGGTTATACTACTGAATGATTTGTACATGAACAGTTCAGTATCATCTGGGTTTACAAATTTTGCTATTTGTGGAAGTGATGATATGTAAAATACTTTATACAACTTATCTGTTTTGTATAACAACATCTCCATAATAATTCTCCTAAAATTAATGGGTGTGTTTTAAAGAGTGTGGTTTATTACAAATGGCGTCCTATCATAAGTAGGTTGCTGTAGTGGCTGAAAGTATTCGTTGTCTAGGTCAGGAAACAGAACAGTACGAAGTTTGTTCCCCTGAATTTAACTTAAAATAAATTTGTATTTGTGCTACAACTACTTTAATAGCTCCAGAAACGTAGAAATCTATTTTTCTGAAAAAGAAGAATACTGAACTATGATAGTGAATAATAGTGAATAATATGAAGATTTTGCCAGTTTTGCTACTCGCCGGTTTTATACTTTAACAAAGATTTCTGGGCATCAAAAAGGTATTGTTAGTTATAAAAATACTCAATAATTATGTATATTTTAACTTATTTGCATATATCACCAGAGATTTCAGCTTTCCACTTGCAATGTATGGGCGGCCATTCTTTTTCTGTGCCATCCCTACATAGAGAGTACTACCGTACTCTCTGATATACAAACTAAGGTAGAGATTTCACTACACTCTGGGATTAGTTGCCTCGCACTAAAGTGCTCGGCAATGAATCTTTATAATTATCACACCTTCACTGTCAGCTTGGTAGTTTATGCCAAACAAACATGCACCATTTGAAAAGCTCATGACCACCTGACAACCATCAAAGAAGTAAGCAGAATTACATATTCCCTGTAAGAGACAAAATATATTCCATGAAATTATGTAATTGCTGATGTCTCATTATATTAAATGGGTTTGTCAGTTCATGCTATTATTATTAACCTTTGATATACGATCAAATGTACATTGACTCTTATAGCTTTCACATACATACTCATAAGTATCTGGATCATCACAACTCTCTGTTACAAAGCCACATCCATTATCTATGTACAAAAATTATGAATGTATAATTATGTAATATGTGATATTTTCAGTATATACTTTTTCCCCACTCTAGTTCATATTGATCTATAGCTTCGGTGAAAGTGTAATTAACTTTGAACCATCCTGAGTTGTCAAAGTACTTCCATGTAAAGTTGCTATACACAGCATAATCACTGTTGAGAAGATTCAAAGTCAACAAATGTCAAAAATATATCATCTCACCTGGATATAAAAGCAGCCATTACTTCATGGTGTAAAATTCTTGCTTCCCAATGAGAACTGGATAAAAATGGTACAGGTATGCGTGCATGTGCAAACATAGATAATAATAATTATGTATGTTCTATTAGTTAATAGGCACATAGGTGACTGGTAATTAATATGGATTATGTTTATACAATCGTCATAGTTACATACTATAATTTGTTGTGTATAATGCTAGAGTTATCAATTGCTACATAAGCATAAAAAATCATATAGCTGATGCATGACAATAAATATAATTTTTCATGTTCATAATTAAGTACATAAATGTCAGTCACACACACATGCCTACAAATTATTACACACACACTATTTGCAATGATAGTCATACATACCATTTCAACTCACCTTGCACTACCTATGCCTCCATCATTCTCAAGAGGAACATAATTCAATTCGGTACAGTTGAAGTAATCTTGAGCTACTTCATTGACCTAAAATGAGAGATTGATATACTACTATAAATCATTAGTATCATACCTCTGTGATGTTTAGTGCTTTTATAAATTGGAATTCAAAAAATATATCCACAAGTGGATTATTTCCTAGATCATAACTATAAAAAAAGAAAATAACAAAGCAGAATAATAATAATGAAAAACAACAATGAACTAATCACTTACAATGGAAACAAAGAGCTGGAGAATCCAAATGCATGAGTTAACTCATGAATCAACAAGTTATAAAGAATATCATCTATTTCATCAATAGGATCATATTCTTTCAAATTCTATAGAATTATTACTATTATGTTTCTACTTTAAATGAGTTAGCATTTTACCTTTGGACAAATGTTAATGTATCCAGTAACAGGTGTGTTGTAGATGTAATCAATACCACACACTGAAGCAAATGCTAATGTAGAGTCACCACAGTTTTCATCTGAAGGGTAGTTACATCACAAACATGAAAAAGAAATAGAAAGGAGAGAGAATGAAGTAAAGTGAAGGGAAGACAAATTCTATAAATTATAGTAATTATTTATAGTCTCATCCTCATCTAAAAGACAAAAAAATTGTGCATTCCTGTACATGTACACTTGAAAACATTAGGAATAAGTTTGTGTAGAACTAAATATTGGTATTAAGGGTGAGTGATCCTAGCTGTACGGTCATGCACTTCTTCAGTAGTGTTTTATTACATCATAAAGCACATTGGTAACTAACAAATAAACCATGACTTCACAATTATATATATATACTCTTTCTATGTTTTAATTGCCTTTCCTAAATGCTAGATGAATTATGCATCAAACATCCAGTCTTTTGGTTATATATAGGGTGTGGAAAATTGGCACATCTTTTCATGGATAAACAGGCTTATAAAATCCATTATATTCTAATTATTCATATAGTGATGATACTTCTCAAATTACAATTCTTGTGGAAATTTAATCATTTAGTTTGTCATATTTAAAAATATATTATAATGTTTGTTGCTTAAAGAGATTATATTTTTATGTTAATAGGTAATTTATAGATACCTAATTTGTAAAATTAATTTAGACATTACATGAAAAATAAAATATAGAATTATATAATTATATGAATATCATTAGAACCACCCCTATCTTATCTTGCTGTACAAAGTCTGAAGTACAAATTATATTTTTCATAGTAACTCTCATTAAATGTAAGAAAACATACCATCAACCACTCCAGCAATCAAGATGTAGTCAGCTGGAACACCAGGTCCATCGGGTCCTTCATAATCACATGTTCCATTTTCACCATAGCATACATACTCAGTTCCAAGTAAATAGTCAGGAACATCAAATATGCTACATAATGGCTGAAGAGTGCCATTGATACATTCACCTTCATTCTCTCCTGATTCATATATATAACAAAAAAGTGGAATTGTTAGATTTCCTTCCACTGGACGAACCAAGAGTCCTTGTGATAGAGTATTCACAGCTCTCCAAAATGGGCTATTGGAATTTTCCCATAGGTGAGCAAAATCCTCGTTTTCAAGAAATGAACTATCTGGATATGCATAGATTCTTCCAGGTGCAAATACTTCCTCTTCAGTATTTCGTTTTTCTCGATGCACCATTGCTTTAAATTTCCCCAAATCTTCATCAGTTACTGCAATCTGAAATAAATTAGTAAATATACATTACAATATCTACAGAATAAACAACCTACATTTACAAAACACACACAATACAAGTCTTACTTGATCATGAATGCATTTGTGTACTTCGTGCGGCCTTGCAAAAGAATTTGGACACTGCACAACCAACAAACTGAGTATTAGCAACACGGTCTTTGTAAAACCTCCCATTTTGACTCGATCTTCCCAACTTATGCGCTATGCATGGGCGGAGTTACGTGTTCACGGGGCCGGGGGATACTTGAGTGGGCATTTGTCAGTGATGTAAAAGTGGGCAACTTTTCAAGAGACAATTAAAATGATGAAGATGAAATGTGACATTAAAATTCTATGTATTAACTCAATAATATAAGACATATCACAATACATTTTTATTTGTACTTACATATATTTTATTATCCAGGGCCAAATAATGTACAGATAATAGTAGAAAGCACAAGTGAACTTGCTCACCCTGATTTAGATAAGTCAGTTGCCAAAGTGTAGCACTTAGGTACCCACACCTTCATATTCCAATGAAGCTGACTTGTATTGTCAATGTATTCATTCTTATTATTATTATTTATATAGTGATATAATTATTAAGTTTATTAATTATACCTTGATTAGTGACTACTTTGTTAATCTTGCATTGTAAATATAAAAACTATCAAGCACAATGTTGTATGATCTCTTAAGCATGTGGTCAAAATCAATCCAGAACAGATTTATAAATATTATACTTCAATTACACTGAAAATGTACGATCTTCGTCAATTGAACTGTACCAGGATATTGTTTTGTTGTATGAGATCAACATTAAACACTTTCTTAATTGTTCTGGTACTGAAGAAAATTATTGAAAGAAACTTTAAAAAGAAACAGAGGTTGCATGTAGTAAAAAAAATGCTGACTTACCCCATGATAAAAATACAAGATAAACTGACTCAGAGATGACATCATTACTTTCATTGCTATACGGTGGCCCACAAGTGTAGGCAGAATTGTATTGTCGTTGTTTGCATGTGTGTGTGTGTAGTGTATTTTCTGGTAAACTAACAACATTAGGCAGACTTCAAATTTTACATACAAAAAATTGATTAGAGGCTTTTTCTAATATCTTTCAGTTGTAAACTTATGAAGTGTTTCAAGGCTATATTGCTAGTGACGAACTTAGTGCTTCTAACCCATGGTAGTGGTTGCTATACAACATCAATGTACCACTGGTTTTATTAAAGTAATGTTATCTACATATGTATGATATTATATACACATAAATACTACCCATCAAGGCATGACGCATTCAGTCCATATAAATATAGCTCAAATATGGTTTTTTGTTAAATACAACAACTATAGTACAGTTGTAATTGAACCTCCTCAGCAAAATGAAAAAAAAAACAAACATAGTACATGAGAAGGCATAGATAACTATAGACATGTGACTAGTATACTACAAACATGGTAAATAATATCAATAAAAATAAAATTATATCTTATACAATCACATCAATGTTGTATAATTATACTCTTGTCTTGGTGGAATTAACAGAAATTCTGTATGAAAGAATTAACAGTAATATCTGTAGGAATTACATGTATGTGTGATTATTATATTTGTTATTAATAATTATTATTATGTACACGTATTACTACAAATATTTAATGCATACCATGTTACACTCAGATTAATTTCTGTAGACGTGTATTACTTTCACGATCTTCATTTAAAGGATTGTGAATGAGACCAACATCACTATATGAAGGACTAAGCTCCATTGACTGTAGGTTTGTATTTCCAGTTGGATTGAGAAACATCTTGCTAGTATTAATGACTCTTTTATATTCATCAACCCTAACATTTGGTTTGCTTTTGTTCTGATAATTTCAAATATGGAATTATAAAAAATATATTGTAACTATGATTATGAAACATATGAAACTTGTTATATTTACACACAACATATTTTATATAATTATAAGTGATTATTATACTTCTTACTTTTCGTGAATACACAAGATTTGATAGTTTAGATCTGATCTGTATGAAAGTTATAATGTTGATAAATTTACACATTTTATATTTACATATAATTATTATAATTATAGTGCTAATAACAATATCCCACCTTCTCGCTTCTAATTATGTTGAAGAACAAAATAAAGGTACCCTGTGGAAAACATGAAATTCTCACAGAAGAAACACTTGAATAATTTTTGGACTTGATAAACAACTATTAATAATGGATGAACTGTACAAACAGAACCCTCATCACTGTGGCATGATAAATAGTTCGGGTGAATATTTTTGAATCAACATTATTGTATTTACCATGACAGGGTTCTGTACAGCACAGCACAGCATTTATTAATAATTCATTTACAATAAATAATAATGATTGCACATATAACATCTACTCTAAAGTCTGTCCAACCTGAGAAGATCCTCAGAAAATTCAAATTAACTTTTGTTTATTTAGACCAATCTTGACATTTTTGGTATCACTGAGTTCCTCCCACAGGTGCGCATCTCGTGGAATTTGAATTATTTCAATAACTGTTATAATTCTGGAGATACTGATCTACTGTACACACTCCTCTCACTACTTCTGGGGATCAACTCAGCTTGGATGGACTTTAATTAAAGTGGTGCTGCAATATTGTTTAAAGTTATATAGATGTCCCTCTTCTCTACTCATTTTGCATATGTTGGAAGTGCCACTACTTTGATGCTGCTAGGTTTCAAGTAATTTTACACTATAGAAATGAGTGACTAACAGTGTCTATTGACCTGCTCCAAAAAACTGAGAGGGGGTTTGTATTCAGGGAAACTTTACCTAGCTTATTTATTATTCATATGGAGTATGGTCATTAATTATTAATGTGAACATACTCTGCAAACACATGGTAAGGATTATTATAAAATTATTTGTCACTATGAGTGGTATTCATTTACCTGCAAGCATGATAAAACTGTAAATAGCCATGCAAATACAGTAGACTGTTGGTTCACTATTAAAAAACCAAATGCCCATGTGAAACCAAGTAGAGGAACAAGTGTTACAATAGCTACCATAGATTGCCTATAGAATAAAATAAAAGATACAGCAATAAAATATTAAAGTGTAAAGATATAGTATACATGATGATGTATTAAGTTTTACTTTGCTACTGCAAGTCCAGCATTTTTGACCTCATTGGTACCTTCTTTCTTTATTTGGTAGTTTATTACGACACGCAAGACAAGTACAAAAATAACAAAGTTTATCTATGGAGTATTGAATGAATGTATTGGTTTGAATCATAATTATAGACTATTTTATGGAGTGAATATTGTATTGCAGTCTTTTACAGCCTTAGTAAATACATCACAACTCACTATAAATATCTTAATTAACTCACTATTAGTATTAATATAATTGGTCCAATGAATAACCACATAGCAGCTTTATTGTCAAAGTCAATCCAGCAACTAAATTCCATGCAAAAATACAAAAGTTCATGATTCAATACTTATAATTATATATATAACTAGAAAATAAATTGTAAATGTAGCCAATTGAAATGTACGAAAAACTATCACCATAATTAATCATGTTACTTAGTATACTGATTTCTATTATAGCTTACAATTCTCCTTCTACTCCATAATCCTTATGAAATAGTCCTACAGACAATGCCACAGGAATTATAGGAACTCCTACAGTATATAATAAGTATGAAGGATATTTGATCTTCAACATAATCAAATGCATTCCACAATAAAACATGTTCAGTGGATGAATCTGAGCTATAGGCCTTGTCCAGTATATTATTCCCAGGTACTAAAAGTAACGTGGAGTACATTCAATTTTACCTATTTTGCCAGAATAATTCTGGATAGTTTACACCTTTAATGTTCAAAATTATGCAGGCATGATTGGCAAGTATAAAACATTAATTATATATCATACCCCATCCTACTAGTAGAAATAGATACCACTTTTTATGAGCTGATGAGAATACAATCACAAGTAGTATGAACAACATGATTGCTTCACACAACATCCAAGTGAATGAAACTACTATCAGATAGTGTATAACAGCTGCAATAACTTTGCAAGCAATCTACATAGAGGAAATAGTTCATGTGGAAATATATTAGTACATGTTTTAAACAGTATATAACAAGTTGGTATTATAGTTAATTTTTTTTTACAAGTGTATAATAGAAGACAAAAATCTAAATTAATTTTGGTTATTAACTTGTCAGCTCAATAATGGTATAGCATTGTTATTGCTTTCAAAATTAATGTTATTAGTCTTTACAGTTTTATAGTTTTAATTATTGTTTAACATAAATACAAACATATATATACATTATAATTATGATTATTTTTTCTATTACCTTTGAGTTTCTTTTATCTACGATAGTGTTATCTATACCAAAGCAGAATACTATGTATAGACTTAGCAATGCAATACTGAGATTTAAATGGATGAAATACTGCACTATTTTGATTATTTCAGACCTGTGTAATATAAAGTATAGACAATAAAAATATTAATTTTCCTCTGCAATGTAAAACACTACAACAATGAAATGGTTTGAGCACTGAATGTATCTGCAGATAAACGTCTTATTTATTTGTCAGACTGATTATGATTGACATTCAAATTCATGAAACTCACAATAAATATTTAATTGTAAACGACTAACCTGAGAATAAGAATTAACATTATTGTCAATATTAAACACAAACTAGACACAACAAGTCCAATATATGAAACTATATTGAGAGCTTTATATTCCTTTTCATCAGACTTAAAAAAAAAACATAAGAGCTTTATACATTCAATCTATGAACATCTGAATTGTAGGTTAACTGTTGTTAATCTTACCTCGAGCTCAACTTGGTGTACGTTAACCAAGACAGTAAATGGAGTAACATGACTACTGTTACAAATCAAATGATACTCATATTCATCTATCTCTGTTATGCTTACAACTTCAATACCATCTGTTGACCAATCACCTGTGTTATTAACTCTAAAGAATAATGTTTTGTAGATTTATTCAAGTGTGATAAAAATGAAATTCTATGTTCTATGAAATTTGTAGTTTAGGAAAAATGTGTATAATTATATTATATAAACTATATCATGCTTGGTTGGTGTGTAAGCCAGATATACCACCTGCTAGTAGTGATTAGAGGTTTATGTGGGTATACCCCTGGCCCTATGGGCCTTGGATTATATCCACTTATACCACAGTGTGTGGGCGATCGCCATGGTAACCTTTGATATAGTGCAAGAGATATATGCCCATAACATTCCTGTAGGGAGATTTAGTGTCTAGCCACTAAATCATCTAATTGACAGTTTTTTACAGTAAACACTAACTGGGATAGTACTATAATACATATAGCCCTGTTAGGAGGTAGTTATAGGTATATAACACCCTTAAAATGATTGTCTTGGGCTACGCCCTCAACCAATTATCTCGCGGGTGTTATATTCTATACATAAACCTCCTCCACAAATTATTATTATTAAATTACCATAACACCCTGCATAAGTATAGATAGAGTAAAAACAAAACACAAAGAGGCTATACTTATAAAGGGTTGCTATGTGAAGTGGTTAGTTTAATGTTTTTGCAGGTACATAGTATCCCAATCTTGTTCATGTGCTTTTTCAGTTTCGATATAAATTTTAAATTATTATTACATATGTGTATACACTATATAGTATATGCTACCATGGCAATGCTTTGATACGTATTTTGAATGTAAGGCTTGTTAATTTTTGTTATTAAAGTATGGATAAACCTTTAGTTAGTGCCTCAAATGTGAACATTTGAGGCACTAACCATAGGTCTGTGACGAAGTATACTTATGAAGGCTATATCATGAAATAGCCTTCACAAACTCACACTTCATCACATCCGTGAACACTATACCTCAAGTCTATGTTTGGTACACAAAAAAAGAATGTTAGTTATATTATTTTACTATAATTTCTGCATACATATAATTATATATATAATGTATATATATATATATAATTTACACATATGTAAATCAATTTAATTTTCATAATATATGTGCATGCATACTAACATTTATGCATTAATTTAAATGAGCATTCCATCATAACTAACCCTGATGAAAAGTTCCAGAATACACATCGTGGGTTAGTAGCATTGATAATCTATTTTTATAATTAAATAGTTATAATACATAACTATTTGTAGCAGCTTAATATTTTGTGGTAAAGTTCAGTACAACATCAATATTACTTGATTGAATATCAGATAAAACTTGTGAACTTATCAAATGGGTGGCTGGTTGTTGCTCACTAAAGAATAAATAAATTATAGCTATAACAAACAACAACAGCATCTGTACTTTGTTGTAGAATACGGAAGATATGTCACAATGTTTCGAACAAGAGCATTGACAACAGCAATCTGGTCATCTATAAAATGATGAATAAAAGAAGATATAATTATATTGCTTTACTGTAGAATATGGAAGGTACTGCTTTGTGTTCATATCTGCCTATTAATTGTATCCATTAAATTTAGTGATTTTAAACACTGGATTTAGCATGCATTAATTTTAGTGAATTTTGAGCCACACCTAGTGTGCCTATCACAAAACATATTTTTAGCATGTACTAATATCAGTGATTATTACGTTAATTGCTAAAATCACTATAATTAATACATGCAATTAATAGTAGAACTAAGGTATATTCTTCTTGCTGTTTAAATTTAAAGATTGTTGTGTAAACATTTTCAACAGTCACTTATAAGTAATTAAGGAAGTGGCTCTTTAAATAAACTGCAACTAAGCTTTTGAAAATGTTTACAACAACCTTTATTATAATTACATGTAAGCATGGAGTGAACCTGTCATAAAGCATGGCCCTACATGCCATACAAAATGTACTTTTTGTAAAATGTTCACCTTTTACAATAGTATAGCTGATGCATGATTTGTATATATACTGAATCATGATTTTTATGACAAACTACTGTATAACATAACTCACTAGTACTACTGATTTGTTTTGCTGTCAAGTGTTCATGTGGTATTCTTATTTGAGCGAAACTCTCATTATATGCGGTATATTCAGATACAAGAGGAAATATAATATTTGGATTAGCTTTCAGATCTGGAGTTTCAACTTTTAAAACTGATGTGAAGGAAAGATATTATATAAAAGACATAATTTATGATAGTTTCATATAAATATAATTATTATGTTACAAAACATCTCAACTAACCAATATTTTCTAACTCAACATCAAGTGTTTCATTATAGATGACACCAAACATTCCAGCATAGTTTCCAAATGACTCAATATTCTTCATCAACTGTTCACTGCCACCTTCATCCTACAATACAATTACAATGAATTAATAGCTTTGTTGTCAAATGAATCCAATTATTAATGATTACCGTTCCAATACTACTCCAAGCGTCTTCATAGGACTCATCTAAAATATTATTGTACACAACCAGCACACCCTATAATAATTAATATTTATGTATTCTAATAACATACACAGTACATTACTTACAATCTCAAGGGTAGGGTTAGTAATGTTTTCATCTCCTAGATTTAATGTGAGAACTGTAACAATGTCTGTCACAGTATTCACAATACTAGCAACATCAGCAATATAAGATGAAGTTTCTTGTTTCTCTGTTATCTCTGTGAGATTCTTCACAGCATCACTGATAACCTCATTCTGATCTTCTGCTGTTAATGAATTGTTTTCACTGAGTAGATCAGATACCTACATAATTATTAAAATATTTAATATAATTTTAGGCAATGTTGCATATGATATTCTACTATACGTTTTGTACCTGTCACAACAGATGGCTGAAAGTTGTTAGTATGAATAAATTATTAATTACATAGTTATGTAAGTAGATTGCATCAAATTCACTATTCTTTACAGCAAGTTCAAACTGGGGGGGGGGAGGGTGGCATGCCTGAGTATGCAGGATTATAATTATTTCATGATCAGTAAAATAGCCTACATGAGCATTCTAAGTGATTTACAGCCAGCTGCATGCACGTGCATGATACTATTAATTATAATTATAATCAAAATATAACACATAGCAACAATGTGGTAACAGTCTATAATCATGCAGTAGTTAGTAACTTACCATCATTGCAATATTTGAAATGTTTTCCGATTCACATAAATCTATATCAACAATGCTCCACATACTACCCATCAGGCATGTTCGTTTTGCTATACCTGGATATTTATAGAGTAAAAAACATTTATTATTTTAAAATTCACTTTATCTGTTATTACTGCCTAGTATTACTTACCAGTTCTACCAGGTGGACAGTTTGACTCAATTGTTACACCAACAGCAGTTTCATGCCATTGAATATGAAATTCAGTATCAACTTCACTTGGACAGACTAGAGTGTATAAATAACCAAACAAATTATAATGTGCTGTAGCATTATTGGCAATACTCTTCCATGTCACAAGGAAGATTTGAGTAGTAATATCATTATCAGAGAAACTACATGTTTGCATCTTCATAACACACTGTTATATACAATGGAGGATTATATAATTATACGCATGACCTATAGAGCTACCTGTGTGTATGAATAGTAAGACTCTATTTTCTTGTTTGATACATTAACATGAGTACAGAGCATAAAGAACACATACAAGTTAATAAAATTAAACAGAAATTACTATTCTTGTTGCTACACTGTATATCTATACTTGGTACAATGAAGCCAGTTTAATTGCACTACATAAACCTTTCATCTATTGTATCAGGACATTCATTCTCCATTCATTACTCCATTGTACTATATATACCTAATTCCGCTTCATTACAGGCATCAGGTGGTGGTCCAAGTAATACAGAGCCTTCATTACAAGTAAGACACTGGTTCTCATCATGGGCTACTGCACATGTCTCACAATTTTCATCACACACTATAAGAAGATTAATAAACATTAAAGAGAAGTATAATATAAACTCACAAGAAGGTGGCACATAGTTGTTAATGACAGTAATTTCATTGGCATTCCTGCTTGTTGAACTACTAGACTCTAGAAAGTGGAGAGGTGAAGTTAGAGCTATATACAGTACAACATTTACAATATCATCATGCTATATACCTAAGATACATCCTGCTTCCTCAATATCAGAACAACAATCACCAAACTGGTAGCAAGCAATATCACAATAACAATCATATTTACTTATGTAACAATTACCCTCAATACAACAGCCATCAAATTTGGTACACATTTCTATGGATACAAAACAGTATATAGTATTAAAATACACTTTTATATTCATTTAGATTCACCTGAAGGTGGTCGAGTAGTTGCAGAACAGTACAAAATAAAATTTTAGTAATCGAAAGATCCATATTACATGGAAGAAAGAAGAGATAGGATTAATAAAACTATTGAATAATTATAATATTCTATTTATGTTTGCAATGAATGTTGGTAAAACAATTGATGTACTTTGTACTCACCGCATTCTGTGGAGAAATAAAAAAAAATTTTGAGTGTATAATTATTTCATTGTACTATATATACCTAATTCCACATAGTCTGTTCCATTACAGGCATTAGGTGATGTTCCAAGTAATACAGAGCCTTCAGCACAAGTAAGACACTGGTTCTCATCATGGGCTACTGCACATGTCTCACAATTTTCATCACACACTATAAGAAGATTAATATAATACAATAAAGAGAACTATAATATAAACTCACAAGGTGGTGGAACATAGTCATCAATGACAGTAATTTCATTGGCATCCCAATGAAGAAGAAGATCATTGATTGAAGGACACAGAATGTAGCTATCACCCAAGAAAACATGTTTGCCTTCTGGACACCAAACTGGTCCATCAGTAAAATCTACAATTGTGAGAGACTTCATGAAACAGCATTTTACGTAGCAGAACTATATGCACATACCATCATGTCCAATGACTTTGTAGGCATACTCTTCTGTTTCACTATATATGACTATCTCTATCTCATAGCAAGCTGGATAGTAGTCACAACCATCACTGGTTACATCAAAACATCGAGACAATTTCCCATATGTTTGAGCACGTTCAAACACATCTGAGAGTTGCATGTGGTAATAATAAAATGAATCTTTATAATTATTATCACACCTTCACTGTCATCTTGGTAGTTTATGCCAAACAAACATGCACCATTTGAAAAGCTCGTGACCACCTGACAACCATCAAAGAAATAAGCAGAATCACATATTCCCTGTAAGAGACAAAATATATTCCATGAAATTATGTAATTGCTGATGTCTCATTATATTAAATGGGGTTTTCAGTTCATGCTATTATTAACCTTTGATATACGATCAAATGTACATTGACTCTTATAGCTTTCACATACATACTCATAAGTATCTGGATTATCACAACTCTCTGTTACAAAGCCACATCCATTACCTATGTACAAAAGCATTATCACTGTATAATTATGTAATATGTGATATTTCTGGTACATACCTTTTCCCCACTCTAGTTCATATTGATCTATAGCTTCTATGAAGGTGTAATTAACTTTGAACCATCCTGAGTTGTCAAAGTACTTCCATGTAAAGTTGCTATACACAGCATAATCACTGTTGAGAAGATTGAAGGTCAACAAATGTCATTGCCTAGGTAACGAGTGCCGTCGGGACGGGACCCTCGCCTACATGGCAAAGTAATACAAAGCACTACAATTTTTTTCAAAATATAATAAAGTTTGTGTATGAAACAAACAACAATACTTTTGTTACATGGAATAGATATATAAATTTGAAAAACATTTATGGGCATTAATTAAAACTGTTATAACTTTATTTTCTAAAAGACAAAATAAGGATATCAATGAAATGTATAATTTGTATATAATTATATCTTACATCTAATTCTCAAACAATGAAGAAGTTCTCAAGTCTACCTCTAAAGTCTCCGTGTGAAAACGTATTGACTATTGAATCGCCTCTACCACGTGTTTAGTACATGACGCATGCACATACCTGTAGGTGGAGCTAGGTAGCTTTCTATCTTGCATCAATGGTGGTGTAGTAGCAACCATTACCTCGATTGTTCTTGGTTTGAAGTGTTTCTTGGCTAGCGACAGCCATGAAACAGGATTACTTGTGTTTTTTGTGTCCATATTTACTCTCGTTATTGCCCTCGTTTCATCTTAAAGTTGTGAAACGGTAACTGTGAGTTATAAAAATTGTCATAACTTTAGAACCAAAAGGTTTTAGAAGAATTCCTACGTTATTTTTTTTCCTTGTATAATTTGAAGTCTACCAGTACCCCATTTGAATTGTCAATGTTTTTATTTTTCCAGAAAAAGTGCTAACACACACACACACAGACACACAGAAACACAGACACACAGACACACAGACAAAACGATTACCGTACCCTTCCGCCTACGCTACGCGGCGAGGGTAATAAATACATCATCTCACCTGGATATAACAGCAGTCATTACTTCATGGTGTAAAATTCTTGCTTCCCAATGAGAACTGAATAAAAATGGTACAGGTATGCATGTATGTGAAAACATTATGTATGTTCTATTAGTTAAAAGGCAATAGGACCCAACTACAGACCTTCATGTGCTGTGACATGTAATAATCTTTCCACCCTGGCCATACATAGTATAATGTATTATAATGCCCTATATAGAGTAGTACTATAATTAAATTAAAAAGAAAACGTTTTCAATAAAAATGATAGAATATGTAGGGATATCAAAACTCAAATGTATGTGAACAAGGTTGGGATGGGTAACAGAAGGAGAAGGAACAAAATTGAACAAACCACTTCAATATAACCCAGCTATTTCATCTTTTGCGCTTTAGAGACATGGGTACTTATGTAGCTAGGGTTGTTATATGGAATTTAACATATAACTGATGCATGAAAATAATTACACATTCATAAATAAATAATAATTAAAATACACACATGATTTGTAATGCTGTATTATTGGGGCGAGCCCCACACTTATCAGTTAGCTGGAAAGTTTGCATTATATGTATGTTTGTTTGTTTGTTTGCGTACGTATTCCGTAAAAATCTTTTTATTATATACACACCCAATAATAAAATTAATACTTTCAATCATTTTGAAAGCCACGTGTTTGATCGATGGATGAAGACAGATTAACTTATTAAGGAGAAGAGAAAGGGACAGAGCTAAACAAGCTGCAGAAACGAAAGAGGAGAGAGAAGCGCGAGTGTGTAAGAGAAGAGAGACTGACAGAGCTCGAAGAGCCCACGATTGCGAAAATATGGAGAGGGATCACGAAAGAGAAGTAAGGTTAAACAATACTTTCCCCTTTAAGCACCTCCTCAGGCTCGCCCCACAATGATTAGCATTCATGCTAGCATTCTCTAGTATAATGATAGTCATGCATGCCATTTCAACTCGCCTTGCACTAACTCTACCTCCCTCATTCTCGAGAGGAACATAATTCAATTTGGTACAGTTGAAGTAATCTTGAGCTACTTCATTGACCTAAAATGAGAGATTGATTTATTAGTATAAATCATTAGTATCATACCTCTGTGATATTCAGTGCTTTTATAATCGTGGACTGAAAACTTTTATCTACAAGTGGATTATTTCCTAGATCATAACTATACAGAAAAAAAACAACAAAGCAAATTTAATAGTAATAAAAATAATAGTAAACTAATCACTTACAATGTGAACATATAGCTGGAAAATCCAAATGCATGAGTTAACTCATGAATCAACAAGTTATAAAGAATATCATCTATTTCATCAATAGGATCATATTCTTTCAAATTCTATAAAATTATTACTATTATGCTTCTACTTAAAAACAGTTAGCATTTTACCTTTGGACAAATGTTAATGTATCCAGTAACAGGTGTGTTGTAGATGTTATCAATACCACACACTGAAGCAAATGCTAATGTAGAGTCACCACAGTTTTCATCTGAAGGGTAGTTACATCACAAACATGAAAAATAAATAGGAAATAGAGAGAATGAAGTAAAGTGAAGGGAAGATAAGTTCTATAGTAATTCTTCATAGTCTCGTCCTCACAGAGATCATTGGGTTGTTGAATGCACATTTCTCATCAAAAGAGGCATCCATTCCTGTACATGTACACTTGAAAACATTATGAGTAAATCTATGTCTGTAGAACTCAATATCAGTATTGAGATGAATAATCTTAACTATACATTCACTTCTTTTTTATATCCTAAAGCACATCAGGAAGTAATAATGGCCCTGCTTCTCAAATTGCAATTCTGATGGAAATTAATCATTAATCTTAGCTATACCATAATTAATTTTAAATATTAACATTTGTTGCTAAAGACATTATATCTTTATGTTAATTTATGTAGGTAATTTATAGATACCATTAATAATGAATACACCCATGGTACAGAACCCTCGCCACAAATGTGAAGTGTGATGGGCATTCCAAATTATTATCGACAGGAAATAATTGCAGACAATAATATAAAAGAAATTATCATTTACATATATATATATATATATATATATATATCTTACATCTTATTCTCTGTTTTCCTTCGAAGACGTTCTCAAGTCTACCTCCAACGTGTGAAAACGTATTGAATCACCTGGATCACGTGTTTAGTACATGACGCTGCATGGACGTAAGTACGTACGTCATACCTGTAGGTGGAGCCAGAGCTAGGTAGCGTATAGCTCTCTACTATCTTGCATCAATGGTGATGTAGTAGCAACCATAACATCGATTGTTTTGGGTTTGAAGCGTTTCTTGGCTAGCGACAGCCATGCAAGAGGACCACTTGTGTTTCGTGTGTCCATATTTTCTCTCGTTATTGCCCTCGTTTCATCTTAAAGTGGTGAAACAATAACTGTGAGTTATAAACATTGTCATAACTTTAGAACCAAAAGGTTTAAGAAGAATTCCTACGTTATTTTTTTTCCTTGTATAATTTGAAGTCTATCAGTACCCCTTTTGAAATGTCAATGTTTTTATTTTTCAAGAAAAATTGCTAACACACACACACACAGACACAGACAAAACGATTACCGTACCCTTCCGCCTACGCTACGCGGCGAGGGTAATTATTTGTAAAATTAATAGACCTTTTCACGTAAAGCGCTGGAATGTAGCACTGTGATAATTGATACGTGACATCACTTCCGGGGTACATTCTTGCGCCATCTTGGGGTACTTTTGTATTGAAGTCAATGGAGAAAAACACTATTTTTGATAACGAATAGTTTGCTTCGTGTACCGTATATTTTAATATAAAGTACATCAATGAAAAGATCGAAATCCATGCTCTCTAATGGTGTAAAAATCTAGACAAAAATGCTGTTAGTTTTTGGAAAAAAGGTGAGCTGCTGTTTACTTCCTGTTGAAGTGTAAAACTACCATTGTCATGGAACATTGAACTAACTGATATCCCTGGTGTTACTTTGGAGGAACCATTACATTCTTTGTCATGGAACTGAAGTTTCCAACTCTTCAAAAGAAAGCCAAAGTTATAGACAAGTGAGTGTATATAGTTATATTACATGGATAAATAAATATATATACTATAATCTTATAATTTTACTTTTTAAAATTTATTAGAGGCAAAGAGAATTAGAGAAATGAAGTTAAAGTCATTGACAGATGGTTCGTATCTCTATATGACCTTTATCATCATCGGTTGTACTACTACAAAATGTCGACTACAGATACCGTTGTGTTCTCTAATACCATCTTTAGTTAGATTGAGAACTCTTGAGCCATGTCTCTTTCTTGTTTGGTTGTGATGGGAAAAGAAACAGTGACTTCTTTGTTGTTTCCCTTAGTATGACTAGAAATAAGAGACACATGCTATTGGGCATCTTGAAAGTCTATTATATAATTGTATAATATATATAATTATAATGTGTGTGTATATATATATATATATATAATATAATTTATGATTATAATATACATGTAAGTTCTAAGAGAAAAATCAATGATACTCATACATAGTTTAGACTTACATTTTATACTCCAACAGGAAGTAAAAAGCATCTCTCCTTTTTTCCAAAAACTAACAACATTTTTGTCTAGATTTTTACACCATTAGAGAGCATGGATTTCGATCTTTTCATTGATGTACTTTATATTAAAATATACGGTACACGAAGCAAACTATTCGTTATCAAAAATAGTGTTTTTCTCCATTGACTTCAATACAAAGTACCCCAAGATGGCGCAAGAATGTACCCCGGAAGTGATGTCACGTTCATTATCCAACTAATGAATTCCTCAACGTTCTACGTGAAAAGGTCTGCCACATAGACATTACATGCACAGATTATGTGTTCTCTGAACATATATACAGTAAATGTAAGAAAGCATACCATCAACCACTCCAGCAATCAAGATGTAGTCAGCTGGAACATCAGGTCCTTCACGATCACATGTTCCATTTTCGCCATAGCATACATACTCAGTTCCAAGCAAATAGTCAGGAACATCAAATATACTACATAATGGCTTAAGAGTGCCACTGATACATAGACCCTTGTTCTTTCCTGATTCATACATATCACAAGTAAATTGAATTCTTAGATTCCCTTCCACTGGACGAACCAAGAGTCCTTGTGATAGAGTATTCACAGCTCTCCAAAATGGGCTATTGGGATTTTCCCATAGGTGAGCAAAATCCTCGTTTTCAAGAAATGAACTATCTGGATATGCATATATTCTTCCAGGTGCAAATACCTCTTCTTCAGTATTTCGTTTTTCTCGATGCACCTTTGCTTTAAATTTCCCCAAATCTTTATCAGTTACTGCAATCTGAAATGAATTAGCAAGTATTCATTAATATATCCTCTATAGACTTATATTTTAAATAACACACATGTATTTAAGATTGCAAATGCATAGAGTAAAGTGTCAATTATCGGACACCACCCATACTCAGACGCTATAGCGCTCTCTCTACCACTGCAACTGGAATTACTACACCACAGTAAGAAAGTATAGTAAGTAATATCTCTGCATACCAAGTTTCATGACGATTACTTGCTTGGTCTTAGAGTTATAAGCTTGCAAAAATGAAATTCGGACTCGCCTATGATCGGAAAAATTAATATATTCACGGACAGCTATCCATACGTCTTATAGAACTGCTGGAAATAAATGGTTACTGTACCATAAGCTGCAACAACATCTACTCTAGTCTGATTTTTTGTATTCAACTATCTGGGCCATTCTGAGCAATCAATAATCGGCCACGCCTTTTTGTAAATAGTACAGTGTTTAATTGGAAGTATAATTTTTAGCATTTTTTGGTGACCAATAAAATTAGAAGAATTTCCAATTGAACTCTATACTAATTACAAAAAGGTGTGGCCGATTATTGATTGCTCAGAATGGCCCAGATAGTTGTATACAAAAAAATCAGTCTAGCAACTTTAAGAGACGAGATTTGGTTTATGACTAGAGTAGATGTTGTTGCAGCTTATGGTACAGTAACCATTTATTTCCAGCAGTTCTATAAGACGTATGGATAGCTGTCCGTCAATATATTAATTTTTCGCGAGTCCGAATTTCATTTTTGCAAGCTTATAACTCTAAGACCAAGCAAGCGATCGTCATGAAACTTGGTATGCAGAGATATTACTTAGTATACTTTCTTACTATGGTGTAGTAATTCCAGTTGCAGTGGTAGAGAGAGCGCAATAGCGTCCGAGTATGGGTGGTGTCCGATAATTGACACTTTACTCTTTGCAAACACACACACATACAATACAAGTCTTACTTGATCATGAATGCATTTGTGGATGTTTTGAGGCCCTGCAAAAGAATTCGAACACTGCACAACCAACAAACTTAGTATCAAAACACTCTTGGTAAATCCTCCCATTTTGATGGACAACGCCCACATTAAATGCGTGTGCGGTTGAAGACGACAAGAGTGTTACGTAATAGTGGATGTAGGCAAAGTGGGGGTATTTCCCCCACATACATTCAGCCCCGCATTCTTGAGGTTTTGAAGTTAACCACACAAATTTCCCTGCTAAATATCTGGCAACCTGCAGCCTCCCATTCAAAATTTATAGCAATCTAGAGAAAATTTATAACAATACCCGCTATTCATATTTATAAAGGTATGTTTTATAAATTATTGCTGCATCTAACAAGGTATATCTAATTCATTCTAACTGGCTCCAATGCTTTGGCTTCACATCATCCCAGTAGTTGACTGTGCTCTAACATACATATAAATTGTATAATTATATATATAGTAGTTGGCTGTGTTCAATAAACCAAAAGAATTTCGCTAGGCGGGGTTTACAGTGAGGTGTGGAATGCGAGGCTACTGAATGTGAGGCTAACTCAAATTGAGTCTGGGGTGATCAATATCAGGGGAGCTGAATCTTGAAGTCTTCCACCTCCTGCTTTGCATAAATACCATCATAAACTTAAGACTGTATGATCTTCCATTTTGATGTCACATTTCATGTTCATCTTTTTCAATTCTCTCTTCTGGGAAGTTGCATTAGTTGGTCAGACAGACACACCATACTTGGGTGCACATTCAAAATATTTTTGACCATCGAACTATAATGAAAATATTTCCTTCGGATGATGACTGAAGTTTGGGTAAATTGGTAAAGCAATATTGTAACAATAACATTAAGGTTGTAGTCTTTTCCGTGGGCGGATGCTACTCCAATCAGTTTCTAGTCTTGCAACCTTCTTGCTGCATACAATCTGGTTCCATTCTGTATTTTTTGGAAGCCACACCCACCCGGGGTATAATTATTGGGCCTAAATGGTTTCAGAAACAAAGCTAAACACGGCCCCCTGGTGGTGGAGGGGGCGGATGGTGGTAAACAATGGCGGGGTAACTGTAGTTGCTCTCTGAGAAAGATCGGAGTTTGGTAGTGTCTAGAAAGGTAAATTTTATGGTTTCAGTGAAAAGCTACAGAATTCAGCTTTCTTCAGCCTCTTGTAGTAAAATGAATTTGCAGAAAACGGCTTCGTAACTTTTCTGAAAATACTTGTTGCACGCCATGTATGGTGGGCGTGGCTTTTGTACTTATGTTAATCGGAAAAATGGCAATTTTAACAATATTTCTTCAATTACAGGACAATATAAAGCTGATCGGAAGATTTGAAGGTTGCTATTACACCAGGTTAGAGTCATATTATATAATATTCTATTTTGAAACTGATTGGAGTCGCATCCGCCCACTCCCTAGTACCACCTTACAATATATTTAACCCTCGCCCACGTAGCAACAACCACTATTCTTTTCAAATTCAGATCATTTATATATACATGACCCAGAACCTACATAATAGTATACAAAAACATCTTATTGCAAATGAATATCTTTGTAGCTTTCTGCAACATGCAGGCATGCGCATAAACTGCTATTAGCATGTGTGTGACTATATTCATAGAGTGTGGTTTGTTATTAATTATACATAACCAATTTGGTACAAGTATGGATTAGTTTGCAGTGCCCAGTTCTACTTTAATTGAGTGATGTGATTGGTGGATCACTGAGAAGCTGTATAAAAAAAAATTATAAATTATTATTATTTTTTTAAAATTGCATGCATAATTTGTGTGTATATATATATATATATGTGTGTATACACACATAATTACAAGAATTTTGTTAGATTACGCTAATCATCTCTCCGAGAGAATTCATATTTGTGATAAGCTTACTTGTTTCTTGAATTTGCAGATTAGAAGTATTCAGATGCAGAGGAGCGTTACTGCTATGTGCACTAAGTTCTGTTGTCAATGGATTGAGGAATACTTGGCCAAAATCAACAACTCCTCTTTTTTCAAAACGCATAACCTTTGGTTTCTTTTTCTTCTGGATAATATAAGATACAAAATTAATAGTAATTATAATGTGTGCAAACACTCATATATAATATTTACTTTTGTGCATGCATATACATGTATATAATAATAGAGTTAAATACACACACAACATAATTAATAATTATTATTTTATACTTACTCTTTTTGAACACAAGATATTTCTTAGTTTAGCTCTGATCTGTATGTACACATAAATTTACATAATTATTTATTACCCTTGCTGTTATGGTGTAAGCAGAAGGGTATGGTATTCAATCAGACTAACAATTAATTACAGTGGTACAAATTATCATCAGTTAACACAAAACTATTCAGCAACAATAATAAAAAATGAAAGAATATGTAGGGATGTCAAAACTGAAAAAGCACACAAACAAGATTGGGATGAAACTAACCACTTCCATATAATAAGCCTACGTAAGTATAGTGTTTTCTTTCATACTCCAGCTATATTAAACTACAATGATCTTTGTTATGTGATTTTAGGTAACAATTCCTGGGAAGAAATGTGTACATATAACATATTGTGTATATGTAAACTCATCTCCATGAAAGTTCAAATAAGAGTACACTACATATTTAATAGAAGTGATATTTTAAATCAATTGATTAAATAGTAGACTAATCTACACTAGAATGCACAATGGTAGACGAATCTGGAGTAGACGAAACAGGAAGTTACTGTCTGTGTGTGCATGTGTGTGCATGTTTGCATCTGTCTGTCTGCAATATTTCTGGTTAGCTACAGTACACCTCTGCTCCGCCTATGCGGGCGAGAGTCAATAATATGATCACGCTTTACCTTCTCATTCCTCATTATGTTGAAGATAAAAATAAAAGTACCCTATGAATTCGGAGAGATGAAACATTGTTATATGACAATGAAACAACTAATTTTGATATTATAATAATTATTATTCATTCTATATTCATTTACCTGAAAACATGAGAAAAAAGTGAACAGCCATGCAAATACAGTAGACTGTTGGTTCACTATTAGTAACCCAAATACCCATGTGAAACCAAGTAGAGGAACAAGAGTTACAATAGCTACTACAGATTGCCTATATATAGGATTAAAACAAAATCAGTATTAAATATTTAGCAAGAGAAACAGGATACAATACTATTTATACTATGTTAGTTTTACTTTGCTACTGCAAGTGCACCCTTTTTGGTATCATCTTTGGTTCTTCGCAATTGGTAGCGTATCATAACATGAAAGGCAAGTACAAAGATCACAAAGTTTATCTACAGATTGGTTAAATGGACTGATATTGTAAATCTTGAATATAATTATCTTAACTTACAATCAGTATTATTATAATTGGTCCAATGAATAACCATATAACAGCTTGATTACTAAAGTCAATCCAACAACTGTTATATGATGTAAAAATAGTCAGCAATTTAATACATATCATAACAAAAGAATTAAATTAAGACAATCAATTGAAACTATCACAGCAATATATTTAGAAATCAAAGAGAGAAGCACATGTCCACAAAAAATCTAATCTACTTTCGAAATATATATATATTATCTCTGTTATTCATTAAGAATATTAATATCACCATAATTGTAATCATGCATTTTGTATACTCATTATTGTGTTATGCTTACAATTCTCCTTCTACTCCATAATGATCATGAAATATTGCTACAGACAAAGCCACAGGAATTATAGGAGTTCCTTTGGTAATGAGAACCAATCAAATATAATGATAAAATAATTTAAATAAAAGGAAACATCTGAGCTTTACTTTACCCAGAATCATTACATGTATCATATAGCATACCCCATCCTGCAAGTAGAAATAGGTACCACTTTTTATGAGCTGATGAGAATACAATCACAAGTAGTATGAACAACATGATTGCTTCACACAACATCCATGTGAATGAAACTACTATCAGGTAGTGTATAACAGCTGCAACAACTGTGCAAGCAATCTACATTATATAGTCAGTAAGAGAAAATAAATCATGTGCACAGCATTATTTTTCTATCAATGACACAATAATGATTATTTCTGTTTACTTTTGAGTTTGTTGTATCTATGATACTGCTATCAATTCCAAAGCAGAACACTAGGTATAGACTTAGCAATGCAATGCTAAGATTTAAATGAATGAAATAGTGTACAGATTTGATTAGTACAGACCTGTATATAAAATAGTCATAACAATTAATATATTTTATTTCCTTCAGCATGTGTAATATACTAGGACAAAAAACTGATCATATATACTTCATTAATGTGTATAATACAAAAATTTCAGTTGAATTTACTCATGAATCAGCACTACTATACAGACATTTAATAGATCTAGATCTCACTGGCTAATGTTTGATAAATTTACAAAATTCAATTGTAAAGACAAAAAGATTTTCTATTAACTAACTTGAGCATTAGTAGGAAGATTATTGTTAACATTAAACAGAAACTAGTCACACTGAGTCCAACATATGATACTATATTCAGCACTCTGTATTCTTTTTCATCAATCTATGAAATAAACCATGAATGCTTTTTATGGTACATTTTTTCAAGTACAGAAAACTATACAATCTCAATAAAATCTTACCTCAACTTGGTGTATGTTGACTAAGACAGTAAATGGAGTAACATGACTACTGTTACAAATCACATGATACTGATATTCATTTATCTCTGCTATGTTTATAACTTCAATACCATCCATTGACCAATCCCCTGCGCCATTGCTAAAGAATGTTTAATGCATAAGCACATACATATCTATAATATTGTATGCTTGAACAGTCAATTGCAACTAACTTTGATGCAAAGTTCCAGAATACACATTGTGGGTTAGTAGCATTAATAATCTATATTTATAATTAAATAGTTATGATACATAATTATTCAACTTACATATTTTGTGGTAAAGTTCAGTACGACATCAATATTACTTGATTCAATAACAGATAGAACTTGTGTACTAATCAATTGGGTAGCTGCCTGTGGTTCACTGAAAAGTAAACAAATTGTATATTGCACAATGTTATGAACAAACAACTAGCATATGTACTTTGTTATAGAATTTGGTAGGTAATTTGCAATATTTCGAACGAGAGCATTGACAACAGCAATCTTGTCAGCTAGAAAATGATGAACAAAAAATAGGAATATATATGTTTTGTGAAATGACAGTAAAGTTTCTCTATTCACTATAATTGATAATCATAGCACATTCATGATTAGTTTGAGAACATTGCATTGATTTATTATATGTTGGACTTTAATTATCATATTCATATCCTTTGTAGTTGAGCTGTAATAAATAAGTTTGAAACAGAGTGTTTTGGTTCAAGATAGCTGAAAAAGGCCCTGCTGAACATTTCAACCCAGCTATCTGTTTCCAGATGTTTTACTATATTGAATTACACTTACTGTGCTGATTATATATAACACAATATTTATACTCACTAGTACTGTTTTGTCTCTCTGTCAAGTGTTCATGTGGTATTCGTATTTGAGCAAGACTTTCATTCTCCATATATGTAGTATACTTGTGATCATACACAAGAGGAAATATAATATCATTTGGTTTAATTGTTAGATCTGGAGTTTCAACATTTAGAACTAAAAAGAAAATGTAATTGTAGACATAATTATACTTACTGTTTATATATATATATATAAATTAGTGTTGCACCTATACAGTAATTTGCCTATATCCCTATATGCCTATATTTCATAATCCAAATAGCCTACATGCAAATCTGATCCGATATTGTCAGAGTGAAATATATAGTCGTATTTATCTAGTTTACAACTGTTCACACATAGTACAGCGTTAATTATTCTATTCTTCGCGTGCTATACATTCAGCCCAAAGTACATTGTACATATAGTAGCAGGCATATTCAGCCTTGGTTGCACACATCTTCAGATTGTACTTGTGCAGTTTGACAATAATGTAATTTGCAAAGCCTAAAAAATATTGTGTAAGCAATGCAGTTACCTATACCAATACTCTACCTATATCTTCAAAATAGGCACCTATTAAGATCCCTATACTAGTATAGGTACCACCCTAATATATATATATATATTATATATATATATATATATATATATATATATATATATATATATGTAATATATATACCATGGCTTCGAGGGATATATGGCGAATATAAGACCCGAGGGCCAATATTGAGGTGTGAGGGTCTTATATTCGCCATATATACCGAGAAGCCATGGTACATATAATATATTCTATAGGTAACAGAAACATCAAAGAAGAACAGGACAATGGACACGAGTAACAGGCTAACACACCTTACACTTTCAGCGATATGGGGCGAATAGTTCCTGGGAGAAATGCCCATCTATTGGTTCTTTTTTTAAGAGACAAAGAAAGCTTCTTTTGTGTGTTTACTTGTCGACATAGCCTTCATTCTCTGTAGACGTTTGATGACCACTGACTACTGACTAGATCGACTGCGCATGTGCATGACGTCATACCAGGGATGATATATGGCATATATCCCTGCTGTACTCGTGAACGAACTTTGATGTGGTTGTATAACTTCCCTGCAGTTGTATAACTGCCCTGTGGTCGGGGATATATGCCATATGTACACCCTGTCGGCTCTTTGATGTTTCTGTTAACTATGGTATATATATATATATATATCCCGATACGGCGAAACATCAAAGTAAACCACAGGGATATATATAAGATATAGCACTGTGGTCAGCAGATATAGCACTGTGGTCAGATATAGCACCTGCCGTCGAAACAGACTACAAGAGAACAATGCTTACCTTCTCCAAAGTGCCGAAAAAAAGGTAGGAGAAACATCAGACATCAACAAAGGTTTTGTCTTTCGTGAAATATATTGGTTATATCACAGCCACTCGTACTATATCAGATTTATAAAAACCTCGCCCTTGGGCTCGGTTTTTATAAATCTGATATAGCACTCGTGCTGTGATATAACCTATCATATATATATATACGTGTATATATATATAAATATAAATATAAATAAATAAATAAAATATATAATATATACGCTTTCATTTAGAAAATTCGTTAAGGGCTTTTGGGGGAGGGAGGCTCCATACAGGGTTATTGTAGTGTGCATATTGGCAAACAAATTCCATTGGCCCCCTCCCGTCTTCCCCCCTAAATGAAACCCTGATATATATATATATATATATATAATTTTATAACAACTTATTAAACTAACCAAAATTTTCTTTTTTGATACTAAGTGTTTCTTCTTCATAAAAAATATGAAACATTCCAGCATAGTTTCCAAATGACTCAATATTCTTCATCAACTGTTCACTGCCACCTTCATCCTACAATACAATTACAATGAATTAATAGCTTTGTTGTCAAATGAAAGTAATTATTAATGATTACCGTTCCAATACTACTCCAAGCGTCTTCATAGGATTCATCTAAAATATTATTGTACACATCCAGCACACCCTATAATAATTAATATTTTATGTATTCTAATAACATACACAGTACATTACTTACAATCTCAAGGGTAGGGTTAGTAATTTTTTCATCTCCTAGATTTAATGTGAGAACTGTAACAATGTCTGTCACAGTATTCACAATACTAGCAACATCAGCAATATAAGATGAAGTTTCTTGTTTCTCTGTTATCTCTATGAGATTCTTCACAGCATCTCTGATAACCTTATTCTGATCTTCTGCTGTTAATGAATTATTTTCACTGAGTAGATCAGATACCTACATATTAAAATAATTAATAGAACTATTGTTCTATCAGGCAATGTTGCATATGATATTCAACTATATACTTGAGGGGCACATTTAACTATAATCAGTACTATGTTATAGTTATAGAATGCATGTATGGTCTTTTGAAATATAATCGCTATATAGTATAGCATGAGGGTGGCATGCCTGCATGAGTGTGTGCAAGATTATAATTATTTCAGTAAAATGTCCACTTGAGCATTCTAAGTGATTTACAGCCTGCATGAACATGCATGATACTATTAATATAGTTACAAATAGTCTAAAAGTTCCAAATATAGTCAAAATATAACACATAGCAACAATGTGGTAACAGTCTATAATCATGCAGTAGTTAGTAACTTACCATCATCGCAATATTTGAAATGTTTTCCAATTCACATAAATCTATATCAACAATGCTCCACATACTACCCATCAGACATGTTCGTTTTGCTATACCTGGATATTTATAGAATAAAAAAAAATTATTATTTTAAAATTCAGTTTATCTGTTATTACTGCCTAGTAATACTTACCAGTTCTACCAGGTGGACAGTTTGACTCAACTGTTACACCAACAGCAGTTTCATGCCATTGAATATGAAATTCAGTATCAACTTCACTTGGACAGACTAGAGTGTATAAATAACCAAACAAATTATAATGTGCTGTAGCATTATTGGCAATACTCTTCCATGTCACAAGGAAGATTTGAGTAGTAATATCATTATCAGAGAAACTACATGTTTGCATCTTCATAACACACTGTTATATATAATAGAGGATTATATAATTGTATGCTGACCTACACTGCAAAAATAAATTGTTAAAATAACTAATTTATTTGTCAGTACAGTACTATAGTTGTAAGGAATAGTGGAAATTGTAATTTAACTGGTTGTACAGGTTGTTATGGACATAAACGTAATTATAATCCAATAACTGTAATTTCAATTTCCTTATCCTGTCTATTAGATGTACAAAGAAGCATATTTTAATTAAATCATAGATTTCCAAACCTTCTTTGTGTATCTAATATGAGATATTAGGCATGATAATTGATTATAATTGGTACATATACGTATTTACGTATTTTAATATACAAAGTAGCTACTGTGTTAGATGTATGTATACTGAACAAGTTAACTAAACAGAAATGAATATTCTTGTTGCATATCAATACTTGTTATAACAAGCGCTGTCAAGACGAGACCCTTGCCTACGTAGCAAAATGATGTTACACGTGTGAAACAAACAATAATTATTTATAAACATAATACACAAAAGTATCATAATTATGTATTATGTATACATCATTGCTCATTTGTATGGGTCTGAGTCTTATAACCATAAAAGGTTATTTTCAGTTTGTTTAATGCATACAGAAGATATAAAGTAATAAAAGTCGAGGATGGAGATTCGGCTATCAACTGAAATAAAACTATGAAGCCTGGACGAGTGCCAGCTGCTATCAACTGAACAAAAATATATGAAAAATACCTGTATTTTATCTCACATTTTAGTCTCCGCTTTATTTCAAAAAAGAAAGGTCCTCAATCAGGAATGCTAGGCAGTGCTGGATGTTGTAGCCAGGACTATCTCAATTGTGTTTGATTTGATGCACCACTTTGCTACCAATAGCCATTATACAGTAGCAGTTATGTTTAGATGTGTCTAGTTGTGCCTAGGAGTCTTCTTAAGTCTGGAAACAGTAACTGTGAGTGACTGGATATAAATTGTCATAACTTTGTAACCAAAAGGTTTTAGCAAATGCCTGTTGTTCTTTTTGTTTCTTGTATAATTTGAAGTCTGCAAATAGCTCGCTTGAACCACCAATGTTTGTAGTTTTCCAAATGTTTTATAACAGGCAGACAGACACACAGATTACCATACCCTTCTGCCTACGCTTCGCAGCGAGGCATTACAAGCCAGTCTAAATGTGCTTTTTACTTAACTTCATTTACTGTATCAGGGTATTCATTCTCCATTCATTACTTCATTATATCTATTAGTATAGTATTATAATTCATTTTTCTTTTCATTTAGATTCACCTGTAGGCAGTACACTGCTTGTTGGTTGTGGTCCAACAGTAAAAGTAGAGGTTGAAGATGAGACACTATTTGTAGTAGAGGTTGAAGATGAGACACTATTTGTAGTAGAGGTTGAAGATGAGACACTACTTGTATGTGACTCAACAGTAGTAGTAAATATGAATAAACTACTTAGTTCTACAAATGTGGAGAGGTAAAGTTAGAGCTATATATAGTACAATATATGATATAATACATAGATGCATAGTATTGTAATACACTTTTCTTTTCATTTAGATTCACCTGTAGGGAGTACACTACTTGTTGGTTGTGGTTCAACAGTAGTAGTAAATATGAATACACTACTTAGTTCTACAAATGTGGATAAGTGAAGTTAGAACTATAATATACAATATCATGATATAATATATAGATACATAGTATTGTAATACACTTTTATTTTATTTAGATTCACCTGTAGGCAGTACACTACTTGTTGGTTGTGGTTCAATAGTAGTAGTAGAGGTTGAAGATGAGACACTATTTGTAGTAGAGGATACACTACTTGTTAGTTGACTGGTGATGGTAGTTAAAAATGACACACTGCTTAGTTGTGGTTCAACAGTAGTAGTAAATATGAATAAACTACTTAGTTCTACAAATGTGGATAAGTGAAGTTAGAACTATAATATACAATATCATGATATAATATATAGATACATAGTATTGTAATACACTTTTCTTTTCGTTTAGATTCACCTGTAGGCAGTACACTACTTGTTGGTTGTGGTTCAACAGTAGTAGTAAATATGAATACACTACTTAGTTCTACAAATGTGGAGAGGTAAAGTTAAACCAATATATAGTACAACATATACAGTAATATCATCCTATATACCTAAGATACATCTTGCTTCTTTAATGATAGCAAGCAATATCACAATAACAACTATATTCACTTATGTAACTACCCTCAACTACAACAGCCATCACATTTGGTACACATTTCTGTGCAGGGTTTCATTTAGCATTTTTTAAAGGGGGGACATAACTGGAGTATGTCAGAGTAAGGGTGGGAGGGAGGCGATGAAGATTGAATGTGCTTCGTAAAAGCATCAATGTCTAGGGGAGTCTGGAACATTCTCTTTCATGAATATAAGATGGTATCTTTATATTGCCTAACCTTTAGTCAAAATTGTGTAATACCACCATTTGTGCTAACTATGTCAACACCCTTCTTATTGAATGAAAATTGCTATTTAGCATTTCCATTCAATGTAGTCATCAGAAAAAGTGATAATAAATGTTGTTTGTCAGCACCTGTCTGCTGTTACCATTAGCTTATTAACTTAAAATGAAAAACCATTGGAAAATGACTTCCAAGAAATTGTCAGTGTATGGAACAGAAATAATAGAATAATTACGATTTAAATTATAAATTTGACATTAATATGAACATGAATAATTAGACATATATGCATTCTGTGTACATTATAGTTATAAAAATGTATATTCTAAAAGTTGAAGGGGGTGTGGAGAGGGGCAAATGCAAAAATGAAACGCTGCTGTAGATATAACAGATGTATAGTATTATAATTCACTTTTATTTAATGTAGATTCACCTGTAGGCAGTACACTACTTGTTGGCTGTGGTTCAACAGTAATAGTAGAGGTTGAAGATGAGACACTACTTGTAGTAGAGGACACACTACTTGATAGTTGACTGGTGATGGTAGTTAAAAATGACACACTGCTTGGTTGTGCCTCAATAGTAGTAGTAAATATGAATATACTATTTAGTTCTACAAATGTGGATAAGTGAAGTTAGAACTAATATCATGATATAATATATAGATGCATAGTATTGTAATATACGTTTATTTCATTTAGATTCACCTGTAGGCAGTACACTACTTGTTGGCTGTGGTTCAACAGTAGTAGTAGAGGTTAAAGATGAGACACTACTTGTAGTAGAGGATACACTACTTGTTAGTTGACTGGTGATGGTAGTTAAAAATGACACACTGCTTGGTTGTGGTCCAACAGTACTGGTAGTAGTAAATATGAATAAACTACTTAGTTCTACAAATGTGAATAAGTGAAGTTAGAACTATAATATACAATATCATGATATAATATATAGATACATACATGTAGTATTGTAATACACTTTTATTTCACCTGTAGGTAGTACACTGCTTGTTGGTTGTGGCTCAACAGTAGTAGTAAATATGAATACACTACTTAGTTCTACAAATGTGGAGAGGTAAAGTTAGAACTATAATATACAATATCATGATATAATATATAGATACATAGTATTGTAATACACTTTTCTTTACATTTAGATTCACCTGTAGGGAGTACACTACTTGTTGGTTGTGGTTCAACAGTAGTAGTAAATATGAATAAACTACTTAGTTCTACAAATATGGATAAGTGAAGTTAGAACTATAATATACAATATCATGATATAATATATAGATACATAGTATTGTAATACACTTTTCTTTACATTTAGATTCACCTGTAGGGAGTACACTACTTGTTGGTTGTGGTTCAACAGTAGTAGTAAATATGAATACACTACTTAGTTCTACAAATGTGGATAAGTGAAGTTAGAACTATAATATACAATATCATGATATAATATATAGATACATAGTATTGTAATACACTTTTATTTTATTTAGATTCACCTGTAGGGAGTACACTACTTGTTGGCTGTGGTTCAAAAGTAGTAGTAGAGGTTGAAGATGAGACACTATTTGTAGTAGAGGATACACTACTTGTTAGTTGACTGGTGATGGTAGTTAAAAATGACACACTGCTTAGTTGTGGTCCAACAGTAGTAGTAAATACGAATAAACTACTTAGTTCTACAAATGTGGATAAGTGAAGTTAGAACTATAATATACAATATCATGATATAATATATAGATACATAGTATTGTAATACACTTTTCTTTACATTTAGATTCACCTGTAGGGAGTACACTACTTGTTGGTTGTGGTTCAACAGTAGTAGTAAATATGAATACACTACTTAGTTCTACAAATGTGGATAAGTGAAGTTAGAACTATAATATACAATATCATGATATAATATATAGATACATAGTATTGTAATACACTTTTCTTTTCGTTTAGATTCACCTGTAGGCAGTACACTACTTGTTGGCTGTGGTTCAACAGTAGTAGTAGAGGTTGAAGATGAGACACTATTTGTAGTAGAGGATACACTACTTGTTAGTTGACTGGTGAAGGTAGTTAAAAATGACACACTGCTTAGTTGTGGTCCAACAGTAGTAGTAAATACGAATAAACTACTTAGTTCTACAAATGTGGATAAGTGAAGTTAGAACTATAATATACAATATCATGATATAATATATAGATACATACATGTAGTATTGTAATACACTTTTATTTCACCTGTAGGTAGTACACTGCTTGTTGGTTGTGGCTCAACAGTAGTAGTAAATATGAATACACTACTTAGTTCTACAAATGTGGAGAGGTAAAGTTAGAGCTATATATAGTACAATATATACAGTAATCCTATACCTAAGATACATCCTGCTTCTCTAATATCAGAACAACAATCACCAAACTGGTAGCAAGCAATATCACAATAACAACTTATGTAACAACTACCCTCAATACAACAGCCATCAAATTTGGTACACATTTCTGTGCAGGGTTTCATTTAGAATTTTTTTTAAAGGGGGGACATAAGTGGAGTATGTCAGAGTAAGGGGAGGGGGGAGGGAGGTGATGAAGATTGAATATTTAATGTGCTTCGCAAAAGCACAGATGTCTAGGGGGGTTTGGGGCATGCTCTCTCATGAATATAAGATGGTATCTTTATATTGCCTAACCTTCAGTCAAAATTGAGTAATACCACAGTACAATGCTTGTTGGTTGTGGTTCAACAGTAGTAGTAGAGGTTGAAAATGAGACACTACTTGTAGATGAGGCTGAAGATGAGACACTGCTTGTAGTAGAGGTTGAAGATGATACACTACTTGTAGTAGAGATTGAAGATGGTACACTACTTGTAGTAGAGGTTGAAGATGAGACACTACTTGTAGTAGAGGACACACTACTTATTAGTTGACTGGTGATGGTAGTTAAAGATGACACACTGCTTGGTTGTGGTCCAACAGTACCGGTAGTAGTAAATACGAATAAACTACTTAGTTCTACAAATGTGGATAAGTGAAGTTAGAACTATAATATACAATATCATGATATAATATATAGATGCATAGTATTGTAATACACTTTTCTTTACATTTAGATTCACCTGTAGGCAGTACACTACTTGTTGGTTGTGGTTCAACAGTAGTAGTAGAGGTTGAAGATGAGACAATAATTGGTTGTGGTTCAACAGTAGTAGTAGAGGTTGAAGATGAGACACTAATTGGTTGTGGTTCAACAGTTTCAGTAAATATGATTACACTACTTAGTTCTGCAAATGTGGAGAGGTAAAGTTAAAGCAATATATAGTACAACATATACAATAATATCATTCTATATACCTAAGATACATCCTATGAAACTTACAATGGAATCACCTAAAAAACTATTGAAAAAAGACCTCCAAGGAATTGTCAGTGTATGGAACAGAAAGAATAGAAGAATTACCATTTAAATTTTAAATTTGACATGAATTTGCACAGGAATAATTATTCTGGGTACATTAGTATATTGTAAGTTCAAGGGGAGGGGCAAATGCAAAAATGAAACACTGTTGTGGATATGAGTATTATATATTCTTTTCACTAGATTCACCTGTAAGCAGTACACTGCTTGTTGGTTGTGGTTCAACAGTAGTAGTAGAGGTTGAAGATGAGACACTATTTGTTAGTTGAATTGTCATCGTAATACAACACCCATTAAATTTGACACACATTTCTGGATAACAAAAACGTATATAGTTAAAACATTTAGATTCACTAGTTGAATGTCCCCTTCATAACATGCTGAAGAGAATCATAAAAGATAGTAAATACAGTATGTATGATTAGGATGGTATCTTAGCAACAAAATTAAACTAACCACTTCCACACAACAACAATACATAAGTATATATAGTGCAACACAAGGAAGCTACACTATCATGAGCTATATACCTAAGATGCATCCTGGTTCTTTAATATCAGAACAACAATCACCAAACTGGTAGCAAGCAATATCACAATAACAACTATATTCACTTAAGTAACAATCCTTAATACAACAGCCATCCAATTTGATAAGCATTTCTAGATAAAAAAAAACAGTATATAGTACTAAATAGTGTTGTTTTAGTTAACTACAACTATAACTTTTAGTAAGGCATTGTGACTTTTAGTTAATTGTAATAACTACAACTAACTAAATTGAAAATTGCCCAATTTTGGGCACGTTTAGTTAGTTAACTAAAACTGAAACCCTTTTAGTAAGCCTACTATTATTTTAGTTAATTAACTATAACTATAACTAAAATTGTGATAAACTAGACACTACAACTAAAAGTGGCAATCATTGTCATACTAAAACAACACTAGTATTAAAATACACTTTTTATTTATTTAGATTCACTAGTTGAATGTTCCCTTTATAACATACTGAAAAGAGTCATAAAGGATAGTAAATACAGTATGTATATACATATATATGTAAAAATGCAAAGGAATGTCAAAACACAGAAACAAGATTAGGATGGTATCTTAGCAACAAAATTAAACTAACCACTTCGACATAACAACCATACATACGTATATATAGTGCAACACAAGGAAGCTACACTATTATGAGCTATATACCTAAGATGCGTCCTGCTTCTCTAATATCAGAACAACAATCACCAAACTGGTAGCAAGCAATATCACAATAACAACTATATTCACTTATGTAACAAGTCCACTCCTCAATACAACAGCCATTATATTTGGTACACATTTCTATGGATAAAAAAAACAGTATATATTCACCATACCTGAAGGTGGTTGAGTAGTTGCTAGACAGTACAGAATAACCAAAAGAGCCATATTACATGGAAGAAAAAGAAATATAGGATTAATAAAACTATTGAAATATTATAATATTCTATTTATGTGTACAATGAATGTTGATAAAGTAGAGAAATAAAAAAGAAATCATTTGGAGTGTATAATTATTCCATTGTACTATATATACCTAATTCTATATAGCCTGTTCCATTACAGGCATTAGGTGATGGTCCATGTGATAGAGAGCATTCATCACAAGTAAGATGGTTTTCATCAGGGGCTACTGCATCAATTTCACTTGGACAGACTAGAGTGTATAAATAACCAAACAAATTATAATGTGCTGCAGCTATATTGGTATTACTCTTCCATTTCACAAGGAAGATTTGAGTAGTAATATCATTATCAGAGAAACTACATGTTTGCATTTTCATAGCACACTGTTATATACAATAGAGCTAGGATTATATAATTATATGCATGACCTATAGAGCTACCTGTGTGTATTAATAGTTAAATTTATAGTGACTCTATTTTATTAAATTAACACGAGTACAGAGCATAAATAACAACACAAGTTAATAAAATTAAACAAAGAGTACTATTTTTGTTGCTATACTGTATATTGGTACAATGAAGCCAATTTAAATGGACTTTTTATTTATTGTATCAGGGCATTCATTCTCCATTCATTATTCCATTATAATAATTATAATATTATATATATACCTATATTCACATACACTCTTTCATCACAGGCATTAGGTAATGGTCCATGTAATACAGAGTCTTCATCACAAGTAAGACACTGGTTCACATCACGGGCTACTACATCAATTTCACTTGGACAGACTAGAGTGTATAAATAACCAAACAAATTATAATGTGCTACAGCTATATTGGTAATACTCTTCCATTTCACAAGGAAGGTTTAAGTAGTAATATCATTATCAGAGAAACTACATGTCTGCATCTTCATAACACACTGTTATATACAATAGAGCTAGGATTATATAATTATATGCATGATCTATAGAGCTACCTGTGTATATGAATAGTTACATTTAGAGTGACTCTATTTTATTAAATTAACATGCGCACAGAGCATAAAGAACAACACAAGTTAATAAAATTAAACTGAAATTACTATTCTTGTTGCTATACTGTATAATGGTACAATGAAGCCAGTTTAAATGGACTTTTCATTTATTGTATCAGAGCATTCGTTCTCCATTCATTATTCCCAATGATTATAATAATTATTATATATACCTAATTCCACATAGTATGTTTCATCACAGGCATTAGGTAATGGTCCAAGTAATACAGAGCCTTCAGCACAAGTAAGACACTGGTTCTTATCATGGGCTACTGCACATGTCTCACAATGTTCATCACACACTATAAGAAAATTAATATAATACAATAAAAAGAAATATAATACCAGTATAATTATGAACTCACAAGGAGGTGGAACATAATAATCAATGACAGTAATTTCATTTGCATCCCAACGAAGAAGAAGATCATTGATTGAAGGACACAGAATGTAGCTATCACTCAAGAAAACATGTTTGCCTTCTGTACACCAAACTGGTCCATCAGTAAAATCTACAATTGTGAGAGACTTCATGAAACAGCATGCATTTTGTGTAACAGAAATATATGCACATACCATCATGTCCAATGACTTTGTAGGCATACTCTTCTGTTTCACTATATATGACTATCTCTATCTCATAGCAAGCTGGATAGTAGTCACAACCATCATTGGTTACATCAAAACATCGAGACAATCTCCCATATGTTTGAGCATGTTCAAACACATCTGAGAGTTGCATGTGGTAATAATAAAATAATTCTTTATAATTATCACACCTTCCCTGTTAGTTTGGTAGTTTATGCCATGCAAACATGCACCATCTGAAAAGCTTGTGACCACCTGACAACCATCAAAGAAGTAAGCAGAATTACATATTCCCTGTAGAGACATGAAATTATTGTAATGCTGATGTCTTATATTTTATTAAAATGGGGTTTTCAGTTCATGCTATTATTAACCTTTGATATACGATCAAATGTACATTGACTCTTATAGCTTTCACATACATACTCATAAGTATCTGGATCATCACAACTCTCTGTTACAAAGCCACATCCTTTATCTATGTACAAAAATTATGAATGTATAATATGTGATATTTTCAATACATACTTTTTCCCCACTCTAGTTCATATTGATCTATAGCTTCTGTGAAGGTGTAATTAACTTTGAACCATCCTGAGTTGTCAAAGTACTTCCATGTAAAGTTGCTATACACAGCATAATCACTGTTGAAAAGGTTCAAGGTGAACAAATGTCATGGCCTGGGTAAATACATCATCTCACTTGGAAAAAGCAGCAGCCATTACTTCATGACGTAAAATTCTTGCTTCCCAATGAGAACTATAGATAGAAATGGTACAGATGTGCACTTATATGTGCAAACATAAAACATAATTATGTATGTTCTATTAGTTAAAAGGCAACAGAACCCAATTAGTCTATAGACCTTCACATGTAATTAATATGGCCATCATACATAGTATATCAGAGAGTACGATCCTCATAGATCTGGGCACTGGGCACTCCCTTTTTTTCTGTTTGGATATTTTTTTTCTAAGTTCGTAACTGTAGCAGACGTTAAGCTCTTTCATTAAATCATTACTAAACACACTGTAGTTGCTCAGTTGTAGTTGAAGCTATAGCTATAGAACTATGTAGTTATAAGCGAAAATCGTAAAAATTATGGGTGTTGTCACACTGACTGATATTCAAACACACACCTTGCTATTCAGTAGCGAAGCTTAATTTTGGTTTCTATGGCAAGTTAAAACACAAAAATGTAAGATTAAAGAATTTATGGACCTGTCATGTTAAAAGTGGCCCAACTGTAATCATTCTTCATTAATTAATACTTCATGAAAAATAATGAGCAAAACGTTTGCTGCATGCTTTGCACATGAATTCTTTGCCCCTAGTACCACTGAATGTCTGTATATGCCTATATATGAGTATGGTAGTACTCTCTATGTAGAGATGTCCTGGAAAAACTGGCTGGCCATAATATTTCATTAGTCTCATTGGCCACCCTGTATTTTGGAGGCCCGGAATAACAGTATGGTGATTATGTTAAACTTTTCGTGACCACTGTAGAAATGTGTGCAGCATCAATCAGATTGTAGCTGTCACACAAAGCCTAAAGGCCATAGGGTCTCTTGTCATTAGAGTGAAGATCTGAACAAATTTGTTGTAGTAATCCTCCTCCTCCCTGTTATACATGGTGATTGCATATTGTGTTTACAATACAACACATTGATGCGACGCAAGTTTTTGTGTGATTATGTGAACCAGCCTTTACTCCTACGAAGTGCTTGGGAACGTTTGTGTACCAGTGAGCAATCTGTTAGAAGTAGTACTCCTTGTCAGAAAAGGAGCCAAGTTTGAGGTACAGAAAGTGAATGGTGGCCGAGATATCTGCAGCAGAGCTGCCAGTCTTGGAAATAGGAAGAAACATGCTCAGTAAGTAAAATAGAAAAGTGATCACATATTTGATACTGATTAAAGTACAAAGGACTGAGCTTCTGAAGTCTCAGATATTCAGTGATCTATGTTCATTTGGCTGGCACTCATCCAAACGCTATGAAATATTGTACTTCAACAATTTATCAAGTAATTATTATAGTCATTTAAACTAAAACAAGAATAATTAAAAAAACATTTAAAAAAATGAAAGACAATGTACGAATATCAAAACTGAAAAAGCACAGAAACAAGATTGCGATAGAACCTTAACAACTAAATACTTCCAAAAAAACACCCTAGATAACTATAGCTAGAGCAATAGCAAACACAAAGCAAATATACTCAAATAAGGTTGTTATGGAAGTGATTAGTTTATTTTGTTGTGAATATACCATCCCAATTTTGTTTTTGTGCTTTTTCGGTTTTGATATCCTTACATGTCCTTCATTTTTATGGCCCGTAGGGCCATCCTTATGATTGCTTTCCCACGGGTTCGAACTATATATATATATATATATGTTTGTGTCACTTACGCCAGCTAGCTATTCTACCTGACATATATTCTTAAAGTTCTACAAGGTTCTTTAAAAGGTAAACAGAGTAGATAATCAAACTAATAACTATAATAAGCTGTTGTCTTTCATGCTTGATAAAGTCAGCCATGATTACTGAATGCTGGACACAACAAAGCAGTCATAGAAATACGTTTATCTTCACTTAAATTTGTAAAGCAATCATAGGGATGTTTTTTTCTCTATATACACTTGTTTTCTCTATATACACTTGTTAAAAAAAAACAACTATAATTATATATATAACTGATAACTGAAAATAAACATATTACTCACATGTTCATAAATAAATAATTGAAATTATTAGACACACTATTTATTATATAAATGATAGTCATGCATGCCGTTTCAACTCACCTTGCACTTTCTCCTCCTCCCTCATTCTCAAGAGGAACATAATTCAATTTAGTACAGTTGAAGTAATCTTGAGCTATTTCATTGACCTAAAATGAGAGATTGATTAATTAGTATAAATCATCAGTATCATACCTCTGAGATATTCAGTGCTTTTATAATTTTGGACTGAAAACTAATATCTACAAGTGGATTATTTCCTTGATCATTTTCTGGATCATAACTATACAGAAAGAAAACAACAAAACAGAATTAATAGTAATGAAAAATAATAGTAAACTAATCACTTACAAAGCAAACAAAGAGCTGGAGAATCCAAATGCATGAGTTAACTCATGAATCAACAGGTTAAAAAGAATATCATCTATTTCATAAATATGAGTAGCTTCCTTCAAATTCTAAAGAAATATTACTATTATGTTTCTACTACTAACCAGGGCTGTATTTAGGAGGGTGGGGGAGGGAGCATTGGCCCCCCCTTACCGATATTTCGAACACCCCTTGAACATTGACAAATAATAATTAAATAGCAACCATACATATACCATGTATTATAGGTACATATCAGTTAGATGTATTATGTTAACTGAACAGGTATTCTTCTAGATTTCCTGCTCCATATGTTCACAATTTCTTCAAGATTAGTCTCTGTTAGTTTCTGTGGTAATTCTATAGAAATTTTCATGAGGTGTGAGAGACTTAAAGAGTTACGCAAATGTGTTTTAATCAGCTTCATTTGGGAAAAACTTCTTTCTACCGATGCAGTAGATACTGGAATGGACAAACCAATTGAAGCAATTTTGCTTAAGTTAGGAAACATAGCTACTAGCATCTCGCTCGTGATCAGTTCTTGAAGCAATACATGAATAGCATACATAACGTCATTCATCCACATGTTTAGCAGTACACTGTGCAGTAAGCAAAAATAACAGTCCTTACACCTACTGTATATAGAGTAACAATTAGCCTAAGATTGCATGTGAAGTGAGCTTTGAGCCTCTACTATATGTAAAGTTTTCTCCCGAACCCCCCTAGCTTTACACGTGCTTACACACAAACTGGGGGGCTTTGCCCCCCCCTTAATTCGCAGACACACATATTTGCCCCCCTTCCCCAGAATAATAAATACAGCACTGCTAACACACTAGAATTGTTCAAATAACGAATGTATTGCTTAGTACATCTGGAAATGGAAGGATGCAAATTATAATTTAACTGGGAAGTGCTGACTCAGCATTGTCTCACAGTCACAGAATAAGCACAGTCTTGAATTAAGCTTGCTGTGAAACTGATGATGCAGAGGAATATAGAGTGCTGAATTTGAAGGATTGTGAATGGTAAAGAATGAGGTGGTTGGCACACTATACAGCCCAGACTTTATACACATACTTCTGGAATGGATGTTTTCCAGCCCATCTCTGTCTATATAGCTCTTTCTGTCTTATCTCAAAGCCAATCAGATGAGTTGAATGTATGCTTCATTAATTCTTGTGCTCTCCAGTCTCAATTCTTTGTGCTGTTCACTTCATTCACCTTTGTGTCTACTGCATAATCTGTAACAATCCGAAATGAAATTGCTTACCATGCCCCATACTCACAACAATTGCCTGATATAGAATCGATATATGGCCCCAAGGACGAGGTCATAGCTAGTTGTCTCGCTATCGCTCGGAGATTGTTGTCATGACTGAATGATAAAAGTACTAGTCTTGTACTACAATCAATTATCACGTCTAATATTCTCATATTAGATACACAAAGAAGGTATGGAAAACTAAAATGATTAAATTAAAATGTTATTCTGCATATATATATATATAACCTACATGACCAATAAAATTACAATTACCACTATTCCTTGCCACTGTTAATATTTTTGCAGTGCAAACAGTTAGCATTTTACCTTTGGACAAATATTAATGTATCCAGTAACAGGTGTGTTGTAGAATGAATCAATACCACACACTGAAGCAAATGCTAGTGTAGAGTTACCACAGCTTTTATCTGAAGGGTAGTTACATCACAAACATGAAAAAGAAATAGGAAGGAGAGAGAATGAAGTAAAGTAAAGGGAAACAAACTTTATATGTCTTCTCCTCTGAGAAACAAAAAAAATCATTTGGCGGTTTAATGCACATTTCTTGACAAAAAAAGGCGTGCATTCCTGTACATGCATGCATACTTGAAAACATTAGGAATAAGTCCGTGTTAAACTCAATATCAGTATTAAGGGTGAGTGATCCTAACTAGTACTGCATGGTCATGCATTTCTTCAGTGGCATATTGGTAACTAACAAATAAATGAGCATGACTTCACGATTATACTGTTTCTATGTTTTAACTGCCTATTCTAAATGCTAGATGAGTGACAAGAATTGTGCATCAAGTATCCAGTCTAATATATATAGGATATGGAAAATTAATTGCAAATTGCACAACTTTTCAGGTTTATAAAATAAATTATTCATAATAATGATCATGAGGATATTTCTTAAATTACAATTTTGATGGAAATTCATAATTTTTTAGAATTGTCATAATAATTACTATAGCTTTATACTGCAATGCACAGGGTACGAGACTACACCTAGTAATTAAATTTAAGAAACATACCATCAACCACTCCAGCAATCAAGATGTAGTCGGCTGGAACACCAGGTCCATTCGGTCCTTCATGATCACACACTCCATTTTCACCATAGCATACCAACTCAGTTCCATGTAAATAGTCAGGAACATCAAATATACTACATAATGGCTTAAGAGTGCCACTGATACATAGACCCTTATTCTTTCCTGATTCATACATATCACAAGTAAATGGAATTGTTAAATTCCCTTCCACTGGACGAACCAAGAGTCCTTGTGATAGAGTATTCACCGCTCTCCAAAATGGGCTATTGGAATTTTGCCATAGGTGAGCAAAATCCTCGTTTTCAAGAAATGAACTATCTGGATATGCATATATTCTTCCAGGTGCAAATACCTCTTCTTCAATATATTTTTTTTCTCGATGTACCTTTGCTTTAAATTTTCCCAAATCTTTATCTGTGACTGCAATCTGAAATAAATTAGCAAGTATTCATTAATATATCTGCTATAGAATTAACAGCCTACATTTTAAAAATATACTGCATAACACATGCATTTAAGATCACAAATGAGTACACGCAGTTTTTTTTTAAAGACCCACACACACACACATACAATACAAGTCTTACTTGATCATGAATGCATTTGTGCACTTTATGAGGCGTTGCAAAAGAATTCAAACACTGCACAACCAACAAACTCAACAGAACAGTCTTGGTAAAACCTCCCATTTTGACTCGATCTTAATTCGTGGAGTCTCTGTATTTTAATAGTCTTGCAAGCCAGACTCTCACACGCTACTCGGCGCGGGAAGAACACAGTGAATTTCTATATTTTCACTTCACTTGTATATGTACTCCGTCCTATAACCACACCTCTCAGTAATTACAGGTACGTACTAAGTACTCAATTAATAGGTGTGTCTCCTATGGGGTGCCGTTTGTGGCCTGGCTAGTATCGATCTCGTCCCCAGACCGCCACACCCTACGGAGGAAAGACAGTCTGGAACAGTTGCTTCAAGTTCTTGGTCCAAGCGTCAAACATTTTTTCTACTCAAAAAGGACGTCGATAGCGGGTGTGGTTAGGCTTAATTTTACTTGTGACATACGCGCGCGGATCTGCAGATGGGCGTAGCATTAAAGTCAACTTATTTAGGCAGCTCCACCATATGTATTTGACAGATGCAGATTAAAAGGCAGCTAGCCTTTTATACAGGCTTGCTGTTGGTGTGGAGTAATCTGCATTTTGTACATAGTTAGACGTATGACTGTGTGATCTTCCAGTCATTGTTCCTCTTAGAACTTGAAATCACGTAACTTGAAGTCTGTTGCATCACAGTTGCTGCAACTCAGTTATCAGACAGGCATAATAATAACATGTAATTCATTATTATACTCGTATAAATCCACAATACGTGAGTTAACACATTAAATTTTAATGTCACATTTCATCCTCATCATCTTCAATTGTGTCCTCTGGGAAGTTCCCTACTTTCACATTAGTTGGTCTGACAAATGCACCATACTTGGGTGCACATTCAAAATATTTCTGGCCATCAACACTACAATGAAAAGGTATGCAAGGATGTTTTGGATAATTTAGTAAAGCAATATTGGAGAAACAATTACAATATATTTTTATTTGTACTTTTATGTATCTGTGATTAAATATCCAATAATGTACAACAGGCTTTATGTAATAATATTCACGATGTTCTTAATTAATAAAGGGGAACTAAAGTATTCATACAGATACTAATGACAAAAATGTCAACACATAATACACAATTTTTAGCATACCTCCCATTATTTTTACCAAGAGGCTCATCATATTTTACACCAACCCAATATCCTTCTTTGAACTGAGTTTTTCCTACATTAAGACAAACATAAAGTCAATTAGTATTTTACTACCTTACAATTCCTTACAATAAAAGTTTTACTCAAATATGTTTTTACCATGCAGAATAAACTATCCCTATACCCAATTTATTGAGCCTCGACCTCATGCTAAGTTCAAATGCCTAAATGTACCTTTAAAGAATGTTACAAAAGATTTAGTACCTATCACTTGGCATTTCTAGTGTTTAGCAATGTACATGTGCATTAATAGTTAATGCATTATTAAGTGTGCTTTATGCTGTTTAAAACTAGTATATGAAAATGTGATTGGCTCAATGTCACATGATATATATATATATATATATATATATAATTTATATGTAATTATAACAATAGTATTATCATAGCACTGTTGGTACGTACCTACAAACATAACTACTCCTCGCTTTGCTGTAGCTTTTGGTATACTCACTTCACAACGAGAACCAATTGAAATGGATTGAGCTAATTCTTCTTCTTCCTTCTCTCTTCTCTTATCTTCTTCAGGATCTTTTTCAGCAAATCTACCAAGTTTCATTTTCTCCTTAAATGCACGTACTGATTCTTTTATGACACAAAAATGCAATTATACATTAATATATTAATTTAATAAAGATTTACCTCCACGCTTTGCATACTCTTCCTCTGACATTACATATTTTTTGACTTCTGACAAATCTTCAAACTGTCCTTTAGTTTTAGATGGATCAATATCAGTGGCCTTAAAAATATATCAATCATTTGTTAGTGTAAGTAAAATGATAGTACTCACATACATGTATAGTCATTTCATCTTGGACATTATAAGCCTCCAATGACATCATATCATTGTCCAATGCACATATAAATTTTTGTCTGATATCCAGCAACTCTAGCTTCATAGAACTGGCACTAGCCCCTGTAATTAGCTCCAACTTTCCCTGTGAGAATATGATTCATAACTTTTTAGTACATAATCCACATTAGTATGCATCCTAGTAAATTTTAGAATGAAAAGGTAAGTGTGCACAATTTGAAAGAAAACTATTCTACTTCGGTATTCATTGTAAAGATGCACTCTATGTAGTAGTCTCACCTGCCAGACTTGTTCCATGAGAAAGGCTGTGGTTACATTGGTACGAACAACTTGTTTACTCCTGACTACATACATTGTAATTAGAATGAAGCATTATCAACTGCAATACATGTGCTGATGCTATGTGTAGCGTTGACATTTGTTACCACATTTCTGATGGTAACTGAGCTAAACATGGGTTTCATTCAAACAAGTTGTTTATAATTAATGTACCATCAGGTCTGACAAGAAAGAGTATCTACATTGTAGCCAACACAGCATATAAAAAATATATATTATAATAATTATATATATATATATAATATATATCATGGTGTAAAGGTAACTCAGGATCAAGTCAGTAATAAAGTAGTTAAAAAACTTGTACAGAGTACAAGCAACCCCATAAACATGATAAACATATTAATAATTATGTTTCACCTTGAGCTCAGCCAGAGTTGTGGATGACGGAAATCTCTTTTGAGAAGTAAAAGAAGTTACATTGCTGCTAATGAAGATATTTACATATCCCTTGGCCATTATAACCCCTACAACACCTATTAAAATTAGTACTATGACTAGTTATTAATAATTGTAAATTTTGGCGGGATATTAAATTTTCATGGTACATGTATTCATAATAATAATATTGATGATAATGATTGAGATACATATAGAAACATATACACTTATTGCATTTACAAAAATAACAAGAACATCTCTAAAAAAATATCCATTGTGAAAATGCAAAACCATCTCTCTGGAACCTGCAGAACACAAACTCTTGAATCTTCTATTCAAAAATAAATAAAGTTTAGAGTCTTTTAATTCTTTTCTTATTTTTCTTACTTCCAATAATCGTTTCTTCCTCTCTCTTCTTTTTAGGGCTTGACCTGCCTGGACATTCTGAGCCATGAGATGATCTGAAACACTTAGGACAAAAGTCAAATTGACAAACATTACACTGAGCTCTACTTTTATTGAGTTTCTTTGCTGGTGAACTGCACTTTGGACAAGGACATAGTGTACCTGATTTCAACATTCTTTTAGCTTTGGACTGAAAAGTGTCAGTAGATTCTATAATTGAAAAATTACTGTCAATCGAACCTAGAGCAGGTCTTGGAGTTGATGGAGGAACAGAAGACCAAGAAGAATGTATATGTCTATGAAAATTCTCATTGTCCATCTTGTGTTGTTTTCTATATTCGATAATTCTTTTAAATAATTTTTTGTTGGACAGTATTGCCTGTCTCCACATTTTACACACACTAAGGCACTGACAAAGATCAAAAGGGTTTAAATGAGAGAGAATCTCATCTGACAAATGGGAGTATGAAGGAAAGAGAAAGGATATGAAATCTAATTGTTCTTGTGATTTTAAAAAATCTCTGGTTGGAGTTAGTAGAGAGAATACTGGTACAGGAATTAGTGGTGGAGAATTTGCATCATCAGTTTGGCTATCTTTTTCCAGGGAAGAAGGAGGTGTAAAGAAAACTGTTGATTCCATATTAATTTTGGGAGTGGAAAAATTGTCCATCTTTAATAAAATAACAGCTACTGTAACGTTTTTGGTGATCTACTCCTACTCGGTATGAAGAAACAATCAGCAAACACAAAGGTGAGCAATACGAGGTCATAGAGTGTTTTGAAATTTCCCTCCAAATGAAGTTAACCATGGTAACAACCGTATTAACTTAATTAGCTCTCGTGACTGGCGCGAAATTTATTATTGAGCTCAAAATCCTCAAATGAAGTTGACCTGTGAAGTGGAAACAGTTTACATACTTGCAACTACAGGGGGTGGTGAAGCTAAAAGTAAACGTGCAAGAGCATCTCTTTCTATTGGCAGGAAAAAAGGGGCTGGAACTTCCACGAAACAGGAAGATGAGTTGTACTTGGTCGTTTCTACTGTAAAGAATGTCACTGGGATGAAATACAAGGTATGTCACGTATTCAGGGGGAGGAGAAAACAAGGGCTGGACCTCTCGGTTTAACTGGAATATATGCCAACTCATTAAAAGTCATAGGACACACCCCTAGGGTCTCTTGTCATTAAAGTTTTAATCTGTGTCAAATTAAACCATTACCACACCCATTTCTGGTGCCCCTCTAATTTAGTAGCTAAATAATTATTAGTGTAATACTACATAACAATATTACTGAATTTAGCTCTCAGATTGTGCCAGAAACAATCTCAGAGAATCAAAATCCTCCTTATACCCCCTCCCCCCCCTAAGCACAGAGCATGGAACAATACCCACACATCCTTGCATGTATCGTAACAGTCTTTAGCCCTCCATTTTTACTTAGATGTCTCCTCCCCTGGTATTTGTGATCAACTGACGTACAAGAATGGCACCTTGTTAATGCTCATACACCACACCTTCAATCTATGTATTAATAATTATGATCCATGTTAATAGATGGATTGGAGACGTGGTGTCATATGAATATTAATGAAGAATATACTATAATATTATACACTAAACTAGGGGAAAGGGACATATCACCATTAGCAATAATGAAAATTAAGGCAGTGGGTCTCAAGTTGAAGCAGGTGTGTTTTTTCAAAAGTACTGATTATTAACATAATCTACTAATACTGATAATATACTAGTGACAGTCTTAAATCAGGATCATTTATGTTTTGATGTCTCTATTTGTCACCATGAATACATCTCAAAGTCAACTGTGAATTATACAAATTATTTAACTTTATATACAACTAAAAAGGTTTAGAAAAAGCCTATTGTTAGTAACAATAAGCTTTTCTAAAACCTTTTGGTGGTATATAAAGTTATAATAATTTGTTACTTTTCATCCTTATCAGAGAGTATGGTAGTACTCTCTATGTAGGGATGGCACTGGAAAACAATGTCCGCCCATACATTTCAATCGCAAGGAAGTGGTTTGTTTAATTTTGGGTCCTATGTTAGCCTCCCAACCTTGTTTGCATGCTTTTTGGGTTTTGACGTCCCTACATCTTCTTTCATTTTTATTGAAAATGTTTTTCATTATTCTTGTATAATGTGAAGTCAGCCAATAGTTCATTTGAACCACCGAATTTTATTATTTTTCCATAAATTTTGCTGACAGACACACAAAATGATTACTATACCCAAGGTTAATTCAGTATCCCTGTTTAAATATAATCACTCGTTAATATAAATATTGTTTTTACATGTACAGATATAAATACATTAAATCACTGTTAAAATCCAGGGGATATGGACATGTAATTCTATGTTGGTTATTTATAGATAGATACTTGAACAGACAGGAACCATTATTAGACAACCGTGTTAATATAATAATTATTACTATTGTTTTCTCAGATTCGAGACAATGTAATTCACATCTTTGCAAGGTTTGTTAAAGATGGAAAAGCAACTCTCAGATTCAAAGAGCCAGCCCATGACCTTTCAATCAGCAAGGTACACAAGTATTTAAGAATTGTTGAGTGTTTTAATTGTAATCGTGATTGTCAATGATGCAAGCAGAATGCCGACCTGTGTGTTTACAAATCTTTGAAATCAGATATTGTCAAATACACCTCTATGTTTACACACAGGAGAAAAAGATATATAGAGAAAAACGTTTCCCTATGACTGCTTTGTGACGTCCAGCATTCAGTAATCATGACTAACTTTATGATGCCTAAAACACATCAGCCCATTATAGTGATTATCTACTCTGTTTACTTTTTAAAGGACCTTGTAGAGCTTGACTGTAGAGCTTGAGCGCGCGTTCTTTTACGCGCCACTCCCATTAATTAACCGAGCCCCCGAGAATGACGTAACTTCCTTAACTACGTATACAACACATACTCGCGTAAGTGACACAAACATATAAATATATATATAGTTCGAACCCGTGGGAAAGCAATCATAGGAATGGTCCTACTGGCCATAAAAACCATATTGTTTTTATAGCGCTACATGTACTTTGTAATTGTTAAAATATTTTGGTCTGCCAATATTATCGCAATGGCAAAATATTGTCCTACTGCAATTAAATAATAGTTATATAATATACATATATGCAGTTGAAAATACTATAACACTTAATCTTGGGCCGTATACTCTCAAAACAAGGATCAGAAGTGTCATCTTTTAAAAAAATGAGCCTATTTTTGTTATCATAGACAGTATCAATGAGTAGTTGCAATATTGCAATAATCGCAAGTCACACAATCGCAAAATGTAATTTTTATATCAACCAACCTACACCATAATGTGATCACAACCATTATTAATATTTGCATGTGCCATACAAAATCTGGTAATATAAATTATATCCAAATCAAGAGATCTTCTCTTTTTCAGGCTGATCCTTTAAAGTTAAAGGAATTCCTTATATTGCTGAAGATGTCTCCACAAGAGCAAAAGGATGTTTCAGTTGAATCATTACTTCCAGCAAAAATGAAAGACCTTGATAAACCTCCTACAAAACTGGTTGTGAAATCACGAGGAGAATATCCAATAAATGGGTTTCCATCAACACTAGAAACAATTAATGCTGTCAACATTGGTCTGAATAGAGTTGATAAACGAATTATAAATCTCCAAAACTTGTATTCATTGGATTTGAGTGATAACTGTATCAAGATTATTCCAGAGGAAATGAAAACGTTACCACTAGTTGAACTAAAACTAGCTGGTAACAGAATCACTGAATTTCCTGTTAGTTTGTGTTACGGTGCCTTAGCAGACTGTTTAAAAACCTTGGATATTTCAAGAAACCAACTCACTCATTTACCACACACGTTTTCTTTGCTAAAGTCTATTGTACAACTCAGAATAGATTGTAATGAATTACAAGTACTTCCAAGAACTTTTGGAAAGTTTCAAAACCTTCGTTTCTTTTCTGCATCTTCTAATAAGTTAGCTGTTCTTCCTCATTCATTTTCAGCTCTGACTCTGGAATCTCTTGATCTGTTTGGTAATCCTTTCAAAGCAGCTGGTTTAGTGAAGAAATGCAGTAATCTTAGTCTACCATCTTTAGTAGAACTGGCTGGTAGAATAGTTAAGAAATACAGGTACATGTAAATATGCTACATAATACTATACACTTGACTATACAGCATATCCGTTGATACCCAGTTTCTTCATGTAACCATTCGTAAATAATGAGATATGTATCCCTATGATTTGTAACCTGGAATATGAAAGCATGGATTGTTTCACAAACATATTTGATGAAGTACTTGTGTTTAAACACTCAATATTCAGCCCTTTTATACAGGAAGCCAATGATATTAACTATCCAAGAAGAGCAATTGTTAGTCTTTTCATACAAAATTTCAATGGTTTCATTTGCAAAATGTCTGAATAGCAACCATTTAAATACATGTCTTTGATCCAAATGTTTTTACACAACAAGTCATGTTTTCATATTCCCAGTCACATTACTTTGCGGTGATCTCTAATAATCAAATTTTGCTGAAAACCAAGAGCCGTTATTTCTTCTTACTTTTGAAGGTTCTAATTGCATAACTTTTACAATGTCTTTCAACTAGAACAGTAATCAGTTTGAGTTTCTTCCAGCTGATATCAACTGTGTGTTCTTTTACATGCCACACCCAATAATTGACCAAGGCCCTAGTGGTGAGTGATACCAGTAATTTTCATTCCAATGATACCGAGTAGTTTTGGAATTAGTATCAATGGTATTGAGTACAGTACTCATATTTGATAATGCACAAGCGCATAATACATGTGCTTACATAAAGGTCAAATTTTCAGTTAAAGCGCTATAAAGGTTTTCTGATTAAAATAGAAGTGTGGTGATTGGTATCTGTAATTGGACATTACTCGATACCAGTGGGCAGAAATTTCTGAGTGATGAGCTGAAATCTCTGGTTATATATACAGATAAGCTTTAATACACACATATCTATTCATATCTAGTCAGGGTTTAATCCAGGGGAGGGGGGCATAGGGGGGCAAATGCCCCCCCAAGGATTCCAGTCCTTGGGGGAAACAAACTACTTCCATATAATCCTACATAAGTACTTAAACCACTATAAAGCAAAATACAAAGAGCTGTACTTATGTAGGGTTATATGGAAGTAGTTTGTTTAATTTTGGGTCCAACCTAACCTTGTTCGCATGCTTTTTGGGTTTTAACATCCCTACATCTTCTTTCATTTTTATTGGAAATGTTTTTTTATTATTCTTGTACAGTGTGCATTTGACAAAAACCTATGTGTGTATATATATACATTAAACCCCATTGGAAGTGAGCAGAGATGGCCCTGCGGGTCTTAAAAGTCATTCACATTCCAACCTTATACCTAGATTATATGATATGTATACTGTAATGCAGTAAATGATTATATGAATGAGCCAAATTGGTCATATAGTCATTAGTCTTAATTCTTTTAGTTTGTGAAGACCATATTCTATCCCATATCATACATGTAGCTATAGATGTAAAAAATGTACAAATACATATTATTAACTGCATTCACTAAGGTGGGCATTAAATGGTACTGCATGTTTCACTATGTATTCTGAAGAAGGTGTGGCTTCATTTTAGTTTTGTAGTAGTCTCATCCTCAGCCATACCCACTACGGGGAATCCTGTACACCAATCAAATTCAAGTAACACTGTAATGTTATCAAACAATAGACAAATATCATATGATTAGATGTGTAAAGTGTGTGTGAAAATGGCGAAGGAATGGAATGTTTGTTCTGGTGATAAGATAAGCTGTTCATTGCAGATGGCTACCATCCTTTATTATGTTACAAAGGCTATGGAAGCACACAATATTGAACGATCATTTGTTCTGCACTACATGACTGCTTAGTAAAGAAAATTACCAGATACTTCTCCATGTAGTGAGTGTGGCTGGGAATGAGACTAGTTTTATGGTAACTAGACCCTTCCATTTTTGACTTTCTGATATTTACTATTAATTGGAATATGTGTGATAGCTAGTACTCTTAACAACCAGTTTATTGTTATACGTGTATATCATGTCAATAGTCTAGTCTAACCCATTGAGTTAAGCACTGTAGTATACACACCGCAATATGTAAAGTGGTCATGTTTATCATCATAGTTTCCTTGCTAAAAGTTGAACAGGCTTACCATATTAAATGGAAAAATTAACAAACTACTTATCCCCCAAATCCATGTGTTTCAGCATGAAGAGTGGCAGAGGAACTCAGATGAACAATCCACTTTATACAATGAAAGGCATGATACCATATGTATTATATATTATATATTATATATATATATTATATATATAATATTAGTTGTCACAAGCTCTCGGGGTACAAGGAAGAATTAACCAATAAATCTGTCATAATGGCTTGTCTTTTCTTTCATCAGGCTTACATATAATCCTCAAATTCTCCCTGTTGTGTTGTGTCACTACTTAGACTCAGCTAAGAAGTGTCTTTGTGGAACTGCCTGTCTAGAGGCTTTTCTACATTATATTTCATCTTTTGATCTTCACAAAGTATCTTCTACAGTTACTGCTATTGATCAATATGGATCCACTTCTGTACCTATAGAACTATTTCTATGTTCAGCTAAGTGTTTGAAACTATGGAAACGTTAAACATCAATATATAATATACATGTATAATAATTATATTTGTGTACATAAAAAATTTCACGGTAAAAACTTTATGACACACAATATGAGTTACTAGTTTATGTAATTAATTTATACAGTCTTTTGTTTATGTTATTCTCTGCAGAACAGACATGAATCAATTGCATGTGTATTAATGAAAACGTTTATGCTTTATAGCATTAAAATTATTATATTGAGCAATTTTGGGGCTGAAAATTGCTTGGGATGACTACTTTGTGCATTTGTAAGTGTGGTCTCTACACAAATGTGGAGCCGGTAGGTCAGGATATGTGTCTGACCAAGGTAGTGCAAACCTAGTCATATTTGTTAGGATTGGTTACTCACAGTATTGGGAGCATGAATGTATTTCCCAATGTATTGTTGAATCTTGAAGTAAGATATGATTGGTTGTTATGGCTACTTTGTGCTTATTGGCATTTGTAGGTGTGGGTAAGATATGATATTTCACATTAATATTGTTGTCATGACCACGGTAGTGCAAATTAGTTGTGTTTGTGTAAATTTGCAATTGGCATTTGGCAACTTTGTGCTTATTGGGTATGGCATTGAAGTACGTAAGATATGAAATGTAATTCAAATCTAGTTGTGTCTGTTAGGTTACAATATTGAAGGCATAATTGTGGAAAATATCTCAAATTAACATTTATTCCTTGCATTTTTGGTTTTGATATCCCTACATCCTCTTTCATTTTTTAGGTTATAATATATAGTGGGTAGTACCCCAAACAGTCTGGACACCATTGGAACACAAGGCTGTTGGTAAAGTGCCACTGGTTGATATATATGATTCAGCATGTCAAGAATATCAAATGAGTGTGTTAAGTAGATTTCATAATAGCTATTTAATTGATTAATAATGTATTACTTACCAATACCTACTGTCTAAACTTCCTGCTAATTAGTAACATTTGTGCATACACCATGCATTTTAATTGGGATAACATTCTTGGCTCAAAATCAGATTTTATAAATATATGGGATCATGAACATAGGAGTTTGTGCTATCAAAATTTGTCTCGAAATAATTTGAAGGCACATCAAACTTCATCATAAAATTGAAACAGAATTGCATAGCTACATATGACAAATCAGAGAATATGATAGTGCTAGTCTCTATGTAGAGATGGCACAGAAATGAGCAGAAATATCTACTAAGTATAGAGATTCATACACAGATATCTAGTGTTTTTATGACTGACAACATCTTCTAGATGGCCAAAGAGTGTAGTTAAAGGAAGAGTACAGGTTACATTGGAATTATCAGCATACATAATAATAATAATTTTTGTAACCAAATACATTTTTTAAATAATTTTAATAATGATTATAATCATTAATATACCACCGTACTGAGCATTAGAATGCCAAGTAGTTAATTAACACAGTGACTGACACTACTTCCTGCTGTAAGTGAAATAGAACTGAAATAGATAGTAGAATAGTCATAAAATTGATAAATACAAATGACTGACTTGCAACAGGAGGTAAATGTAGGACCCAGAATTAAACAAACCACTTCCATATAACCAAAGGTGTGGAAACTTTGAGCCAACTGCCGGACATTTTTACCTCTTTTCACCACTCTTGTCCTTCTCCCAATATACTTTGTATACAGTTCAGTTTCAATTTACCGGACATTCACTAGATTTATCGGACAATGTCCTGCATGACTGGCTGTTTCCACACCACTGCATATAACCCTACAGCTTTTTATCTTGCTTAGAGCAGTATGAATCCCTCCAAGTTTGTGTTTTACACTATACTATGTTCTCATGATACAAGCAGTTGTTGTGTATTACTCATGTTTTCATTGCTTGAGAAGTATACTATTGATGCTATTCTGGAATTGGTTATTATTACATAGCTGATGTAATCTACCCAATCATGTTTACCGAAAGACAATCTCAATAAGATCAATGAGAATGTGAATGTCATTTCCCTTTCAAAAATTGATTTGCAAAATAACAAAGATAAAGTAAAGATACGAACAGCTGGAATTAACATGTGTTTTCTGCATTTGTTATTAGCTATGACCACTTTTATTAATTTATAGAATGCTTTCTTCTCTTTGTATTTGTTAAACAACTTCTCAACGTTTGTGGATCAAACTACCAATGTAGCAGATATGGCAGGCTATGCTCATAGGTAATGAAATTAGCTACTTCTTATTTTTTGTATATTATTACCAGAATGATGATAATTATTAGAGGGGGGCAAGCCCAAGCAAGAATTTGAATTGTACACCATTTACTTGTGGAGAATTGCATCGAATAAATATGCGAATACGATAACTGTCCATCAAAGTGGCATTCAAAGAGGATTTGTAGACCTGGCAAGGATAGGGCTCACTCAGGCTGTGTTCTCTAGAAATAGCACTCTACCACTCCATTTCCTGTGATAATGTAACTCAATGATGAAGCAATGAATTGAAATTTTACATATATAAAAAGAACGGGAAAGACTATTATATGAAAATGGGGGAGAAAAAAAAATTATAAGTAAAGTTATGAACATTTTTCTGAGGTCAAGATGAACGTGAATGTCCTTTAGTTAAGATGCATTAAGTACTTGCAATTATTGCCATGATTATTATGAATCTTTAAACAGTAACATACAAACACAACACAAACTGGAATTTAACACTTAGTTAGGGCTATGGAATGTAATTTGTTACATTATCATTTTGTTTAAATAAGGTGGTGTGTGATACAATTAATTACAACATAATTAATTGTGATATGGCGATAAAATTGAATATTTGCCCTATAACTGTATCAAGTCAAAAATTTGTTTTTCTTTTCCATCTCTGCCTTTTGTAAAGGCTTCTGGGTCAGATTCTATTGGTGTAGTTACATCAACTATCGTGATAGTTGTGTCTGTTTTTGCAACTAAATCTGGACGCAAGATACCAGAGGCTTCCGGAATTGTTTGGTCAATGAACACACTGCCAATTTCCTTGCATGTGGCCTTCTTCAAACGGTCTAGTATGGTGTTGTGTCTGCTCCTCATCAGGCCTGTATTAGGGATACAGCCATTAAGGACATGGGCAAGTGTCTCTGGTGCATTGTGACATTTTGGACAAGTAGTGTTGATTGTTTTTCCAGTTCGTTTTAGCACAGTTCTGACAGGTAAAAGGTTACACCTGGCCTTCATTGCAAATCTGTAGGCACTAAATGAGGTATAGTGTCCTGTCCCTATCCAATGATTACTGGCAGGAGATTTACTGATCAATGGGAAAGCTCGTCCCTGGTCTGGTGCTTCAATAAGCTTTTTCAGCTGATGGATTTGTGCCTCCATTCTGATCACTTTACTAACTACTTTTCTCTTAGTGGGATCTAAAGTACGTTCAGGGTGAATTAGTTGGATTTGGAAATCTGGGGAAATATCCACAGTTATATAGGTTGAATCTCTGAAGTGATTTCCTCACAATGGACCATATGCTGAACATCATCACATTTTGTAGTTTCCCTTGGTGGAGGTGGAGTGTTTAGGAAGGAGGCAATATCTTCAGGTGTAGGATTCTTATTATTGGTTCTTTTACTTATCACTTGATTTAGCTGGACCCATGCGCACTGTGAGACTGTTTGATCAGGGCTGATTAAACATTTGAAAAAATGGATTACTCTATCAATGTCTAGATCATCTTCTAGCGACTGGAGTCCTATACCTCTGTGCCTATTAGCAGTATACAAGAAGGAGGTAGTTGTACGCTTTGGAAGTTTGAGACTTTGCTTCAGAATCTTTCTTATCTGTTTGTCAATAGATTGTGCCCAGGTCCGGTATGGAGTTGATGCCCTGAGATGGTATTGAGCTTTTGATAGAACAAAGATGTTGATGGCTTCTATCTTCTGCCAATCAGATAGGAGACTTTTTGCAATTATTTCCAATTCCTTCAATAATATTGATTTTAAATCAGTGAGGGAGGAAAGATTTGTCCTTCCTGTTTGGACTCCAAGGTATTTGTACTCGCTCATCAATTTGGGGGAGAATGATTCCACATACTTCGTGGATTTGCTGTTTATACATGACAGTGATGCACATTTCGATGTGTTAAATTGCAGGTTAGACCGCTTAGTGAATTCTTCCATTCTTGAGATCATCTGCTGGATGTCAAATTTGTCATTTGCTAAGATGCATAGTTTGTCTGCATATGCTAAATATTTTATTCTACTTCCATCTGAAAGTACATATCAATTTCATCTAGTCCTAGCAGCAGTCCTTGAATAGTGAGATTAAATAATATAGGGCTGAAAGGACATCCTTGCTTCACTCCTGTCATTTGCATTATATATATCATTGGTAAAAGTGTTTCCTAAATGTATTTTAAATGATGACTGATGATGTATATCTTTACAGAGGTCTATAAAGTTCTGGTCAACTCCAAGTCTTTGCATCATCTCAAAGATTTTGTTATGGGGAATAGATCCAAAGGCATTTTTAAGGTCAAACCAAACAATCCGTAGATCTTTCTTTTGTCTTTTGCTATCAAGTACTGACTGCATTAGGAAGGAGTACTCATAACAACCTTCATACGGAAGGAATCCTTTCTGCATGGGAGATATTGTTTTGGTAGATATGTACCATGAACCCAATCTGTTAGCCAAGATGGCTGTGTATATTTTATAGATGGAATTTTGGAGAGATATTGGACGCCAATTGGCAGGGTTGTGTATATCTCCTTTCTTATAGATTAGGATGGTATGGTTGGTCTTCCGGCTGAGAGGAATTCTTTTTATTGAAAATACTACATAGTAGCTTCTCACTTCCAGGCATCTGTTTCCATGACTTGTAGGTGATTTTATCTGGGCCGGGACTAGAGTCATTTGGGAGGCATCTGAGTTGGCGATTGACTTCTGTGATTGAGATGGGGCATAGCAAGTCAGTGGCAATGGAATTTAGGTTGTCTCTATGCTTTGGGAGCCAGTTGGGAGGGGGGATGTATCTTCAGATGGAAGAGGACTAAAATAGGATTCAAGCTCTTCTGTAGGAATTTTGCAGAATATTGGTGGGGATTGAGATAGTAGGTTACAAATACACTTCTTTTTATTTGTGTGATAAAAACTTGCTTCCTTTGTTTTCTTCTGCTGTTTGTTTCTGCTATGTGGGCGAGATGTCTGATTGGTTGTTCTTGTGATTTTTGTTGTTTCTTAGTCGTCTTTTTTTCCAACCAGTGGTGTTATCACTTGTTGCTCTTTGCTTAATTTTGAAAAGGTAATGTTTCAGATTGTCAACACGTTCTGTCAGCATGTCAAACTGATTGGGTATGTGAATTGAGATTCTCACTGACACAAGACAAGAGTCAATAATAACAGACCTTGACAAGCACAACTAAATTTATACTAGTTCATATTAAACTTATTTGTTTCATTAATTTTAAAGATATAAAGTGGGCTACACCTAGAGGTACTGCAATACCAGGGTAACCCATGGAATGGTGGAAGCAAGCTTCACACATCACTCCAGTAATACAAAAATTGGGTTAATAGCTTAAGGACACATAGTCCTTATTCGAGCTATTAAACTCGAAAGAACAGTTATTTCTACTTGATCTTAGCCAGTGGCCAGAAGCGATAACAGTGCAGCAAACCAAGGGGTGCTTTATACCCTGAGTAGTGTCACTGTTATTGTGGGTTTACTATAGTGGTCACATGTGGTATGCAATGAATATTATTAACATATCAACCATTTCAAAGGGTGGAGTTATGTTTCAATTATTATACTATACACAGTAGTGGTGCATTATCTATACAGTATGCATGCACAATATTTGTCAAAGCTATGCAAATTACATAATCAGTTTGGATTACGAAATATAGGTGTATGTATACTGTATGGCATATTTATTTTGTAATAAAAACGAGTGTCGTATTTCTGGAGTTGCCTGCGATTATATTGTGGGAAGTGTATCTAAATTATATATATATATATATAATTACACAGTGTATTGGTGCAATCCTATGCAACTATGCAATCATACAGTTGAGTATGTTGTATATATTTTGAATTCCAAATTTCATACCTGCACAGGATCCTGAATACACAAGATACATATACTGGTATAGCTTCTTCTATTCAAACACATGGAAGATGACTAAGAATGATTCTCCATCAGCTATACTGCTTTGCACTAGTATAATAACTATATTACTTACAGTCAAATTACATAATATACTCTTCCAACAAATATTCATTACCTCATTCATTACCAAAATATCTATGGCCACAACTGTCAGTTACTAAAGATAATTATCAGAGAGTACGGTAGTACTCTCTATGTAGGGATGGCACGAAAAAAAAATGGCCGCCCATACATTTCAATTGCAAGTGATGAGCTGAAATCTCTGGTAATATATACAAATAAGTTTCTATACACACATGCCTGTTCATATCTAGTGTTTTTATGACTACCAATACCTTCTAGATGGCCGAAGATTATCGCTAAGGTAGAGAACCGGCGAGTGGCAAAACTGGCAAAATCTTCATCATAATATTATTATTAATATTATTATTTTCCAGACAAATCATTTTTTTGTTTGTTGAACTATCACGATGATTCTAGCACCATTCCCGTCGCATTTATAGTAAAATTCTGGTCGTAAAGTATCGAGATGATATCTTCAGATACTATGAAAGAAGACAGTCTCAACGACTACAAAGATTTGATCTGGAATTGGACGCCATTTCCTAAGTGGAATTTAATTACGCATGCGCATTTGTATACTCTTAACATGGAAGCTGAAAAGGTGGAAGTGTTTGGCATTGTAATAACATTTGTGAGTTTGTGAGCAAATACTAATAATGAATATAATAATTATTAATACTAAAGCAATTGTATAATAATATTGTATACTATGATAAGCATTGGAATACTGAATGGTTGACACAGTGACTGACACTACTTCTTGTAGGACTGCAGACAGTGATGTAAGTGAATAAAGAATATACATCATCTGTAAGTGAAAGAGAATGATAATCAATACATAAATACAAAAGACTGACCTTCATTGATGAACAAATTTTAATGCATTTTTGATTGCATGATTTCATAATGATATATAGTATTTCTGCAATCTACAAAAAAATATTCACATCGTTTAGAAAAAAAACAATAAAAACAAGAATAATAAAAAACATTTTCAATAAAAATGAAAGAAGATGTAGGGATGTCAAAACCCAAAAAGCAAGCAAACAAGGTTGGGAAGCTAACTTAGGACCCAAAATTAAACAAACCACTTCCATATAACCCTACATAATTACAGCTCTTTGTACAGAGGTGTAAGTACTTATGTAGGGTTATATGGAAGTGGTTTGTTTAATTTTGGGTCCTAAGTTAGCTTCCCAACCTTGTTTGCTTGCTTTTTGGGTTTTGACATCCCTACATCTTCTTTCATTTTTATTGAAAATGTTTTTTATTATTCTTGTCCTATAATGAATTGTACATTGTTACAACTACAATGAGCAAAAATAGTTAATATATATGTTCTTTTCCCGCATTCTGTTTTTTCCTGTGCTTTTTTCTTTTCTTCCTGATAACTCTAAAGCTGTTGTTCTAATGCAAATAGAACTTGTAGCATCACATTTATCGTCTCACAGCGAATCTTGTGATGTATTTTGAGGCTTGTGTCGCTTTTAGTTTGGTAATAACAGTTTTGCTAAGAGATAGGATATCGTTTTCAAGACTACACACAACTGACTGTGACCATTGTTTAAACTGAGAGCTATATAGCAGTTATGGCCATTTAGTACTCAGTATGGACACAGAGATAGATGTACTTTGCATGGCTCAAGTCAATGTTAGAAGGACAGTTGAATGGTTGGACGACGAACAAGAACAGAAGACTGGAGCCATTAAGCTGATGTAACTGAACTGTTAATGATTGCAAATGGAGATACCGGGTATACAAAACTGAGTCAACAAATTTGAAGATGGTGAACTGTGTCTGCTTCAGTATGCATGGGAAGGCTTAACAATCCAGGTCTATCATTATAATACTTATCAGTATACTCCGAGTCTTCTGATTTTATCATCCCAATGGTTTTCTTTTATTATATATTGTTTCTAGTTTGTTTTTTTTATTAACTAATTTTAATCTTACTCTCAATTCAATTTCTGTATTGAGAGTAAGATTAAAATTAGTTAATAAAAAAAACAAACTAGAAACAATATATAATAAAAGAAAAACATTGGGATGACTCACAAATACCACTAAGAAAATTAAGAAATAAAATCTAAAATAAAAAATAACAGTTATATATATACAATGCCTTCATTAATTAATTTATCTCCCTATTCCACATAAATATTTCTGATGCTTTATCTGCTATCATTTCTGCAATTGCTAAACTAGAAGTAGCACCAGGTGATGGAGCATTTCGAACATGTAACATTTTAGTTTTAAAATCTCCAACTCCTTCATCAAATACAAAGTCTTCAATTAAGTTCCCATCACTGTCCATTGCTTGAGCTCTGACACCAGCTGGACCTCTTTAGTGAAGATAAAAATGTAGTTAACTTTAAAACCCCCTTTCAGTAAGGCATTATGAATAAACTATAGCTAAAAACTCTTTTAGTAAGGCATTGTGTCATTTAGTTACAAGTCTTTTGCAATAACTACAAATGAAAAAGGGCACACTAATAGTAAGTTAATTAAAACTCTTTTAGTGCCTAATATTAATTGACCAAAAATTTGAAAACTATCATACTATAACTATAGTCATTATTGTCATAGCAAACAACACTAGTAAATAACTGTCACATGATATAGATATGAAGGAGGAAATTTATCACACAGTTGAGAAATATTTGATAACCGTCCAAAGTATTGTAAGACTGGTGATGATTTTGTAAATACAAGTAGGCTAGTCTGATATAGCCATACCATCACTTCAAGTTAGTGAAGTGTGTGGCTACACTAGACTACAGTGCATACCTTTCAATGTCACTCAATTTTAGTTCCGGTATATATTTTTTCAAATGCTTCAATTGTGATGATAATATTGTTCGTCTAAATGCTTCTTGAGTTCCAAATTTCCAGTATTTCAATATTAGTCTGTGTAAACCCCTGTATAATCAGAAATATTGTGATCTCTTTATCTTCAACTGTTCAATACTAAAGTATTGAAAGAAATGCAAGACAAAAATACCTGAATCTCATTGCTTCTTTGAAATCTCTTCTATTGAAATCAGTAAATTTGTACCCTTCTCTTGAAAATGCTAAAATAGCATTTGGTCCTAGCCAAACTGATCCATTCATCCTAGGAGTGAAGTGGACACCTAGAAATGGAAATCGAGGATCAGGAACCTGGATAATTAAAAAGAATTCATGATTAGTAGTATTTATAAAACTCACACCTTCGTGGCTACCAAGGGCGTAACCTGGGATTATAAATCGGGACCCCACCACTCCACCCCCTACTTTGAAGTTGGTGGTAACTTTGTGAACATTTTAGATAGGCTCACACTGGGCCTTCAACTAAAATTTTCACTAATAAAGTTAATTAACATCTTGACAGTTAGCTAGACCTAAAAAAAGTCATTCACACATTCCCAGTATATACTATTTGTGAGATCATAATAAGTGAAAACGTTACTCATGAATAATTATTAATTTTTCCTCCTTTGCCTTCATATAGGCAATGATGAAAATAAATGATGCATAAAGCAATGCTTCATTTATTTTCATCATTACCTATATAAAGGCAGGGGGACCCAATTTAAAGTTTACCCCAGGACCAATCTGTTCTCTTAACGATCTTACTCATAATTTACTACTACAATTATGAAGAAGAAAATTTCAAACCAGAAATATTACTCACTGGGTAAATATTCCCCTTTACAAGATAGGACTTGTTAGACTTTAAAAGCAGGTATTCTCCTCGGAAAGGCACTATCTGGGGTTCTGGACTGCATCCTGATAATTGAGATATTCTATCTGAGTAGAGACCAGCACATGTTATTACTTGACGACCAAAAAAAGATGGCTATGAAAATAGAGATTAGATTTATTTATTAATCGTCTCAGTTCTTCAAGTGTAAGATTTTGCATCATAGCATACCTTCCCATTAGAATGAACTCCAATAAAATATTCACCAAATCCTAATCAACCACAAATGAATAAATAATATATTATTTATTGTAATACTAACCAGAGCTGTTAAAAAGGTCAAACTTGGAGACCTGTGAAGTATTAGTATAAGCAATCATTTGTGAAAACAAAAACTGTTCAGATGAAGTTTATAATTATGAATACATGTACATGTGTATTATAAATGTCAAGTGGGTAGAGGAATTCTTGAGGGTAGGCCTTTGTATGAAAATGTTTAAAACAAGTGAATTGAATACACTAAGCATAATTTTATATCAGGAACAATGGGGCAATGTTGACATTTACCTAATGCAATTATTGTAAATATCGAGATTATTGCATGTATTGTATACGAATCCTTAAAGTAAGTAACTTCAAATAAGTATAGAAGACAAACTGAAATAATTATAGACTTAAGTCTAGTTCACATAATGATGCAAAGCTTTGCGTTGTGTCAATGCGTTGTATTGTAGACATGATATGCTTCCTTCAACATCATCAGACACAACACAAGGATAGAATTTGATTTTGCGTCAGCTTTGTTGCATTTCAGTTTTCAGAAATTAATCACAATGCTTTGGACACAACGCAAGGCTTTGCGTCATTATGTGAACCCAGCCTTAGCTGCTGTTGTTCTGCTCCTAACACACAGCCTCAATAAGGTTTATGAAAGCTAATTTAATTATACATGTTATAATTATTAGTAAAATAATTTTTTGGTGATATTTGCAATATAGTGTAGCAATATGATTAAATATGACATGCAATATGGCAATATAATTGAATAATTTCTCAACTCTAACATAACCACATGTGATATTCATTAGTTAATAAATATAGGTTAGATACTATATTCGAAGTTTCTACGTGCAATAGAACTACCGCGGAAACTGTTTAATTACTGAGGGCGGAGCCCGAAGTAATTAATGTTTCCAAGGTAGTTCTATTGCGCGTGGAAACCAAGAATACAGTATCTAAGCAATTTTGATTATAGTTATTACTTTGTTGGATAGAAGACATAATAAGAAAGCCATGTAGTACTATTATTTAGCTGCAGAAAAACAGCAAAGTGATCTATAGCGCGAGTGTTTTGGTCTAGAGGGCAACGCCCACATCTCGATTTTGTTAGCTGTGTAACTTTTGGATTTCAAAAAGTTGAAGATTTTAGCTTACTTAGTTCGACGGAAGACCTTTTAAGAAGGCCGTGGATACTAAAACCATTCTTCGTTTGTTGATAGAAAGCAGCTAGACGAGTGTTTTTACAAATGCAGTAGTCAGCGGTCAACGCCCACACTTTAGCGACTTTCTCAGTCGATCGCTTGTAAAAATCTACAGATCCAGCCTTACAACAAACTTTGCTTCTGTTTGTTGTGTGAAATTCCTATAGCAACATTGCAACAGGTTTACTAAGTAATTATAGGTTTACTAATCAATAGGTTTACTATGGGATTTAGAAACCTCTAATTGACCAATCAGATTGAAGCATTTTAATGAGCTATAATCTAATAGAGATATAATATGTATATTATAAGTCTGAATATGTTTTATGGGAGTTTCCAGCTTATAATCATCAAATGTTTATGGCTCAGTACTTCCATCCATGACGTATGTCACAATATTTAGTTGCTATGGTAACATATATCGAAATTGTGATCATATGCAAACTATCTTACCTCGAATCCAGTGTAAACACATCCTCCCCTCTCTTTGAATTCCTCAGCAAAAGATTTAGTCACCTGACCATAATCAATAATGCCAGTGTAAGGAGAATGAACGGCCATTACACCCTGAGGAAGATGATATACAAAGAGGACTGAATATAAAATTATAATTATGTACATCAATATTTGCAACTATAATGAGTAATTTATTTATTATTTGTAACTAAAAGTCATTATGACCTCAGACATTGGTTCTTAACTTTAGTTGAGTATGACCAACAATCTTTTTACCTTCACCATTTTATATAAATATTCTTCCAACCCTTTTTGTGTATGTCAAATCTTAATTATTATTGAGTTACAGTATAATCATCTAAACCTTATAACATTAAACTATACACTATAGTACATGTAAAGTAGTTATATCTTAATTTTAAGGTCATTGTGAATATGAACACACTTTAATAACAATACGAATGAAGAAGGCTGAAAGTTGTAGTTTAGTATGTATCAATAACAGATTTTAGTTTGCAGTACATTACCTAACCTTACAATGAGGTTCTATTTCTTTGAGTTCTTCCGGCCCAATAAGCCTTATATCTCGAACTTTGTTTTCTAATCCTCTCTCATATAAGTTCTTGAGTTTTTGAATTTCATTTTTATTGACAGCAACTATTACCTAGGAAAGAAATGTATCAAAACATATCATCATTAATTAAAATTTGTGAAAATATCTGATCAATCAAGTACTAATATAATCTTACAATCTACAAAACTTCTCTGAAAATGTAGTGACCACACTACTCAATGCATTTGAGTGCTACCTTCCTAATAAGGAATATGCATTTATAGGATTTCATAAACTAGCAGAAAAGGTAGTGATTAAATATCTAGTTCCCAAGGCCAGACTATCCCTGTCAGGAGTCCAATAACACCAAAGTGTCATAGCATATGTGAATATATTAAAGTCAAGATTGTTAAATACTGTTTGTGACACTGCATGCTTTTGACCAATAAAGTCCCAAATATAGGAAAGCTCTGAACCATGAGTTAAATACTGGGTCGTCTGACTAAAGCTCAGAGGAGAATCACCATCTTCGTTTCTGTGACAGGACAGAAACTTTACACTGTTGGTGTTGGAATTGTGCACTAACTGCCTCAGTGGTTCAGCTAGCTTGCCCTTTCCACCCAACACGTAAATACACACCAACACACACACACACAAACACACACCAACACACAACCTTTCCAACTCTTTTGTATGGAACACCGGATCTATCACAATATTTGTATAATAGATCAGCACCTCTCACACATAGCTTTGCCTTCATAGTTCCAGGTGTATAATATATACCAGTATGTATCACTCCACTATTGTGACCTGTCTGATGAAAAGCTGAGAAGACAAGTAAAACAAGTTAATCAAAGCAATGGCTACTGAATTATTGTATAATAATTATAAAATTATGAGTGACTAATAAGTAGCCAGTGACTGCCAGTCTGCAATGGATTTGGATGAGGCTTTCATTTTGTGGCCTCAAATAACTAGTTATATACTATAATATAGCACCTATAATTACATCTACTGTTATGATATACAATTATTTATCAATAATTATGGCATCAAGTAATTTCTTCTGGCTACACCCATTCTCTGAAAGAATAATAATTGCAATAATATTCCTCCAAGAAACAGGTATCGAATCCCCTTTTCAGACAAGAACTTATTTTGGTTACGGTATACAAATTATTGACAAATACCTAGTGCAGGCTCAAGATTTCATTTAATCACATTTAATGTTTATCAACCCTCCTCCCCCAAATCCCGGCTATGGGTAGGGGTGTGGAAACATTGAGCCAACTACTGAACATTTTGGCCTATTTTCAACATGCACTCCTGTCCTGCTCCCCATATACTTTGTATACAGTTCAGTTTCAATTTACTGGGCATTCATTCACATGATTTACCGAACAATGTCCTGCATGACTGGCTGTTTCCACACCACTGACTACAGGACTAGATGATCATACGAGATTAATAATCAAAACATTTCATTCTCCTCACATATGGTTTTCTCTTTTTCAACAACTGCAATTTTCTTGTTTGGATGTCTGAAAGATAACTCTCGAGCACAAGCCATTCCTACAATCCCACCTCCAACAATTATAATATCATAACTTTTGTTGCCATGGTCACTGCTTGTGAATGGTCGGCATCTGCAATTGGAACAAATATAAGATTATGGATAGTAATTAGCTACTTTGACCTTGCACCATAGTAAATGTGTATGTATATCAATGATTGCTGAAATCCAATACTTATGCTCCTTTAATATCATATATCATACACAGAAGTTCTTTGCTTATCATATACGTACACACAAGAAATGCACATGACACGTAAACATGAAACATACATAGTAGCTCTTGACAGAAGGGATGATCTCACCAGTAGCTTACAACCAATCATCATTTCAGTGAAAAATGGGTGTGGTTCGAATTGTAAGCACGCAGTCATGAGTTTTTTCTTCCGGAACTCAAATTCTTATGTTTGTGTATTTTATAGAAGATATCATACGAAAAATTGTTTTGGATACTGGAGAAAAAATAATCAAGTCCAGGAAGGTAATGAATTATTAGTAATCTTGCATTGATTATGGTTTAGTGTGTATGTTTAGCAGGTTTTTTTAGGGGAGGGTTTCAATTTTTGGTGGGTGAGTAGGGAGTAGTTTACTACTGAAGTTATGCAACAGTGAGCAGGAACATTAATATGATTGTAAATGTTCAGTGTTGTATGACTAGGAATACTGGGTCCAGCTCTATCCCATAAAAATGGGCCTATATCATACACCTCAGTATACGTTATGTTTGTCACAGGGCATCACTGAAAATCGGCTTGATAGCTGATGTGATCTATCTAGTATAAAGAACTTCAGTGTGTTTATGTATTTCAAAATGTGTGTCTGTGTGATACGTACATATGTACATGTAGTTATGTAAATTTATGTAATTATAGTTGTTGGGGAATATTTGAAAACAAGATCTAAAGAAGCTAATCTTTGGAGATTGGTATCTGGATATCATGAACATGGCCACAAGATAGCAGATATTGATCCATTGAATTTAAAACAAAGGTGAATGGAAGTATTCTCATTTCAGATTAACATGCCATCTGGCAATAATTGGTCATGTGACCTTTGATGTTTGAGGTTGTGCTGACTTGCATTCTAAAACTGGCTATCAGCAGAATTATATATATATATATATATATATATATATATATGTATATATATATCCCGATACAGCGAAACATCTTAGTAAACCACAGGTTTATATATCAGATATAGCACCCTGTGGTCAGATATAAAACCTGCTGTTACTCGTGCTATATCAGATTTATAACGACCCTCGTGCTCGGTGATTATAAATCTGATATAGCACTCGTAGGGTGTTATAACCTATACATATATATATATATATATATATGTATACGTTATAACATGAGTAGGTGTGTTATAATTAATATATTTCCTAAACAACAAACCTATGTTGATGTCTGTTGCTTTGCCTACCTTTCTGTCTGCACTTTGGAGAAGATAAGCATTTTTGTTTTATATCTGACCACATGGTGGTGCTATATCGGATTTATAAACCTGTGGTTTACTTTGATGTTTGCCGTATTGGGATATATACATATATATATATATATATATATATTCATATATATATCATGGGCCTAGACAACGTTTTCAGAGTGGGGGGCTTTGAAAGATTTGCAATGTACAAAGTATGCCAGTGCATTCTAGGGGGTCAGGAAAGTTTTGAAATTTTAGGTTGTCTCAGATGGCTTTTGTATCCGTAATAATGAGTAGAAGAAGACTGTTTAGACATTTTTAATGCAGTATACTTTATTCAACACCATTTTTCTATGTAATGGTTGCCAAAAACTGAGGGGGCTTAAGCCCCCCCCCCCCCCCCCCTTGTCATGTATATATAAATATATGTATATTATATAGTATCCTATATACAAAATATAAGACCTGAGTTTTGTGCCCAAGGATGTGATATAGCCCGAGCTTGTGAGGGCTATATCACATCCGAGGACACAAAACAAGGGTCCTATATTCAGCATATAGGACCTATTAGCATATTATATACAATATATTGTATGATGGTGACATCTCCTGCATAGTGTGCACATGGGAGGTCTATATACAATATATAGGACTCACCACATCAAAGGGATGATGTCACCATCATACTATATATATAGGTTATATACCGTTTTCACGGTTCATACGTGTGTTTATAATCCCGAGGAAGCCATATAGCAACCGAGCGCGTAGCGCAAGGTTGCTATGGGCTTTCGAGGGATTATTAAAACACGTATGAACCGCGAAAACGGTATCTATGGTATATAAAATGCAACTACCAGACTGGTTGAGGCTTGCCCGTGTTTGTTTACCTCATTTCTTGGCAACCAAAAATTCAGACGAATCATTATTCGAGTAAATCAAATTGCCAGTAAAACAGCGCCTAGCAACATCGCGTCGAAATATAAAAGAACTAAAAACTCGCCTCAATTCACTCTACTGCAACTTTGAATTTCTGAAGTCTGAGTATCCACGGCCTTCTTAAAAAGTCTTCTGTCCAATTATGTAAGCTAAAATCTTCAGCTTTTTGAAATCCAAAAGTTGCACAGCTGACAAAATTGAGATGTGGGCGTTGCCCTCGAGAGCAAAACACTCGCGCTATCGATCACCTTGCTACCTTTCTGCAGCTAAAGAAGAGTACCACATGGCTTTCTTGTTATGTCTTCTATCCAACAAAATAATAACTATAATCTAAATTGCTTAGATACTGTATTCTTGGTTTCCACGCGCAATAGAAAACTACCTTGGAAACATTAATTACTTTGGGCTCCGCCCTCAGTAAGATCACCTTCAATTTTCATTATTGAACAGTTAGACTATTCATCCTTCATGCTATATTCTTTTTTATTCTTAATAAATTATGTTAATAAGTAAATATTTAGCAACCTGTAATCGTGCAATCTGATTAGTCAAATAGTGTATAATTTATAATAAATAAATATATATATATATATATATAGTATGATGGTGACATCATCCCTTTGATGTGGTGAGTCCTATATATTGTATATAGACCTTCCATTTGCACACTATGCAGGAGATGTCACCATCGTACAATATATTGTATATAGTATGCTAATAGGTCCTATATACTGAATATAGGACCCTCGTTTTGTGTCCTCGGATGTGATATAGCCCTCGCAAGCTTGGGCTATATCACATCCTTGGACACAAAACTCAGGTCCTATATTTTGTATATAGGACGTATTAGCATACTATATAATATACATATATATATGCTACAATATTATGATACATGTGTAAGTCAACATGTTGTACACATAATGTTAATTGTTTACAACTAAACAACTCTTTGACTAGTGAGAAACAAATCTAATCATAATTTAGTTGCATGATGACAAGTAAATTTTAATTGATTCAATTACAAACAGATAGCTAAGTTATGGTTTGAGTACCTGATACTAAAATGCTATTATGTTTGCTGTGTTTGTTCCACAGAGCTCAAGTTCCAGAACTTCAACCAGAGTACTATGGCCTCAATCTTGATAGTAATGAGTTATATTCTACTAAAGGTACTACCTTTAGTTATGATAATCAACATAATTATGTAAATGATAAATTTATTAGTTTTATTCAATTATAATCTAATGTGTGTATGTGTGTCTGTGTCTTTCTGTCTGTCTGTGTCTCTGTCTGTGTTTGTTTGTGTGTATCTGTGTGTGTCTATGTCTGTGACTCTGTGTGTACTTGTATCTGTGTCTGTGTGTGTGTGTAAGTTAACCTTTGCAGGTTTGCACAATCCATCCTCTCCTTGTATCACAATCAGAGGTTTCATATCTGTTTTTTAACTATTTTTCTCCAGGTATTGTATTTGCTTTTAAGAAAGACAAAGCAACTCTGAAAGATATAATAACATACTTAAAGGAATCATACTGTGGTAAAATTGCTCTGGAGGTTGGACATATCAATGTAAGTAATAAGTAATAATTAATTTCAATTAGGTTTATACTATATTTATGATATTTGAATTACATAGCATGTAGGTGCGAGTTAATAAACAGATCACCAGATGCTTGTCAATGTCTCACTAATCAGAATCCCTACATAATCAATTATTGCTAAGAAAGGGGTTGGGCGATATTGTTTTTGCCTAAAGGTGACTTGTGATTATTGCAATATTGCAACTACTCATTGATACTGTCTATAATAACAAAAATTCACAAGATAACACTTCTGATTTTTGTTATGAGAGTATACAGCCCAAGATTAAGGGTTATAGTATTATATATTATAAGTAATAGTTATAACACACTTTACGTGTTTTAATGTAGCATGAGAGCAGGTCAATAAAGGTTGAGTTTACATAATGCACAAGCCGAAGACGACTGCGTTATGTAAATGAGACCTTTATTGACTGCCCAAGTGCTACATTGAAACACACAATGCACTGTCAAGTGTGTTATAAGTGATTTATTGATGATTTGGTGAACTACCACTGTTGTTGGAGCAGCTTCGTTAGTAGAGGTGAGCAAAGTGTGCAATAACTAACTTATTGCATGCAAAAGTGTGCAATAAGTGATTTAATGTTCAATCATGTGACACATTATCTGCACTCTGATTGGCCACAAGTCACATGATCAGCAATAACTATTAGTTATACAATATTTTGCCATTGCTATAATATTAGCAGACCAAAATCATGCGATATGATTATTGCAATGGAATAATGTATGCAATATATTGAATTATTGCTGATCATGTGACCCATGGCCAATCAGAGTGTAGATAATTTGGCACATGATTGAACATTAAATCACTTATTGCACACTTTTGCATGCAATAAGTTAGTTATTGCACATTTTGCTCACCTCTACTAACGAAGCAGCTCCAACAGCAGTGGTAGTTTACCAGATCATCAATAAATCACTTATAACACACTTGACAGTGCATTGTGTGTTTCAATGTAGCACTTGGGCGGTCAATAAAGGTCTCATTTACATAACGCACTCGCCTTTGGCTCGTGCATTATGTAAACTCAACCTTTATTGACTCGCCCTCGTGCTACATTAAAACACATAATCACTGTAAGGTGTGTTCTAACTATATATTACTTATTGTCCAACCCTAAATTACTTGTATATTTTGTATATGGAGGAGTGCATAAGTGGTACATGACATTTATGTTCAGCCAGTATTGTAAAACAGTGTTTGAAATTTAAAATTAAAGGGTGGGGAGCAAGATTAAAGGTGTGGGAGCACCATAATACCATCTGTTTTGAAGAAACACTGATATAATAACTCATAAATGTAATTAGATTATATACATGTATAGACATTGTATGTGACCATGAGTGTGTAGTTTGGAAAATAATAATTTTGGTCTAACGCTTATCTTTAAATTGCTATTTGGGTAAGAATACTATATAAGAGGAATAATAGTTGCTCTTTAGTTGGCTTTCTATGTAAGATGGCTGAAAACAGAGGATTTGGCAAAAATAGTTTTTTTATATTTCTCACACGATGAAAAAACATACCAGTATGCCCCCTGTACTAGACTGTATGGACTCTAGACACACCATTTATTAATTACATTTTATTAACTAGAGTTCATATGAAAGAGATTGGTTAATTCAGAATTTTGAGACACTTACTTCACAAGACGTATCATCAAAAAGAAAAATCAGTCTTGCACAGCAACTTCTTAAATTTCAAGTTTTTGAACAATTCTTAGCAAAGAAGTTTGGTACTTTGAAACGCTATGGAGGTGAAGGTGCTGAGAGTATGATAGGTTTCTTTGATGAGGCCTTTCAGATGATCAGTGAAGGTATGTACAAATTGTATAATGGTACCACATGTACATGTACCTTATCATTAAGCAATCTAATTTAGTGTTGATGGATGGTAGATGTGTGGAATAAGCCAGTCATGCAGTACATTGCCCAGTAAATCTAGTGAATGTCCGCTAAATTGAAACTGAGCTATACACAAAGTGTATGAGTAGCAGGACAAGAATGGTGAAGATAGGCGAAATGTCTGGCAGTTGGTTCACTATGTTCACACCCCTGATGGAGGGTTCTGAGAACATGAAATCTAAATATAGCTTTGCTTACTAAAGATATGTTTAATGTAGGAAATTAGGAACTACTTATGATGTAATACATAATGATATTTTATATTAATATTCTTCTATAGGTGGGATATCGGATGTTGTGTTATGTATGCCTCATAGAGGAAGGCTTAACCTCCTGACTGGATTATTGAATTATCCACCCGAACTTATGTTTCACAAGGTAAAATCTATTTGATAAATGCATTTGTCCTAGACCATAGCCACTTGTCTGTTAATGTGTTTGTGATCTTTGTCTTGTAGATCAAAGGTAATCCAGAGTTTTCATCAGGAGCACCATGTACTGGAGATGTTCTCTCACATTTGGGTAAGCTGACATTTAGATTATTGCCAGGGTTTTAGCCAAAGGAACAATGGCGGTGGCCAGTGTTTTTGATAAGCTCGTATTGCGCACCATTGGCCCAAAGAGCTTCTTGTTTGGCACTGCACAGTTCTCTCTTTGGGACAGTGGCCCAGTTAATTATTTGTATTGTCACTAACACCATTAAGTCTTCATTAATTGGCTCAAGATGTATTCCCAATGGCACACACATTATTGAGCCAATTTGGCTCATGCTTCAAAACTTATCAAAAACTCTGGCGGTGGCCGACCTTTTTTTCCATATCTCAATTCCTTTGATGTGAACATGCTTTTGACATTGCCACCCTCCTTTCTCTGAGTTCAGGCTAAAACTTTGATTACCTTCACATATTGCATTCTAAAAAAGGATTGACCATTTTCTATTGCTGTTTACATCCTCCTAATGATGGACAATAGTTATAAGCATTTGTTTGTTAATATACATGTACATGTATATTAAATTTTTAATTTTCAGTCACATCAGTTGATCTTCAGTTATCTTCCAACAAGTTACATGTTACCATGGTACCTAACCCCTCCCACTTGGAAGCTGTTAATCCTGTTGCAATGGGAAAAGTTAGAGCTAGAATGCTTTCTAAACAAACAGGACCATACAGTGTGAATCAAAATGAAGAATCAAATGTAAGATTATTCACACAATTTCATAAGATATTCTTTATAAAACCTGAATAGGACCTTTGTATTAATGTTGTTAACTAAACTAAAAGTTTTGAGAAATCAGACATTCTATAACCATAACTAAAAGAGGTCATTTATATTACATCCATATACTGGTACGTGGAATATCATATAGGCTATAAATTTAGCATTTTTTTCGTGAAAGTTTTATTTGCGAAAATAATGGTCACGCCCACCACACGTGAGCATTTTTAGTGAGCGCAAAAAGCAGAATAGTTGAATATCGTTAAAACAGAAAAATTTAAGGCTATATGGTAGTGTCATAGTAGTATATGAATGACATGAAGTACATGTACGTGGTATGACCCCCACACTGTATGAATTCATGATGTAGTCACTACTCTATGATAGAGAGTCAAAAGTATACATGTAAATTGAGCTAGTGTTAGTGTTTTGTGTGGTCAAATGAACAATTGAAGGGTTGAAAGTCAGAGTGGTCTAACTCACAAAACAGCAAACAGCAACCCAGGTTAACACCAAAACACCATAAAAACTATTTTTAGGAGCTGGGAAAGATTTAAGAAATCAAAACTATTCACTATTTCGTAGTGGGGTATATGTCATTTTTAATCCAATATGGACAATTTCCAGTAATCAATTTTCGATTAGACCACTCTGGCTCTCAACCCTTCAATTGTACATTGTAATAGCAATGATGCGGTGTGGTGTAGAGTTCAGTATTTACATTTTCTAGTTGGGACAACCTATTTCCTTTCCTGATTTGTTTATAAACAGTACTTGCTCATGTTGTAGATGCTGTGTATGCAGGTCCATGGAGATGCAGCATTTGCTGGTCAAGGAATTATAATGGAGTGTTTTAACATGTGTGGAGTACCCCATTTTGAGATTGGTGGTAGTCTCCATCTTGTCATTAATAACCACATTGGATTTACTACTCCTGTTGAACATGCCAGGTACAGGAAAACATACCATAAGAACAGTTTGTCATAGACAAATTACCCATGATGGTACCACTCTTTGAGGGAAACAAGGTTTAATCAGCCTTATAAGAACAGGGGCAGAGACAGCATGTTCAAAGTGTGGGGGCTGACAAAGATTGGGAACATGACAGTGGTGGCTGCCTCACAGCTGCCAGAGTGAGTGTGCGGGAAGAGATATGCCCCCTTGTTCATGAAGCGTGGAAACTAAAACGTAACACTCTCAGAACTTCCTCACAGAGGGTCTATTTATATAATTAACCATAAGAGAAAAAAAGTGGTATGTTCACTATAAAAAGTATTGGGTTATTTTAACCTTCACTTGGTTACAGGAGTTTCAATGTAGTTCTATTTTCCTTAATGCTGATTTGAATTGCACAGCATGCAGGACGCAGGTTATTAAACTGCACATAAAATATATTATTAAAGTAGAATCCTGTTGAGTACCTGACACTGTAATACCACATCTGACACTAATACCACACCTATTGAGCATATCTCATTATGAAGGCAGTGGTAGTGTATAGTTGACAGGTCATCTTGTGTGTTATAGTGTCAATTTATACCATAATCATAGATTTATTTGTCCTATAGTATGTTTTATATACACACAAATAAAGATATCCCTAAATTAGGGACTAATTAGTATGAGGAAATGGTTGATTAATGGAAACTATTTGTACTTCATTTCTTATAGATCTTCATCATACTGTAGTGATATAGGAAAAATGGTTAGTTGTCCTGTACTTCATGTTAATGGTGATCATCCTGAGGTTAGTATATAATATATATATACTAATGCATTGATCTCTGTTTATGATAATTATGTTCAAGTTTGTCAGTATCAATATATTGCAAGTATTAGTATATTAACCCAATCACATTTTCATATACTAGTCACCTGATCACATTTTAAACAGCATTGCACACTTAAGAATGCATTAACTACTTAATGCACAGTTTCCTGTGAAGATGTAACTGGAAATGTCAAGTTATAGACACTAAATCTTTTATAACATTCTTTATAGAGCATTAAGTGTTATAATGTGGCACTAGGGTGGACCAATAAAGGTCTCAATTAGATAATACACTTGTTTCATTCGTGTATTATCTAATCTCCACCTTATTGAGCCCCACCCTCATCCCACATTAACATTACAGCACTTAACACACCATATATAGACAATTTTATAAATATTTCTTAATATTGAGATATGGGATACCAGTAAGTGGATAAGCACTTATACTTCTGATTTTACAATAGTCTGGAGACTATTTGTAGTAGTCTTGTGCTTAACCGCAAGTACCAAAGTGATTTGCTTCATGTCTGATTACAAGATAACTATAATATTATCCACAAATCACAAGTTGATATTATATTTTTTAATTGTTTTTCCTAAATGTATTGTTTGTTTGTTATATAGGAAGTCGTCAAAGCTTGTCGTGTTGCTGTGAACTACAGATTGAAGTTTGACAAAGATGTGATAGTTGTTATGAATTGCTTTCGGAAATGGTATATAAATAGTATTGGTTATTTAAATTATATTTAAAATATACAGGAAAGTATTCCTGTGATTCATTGTGGTGTCATCATTGATATTTAAAATATACAGGAAAGTATCCTGTGATTCATTGTGGTGTCATCATTGATATTTAAAATATACAGGAAAGTATCCTGTGATTCATTGTGGTGTCATCATTGCTAAATTTCTTCTCATGTCTGAACCTCAATGGCCTATTGCTTTTCAGTTTTTGATATCCTTACATGTTCTTTCAATTTTGAAAATGCATTTATTATTAATTCCCGTGGAAATGCAATCATTAGACTGTCCGTATTACTCTTGTAAACTGTTAATCAAGACCTGTACAAATCTATTGTGAAATATGACAGTCTTGTTCACTAAATTTAGCAATCATAAGTTATGATATTCATGAATATTAATTACTGTAGGGGTCATAATGAACTAGATGATCCATCTATGACCCAACCTCAGATGTACAAGCTTATTAATTCTCGTTCATCAGTACCAGACAACTATTGGAATCAGTTGCAGGTATGTTATGAGGTTATGTAGTGTTTGATATCAGAGAGTACTGTTGTACTCTCTGTGCTAAGGGATGGTCCAGAAAATGTACTAAAGGTCATCCACATTTACATGTACCATGACTTCATAAAAATGTTCATAACTTTAGTTTGGAATGACCAACAATATCTCTTCCTGCACCATTTTCATATAATTATCATTTCCATTCTTGTTTGTGTATGTCAGATTAGTTTAATAATATATTGATTGATATGCTTATCACATGATTATCACATGATTATCACGTGCAGAAATCTGGTCTCACTGATGAATCTAGTCGATCAGATATATCAGAAAACAGATATGAAGAGTTAAACCAGTCTCTCAAGATATCTGATGATGTAATTCCTCAGGTACGATACTATTAGTTAGTGAATGCATGCATGATCTCAAATTTAAATGATCTTTCTCTTCACAAGGCATTTCACCTTCAAGGACATTGGAATAAGCTCCATCATGCTTCTACTAAATTAACTACATGGGATACTGGAGTACCAGCTGATCTCTTAAGATATATTGGAGCCAAATCTGTTGAAATTCCTGAAATGTTTGTAAGTTGAACACAATTATGACATTCATTGTGGTGATTTTTGAACTTTATATATATAACAAAATTTCTTGAGCTGAAGAAGGCCCTCGGGCCAAAAGTAGTTTTTAAGAAATATTTTGTTTGTGTTCTTTTAAATGACATTTTGGCTTGCGTTATAACATATACAGGTAGCTCATTCTAGACTAGAGAAGGCTCATACCCAAGATAGACTGAATAGAATAACACAAGGAGATAAATTAGATTGGTCTACAGCTGAAGCTCTGGCAGTGGGTAGTCTTATATATCAAGGATATAATGTACGTATTAGTGGACAAGATGTAGGAAGAGGTACATTTAGTCATCGACACATGATGCTGGTTGATCAGGACACAGATAGTGCTTATATTCCCCTTAACAAACTGACTGAATCTCAAGAAACATTTTTAGAGGTGAAATATTTTTTTATCAATTATTCATTAATTTTTATTGTGATTTATTGGGTGCAGTCTACAGATCACACTCAATACCTTCAATCGGTGAAAGATGGCTGAATTTGACCCTTTTTCATAATTAATTATTAATTAAACTCCTCCTTGTAGTATATTAATTAATTGACTTGTATACCATTAATGAGGTAGCAGACGAACTACCAAAACACTTAATTAATAAATGGCGAAAAGAAATAAAAGAATCCCTAACATTGAGTTCATTCAAGCCTCTTCAACAATTTAATTATTTGTGGTTACAACCTTTAGCAAATCTATTGAAATTGCTAAAATTAAGTACATGCTAAAAATTGTCTCCTTCAGGTATAACATCGAGAAAGAAATGATAGATATAGTCATATCATTATTCGTTACAACTTGTGTTGTATACTTCAGATACCAGATGTTATGGTAAACTAAAATTGCATCTACCTATACCTGTGTTCACTCAAATATGTTCAGGTGCATCACTATGCTTTAGCATTGCTCTAGCCATTTCTGTTGGTAAATAAAACTCACAAGAAACTCACTAGATAGATGGAATAGCTCAACGAATATGATTCTGAGTGTTGTATCAAACTATCAATGTTTTCCTACAGTAAAATAGTACTATACAGTTTTAAACATTTGGTCTGTAAAGTATCTCTATACTACTTGCCTATACTTATATTTACCAGGTATAGACATCTATACAATTAATTACCTTTACCAGTATAGGTGCAACACTAGTTATGACTGTTTGATGAATGATATATTATATGTACTGTGTATTTACTAGGTAGCTAATAGTCCTCTTAGTGAAGAATCTATTCTTGGATTTGAATATGGATATAGTATTGAAAGTCCAAAACATTTAGTCATATGGGAGGCTCAGTTTGGTGATTTCAATACTGGAGCACAAGTCATTATCGACACTTTTGTATCATCTGGAGAAGGTACATGTATGTGTGTTTGTGTGGAATATTTAACTGATGTTCGTGCAATACTTATGTCTGGATACTTCTATTTCAAATACTTGCTGACCTACAGGTCTACATTAAAACCCAGTGCTAATCTGGACATTATGTAGATAACCGTAAACAGATAAAAGACAGTACAGTTTCAGTGCATCTGTAGTTCAAAGTCATAAATAGGACACAGGCCCTTACAGAATATCAGAGTGTCTTGCCAGAATATCCACTCTTGCTCTCAACTTGACATTCACTTATATGTACAAGGATTATATATATAGTCTTGCATAGCCACATCCTCATAAAAACTACAGTGCTTGCTGAAAATTCTCATAGATATATACGGTACACCATTTGCACACCCATGTAATTGACCACACTCCCAAATTTCGCCAGCATGCTTTACGCACCAGATTCATTTTAAAACATGTGCCCAGTGGGTGCCCTGCTTGTTTCTGAAGTCTAAAACGCCACTGGGAATATGACTTGTAATTCTACCTCGTAATTTACATTTTGGAACTCTATGTATTTTGGTAACCCTTCTACTAACAAATGTTCCATCCTCTTTCACTGCTTTATATAGTTTAGTTCATCCCAGTGTTTGTAGAAAGTGTGAATTATGTACATATATAGTTAGAACAAAATAATGATATTGATTTTACAAGTAGCAAATGAAAACAATGATGTACTAATAGAGAAGAATCCTCACAAAGTATTAAAGCAATGCCAATAGTATGGTTTCACATGGATAGTCATCCACATTGCTATCCAACATTTTTGAGCCTTTACACTATCTTTTCACTCCCTCGACTGCAGCAGCAGTACCTCTCAGTGTTTGTGTGTGTTGTGCATTTGTGTATGTTACTTGTGTTTGTGTGTGCATGCGTGCGTGTGTGTGTGTGTGTGTGTGTGTGTGTGTGTGTGTGTGTGTGTGTGTGTGTGTGTGTGTGTGTGTGTGTGTGTGTGTGTGTGTGTGTGTGTGTGACTGTGTGACTCTATGTGTACAACTACTGTTATTATATACATCCATTTTGTATTTATAGGAAAGTGGTTATTGCAAAGTGGTCTTGTAATGCTTCTTCCACATGGGTATGATGGAGCTGGACCAGAGCATTCATCAAGTAGAGTAGAAAGATTCCTGCAGGTTGGTAAATTGACTACTACATGTAATATTGGCATAGTGGCTGTAATAATAATACTAGAAATGAAATTAATTTTTTTGATATAGAGACTTCCTTAAAATGTAAGGATACACGATATGATGTATTACCCAGGGTTTCATTTGAGAAAACCATTTTGTACTTGCTTGGAAACATTATATTCAAAATTTGAAAATAGTGATAACCAAAAGTAGTGAAACACAATACAAATAGTCATTAATCAATAAGGTAGCATATTTGATGTTGGAAATGTTTCGTGAAAATTAAGACTAGAAAAAAATAGTTCCAAACATAATATTATGATGTCTTATCTCTCAAATGGCATAAGAACAAGTTCAGAGGAAACTTTTTCAGTGTAACTATATATGCTCTCAGATGGTACACAGTTAGATGTATCATGTAATCACAGTGGGGTATATAGTGGTTGTGTATATACATGTATTATAAGATCTTGCTTGCAACTTACACATGTACTCTATGAGGTATTTTACTAGGAGGCTTGACTCCTTAAGTTAGTACAAAGCCAGATTGATATTACTCACATGTTTGCTCAACTACATGTACAGTCATCATTTTTTGCTAAATTGTATAAAAGCAATCTCTAGTCCCTTTAAAGTTGCTAATTTTAATCATTTATAACTTTTCAACCACTATAGATGTGTGATAGCAGTGAAGAAGGTATTGATGGTGATAATGTCAACATGCATATTGTTCATCCAACCACACCAGCTCAGTACTTCCATTTACTAAGGAGACAGGTAAACAAAGCAAGAGAGAATACGTTGAAGTATCTAATTCATTCATATACTTGTATAGATGTTAAGAGATTTCCGAAAGCCATTGATTGTACAATCTCCAAAGATTCTTCTTCGATTACCAGTAATTGACTTAATCCATTTTTAAATTAATTATAAAATTATTTTTATCATAGGCTGCCGTTTCCTCTCTGTCAGATATGTTACCTAATACTTCATTCACTCCAGTGATAGGAGATCCAATTGTAAACCCTCAACAGTAAGCCAATATCATTTATATAACAAGATATATAGTATCGCTATGATTGTTTCTGATGAATAATCATTTCTGATGACTGACTTTCACATGTCTGAAACCCAACAGATTGTTTTTCCAATCTTAATAGTTTTTGTATATTTTATGATGTATTTCAGCTACAACAGCTACCAATTGCATTTTCCACAAGCTGATTTCTTCCTGCTGTTCAGTTTGTAACTCGAGGCTCAAGCACATTCATTTATGTGCCACATCCTAGGAAGTTACTTTATTCCATGGGCTCAGTCAATTGAAGCTTCAATTGACTGAGACCCGGAATAAAGTAACTTACATATACAATGTATATGAGACACAAGATTATGTATACTTCAAACCTATAGAAAGCAATCAGAGGGATGCCATAAAAATGTAAAGATACACACCAGTGTTTTTGATAAGCTCATATGGCACGATTGGCCCAAAGAGCTTCTCATTTGGAACTGCACAGTTCTGTCTTTGAACCAGATGGTGCAGTTAATTACTCGAAATGTATTCTCAATGAAGCACACACTAACCATTGTTGAGCCACTTTGGCCCATGCTTCAAAAGTTATCAAAAACTCTGATACCTATTTAAGTAATCACGTCATATTTGACTCTCTGAAGCATTATTTTGTCTCATTCAAAATTCATCATTAATGACAAGCTATAGATAGCTTCACTTGTTATTGTTATCCATATATGTGAATCAGTCAAATGAAATTATTTCCACTTCATTATATTATGCAACTTTTGAATACCTTTACAATGGTGTTATCATTCTTTTGTTTGAGTTAAATTTGAAGCTTCAATCATGAAATGACTTTGTTGAAATTGTAATGTTGGTACAACATTCTTATTATACAAAGCATTGGATATAATTGTGCAGGAAAGGGAATATTTGCATTGTGATTGAAAACTTACAACAAACAAATAATTGTTGACTTATTCCAATACACTACAGAGTAAATAAAATTGTATTCTGTTCTGGTAAGCACTATTATACACTGGACGCATATCGTAAGGAAAACAATATAAGAGATACAGCTCTTATCAGACTAGAGGTATACATTTCTTTATATACTTTACTACTGCATGTATGTGAAATTCTTTAGCTCCTTTGTCCTTTTCCAAGTGGCTCTTTGTATCATGAGTTAGTGAAATTTCCTAATGTGAAAGGTTAATTTGGGTTGAGATACATATATATTTATTTACTGAGGGTATTTTTCAGAATGTTTATGGAGTCAAGAAGAACCAGTGAATATGGGACCATGGAGTTTTATTGAACCAAGATTTCGCAAACAACTAGGAATTAGTGTAAGATACATTAAGTTTACTATAGTACTGTAATGAGTTGTTTTCTCTCAGTTGAATAGGGTCAGTAGAATACCGTATGGTCCACCAGCAGTCGGTGTTGGAAAGATCCACCAATTAGAATCAAAGGAACTACTAACTAACACATTTCATTAATACAAATTCAGTAGTATTATTTTTGTCATTCGAATTATGTTTATGATTGATGATATTCAGGTGTTGATAAAGAAACCCATATGGGTATTCGTCATTAAATGAATCCAAAGTGTTATATACTATATACTTCATTTCTCATTAACATCTTTATATACATGTCAGACTGACTACTGTTCTATGTGGCACATACAATCCTATATAAAACAATTGCTGTGCTGTGTAAAACCCTCGGTGTCGTGATATGATAAATATTAATACATGTAGTATGTTGTCAAGTACTAAATATTAATATAATTATGTAGTGTGTTGTCAAGTACTAATAATACTATCTCACAATTGTGTTTGTAATATTAGCCCAGCAACATTAAAAGAGGCCATTTGTATATTGAGTGATCTTGCCACTAACAAATGTGCACCTTTGAAACTAGATTTCGCTCCAGCATGTAGAGATAGCAAATACTGACACATAAAGTCATAAACCTAAACGACAAACAAACAAATAAATAGATAGATAATTAGATAGATAGATTAAGATCTACCCATACTTGAACTACAAATGGTTGAACAACATAAGCTGTGAATGTAACAGCATTCTCTTGTCTCTTGTGGAGTGATATTAAGCGTTTCTCTATTCTGACTGGTTGGTATTAGTCCTCTACCATTAGGATTTGTATTTTATCAACAAACAGATTTGAAGAAATAGAAATGAAATGTTAATATTGATGTTTTCAGTACTTGATATATATGCCTCATCAACAAGTATCTGTGGTAGTACAATTCATGAGATAGAGCTGCGCACAAAACAGTGAATCTTCTCTTGATTTCAGCTGTTAGTGTGTGTGAATGCAGGCAAATATGTATATATACGTGGCATGTATATTTACATGTTTATTATTAAAAAAAACAGGAATTGCAAACCAGTGGTTAGATTTGATGAACTCTGAATATACAAGAGAAATATAACTTCTGGTGTAAACCAATTGACTATGATAACAAGCTAAATCATTTTCCCATTACTTTGTTCCTGTCACTGGGAGACTGGACCAAGCTCATAGCTTCTTCCATTGACTTCGTAGATACAATACACCTATTTGGTCATATCAAAACAATTTATTGGGGCTTTACTTCGGATATATATATAAATTATTGTTGTATATGTAGTTAGCTATAAATATATCCGTAGACACACATATATATGTATATTGATGTAATATAATGAACAGGACATTGCATGTACATGTAATCTTGTAGTACAACATTTTTAGTATGTGTATAATGTATGTCATTATAGTTTATATCTGATAAAGGATGGTTATTTAATCTACTCCAGAAGGCGTTGTCTCAACAGAAGTGGAAAGTAGTTTCAAGTTATTATAAACAGCATCTGAGAGAGGCAGTTTGTATTATGTGATAAACAACTGATCATTGTAAATGTTCATATTGTAAACAAAGCAGAAACATAATAATTTTAGTTTCATTATGGAAAACCATTATAACTCTATAAATTATGCAGAAATAAAACATTCTAAGGAACTACAGTTTACCCAAACCTGTCAGCTATCATAATGGAGTCAGTTTCCAGAAACTCCACTGCAAGACAACAATTATCGCAACAACATCCCAAGAAAGTAAAATCTCAAGAAATCAATTCCACATGGTGTCCTTTGAAATGTAAAATTCAGTTAATCCATTCAAAAGGAGCACTGCTGATGATGTGGGTGTCACTAATGTACTATATATATTGGTATAGTCTGCCAGGTGGAGAAGCATACAAGTATACACGGAAATTTTCTGGTAATGAAGATGAAGAGGACAACTACTTCCTTTATCTGCAACTAGTAATGCGAATTCTAACTCCATTATTTGGGTGGATTGCTGATGCTTGGATTGGAAGATATAAAGTTATTGTCTACAGTATGTTACTAAGTCTTTTGGGATCTACAATTCTTAGTGTGGAGATAATAATATCTAACTATCCATCACTAAATGAAATAGCTATAGTATTGCTTTACATCAGTGACTTTGTTAATTCACTTGGTCTTTTCGCCTTCACTGCTAACAGTCTTCCATTCATTACTGATCAAATGATAGGAGCATCAGGAGCTGAACTCAGTGCAGCAGTAGACTGGTATTTCTGGACACAAAACATAACAATTTTATTACCTGTAATCATCAGTTGTTACATTGGTGAGGCAACAGCTGCAGCTGCTATAGTGTCTGTATTCCTCTATTCCACTGCGTTAGCATTATCTCTATCCAGCATTTTTTTATGTCAACACTGGCTAATGACAGAGCCTCAAATCAATGATCCTATCAAACACGTTATCTCTAAACTCAATTTTGCCAGGAAAAACAAATACCCTAGGAATCGTAGTGCTCTCACCTACTGGGAAGAGAACTTTCCTTCAAGACTTGATTTAGGAAAAGACAAATATGGTGGACCGTTCATAGAGGAAGATGTAGAAAATGTAAAGACGTTTCTTATGCTAATACCTCTTACTTTTATAGTCTCCTTCGGAGGACTGGTAATACATGGATATTCTCAATATCGTCACATGAACAGAAACAAACTCTTTGTCAAGTGCTTTTTAAGTGATGAACAAATAATCACAAATTTAATAATTTCAATTGGAATTCCTTTCTTTCATTTAATATCAGAACCTATCTTTTCCAGATATCTACGTCGAATATCTCTTTCAATGTTAAAAGTAATAGGAATTGGCTTCATACTACAAGTCACAGGATGTCTTGGTTTATCAGTAATTGAGTTAGTAGGACACAGAATGAATCCTAATGCAACATGTCTGTTTGATGAACCAGTATCAGTCATCCCTATTGACTATGACTGGGCTTTATGTCTCATGATAATTAGAGGAACAGGAAACATCATTGGAAGTCTCACTATAATAAAATTTCTTATTGCCCAATCACCTCATCAAATGAAGGGGGTACTATATGGTTGCTACTATGGATTTAATGGAGTTGCAAAACTAATTGGACATAACTTGTATCGTCCATTCAAACTGTTGTCTCATACTACACCTAGTTGTGGGTTTTATTACTACCTCACTCAGAGTATTATCTTCGTATTTATAATAATATTGTTCATTATGATATCTAAATGGTACAAGTTGAGAACGAGGAATAATCCCATTAATATTAACTTGATAGTTGCAGACCATGTTGAAAAATATATAAACCAAAGAGAAGAACATGACAATGTTCAATATTCATATGCAGCAGTTAACTGACAATGATCTCATCATAAACAACTAATAAATTAGATTGTGTGTTTATATAAATAGTATACATTTTATTAATGTGCTGACTTTCGAAATTTGACTCTTTTATTCATACTTACAAGTATAAAACATAAGATTTTGATATGCATTATGTCTTATGAACAACTCTTAAGTCTTTATTAGATATAATGAACACATGGGCAATACTAAATACATGTGAACTATGGACAATATATAATAATAATTATTATTATTTTGTTCTGCAATTTAATTTATTAATACATATATTCAGATTTTATAAATGACATTAGATATATGCTAGTAATCTATATTAGATCAGTGTATTGCATTACATTATTAATATATGTATTGCAATACAAGTGATGATTTATAAATGTAACTACTTCAAAGTCTTCAATATAAGTAACGTAGACATACACTTGATTTGGAAAAAGTATTTCTTGATATTAATCAATTAAACTCCAGTGTTTTGTTTAGACAAATCCCGCAATGAAAATTAGTTACTATTCTGTTTATCCAATGAGCAAGTTTTTGAATTTTCTATGTGTATATACTACAACAACAAACCAATCCATATTAACATTCCCATATCAACCTGGATGGGCTTCATCCTTCTATTCAGTCCCATTCCCATTCCAAATGTCTGTATAGGCTCTGTCCAGGCTCCGTCCAGTGCTTTTAAGCAATATAGAGATAGTTGTAGATCTAATAAATACTATTAATTTTATAATACCTGCAATTATCGGTTGTTACATTGGCGTGTCAATGACTGCTATAGTATCTGTATTCCTCTGTTCTATTGAGATGGCATCTATCTCTATTCAGCATTTTTTTGTCAACACTGGCTGATGAATCAGTATCTGTCGTCCCTATTGATCTATGACTGGGCTTTACTCCTCATGATACATAGAGGAATTGGAATCCTCATCAAAATGAAGGAGCTACTAGATCTATAATAGCTTTTTTTCACTTACTATCTGATGCTGTTTTGCATGCATGATAACATCATGAAGCTGTGCTCATCAGATGCACAATGAAACATCATTGCTTGTGGGTGTTCAATCAAAAATATCATGTTGATGAAGAGAAGACAACACACAACGTAGTATCAAAGATATATCAATACCAAATAATTATACTACTTTCTTAAAGATGTAATGTAGCAATTGATATGCAATAGTGCATTTGACCTTTTTCTTTATAATATTATTACATAGCTTATGTATGTATCAGAGAGTATGTTGTCCTTCTATGTATATAATAATGTATATTGTATAATTAATATAATATGAATATAGTATTTGTTCTAATTGGAGACTTCTGTATTGCCAGCTAGATACTGTATACCTGGAATTATTTAAAATTTGTTGATGGTGAGCTGAAGTAACAAAGTTTATTAAAAAACTGGTGATATGAATGCAAAAAGATGTGAGATTGTTTTCATCATTTGAACAAAAGATAAACCAGTGTGGAGCTAAATATTTGATATATATGTCACTTTGGAAACGATCACATTCATTAGTAACAAAATGAACAGGTTCAGGCCCCAGGGAGTATTTCCCTGGGCCTGAACCTGTTGGATCCTGAAATTTTAAATACTTAATCTTTTTTTTTTTTAAAGACATCATACAATGCTACACAAATGACTATATATATAACTTTCGACGTATATAGGAGGCCCAATTTGAAATTTTATCCTAGGAAATTTGGTTTACAGTGGCCCTGCTTTGTTCCAAGTGATAGATAAACTAGACTATTATAAACTAGACTGTAGATCTGTGGCAAAATAATGACTCGTATACTAGTTGTCCCTGAGTTAATTATTAATTATGTAATGATATTAAATCTACATTAAATTTACTATGTATATTATCATTTTACTAAAAACATAGGTGAACAATGTTTTTTTAGCATAGTATTTTTTTACAATCATAGATCTAGTGTAGTTTGAACAAGGTGATCATAAGTGTTTACTGTTTGCAAGGAAAGGCCAGAAAACCTTTCACTGTAAGGGTTGTGTATTTGACCCTTTTCACTATTCACTATCCACTATTATTGCCATGAGCACTGCGTGACAAACAGGCTAGCTGGCTAGCCTTGTTTGTATAACTAGTTAATGTTAATTGATTAATTAAATATCACATGTTTCTAATTCTGACCTCTTTGACCTGTTCTTGCACGCAAAGTACTGAGTGTAGTCTATCAAGTGTTTAACTGCAGAATCATGAAGGTAAGAATTATCTTTGGATGAATGCTTCAGACTGATTAAACTACTTTTACAAAATTTCAGGTTGAAATAGTTCTGTTGCTATTGGTAGCTGGACAGACAATGGCTGGGCCCTTTGCTTTCCAAAAGTTCAATCACCTCTCAGTTGTGAAACAACCTGAGCTTGACCTTTGTCCTACTTGTATCAATTTCGCTGGTCAATTCATCAATCAGTTGTTGAACATTGTACTAAGTAAGTGTATTAAAAGATACATAAAATAAAATGATACATTTTTTTTAGATGCAGGTGTGGTAGGAGGATGTGCAGATTTATGTGCGCTGCTTCAAAAGGAAGTCCCCAGTCAACTTGTTGATGTTGTCTGTAACCTGTTATGTGATGTTGTAGGAATTAAAGAATTCATTGCAATAATAGAAAAGTAAGTAGTTCCTCAAATGTTCCTCAAATGTTCCTCAAAGTGCCTCTAAGCAGCCAGGAAAAGTTGGCATGTGTTATTATGAAATTATTTCACTGCTAATGAGTTTAAATTGCAGAATATGTATTGTGAGAAACGTAACTGCTATGATGTTATTTTAAACTGGAGGGCAGTTGAAATGCCTTTGCCTAATAAGAAACACTTGAATACTGTTTTTTAATAATGCCATGTATGTGGAGTGCTTCAGAAACATATGAATTCCTTGTTTTCTATGTGAGGAAATACTGTATAGAGAAATAGTTAAGCTGGGAAAAATAGGCACGAAATTCTAAATAAAATTAAAATTCTTTTAACCGCAAATGTTTTCTCCCATCAAACTTAATTATTACATCATTAACTACGCATGGGAACTGTTTCTAGCAAGATAATCGCTCTGTTGAATCCATGCTAGAGAAAAGGCACTGTTCTCACTACAATCACTAGTTATCAATCCAAGTTGGATATTGGCAGGTATGCCTATGTGTATGGAAACAGAGCAGCTGCTACAAAGTACAATAAAGAGCTAGACGAGTAGGTCTATGTGAGAGTACTGTGAGAGGTTTGTAAAAGGTTTTCATGTGCAGTATAAATATATTAAATCTGAGAAATCACTCATTTTCTTCTTGTCATTTTGATGAAATTTCAATGACTTCGCCAAATTTTGTCCCTGTTTAATTATTTCCATATACAGTACGTAAACAGTGCTTGTAAGTGTATATAATATATACATTGCAAAAGACATATTGCAAAAAATGTAATTGCTATGATGTCATTTTAAACCAGAATACGGTTGAGATGCCTACTGCAATGAGAATGACCTTCGTTAAGCAAAAAAAATCTTGAAATTTAATTGAGGCCACACTACAAGGAAACTTTGTCACTGTCTTCAGAATCACTATGGACACTAAGACTAATTCTGATTAGCCGATGGCAATTCTATGCATGTTACTATTATTTTGTATAATTCATTATTGCATTTATGTGTAACATTTCTTCCAGAGCTGATTTGGACCCAATTTATTATTGTGAATTGTTGAGAACTTGTCCAGTGAAGGATGATGGTGATGCTGAGATCAACAGTGTGGTTGTACACCCAAGAACTGTTCCTAAGGGTAATAAAAATTTACTATTAGCTATGATTATAATTTCATTGTATATAGGATCAAAATTCAATATTAATGTGACATTCACAACTGTGAATGGTACAGGGACTGGTGAAATTGATCTCGTCATTCTAACCCAAGATGGAATACCACTTGGTTAGCTTTGTTTGTTAATTTAACTCCATGTAGCCTTGAATTATATATATCATATCAGAAGTGGTGCTCACAAATCCTTGATCTTGTATTTTTTTGATAGCTTAAATTTATGTTGTTGTTTGTGAATACCCTGCAGTGTGAGTTGTAACACAATACATATATATATTATATATAGTATTGTTTGTGATTATTTTCTGTATAGACAGTTCAATCACACTTAATACCTGTGGGTTCTAGACACTAGTGCTGGGCAATATATCGATATATTGATACATCTAGATATTAGCAAAGAATTGATGTAATTACAGTAATTATCGATATATTGACCTTTTCGAATATTTGCAGTATGCACATGTGCAATTACACACGTGGAAGTTACCAAAATGTAGATTCATCGAGTATTTGTGTATTTGTGGTTCAAGTTCTGCTTCGGAGAGTGTTTTTAGCACATCAGTAGTCAGTAGTCAGTACTCATTGTGTCTATTATCATATGCTATTTCCATCATATATGCATATATTATTCAGTACAAACCTGTAAAATAAATTCTCTGTTGTGTTTTCATTCTGTATAATATAGTTAATTGTGGGCGGAGCTGGAGGTCAGCAATATATTATTAATATATTATGATATTTTATCCATATCGTATATTGATATAAAAATTGTAATATCACCCAGCACTACTAGACACCGGGAATGCCCTATTGTTGACAAGGTGTCTTATAAATTAGTTGTGTTATACCTTTGTCCTTAAATTAGAATTTACTCTTTTAGTAGTCATAGTGTGGGTCTCTGGACCCACCGCTTTCTCTAGCTCTATGCAAAGGGCATGTCCCAAGTCTAGTATAGGTGTTAATGTCATATACATGTACTTCAAATGTTTCTATAGGGATAATCGTATAGTCCTAACTTTTTGCAGGCTATAAATTTCATGTTTTTTGTGAAGACTGACGGACTGCGAAAATTTTATTTGTGAAAATAATGGTCATGCCTGCCATATATGACTGTGAGCATTTTTGATGACCATGAAAATTTTATCATGAAATAGTTGAATATCGTCAAAATACGAAAATTTAGGGGTATATGGTGTGTATTTACTGTAGAAGTAATCTACTATTGTACTGATATGGTTTTATAGGTGATAATGAGCTAATGGAACCTCAGAGTCCTGGTAAATATATGCGTTCATGGAAGATACAAGCTAAACCTGACCCTAACTGTGATCCTACCCAACAGCCTTGTGAAGAATGGTTACCTGGTGACTATTCTGCTGAAGTTGGTGAGTACATTGTCAAACCCACAAACCAATGACATTGCTATGATTACTGTTTGATGCACAAATGAAACTTTTATGGCCCATAGGGCCATCCCTATGATTGCTTTCCCACGGATTCGAACTATATATATATAAGCGCGTAAAAGAAGCTCTACACACCCAGCAGAAAGAAAGCTATGTAACTTACGTAGAAACTAGAACTAATAGCTAGCTATTGTACCTGAAATATTTCCTTAAAGTTCTACAAGGTTCTTTAAAAGGTAAACAGAGTAGATAATCAAAATAGTAACTATAATAGGCTGATGTGTTTCAGGCATGATAAAGTCAGCCATGATTACTGAGTGCTGGACACCATAAAGCAATCATAGGGATACTTTTTTCTCTATATACACTTGTTTCAAATGTACTTTCCTATTACAAAATTATGTGGAGAACACTCTATGTCTAGCCAATCTGAATTATACATGATCACATTTGAAGTGTAGTCTCACAGAGCCAAAGCCAAACCCATCCTACTTCCAATTTGTTCACACACCATTTTAATGAGATTCATACTCTTGTTGGTTCTGCTCTGTGAGACTATTACATAGGTGAGGCAACAACCATTATTTTAGTTTTACAAGGGTGCAGTACATTAAAAATTAGGCCAATTTGTGTTTAAATATTATACTAACCAATGTCTTTCACTGGACCAGGTTAATCTTTTGCATAATATAATGCTTATGTCACATTACATGTTCTGTTATTGAATTATTGGGGGTTCATACCCACCCTAGTGCTTCCATAGTTTCTATACTATGACATTATCAGTAAAGAGGTATATAGAACGAATGCTTTCAGAAACAGAAATGGACTCACCTATTGCGTAGCAGCAAAATGCTTCAGAGGAAGAATTAATAATCAAAAATTCAGTATTTTCAGAATTTGCATTACATACTTTACCAGCTGACAATGTGACTTATAAGAAGAGAATGAAATGGTTACAATGAAGGCTTTTCTTGCTACCTTCTAAATGGCTAAATTCTTCACAGTCTGCAAAGTAACATGAGCCAGAGTATCATCCTATCCTTTCCTTTGTTTCAAAAGTAGTCGTTTGTTTTGTAGAAGCCATATTTGACAACAATGCTTGTAATCACATGGTTTCTAAAAATAGTAATGGATAGACAGACAACTGGGCATCTACTGCTCTTACTCTAGCATTTTCTGTCATCAGCAATAATAGCTATGAAACTGTGTGGGGGGGATGTGGTCCCATGGTTACTACACCTGTGCATGTTACTATATAACATTATCACCGTGTGGTACATGGATTAGTAATTGTATGGTGATGAATCGATTGTGTGCTGATTTATATTTCATTATGTAGCTATTTGTAATGGAGAATGTGGAAGCAAACATCCACACAGTCAAGTGTATGACCAAGACAGTGTTACCTTTACTGTCACAGAGTAATGCTCCATGAAGGAATTTCCCTATGACTTTATTAAAATGTATTTTTTTTAGTTGTACAACTGATTTTTTTCCCTGTAATTTTTCTTTGTTTTGTTAAAAAAAGAACGTTAAGTTTGACTTGTTATTCACAATGCACCAAACAAGCAAAGACATGGAGTCTAATTTGCCGTCCTGTAGGCGTTTACTTTCTCTTCACATAATAGCATAGTCTCGCGAGCCAAACTCCTCCTCTTTTTGTGATTGGACGGCAACACAAATTCTTAGCAAAATCATGTATCATTTGTTCATTAGCTATCTTGGTTTTTAACATGTGGTCAAAATTCTATGACTATAAACTAGGTATATTCTATATACAAAGAGCTTATAATGGCGGGCAAGTGTTGCCCCTGTAATGGAAGTAGAGCGAGGTGTATCAGATGTAAGTGTGCGAGATCTAAGAGACCATGTGTGTCGTGTTTGCCACTTCAGAATGGGCAGTGTCAGAATATAATAAGAAAGAGACAAGAATCTCAGGCAAAGGAACCACCGCGAATCTCGAAGCTACCGCATACCATACCAAGTGCTTATCCTCGAGTAACGATAAACGATAAAAAGACGGATGAGGAGGATTCAAGTGACAAGGATAACATTGAAGAAGAACCAGGAGAAGATGAAGATGAGTCAGTAGATGATACGAAACAGGTGAATAGTGTTGAGAGCATCTTTGGTGATGGGCATCAATTAGAACCGGTAGAGAGTACAGCATGCTGTGACTTGATTAATATACAGAATCTTATGACCAAGGCGTATGGAGCAAAATTGGAAGGAGAGCAGAATCTAGAATCATTGGATGAATGGGGAGAAAGTAGTCTCGCAAGCCAGACTCTCTGTTCCTTGAAAGCAAAGTTATTATATTATTGGGTGTGGCTATAGTGGGCGGAGATACGTGACGGAAAGTGAAATGCTTACAAGTCATCGGTACCAAAACGTATACTATTACTATTCATGATATTCATAACTCGCGGTCACAGGTCTATAGGCTTCATTGACCATGAGTGAAATAATTGCTTTTTCCCTTGCAGGCTTCGTTGACCGCGAGTTATGAATATCATGAATAGTAATAGTATACGTTTTGGTATACCAACTTACCGATGACTTTAAGCATTTCACCAGACTCTCTTTCCGTCACGTATCTCCGCCCACTATAGCCACACCCAATAATAATTTGACTTTGCTTTCAAGGAACTCTGGCTTGCGAGACTAGGAAGAAAGGTGGAGAAAGGTGATTAGCCTGCAGAACAGGCTCTACGTCATTCCTGGTGGAGCTGTTGGTAGACGGTATGTAGATGCCTTGAGCGAAGAAGTAAAACACACTTACATTGGGAATTATCCATCAGATAGGCTTATTGTTTTCAGTGCTGTAATACTGCAAAGGGATAAAATGATAAAGAAAGGAAAAGATATTAGACAACTGTTAATATGAAGGCTAGATATGTGGAAAAGAAAAGAATTCGATCAGTTGATTAGAGAAGCAGTTAGATGCAATAAATCATTGAGAAGCATGAAGAAAAATGACAATGATAGAGATAATGTGGTAAAAATATTCACAAGATTGATGCTACAGGGAAAGATACGCCCTGCGGTTAGATGGTTGACAGAGAGGGTTGGAGGAGTGCTAGATCCGGGTGAGAAGATGAGTAGTGATACAGATATGAGTGTTTTAGATATGCTGAAACTGAAGCACCCTGATTCAAAGGTCCCATCCCAGTCAGCACTATATAAATGTAAGGATGATGAGATACCAGTATGGGAAGATGTTGAGGTTAATGGCAGCCACGTGTTACAAGTGGCTCGGATGATTCAAGGAGGAGCGGGCCCAGGAGGGAGTGACTCGACTCACTGGCAGGATTCATTAATGAGATTCAGAGCACATAGTGAGAGACTAAGAGAATCGGTTGCTGAATTGATTAAAGGATTGGCTAACTCGATTATACCATGGCAAGAGATAAGAGCTCTAATGGCGAATAGGCTAATTGCACTGGACAAGTGTCCGGGTGTACGACCCGTGGGAATTGGAGAAGCTCTTAGGAGAATATTGGGTAAAGTAATGGTGATGGTGACAAGATATGAGGTTGAAGAAGTTGCAGGAGTGGCACAATTATGTGCTGGAGTCAGAAGTGGCATAGAGGGTGCAATTCATACTATGTCTGATCTGTTTGATGATAATAAGATGGAGGGCTGGGGTGTACTACTGGTTGACGCTAGAAATGCATTCAATTCGGTGAATAGAGTTGCAATACTGTGGAATGCTAGAATTCTTTGGCCGAGGTGTTCACGGTTTATATTTAATACATATCGCGGATGGGCCCCACTGGTGATTGCAGGCGGAAAATCAATTGTTTATAGTAAAGAAGGAGTAACGCAAGGGGATCCCTTGTCGATGTTTCTGTATGCTATTGGTACACTTCCCCTCATTCACAGTCTTAAATCTCAAATGGTTACTCAGGTTTGGTATGCGGATGATGCTTCGGCTGGTGGAACGCTGAGGGAATTAAGAAATTGGTTTGTGCAACTAGTAAAGCAAGGGCCGCTATATGGATACTTTCCTGAGCCAACCAAGAGCTACCTAATAGGTGATGAAAAATATACTTCTATTGCAGGAGGAATATTTGAAGAGTTTGGAGTTAGAGTTGTGCAGAGCAGACGGATGTTAGGAGGGATAATAGGTAATAATACAGGGAAGAAAGAGTTTTTGAATCAACTAAATCAAAGATGGCAATATAAATTAGAAACACTCACAGAGATTGCGGAGCAACAGCCCCAGGCCGCTTATACAGCATTAGTGAAATCATTACAGAATGAGTGGGCATTTGTGCAGAAGGTAGTTAAAGACTGTGAAGAGGAATTTCAGGAAATTGAGAATGCAATAGCATTTAAAGCAATATTTGGAAATGAAATATCAGGTAATGAAAGGAAACTATTTTCTCTCCCAGCAAGGATGGGAGGATTGGGAGTTGAAGATCCAAGAGAAATGAGCAGTTCAGCATATAGAAACTCCAAGAAGAGCTGTGAAAAGTTAATAGAGGCAATAAGGGGAACAGATGAGTTTGTAAAGGAGGATCATATGGAATTGATTGATAAAACGAGGAAGGAGAGTAGGAAGGCAAAAGAAGAGAGGATGAACAACGAGCTTGATGAAATCCTACCATTATTTGACCAAGAACACCAAAGAGCCATCAACCGAACAAGATCAAACAAGATATCAACTTGGTTAACCGTGTTGCCAGTAGCTAGATACAACTTTGACTTGGCACCTCAAGAGTTCAGGGATGCATTGGCAATCAGGTATAGAAAACCGTTATTAAGAGTACCTGAGTGCTGTGATGGATGTGGCTCAGTATTCGACTTGTCACATGCATTAGATTGTAGAAAAGGGGGCCTAGTAATACAAAGGCACAATGAAATAAGGGACGCTATCGCGGATGTTTCCTCCATGGTCTGGGGACAAGTGAAAAAGGAACCAGTGGTCAGGGAACCAAATAATACAACAGAAACACCTGGCCTGATAGCTGACCTATCCATCAGAGGAGTCTGGACGCCACAAGAGTTGACGTTAGATGTTCATGTCATAGACACAGACGCCAAATCTTATGGTAACAGATCTCCCGAAGATGTGATAAAAACCGCAGAGAGAGAAAAGAGGAATAAATATGGGGAAGCATGTGAGGCCAGGAGGGCAACGTTTACGCCATTCTGTGTTTCCGTAGATGGAGTAATGGGAAAGCAGGCGCAACACTTGGTGAAGAGAATAGGAGATAGATTGGCAGAAAAGTGGGATAGAACATATGGAGAAACGATGGGGTGGCTAAGAGCAAGACTAGCATTTGCTATATTAAGAGCTTCAATCCTATGTTTGAGAGGATCACGAACAAAATGGAGATGTCTAGGGTTAGAAGATGGAGCTCCAATTACTTGGTTATTGGATTAACACCAATCCCAATTATCACTTTATTTCTTTATTTCTATAATTATTATAAAGTAATTATAAATTTTTGGACTTTGACTTTCAGCTGTATAATTTATATAGTTTATATACTAATTATTAATAATTATTAATATTATTACTATTAATGAATAATAATAATTATTATTAAATATGTTCGTTCAAAATGGCGGCTAGACTTTATAAAAACTTTTACTTTCTCCGATTAGTGCCAAAGGAAATTTACAACCACTGGAATTGTTTACATCCCAACCATTCAAACCTTTTGCTGTATTATGCAAGGACTTTGCAGTCAATAAGATTTCAAACACCTGGTGTTTCAGAATTTAGTGGAGGTAGGGTTGATGGACTCCACGTGGTTACCAAGAACAGAGATACAGCAGGAGTGAAGTTCAAAGACGATACACAAGACAAGGTGTTTGATTTCAGCTTTCAGAAAACCTTTCTAAGAGAACTTTCTGGAAAGAATCTTGACTTCAAAAAGGTTAGTATAAATATTGTATACATCAGAACATAAATAAGGGTTCATCTAATCTGTTTTATCTATGGCCATTTTGACTGATATTCAAGTTTGTCTATTTCAATTTTGTCTACTCTGAATAATTATTTCAAAACTAGTCTCGAGGCCAGACGTTTGTGAAGAAGGACTGAACGTCTGGACAAACTCAAGCCCAAAACTGAGGTTCTGCACCGATTTCTTGCTGACCAATAAAATTAGTTTTATCATGCGATCATGTTAATTCACCTACTTACGTGTAAAATAATTGCTACCAAAAGAAGGATGAATGACAGCGGAGAGTGTGCAAGCAAGAAGAAGAAAATAGAAGATAGTATTGTTGAAGAAGTTATTCAAAGTTTAGGTTACGAAAGTCCTAGACCTGAGCAGGAAGCAGTCATGTCACAGAGTTTTTAGGTAATCATGATGTGTTTATTTGATTGCCTACTGTCAATCGCTCTGCTACTACTGCTTACACCATTAATATATGAAATAATAAAAAACATTTCCAATAAAAATAAAAGAAGATGTAGGGATGTCAAAACCCAAAAAGCATGCGAACAAGGTTAGGTGGGACCCAAAATTAAACAAACCACTTCCATATAGCACTACATAAGTACAGCTCTTCGTATTTTGCTTTATAGCGGTGTAAGTACTTATGTAGAGTTATATGGAAGTGGTTTGTTTAATTTTGGGTCCCACCTAACCATGTTCACATGCTTTTTGGGTTTTGACATCCCTACATCTTCTGTACTCTCTGATAAGGTATACCAGAGAGATACATCTACTGTAATAGTAATAGTACACGTACAAATTGAATAGTTATAATAGTACACACGGAAAGTCATGTGACTTCCTGTGACATGTTTCCCCCGTTTTGGGTGTGAGTTTGTCCAGACGTCTTTCCTCATGAATGTCTGGCCTCAAGACTATTTAAAAACTGCTACCTTATTACATTTTAAAAATGACTGACATCTGGATGATGATCTGATGGACTGAAAATATTCTTTTGAATCTCATGTATAATTGTACTGTTACTATGAGTTTGTTTCTGAGTATATCTAAATGTATCGCATTCTAGTAGTTAGCAATTGTGTATTCAGCATTAAAATTTTAGTTTTATATTTAGTTTTATATACAATTACAGACTTTGCTTTTAAATTGCAGTAGAAAAGAGCTGATTGGAGTAGACAAAACGAAATAGAGAATATATGAACCAAATGAATTTACTTATTTCAAATAATAAAGTTATTCTTTTTCTTATGTAGTCAATAGGGTATTCAAAAGCTATGAATAGTTGAATACTCCAGCCTTTGTCTATGCTGTTTGTACAAATCTTCTGTCTGATTACATTATGTACATGTGTATTTGAGTTTGTAGTGTGCGAGTATGTCAATGTAGTTTAATCTCTTAGGAAAATATTTGGACTGTACCTAACTTGTTGTGTACGTTAAGGATTGCAGCTTCACCCTATATTGGATATCTTATTGTCACTCAAGAGTATACTTGGGCTTGTGGACTGCTTGCTGTAGCAGGTTTTACAGATCTAGTGAGCTATCAGTTAACTTTCAATAATCAATCTGTGTGCTCGTAATGTTATGTTCATACAACTGTTCATCTTTGCTGTTTTGATTAATCATGTTATAAAAAATGTGTGGTTTTAAAAGTATGTTTGAAATGATTGTTGAAGTACATTATGCTGGCGTAATTATAGAGCTTTGAGAATCATGCTGGCATAATAGGTCAAACATAATTAATTCATAATAATTAATTGAGGTCAGTTATTACTCTAGTTAATACCCAAAAAGCATGGCTGAAACAGCAAGATGAAATTCTCTCTGTCCATGAATCTACAATTATACTATAGTACATTACTAATGAATGCTTTGGTATTCATATTGACTTTTAAATTGTTTGCAATCAAGTATTAGGAATAATAGGAAGGTTTTGTGGGAATTGCTCAAAAGAACTATGGGTGATAAGTTAAGGATAATGTGCCCAAGCCTAGTGAGGTCCTGATTGATAAATATGAACAGAATATGGAGGAAGTATCACATTCTCAATGACTATAAATTTTTTATTGTTGAAGGAAGACCAGCAACTCTTGTCAGTTTTACATCTGTGGTTCTGTTATGCTTACTTTTTTGAATGTTTATTTCACTTCTTTTTTTCTGATATATTGGCCCTGTGGACCACAAAAAAGGATAATGTATATAGCCTTAGATATGCACAGTGAGCATAATTATAGATTATCTCATGTGAAGAGATCATATGGTCGGTCTTGTATCAAATAATTGTTTAAATTTTGTTATAGATAGATGGTGTAATTGCTAGAAGATTTCCTTCTCAGTCATCACGTCTTGGATCAATTCTTGACCCTTTTGCAGATAAATGTCTAATGTCTGTTCTATGTATCACACTATCCTTTGTGAACCTTATTCCATGTTAGTTTGTACTTTATAATAATTGAAGGGCTGATGGCCAAAGTGCTCTAGCTGACAAAGCAGTACTATACCAGGTTAACAACCAATGTGTGTTTTTCGGGAGCAAAGAAAAATCAAAAATATTCTGTATTTCACACCTAAGTTTAACCATCTTTGTGCAACACAGATCATTTTCGCTACGTTAAATCTAATTTTAATCGTGTGTATTAATTTTAGCCATTTTAGTGGCTGATGTAATAAATTAGTGCATGCTAAAAATATATTTCTTGATCATTTTTATTAGGTGTGACTCAGAAATTGGCTAAAATTAATGCATGCAAAATCCAAGCATTTTTAGTGGACACAATTAATAGCAGGCTTAAGGTATTTGATTTTCAGTTAAATCTCTCTGGATCTCAGCCCTTCAATCATCTTTCAATTGACAAAAGATGGAATGGGCACACAATAGTTTATGTATATGTTATTTTTTTTAGTACCACTAACAGTACTTATAATCTCAAGAGATTTACTGCTAGTTGGAGCATCTTTCTATATTCGATACATCACTCTACCACAACCTGTAAGTATTACAGTCTTTTAAACAGTAACCAAATTTTTGTTGTAATTTGCTGTCACTTTAGAGAACTTGGACTAAATTTTGGGACATTCAGAGATCAGCAATAGAAGTGACTCCATCTTTGATTAGTAAGGTTAGTGTAAAATTGACAAGTGAATTCATTCTGGTATTGTATAGTTATTATGTCATGTGTAGCAGTTGGAATTAGTTTGCTGATGAATTCTGCAAGGTGTTCTAAAGTTACTACTGGTGATCTTATCAGGCTTCGTTCTTGTGTCTGAAATCCAATAAATTTAATTCCCCTCCAAAAGTTTTCACAAATTTTTGCACTCGCTTGTGGAAGAAATAGAGCAGCATTTTTTTCTAGCTGTTAATTATTCTCAGTATAGGTCATTCACTTGAAACATTACATTGATAACCCTCCATGAACTTTGACCCTAGAAACCTTCAATTCTAGTGATCGTGGACAAGAACAAGATTGATATACTAAACCTTCATAATGGTGACAAATAGTCTGCCATAAGAACAATGAGTCATTGTGTATATTTATAAGTATTGTACGGCTAGCCATGTTTATTGTCATTGTATGTATTGTAAAATCATACAGAGTAAACAGGTGTAGACAGCAAGTATAAACAGTCTTTCTGTTTCATAACAAGCTCATGTCACTACTCGCTTAATTGAGTATTCAAATTAGCTTAAGATATAACACTCCTCTTCACCCATTCACAATTGTTCCACATTGGTGGTTCAATGCCATTGTGGGTTTATGATTATTCTTGCAGATTAATATCAAAAGGTCATATTTCATGGAGGGTTAACACGGTATACAATAGGGTTCCGGGTTTGTGTCTCACACCATCCCAATTAATTGCTGAAGACCCATCTGTAATATAACTTCCTTAAATACTATTTTTATGGCCCGTAGGGCCATCCTTATCATTGCTTTCTCACGGGTTCGATGTATGTTTATACATATTCTTGTGTCACTTGCACGAGTATGTGCTGTATAGGTAGTGAAGGAAGTTGTGTCACTCTGGAGGGCTTGGTCAATTAATGGGCATGGCACATAATAGAACACATGCTCAAGCTCTACAGACCAGCAGAAAGAAAGAAAACTGCTTGTAGCTTACGTAGAAACTGGAACTAATAGCTAGCTATTTTACCCTGAAGTTTTACAAGGTCCTTTAAAAGGTAAGGAGAGTATACAATCAAAATAATAATAACGCTGTTGTGTTTCAGGCATGATAGTCAGCAATGATAATGCATGATTACTGAATGCTGGACACCAAAAGCAATGATAGGGATACTTTTTTCTCTATATATCTTGTTTTGAAATAAGCACACATATAATATTATTGATCCACACATATAGGATAGCTATCCTTTTTGAGGCACAAACAATGAAATTGGTGAAAACGTTATTTACTGATTATACAATTTGTCTCTATGTTTAGATCAATACAGTCATACAGATTCTATTAGTGGGAATTACAGTTGGTGCTCCAGTATTTCATTATATTGATCATCCTCTACTACATACACTATGGTGAATAAACTATGTTTATTATTATATCATTACTATACTTGTGTCTAGAGAAACTCCTTTTTCATCACCTTAACCAAATTTTCATGCATGCTGAAAACATTTCACATATTTAATTTTGTGCACTGTATTATTGAAAATTACAGGCGTTTTGACATTTCATAGATAAGAAGCAGTGACAAAATGTTTTTAAGACTGAAAATTTCTTAATCTACAGTAATATCAGAGAAATTCTTTAGAATAGTCTTTGTCGTGTAATATTTTGACTACCTGTTTATGCCTGAAAAAATTTAGTGTTTTCCATGTAATAACCTTCATGGCTTCCCTCAATATTTATGAAAGATAAAAACTGTGCTTCTTTGTTTTCATAAGGTGGCTGCATTTTCTAGTTCAATCTCTTTAATATAATAGCCAAAATTTTAGTTGCAGTATACAGACAATGTAATCACAAGAATGATAAAATCATATCAAACCATGTGTATCAACCACGTTTGAGTATTTCTAAGCAATATTCTTTATGGTGCATTAAGTGTAGTGTGACATGGGATGGGGATCAATAATGTCATTAGATAATGATTTATAACATTCTTTGTGGTGTATTAAGTCACTTAGGTGTAGAGTGACATGGGTGGGGAGCAATAATGTTGTTAGATAATGTACCAGTGAAGTGAGTGCATTGTCTAATTAATACTCTATTACAGGTATTTGACTGCTGGAACAACTTTAGCTTCAGGACTAAGTTACATCACACAAATGAAGGGCTTTCGTGTGCTTAGAAGAAAAACTCACAACACTTCATAAGTATCTACAAAAACATCACTTTTCATATGCAAAAGGACTTGCAGTAATAATCCCATGTTAAAATTTTTATTTATATCAAGAAAATGTGAAATATTTTATGTGTTTAGTGATGTTTGTGATTGTCTCTTAACTAGAGGTGCTAACAATGCAGAACCAAGATGATTAGCAAAGAGACTCACAAGTCTTTTATGTCCAAGTTTACTTGCTAGTTCACAAGGAGTTAAATTTTCTTTGTTCCTTATTGTTGGATCTGCACCATGACTATAGAAGTAAAACAATTAAGTTATAATTATTTATGTATGGGTTCATATAAACGGATAGGCTCATTTCACTAGCTCCCAATTGCCACCTACTTAATGTTAGTTAATGTCAATTTGGATACTGTTTCATTTGTATGGCTACTGCCACTCGGTGGTAATACTGAGATTGATCCAGAGACAATGTCCTCAATCCTTGATCATATAGTTTAGCTAGCATAACAAGCTTTCATTTAGAAAAATTGTCAAGGGGGGGCAAAAGTTGAATGTTGAGAACTTTGGGGGGGCGATGTATAGGGTTGGTGTGGTCTGCACACAAACTGCCTAGGGGGGTCTGGGGGCATGGTCCCCAGGGATTTTTCTCTCTGAGGTCATTTCTGGTGCATTTTCAGACCACAATGATGTAACTGTTTGAGATACTATTTTTGGAATCTAAACCCAAAATAGTTGTATTTAGCTAACTATTAACATTAAAAATATTTTTGGGCAACCAAATTCCCAAGGGGGGGCGAATGCCCACCCCCCCCAAATGAAACCCTGCATAAAATCTAATCATATCTGAAACATCTTAAGTACTTTTATAATAGATGAATTGACTAGTGTTGTTTTAGTTTGACAAAAATCACTACTTTTAGTTATAGTTATAGTATGCCTGGGTTTCTCAAACATATATAGTTTAGTAATTAACTAAAATAATATTAGGCTTAGGCTTTCTAAAAGGGTTTACTTTTAGTTTTAGTTACATAACTAAGTGCTAATTATTGGCCAATTTTCATTTCAGTTAGTTATTGGTGGTTATTGCTTGTAATTTAGTTATAGTTTAGTTAACTAAAAGTCAAAATGCCTAAAAGAGGTTTAGTTATAGTTATAGTTAACTAAAACAACACTAGAATTGATGTTAAGTAGGCAAAATGATACCAATCTCATCATAATTATTGTAATTATACCTTAATAAACTTTTGATGGCATCTTTTCCTTCCATTCCACGTGTTACTGCTTCATGTAATGCACTATTACCAGTCCTAATGTATATATATATATAATTATATAGTTTCAGTGTACAGTAAGTACTCATTAACAAAACAAGCATAAGTGACTACTATAAGTTTTAACATTACCTCTTTGTTTGTGAATTCAAATCAGCACCATGTTCTATTAGTGCATTCATAGCCTCTAAATGACCATTTGAAGCTGCTTGTATTAGTACTGGTAGTCCTCTGGTTGTATCAACAGCATTGACTTTAGCACCCTGTATAATTATTATTAAGCATGCTCTGGTACATGTTGTACATGTAATTGCCTCGTACCCAGCAAGAGCCTGGGAATGAGGCAAATGTTGTAACTGTTTTAACGTACCTTCTCAAGTAGACTAGTAACGATATCTTTTCGACCTTCCCCATCAGTTGACACTTCTGCAGTTAAAAGACGATCCTCTACCTATACAAGGACATTATGTACTATGACAAAGAACCTAATCATTGATCGGCTATGTATAAATATGGAGTCCTTACTTTGATATTCATATGTGAACTACTACTTCTCCTGAGAGAAGGTTTCTTTTCTAATAAGAGTGTACTGCTACCTATAGTACTGTTCAAACTACTTTTCCTTCTAATTTCACCTATAATGAATATACCAATGACTTGTTATGTATGAAAGATGAATCAGTAAATGGGCAAGACACCACATAGACAGACTTATGGATAGATAGATAGATAGATAGAATCACAAGTTATTACCTTTGATTGGAGTACTTTGATATCTAGAGATAGTAGTGTCAGTACCATTCTAATTAATGTACATATATAATAATATGTTTCTATGAAGATAATAATTGAAGGGGTGATCAGAACCAAAGTGGAAAATTGAATAGTGTAGATTGTGCATGTTACACAAATTTGATCAAATATTTTTGATTCTTAAATTTTTCTCTGCTCCTGAGAGTGTGTTTTGGTGTTAACCAGGTTATAGTACTGTGAATTAGACCACTCTGATTTTCAGCCCTTCAATTGTACAATATTCCATACCTTGAGTGTAAAAACAAGTTTCAACAGCAATTGATTGTTAGTTCTATCCTCCTCTGTTGAAGTAGTTACTAACTATACAAACATGTTCATTATCAAACAATTTTAGTGACAGTATATAACTTTACTTTCCCGAGTTGATGATTGCTAATAATGTCTTGAAATTCCATATTACTGGTGGAGTATGCCCTTAAATGGGAACATATGTGATCTAATTGACTTCTCCACATTCCTATTATTATAATGAACAGATGATATTTGATATGTAGGTAGTTGGATGGTACTGATTTGTAATACTCAATCACTTTGTGCTAACAGGTGATGGATTTAATAAGAAAAATACAGCAATATAGGCAAAAAAAATACTTCAGTTCCTCCTTTATGCTTAAGATAATTCAATTAATCTGGCTATTAATGCGCTAAGCTAAGCCCTTATTTGTTAACGCCACAGTTTTACATGGCTGTTATATCTCAAATGCTGTAGCAATTTGCACAATGCCAAACAACCAGGTGATACCACATCATATTCAGGGTTTCTTGAACTTAGTAGTAACACAATAAATAATTATTTTTGAAAGAACATTTCGGCCCGTGGGCCTTCTTTTCAAAAATAATTGATTATGATTATGTTACTACTAAGTTTAAGAAACCAAACACAGGATGGAACCTTTATGGAATCATGTGTTGCTACATATCTTATACATTACCTTTTCCTGGACTATAAGCTGATAGTTCTAATACTCTATCTTTTGATGATGTTTTTATCAATTTCTGCCATGCCTCTGTGTACTTTTTAGCTGTAATACTCTTTGCAGACGGATAAAACAAACCCTGTGTTTGAGTACTCTGTGATTTGATATAAGGCTGTGCTAAAACAGATTTATCTTCTGTAGGAATATCCACATCTGCAATAGGTACCCATTTGCAATGATCAAGTTTTGTTCCCTTTGGCATCTATGATTAAAGTACATATACATGTAGTAAATACATTCTGTTTTCAATCTCTTAATACATACTTGCATTTTGCTCTTTTGTTCAACATCTGGTCTATGAGAAATAAATATAAGTTATAAGAATAGCCACAGTAATACGTCGTAAAGTCTGTTCACATTCACAATGACCTCAAACTTAGGTTGTAATGACTTTATATGTAAGCAATGGGTTGAATGCAGAATGAATTATATGAAAATGATGCAGGTAAAAAGGTAATTCCAAACTAAAGTTATGAGCATTTTTCTGAGGTCATGGTGAATTTCAACAACTTTTAATATCCTTACCTTAGTGGACACTTCATTACAGAACCGCACTTTGAGCAAAAGCGAGCTATCCAGTCATTTTCAGTTGTACATGTTTGACACATCAACTGGATATCACATCCACTTGGCTAAAAAATAATGCAGATATTAATGTACAGGTTGTAGACTTGTGGCAACTACATGTACGTATTGACAGTAACACCACATTTCTCTCTAATAATTTATTACAGGTTTTTATAGTAACAAAATAATGAAACAAACATGTGATTATGGGTGAAATTAGTATGAAAATAAAGACCACTTTTAGTTGTAGTTGAACTAAAATAATATTAGGCTTAATAACTAACTAAAAGTGCTCATTACTGTCTGTTTTTCATTTTAGTTAGTTATAAAGTTATTAATGGCTTGTAATTTCTATACTAAGACAACACTATTTTAAATTCCTTACCCTACATCCACACCAATCACAATATCTTGCATCAGATACATTGACTCTACCACAAGTACCACACATGATATAAGTACTACCAGTTATAGGATACATAACAGTTTCTTTGTGTTTAGTAGTAGATACATTTACCGGTATATTGTTGATAGGTCCCACATATAAAGAACTGTCACATGTGACACAATTGGATAAGTGAGATGCATTGTGAGTCCCACATTGAAGGCAAACGACACTTTCCTAAAAGACAATACATGAACACAGTTATAATGTATCATGAAACTTGGGATACAGTATTATATCTATGTCTTTACATGCAGTTGCTCTATTTAATGAATGCATAAATGTGTATAGTGCCTATACTCACTCTGTAGGCCACCATATACACTAGGCAACACAAGGCAATAGTGTTGCTGCAACAATGCTCCTCCAGTGTATGTTTAAATGTTGAATGTCGCAGGCAAGCATATTGTTGCCAGAAAATAGAGCAGGTCCCTATTTCTGGCAACATGTGCCAGAGAAGATCAAAGGAATAATTAAGGCAACCATACACAAGGAAACATTTCAGCAACACTGTTGCCGCATGTTGCCTAGTGTATGGTAGCCTTATATTAGCCAACCAATTGGATCACATGATTATGATAATACACATCTTGAGAGTTAAAAGAAGGTTATACTATTAATTATACAGAGTTTGACAAATAGGTGGAATCTGTGCATCATTTCTAGGATCTTGTTGGACACTTGATTTACTGAAAATAGTATTCAGTGTCTGACATGTATTTATATGCAATTGCTGCAATGTGTATGTATACAGTAGTAGCTGAAGGTCTGGTCAGATTCATTAGTATTTGCATAAATAATGTAGTCCTGGTACATGTGGTTTACTATTAGATACTTCCTATTGGCTAATCTGGTTGTCCCAAACCACAAGTTGGGTAGAACCCTGGAGCTAAAGTCTTGTTTTATAGTAAATACTTACTTACCATTTCATGATCAATTGTTTGTTTGGTTTGAGTTTTTATAGTAGGTAGAGGATCTGGTTGTAATACAGGAGCATCACATACTACACACATTTCTGAATCAGATGATTGTTGTGATCCACAGCCTTTACATATACTCATTCTTTGAGGTGTATTCATTATCGGAAGAGGAGGTATTATAGATCCACATTGAGTGCAATACTCATCTTTTGAGTCTACCCTTCTCATTGCAGTACAATACGGACATGTATTTACCGATCGTGGTTTTATTTGAGTAGCTTGAGGTATATAAACTGGTGTGGCAACATTGTCATTGGAAAGATTTTGTCCATGTGGAGTTGATGATAGGATAGGAGAATTGTGTGTTTGATAAAATGGCTGAGGTGATGGTGAATGTTGTTGGGGTGTGTGTATAAGAGATGATGGGGATTTTGAGACTATAGTTTCCACCAATCCACTCCGAATGCTCTCCCTAAAATATACAAATACATGTAAATCAGAATCCTAGACAATCCTACTGTAATAATATTTTATTTACCTGGATGATGTTCTAAGCTGCTCACGAAATTGCTCAGATAAGGAGATTTCCAGTTGTGATAATTGTTCCTGGAACATATAAATTCTCAGATTATATATATACTAGTTTTAAATTCCAAATTTATCACATGCTCACTAAATACAATAGTCAGTGCACCGCACTGACTGTATGAATTATATAGACCTTGTGCAGCTGACGTCAGAAGATTGAATTTCCGGATATTTACAGTGGCAAAAGAACGATTGTTTCTATTGCATTCTCCAGAAAAAGCGCACTCGCAATCACGTTGTTTGATTCCAATTGGGAACTACCAGACTGTTGAGATTCATCAACTTTCTGCTTGCAGTAGAGAGAATGCAGCAAGTAATGGATGCCACTACACTGTATCGTATAGTATCTTGCCACTCAAATGACAGAAATGATTGTTTCATTATGTGCTCCTGGGATCATTCGGAATACATGGCATCTTGTTAAAATTCATAGAGCCATGTCCTCAACACATGGCCTCAGCACAGCCATATAGATTAGGGCATGCCAAGGCAATGCCTCTATGAACACTTAGCAATGGAATTACTGTCTTCATTATGAGGAATCACGAAATAATGTTGTTATATCAGGTTGTATATATTCACACTCAAGTGGGAGATTATTGTATTCTGTCGTTTATATAAGTATTATACTAATTGGTAATGAGCTACAACACACTTATGAAACAACCGAATTACAGATTTTGAGTATTTGATTAGTTATTACAACTAATTAGATTCCCTTACTTCATCAGCATCATCTTTTAACATTTTCTGAAGTTGCTGTCTTGCTTCATATACATTAAACGTTCTTGTAACCACTGAGCTTTGTTTAGAACCATCACTAATCATGGCCATTGCTTTAATTATTATCTTCCCTGGTGATAATGTAAAAGTTCGCTTGAACTTGTATGTGTATTTTTCACCATATTCTTGAAAGGGGTCTGGTTTCTTGTTATTGATTGTATAAAACACATCACATCCTTCGCTTTCTGAATAGAGAAAAAGCAAGCCTGGATCAATCTCTCATTTATGTGATAATTATGGTGTTTTTAGGTTCTTACCAGATCTAATCTCTATTTCTGTATTAGAATCAATAATATGTTTTCTGTGTCCATATGGTGGTCTTAGAGGAATAATCTGAGGTACAGAAATTGATCCAGCACTCATTTTGTTTTTACTGTTGTTACAAATTGTGGTTGCTAAGCAAGTAGATCTATGCGCATGCTCAGTATTCTACTCTTGAATCTGAAGTGCTAAAATGGCAGGATCACTGGTTTCCAGTATTCTCAACCGGGCTACTATACTAGACGATGTCCGCCTTGAAGAAAGCATTCAAAAAGTTGAGAAAAAATGTACTGATCTCAGAGAAGAGATTTTGCAGTTTGTCAAACAGAATTACGATGAGTTTTTAGATCATGCCGAATCAACTATTTCAAATGAACAGAGAGTTCAAGAGGTGCTTACAGAGTTTGAACGACTCAGTTCTAGAGTGGATGGTGATTTGAAGGGTAGACTCGCAAAGAGTATTGGTAAGAGGGAAGAAATAGAAAAGCAGTTCAATGAAATCGAATTGAAAATAAAATTTGTAGAAAAGTTAGTTTCTGTCCATAAGAAATTAGAGCAAGCCAAACAGGATATTAGCAGTGAATGTTACTCAACTGCAGCAACAAAAATAATGGAGATGACTAGTTCACTAAATCGTATCGGTCAAAGTGGTTGCGATGCTAAAGTCTTTCAATCTCTGAAGTCTGAGGTGGCATCAGTCGAAAAAAGTCTAAAATATCAACTCCACGAAGAGTGGAACAAACTTATTCAATGGAAACCATCAATGCCAACTTCAGAGCTGGATTCGACTGCAGCTCTTGATATACAACATGTGATTGTGAGCAATTCGGCTCAATTTGAAGACATCATCAAGTCAATGAAGTGTATGTTTACTACTGGTGAGTGGGAAGGAATAGTAAGACGGTATGCGATGAAGTTACTAGATGCATTTGTGAAACCGTTACTAAGGACTCCAGGCCTTAAGCTTGTATTGGCTGAGAATGAGAACAGCAATATGCTTAGCTTTGAGAAGGTCGATGATGTTTCTGTTACAACATCCGTTGTTGATGGCATATTGACATTGCTGAATGCAGTCCACGAAATTATGCCCGGATCAGAAAAAAAGGAATGGATGGCTCTTCTGGGTAAAACTATTGAACCAGAATTAACTCCGCTTGTTTTGAAACATGTCCTGTCTGAACAAATACCGAAAACGACCTCAGACAGAGAAGAATTTTCACAGATTAGTTCAGTAATGGCCACATTTGAGGAGAAACTGAAAAACCTCTGTATTGTAGAAGAAAATTACTCTGTTCTCACTGATTACACTGCTAATGTTGATACTCATGTCGCAACTCAGCAGTGCCAAGACATCTTGTCCCAAGCACGTAGCCTTCTTCTACAACCTCTTCACAACACGACCGGAGCTGGTGCTAAAGACATGGTATTAGCTTTGGAAAAGTTACAAATCTCTACTAAATCTGGTAATGCAAATTTATCTCAAATAGAAGACACACAGATAAGTGGATCTATTCAAGATCTTGATATAAGTTCTCTTACATTTGTTTTCCCTTCCTGTGAAGTTAGTGAATCTATTAATCAACTAGTGACTCTCTTATACGACACACTCATCAAAAGCTCTTTGTCTTCTCGGAACACTGCTATACAGCTTTATTACACAGCTAGAGATATGATAGAGCTGTTTATAGCTACTTGTACATCATATCATCAAACGTCTGTCTCACAACTACCTCGTAATGCTGCCATACAACACAACAATTACATGTATGTTGCCCATCATCTACTCACAGTAGGACATCAGTTTCATTGTCGTATTCCTGTTAATGGTCTCACATTTATTGATTATGTACCAAGACTTCGAAAGCTTGGTGAGGATTGTTTTCTTGCTGAAATGGATAAACAGTCTAGTAGCATCTTGGAGTTCCTACAACCGTTTTCCAGCTTTTTTGATATATCTTCTAATGCTGAAAAGCAGGAAGAATTTGATAGAGCAATTCGCCAAGCTATTCTTCATATCTACAACCTCAGCAAAGCATATTCAGAAATACTTCCTGCTGATGTTTTCAAACGTTGTCAGTGTGGATTACTGAATGTGCTAGTTACTGAGCTTATATCTCGAACGTTACAGTTAGTAGACATTGCTGTTGACGATGCTACTGTGTTACACAATATTTTCCAGCTACAAATTATCGAAAAATCCCCAGTAGCTTTATCGCTCACCCAAGAACAGGAAAACCAGTTGCCTAGTTTGTGCACAAATTGGGAGAAGTTAAAAGAGTTGGTATTTGTTCTACAGGCTTCTCAGAACGATATCGTAACTCGTTGGGGGAAAGGCGAGGGACCATTAGCTAAGCAATTTTCTGTATCAGAAGTGAAGCAACTTATTAGAGCATTGTTCAAGAACACTGAACGAAGATCAGAGAGTTTGACTAAAATAATATGATTTTGTTACCAATGTTTTAATAATAACACACTTATGATTTTAGGGTTCACCCTTTTGTCATGTTGAACTGAACTGAACTGAACAGAAATAATGACTGGGTCAAACCTGAAAGTGCTTACCTATACACAAAAAAAAACAAAACAAAAAGAAGGATAATAATATATTATAATAATGATACACATGTACAATGATAAGGGTTTGAGAAGTTATTATTTACATTTATAAAACTAGTAAGAGAACTAGCATGAAAACAAGGAGATGTATTAATTTGTAGTGATTACATGATTACAGCTTAATAAGAACAATAAGGAACATCAGAGACTTTGACAAAATAATTAATTTTTAATAATAATTATTAATAAAAATTTTAGGGTTCGCCCTTTTCATCATGTTGAGATCTGTATTGAGGTATTGGGCTGGAGTGAAGAGCGCTACTACTCCACGATCAGTAGATTATGGAGAAGAGTTAACTATTTGGGATTTTAGGAAGAGGGATGCAGTTCAACATTGGAGATGTATTTGTGATAATGATGTGAAAGGACTTTCAAGAGCCAATTTTGAAACAAATGGAAAAGGTTGTTAAAATTACTCCTGCTCAAACTGTTGCTGGCACCCTTGGCTATAACCACCCTGTGACACTAGCTTTGGTTAATTAGTCATAGCCTATGTATTAGGGCCGGGAATCGACTGAAATTCTGAAATCGATTATCACTAACTTCAAATGGATTGATAATTGATTAAATCAGCGAAAGTAATTAGGCCAATAATACAGGAAACTCCTCCCATTTGATGTTTAAAAAGGCTTCCTGTCATCTACATTATTTTCTGTTGAAAAGTATGTCTTCTAGAATAATTAGCATAATCGATATCACTGACTTATCGATATTCAGAAGAACTTTCAATATTAATTAATTGATTAATCATCCCAGCCCTACTATGTGTATACAGTAGACTGACTGTTTTGTACTGCATAGATTACACAATAAACCACAAATGTTCGGAATGCTTGCAATCATTGTGGGGTAAGCCTGATAATTTGTGGTTAAAATAACCAAATTTTCGACACTGAGCAAAAGCAAATGTTAGTGAGTTTGAGATGGAATAAGAGCAAAATGCAAACAGTTCATGGGTTGGTTTTAGAGGTGTTGTCTGTTAAACAGAGTAGGAATAATCCTGATGTTAAATCAGATGGCAAGGTGCTGAAATAATCTTGAAACTTCAGTCTATTTTAGACAAATGAAGCTTATCTTTTCTTAGACGGTCTTGTTTCTCTCTTCTCTTTAGTCTCTGCAGCTCGTTTAGCTTTGTCCCTCTCTCTTGTTTTCCTCAATCTCCTGTGTGGGGCGTAGTTAACAAGAAATTGAAACTCATTCGAGAATATATGGAATCACGTACGATACACACATATTTACATACAGAAATTCTCTACCAACTACCTAGTGTGTGACTTGCCCCATTACACCGACTGTATACTGTGAAGTGTAAATCTCCATAATTATTATGCATTTCTATTATATAAGTATAACATTCCATGGGGGCGGGGGCCATGCACCCATGGAATTTTATCCATTGAGGTCCAGTGCTCCCATGGCCCCCATGCTTCCTACGCCACTGTACTGTGCTGATTTTTCACTCTTCTTTTCTTGCAGGTACAGGAGCTGTTTTTCAGGGTATATTAAACACTGAGATTCCTGTAGGTACTAATGTCAAATACAGTGGATATTGTGCAATCAGATCTAACCCCAAAAAGGTATCTGCATTACATTCATCAACTATAATTATCAGTGGGGCAAATATAGAAAAGATGGTTTAAATCAGATCGAATGGATATGTCAGTGTTTGATGCATTTCAGTTGAGAGTGAGAGGAGATGGACGTAAATATATGGTCAATGTACAGAGCCCGGGGCTGGCCAGAAAAGATGATATTTGGCAGTGTTTTCTTTTCACAAGAGGAGGACCTGAATGGGAAAATATAATGGCAAGTTGTTTTAGTCTCCATTTTAATATCATACTGTGTGTTACTATTAGTATATATACTTTTTAACTTGATAAGTTTAAAATGTGTCATTACAATTTACAAAATACATGGTTTGATGTAAATATAGCTTTTTTATAAACTCAAATTAATGACTTTAGTGTCTCTGTGATGGGATCCCTTTCTTTCCTCATTTAAAGTAGCTGAAACACCATTCCCCTTCAATGCTTTTATAGAAGAATACACATAATTACCACTCCACCCCCACACACACACAGCATCATAATCATCATCATTTTATCTAAAAGACCTATTACACAATATAATTATTACTCAATGTAGCTCCCATTTCGAGAATTTTTCCTCACTCATCGTGGTTACATGCAGGATCATCAGATGTCATTCCCTCTTCACTCTATGTATACATTTGGACTTTTATTAGTAGATAGAACTAATGGACCATTTAGATTGGAAATACAACATATCAAAGCAATACGTAGTATACTAGAACCACCACCAGATAGAGAGAAAAGGAAATATATTTAAATGAATAATTAATAATTTATGATAAGTGATTACAAGATTATGTATTATAAACTCATTCATTTTCTTTTTGGATTATCTATTGTTTGATCTAATCCTAATAAACGTATCCAATGTACAACTTTCTGAGCTACACTCACATCAGGTAGCATGTCGTCTCGAGAAACTGAAGGGCAAGAAAATGAATGAGTGATAGTATGATTATCTTTAAAACAATTAAGATAATGATCAGGACTACTAAATTGAGGCAAATGAACTAGTTCCTAACTACAAAATTCAATGAACACCCATTGATATTATTTTTATAATTAAGTGAAAGCATGAAATGGCTGCCTCAACTAACATCTCCCAGAACCTTTAAAGTGGGAGGAGCTGGCTACACAAGACTAAACTGAAGACCTAGTGTTGTTCGAAGTAACATGTCCGTTGTACTTTGAGTCTTCATACTATGGTTATGTATCAGTCTTTGAATGAAAGACTATAACTAATTTAATGATGAATGTATATAAGCAGTCTTGGCTGGTTCGTGAGACTGATAGATGAGCATGTACTTTTGCTGTATAGCATTAACATACTACTTTGCTGTAATACCTTAACCTCTATTAATTATTAATTAATTAGTTGGCAGTGGGTGTGGTTTAATGCATTCTTCCCTCCCATTATAATTATCATATTATACACTAACTTCTATAATCTTCTCCTTTCTTCTGCTTGTAGTATATATAACCAAGTCCAGCACTTGTACATACTGCCCACATATATATCAGTTTGGGTGTATTTTTGTGAGCAGATTTCCTGAACTGCTGCCAATATGGATCAAATCGCATCTTATAAGTTAATTAGTAGGGGTTTACCCATAAGCATTAAGCATACGCATGGCAAAAAAATGAAGTTACTGACACACAACATGCTTACTTCTCATGTAAAGGGGGTCAAGAATGGCTATCCACTGAGAATTATAGTAAGTAGAGATAGGTAATTATCATATATAATTATATACTTTCATTATTCTGTGTGATAGGGTCGCAAAGTGGATGTAACAACTGTTGAATTCAGTAGTCACTTTATACAGAGAATGTTACAAAAGATTAACTGGCCTGCACTGAAGTCTGCTGCAGAATCAGTAAGTAGAGATGTCAATAATGCAGTTTCCTGTAAAAGAGTTATAATTATAAATTTTATTATGTTTTCAACGTAATAATTCAGAGGAAGTTACTGTAATCGTGTTTTCTATCTGTGTGTTGCACATTTTGTGGAAAATTAAACAAAACTTGGGCATACTAATTGTACAACGGAAAAAAACAAATATGCTTTACCTAAAATTTATGAAATAGGTCTAAGTTGTAGTTGTGGTGGATTAAGATCAACATGAATATCACCTGTTCAAATGACCCAATTTGTGGTACATAATAATTTTGAGCAAACACTTATCTGTAAATGCTTGTTATTCGGCCATTTGCGATAAATCCAGGAAGACCTTCTCATAGATATCAAATGTCCAAATTGCGAGTTTTTATAGGTAAGTAAGTATTTGTTATGCACAACAAATATGGTTTTCACAAATTGGTTCACAAATGTTGCTGATTTATATATCATTTCTTGAAGATAGTTTTTTTTAAAAACTGTATTCCTTAACATTTTATTTTTGTATTCTCTTTTACCAATAGGTTGGCCATGGAGCTGGAGTACCTGACGAGATACCACCTAACTGTGAATCAAATGAAGATTTCCTCAGAGCTGCACATCATGTACTAATGGAGGTGAATTCGAAATAATTACTTTTAGGAAGTATGAAAACATGTATATAGTATCAAGAGGACAGCTTTCTAGTATCAGTTTATGAGAGGTCTCTCAAAGTCAACCAGGAACAATTTCATGAATAATTATTATGCTTCTAAAAAAAACACTTATGCAAGGGCTTTAGCCAGAGCTCAGAGAAAGAGGGTGGCAATAGCGAAAGCATGACCACATCAAAGGAATTGAAACAAGGAAAGCAGGATGGGTCACTCCCTTTGGCTAAAACCCTGCTGATGAGTGATAAATATCAGCCACTTGGGGGCAAAGCAATAATTAATCAAACCTCTTTTTTTGTTCTCTAAGTACAGCAGATTTAGAGACAATAATTATAGCACTTGACGTGTATCCATTTTCATATGTAATAGTTAGAATTACAGCACGCGAGAGGTGTAGTCAAGACAATGAGTACTGTATCGTTGTTGAGACCATACCTCAAGTATTGTGATTTTGATAGTGTATGAGAGTAAGTGGTACTTCATATAACTGATTTATAGCACATATAGGCACATTCAGTAAGATACACCCACAAATCATATATATATTGCTGTCTAAATAATGTGTGATTGAGTTAAGTATTAAAAGTTATCTCAAATATACTAATATTTATATTTTTTTCTTCCTTTCAAGGTTGAAGTTATTGAAGGAGATTTGGAATGCCCTGAAACTGGACGTAAATTTCCAATTCAAGAAGGAATTCCAAACATGTTATTAAGGGAAGATGAACTATAATACAAATATCTCCTTGAATGAATTTTATTTATTAATATACAGTAAAAAAAAAACCAGTGAAAAAAAAATTAAATACCATTATTGACCTGTTTTAATTTGAGGGTTAAATTTCCAGTCTGTATCTAGATTGCTATTTGCTGATGATCTGTGACCTACTCTTGTTAGAATGATTATTATTGTGACAACTGAAATGAAAATGAAGCAGGCTATAAAAAGATAACGTTTCATGTGACTACTTGTATCATCATCTAATGGACTGGTCCACAGTCTATGATTCCTAGAGAACAGAGAAATAAAATCAGTTACGACTCTATATCCCAGCTGCAGGGGTGTGGAAACATTGAGCAAACTGCCAGACACTTTGACCTATTTTCAACATGCACTCTTGTCCTGCTACCCATATGCAGTTTAGTTTCGATTTACTGGACATTCTTATTGTTTCCACACCACTGCCCAGCTACCATATACATGTATCATACCTGTACCATCTTCTAACAAATTCTATTGGATTCTTTCTCTTGTATTTGTCCTCTTGATCTGTTACTGGTATATATCCATGTTGAATTTGAGCATATCTTTCTGGTGCTTCATATGTATTTGAATATCCTTTGAAAAGAACATATGATAAAGTGTCAGGTGTAGTACCATTAAAAATTGATAGCACAGATATATTCTTCCAAGATATACAGAGAAACAATATATCTGGAGAAAAAAAGTATCCCTATGAAGTATGATTTTGTTAATCTCTGCTGCCATTCTAACGTCTGAAACAGACAATCAGTGTATAATCTTTCCTGAACCCCAACAGCCTACATCATGTTGGATATTGAACATACCTACATGAACAGTTCTATTTAATGGTTTGTCATACAGCTGCAATGTCACATGATCATCATATGGCTTCTCCTCTCGTGTGTGTGAATGCGATGTCATTGGTGTACTGGTAAGTTGAGAATCTAAGTTCATGTCAGGCAGTAGCTCGTCTGAAATATATTGAAGACATAATACAGCAATCCCAGAAAAAGCAATACATGTACCTTTCAATGTGGTGGTTAATATTTCATCATCTTCAAATTCATACTCTTCCTGTGTTTAAAAAAAGTGATTGTAGCTGCAATGCATCATTATGTATATCAGAACATTTTACAATAGCCCAAATGTTGTACTATAATTACCATACTTTCACATAAAAGAGAAAGTGCTATATAAGGCTGACACTTTATTATGGCCCGTAGGGCCATCCCTATAATTGCTTTCCACGGGGTTTAATGTATATATATATATATTTGTGTCACTTGCGCGACTATGCGTTGTATACGTAGTTAAGGAAGTTGCGTCATTCCCGGGGGGCTCGGTCAATTAATGGGTGTGGCGCGTAAAAGAACACACGTTTGAGCTACAGAGCAGCTGAGGATTAGTGAGGAAGCTTCAGAAAGGATGTAAAACTGCTAATAACTGTTGTATATACAGTATAAATATTATGCAAGAATCTTTAACAAGTAAGTATGATAAGTTGTTGAGTATCAGACACGAGGAAGTCGTCATTTAGAACCTTGAAGGAGTACTTCAGTCAGTTCATCAAAGATGCGTGTATTTAGACTGCAGTCAGGTTTACACTTACTTCTTCAGGCCCCAGCTTTCGAGTACACAGAAAGGTAGAAACACTAGTGCCATCAGCAATGCTTAATACATAGTCATCACAAAGCAAATATAGGGATGTTTTTTTCTCTATATACACTTGTTTCAAGACCATTCTTGTATTATAATAGTTTAAATATAATCAAAACTCTGTAACTTACGGGAGCTAATCCCATTCCTTCTCTACCCCACCAGTAAGACTTAATAGCCAGTCTCAACTTGTCAGCAACAACTGATGTCATATTTGGTGATGGAAAGAATGTGTCCTGTTTAATGGTAGAAATATTGTTGACTTCACGGTCTCATTTGACATAACAAATACAACAAACATACCTTACAACAAGGACACTTGAGTGCTGTTAAATTTGATCCACTGGAACGTGACTGGACGTATTTATCCAAACAAGATAAATGAAACAAATCTATACATAAATATAGTAAGAATTACAAGGTTGATTGCATTAGGCTTATGTAAGGCAAGGCATTAATACAACATGGAGGCATGAAACAAAGAAAGGCTGAAAAAATCAGGAATTCAACTAGGGATTGAACCCTGGACCTTCTGATATCTAATTTTGATAACTTCAAAACTAGATATCAGAATGTCCTGGGTTCAATTCTGAATTAGTAGTACATTCTTTCTACTGGTTTATTAGAGTTTAGCATTCTATTCCACTGATACCAATCTCAACATTACTTGGTATTGAATTGAGCACAAAAATGTGGTACGCTGTATTGCTCATCACTAGTGATTAATGTATAACCAGTTTGACTGGTTGTTGCCTCAGATAAAACATAGTGCCTCCCTTTAAGAGATTACCATGACAACAGAGACGTACAACATCCCCTTCATCCAAGGAATGGTTACACAGTATACACACAGGTTCATAATCACTATCTTGTAGCCATTGTAGGTATGATTGCACTACACACTGAAAAAGAACAGAGAGTACACAAGGTGTATGACTAGAGGATATTCTACTGACTCTTGAATGATTTGCAATCATACAGTCCTCGCAGACATTGACTTTATGCACAAAACAGAAGAGATTGGTTACTCTCTTTTTAGGACACTTACAAAGACCCATATTATTAGGCGTTCCTTCACACACGTGGGACAACCCACTTTCAATTTCATATGGAATGTGTTATGCGCATGCGTATTTCATAATCGGATTTATTTTAAAGGCGTGCCTCTTGGAAAAGATTTGGCTTCAAACCAACTGCAGCAATGTCTGCAGCTAGAGCCAGGAATAAAACTGGTTCTTCACAACAATCTCTTCCAGATGATCCCCCAGGAGAGAATCTAGAACAGCCGGTTCAAGAAGTTCCTCCTCATGGAAGTGGTCCCGCCCCTCCAAAGTCGAGAATATGTGGCTGGCATTTACTGGCCTTGTTACCCATCTTAATAGCATTCATATTATACAACCTGCCAACTATAGTAGATGAATATCAAGCAAGAACCGGGTAAGAAACCAGCTAGGTGTTTTTTAAAGGGATGTACTGTTAGCAGCAACATTTTTTACACTTTAGATATGGTGAAGCACCTCAGTTTTCAATACCACCAGAACTGATGCAACACTTTCGTTCATATGATCAAAATGTAGATGGTAATATTGACCCTTATGAATTTCTTGCTTTGGCACAAGATATGAATTTCACAGCGCCTATTCCTTTAATGACAAATGGGGTATGTTTTATATTACTCTACTTCGTTTTCAATTTGTAATAAATATTTTTAACTTGCATAAAATTAAGAGAAATGTATGTTAATAAGTTGTGTTCAATTGAAACATAACAGACTGTTAAGGTATGGGTTTCAGTCTGCGTCTATTGCATATTACATATGAAGTACACTGTATACGTCTGTGGGTATGGGTCTCAGTCTGTGTCTATTTCATAATACATTGCTTGTAGTGATGGTCATCTTGAAAGTCTGTAATCTTTGCTAAAACCCAAATACCTATTATAGTTATTTGCTTTCCGCTTATGCTTTATAAGGATTCCTGTGTAATTTGTGCAATGTCTTTCAGCTAGAACAGCATTTAGCCACGAACTGCTTCTTCCTGCCGGCATTGTGTACATGTAGCTTGAGCACACATTCTTATATGTTCCATGCCCATTAATTGACTGAGCCCCACCCTCAAAGCAAAAGTTATGGCCCATGGGCCATAAAATTATAATGCAATCATTGATGGCATTAATTTTAGATAGAAACCAATACTTAATTCTACTATACCGAATGCTATGCTAAAAGCTAAATGTTCTTATGACAGGATCTTTTTAAAATTGTAAACAAAATACTACAAAAGTCAAATTCTTATTGACAGAGTTTTGTCATTTGAAAATGCCATTTTTGTGTTTAATAATCTACCTCTAAAGAAGGTTGTGTAAAAATTAGATGATCATAGTCATAGTCATGGTTCTATTCATTTGCATACATCATTATTATTTTTTTTTATTTGTTACAATTACTCACAGACTGAGAGAGATGTATTTCAGTTTATAGACAAAGAACTAGAAGTTGGCAAGGAAGGACTTACTATAATGACTGACTTTGAACCAATTGTAATATCTACAATGACTAAATTCTCCTCTAGACAACAAGTAAGTAATTATTCGATAGCTTATAATCGCATTTAAGACAAATATTTGCTAAGATGATAAATGTATAATAATAAGTTATAGATGGTACAATAAAAATATTGTTTCCATTAGCGTACATAACTGTAGCATTGTTCAATTCTAGAATGCCTGCAATGTTGGAAAACGGAAGTGATATTTTGTTGAAATATCATACCATACCTATCTTAACTCTCTGACAGACAGATTGTGAAATATAATTTACAGAAGTAATGTATGTACAATGACTTTACTCACCATTATGCTTTATATGGTCAAAAGGCAGTTTTTGAAGGTAGTGAAGGTTCCATGTTTCGAGGAGATCTTCACTATATCAAGATAACCCATGTCATTCCTACACTGAGAGATACCATATTTTGAATTATTTTATATATAAAGCAAGTAGTGTTGCACCTATACAGCAATTTGCCTATATTTCATAATCCATATTGCCTATATGCCAGATCCAATCCGATATTGTCTGTGTGAAATGTGTAGTTGTATTTATCTAGTTTACAACTGTTTACACATGGTACAGTGTTAATTATTCTATTGTTCGTGTGCTATACATTCAGCCCAAAGTACATTGTACATGTACATCTAGTTACAGGCATATTCAGCCTTGGTTGTGCACAACTTCAGATTGTACTTTGTGCAGTTAGATAAAAATGTAATCTGCAAAGCCTGAAAAATATTGTGTAAGCTGTATAGGCATTAGGCAATGTACAGTATAGGCAGTGCAGTTGCCTATACTGATACTCTGCCTATATCTTCAATATAGGCACCTATTCAGATCCCTATACTAGTATAGGTGCAACCCAAATAACAACAAAAGATTCTAACAATTGCAACTTTTTTGGAGACCTAAAGTGAGAGAGACATCACAATGCATTTGCAGTTTTAGTACTTATAAGATGATAAACAAACGCATATATGAGTACTTGTAAGTCCTTTCCTCATTAATGCAAAGAGTACAAGTCCTCACTTGAGAGGCTTTTCAGCATTGCTGGAAAACTTTCTGATGGTAGATTTAAACAGTTAATGTTCATCAAATGTAATAATGTATCACAATGATAATTAAAATTCGCAATGATAATTAAAATTTTGTCATGTCAGTTATGAACACCAACCAAGTACTAATGCTTTGACTTCAGTACTTCTCAGCTACTACTTGTACTTTCACTAGTCGAACTTGTACCTATTTTGTAATACTTGTATTTTACTTAAGTCCTTACAAATGTACCTGCTTCTGAAAATAATTGAAAATCATGTTAAATTTCATACATAATTATACCTTTCTTCTGCAGTTTATGTTTGGTTCTCCGCAGCAACTTCTTCCTGGTCTTACTACCTGGAAGAAACCATATCATCCTGTACATACCTTTGGTTCAAAGAACCTGAAAATGTTTCTTCCACCACAATATAAAGAACTAGGCGTGCCTTATGTTGTCATAGATTCAGAATATTATGGTAAAAGACCTCACATGAACTTTTATTATCCTCCTGCTCCACGTGGTAATGAGGTGTTTCTACATACTCTCTTATCCATGTTCCATCCAAATGCATTTGTAAATTGTCGATTTGGACCACGTGGTACAATGGCTGTACTCAGAGCTGAAAATGATCTTTACTATGACATTATTATAAGGTTAGTAGTTTATTTGTAATTATATAATATCGTACATATACCGTGAATTATCACAAGTTGGATACAAGCAGTTTTCTGCCCACACTGGTCAGCACTAGTTGGAAATAACCACCACTCCGATGACTAGTATTAAGTATATACTGGGGTAAACAGTACTAATGCAAGTTCGAATCCAACCACCACTCTAAATATCCTGGGCAGAACTCTGTGAAGAACACTGTGAAGTATTGTCATGAGTCTGAAGGACAAGTGACATTACACGTATCCAACGAGTGATATTTCCTGGTATCTATACGATAAGTTTAATATTAATTTATTTATCTAATGTAACTGGCTTTTCAAAAAACGATTATTTTCCATGGTAAACATATTAGAATTATTGACACAAAGATAAACATTAATGTGTAAGCAACTGTTTACTTTTGACAAGAATAATAAAAACAAGAAAAAAGTATTCATATTATTGCTTTGTGATGACTATGTATCAATCATTACTGATGGCACTAGTGTCTCTACCTTTCTGTGTACTCGAAAACTGGGGCCTGAAGAAGTAAATGTAACCGTGATTGCAGTCTAAGTACACAGATCTTTGATGAACTGACTGAAGTACTCCTTCCAGGTTCTAAATGATGACTTCCTCGTATCTGAAACTTAACAACTTATTATACTTACTTGTTAAAGATTCTTGCATAATATTTATACTGTTTCTCTGCTATATACAACAGTTATTAGCAGTTCTGAATGTTCCTGACTGGTCTGTAGCTCGAGCGCGCTTTCTTTTACGCGCCACGCCCATTAATTGACTGAGCCCCCCGGGAATGATGCAACTTCCTTAACTACGTATACAATGCATAGTTGCACAAGTGACACAAACATATAAATATATATACATTAAACCCCGTGGAAAGCAATTATAGAAATGGCCCTACGGGCCATAAAAACATTTTCAATAAAAATTGAAGATATAAGAGTGTCAAAAGGTATGTGAACAACGTTGGATAGTACTAACACAAGAAGTTAAAGTAGGACCCAAAATTAAATAAACCACATCCACAAGAGCAACAAGTAGAAGATTAGAAGTCATATAGCATCACTTATAGCTCTGTCAAGCTCCCAACTCTCTTAGCTTTCCAGAAAATTTGCTAATACACAGACACACTGTCACAAAATGATTATCATACCCTTCCTCCTATACTTCGCTAGCAAATATACTCGAATAGATACACACACACTGATAGAGTTGTATAGGAATAACATCTTCCCATTGCATTAGTTGCGTGTTCCCGTCTGCAGTGGTACTGCAGTTAGCTTGGATATCTGCAGCCATATTGAAACTGAAGTCACACTGTACTTCCATTGCATTAGTTGCATGTTCCTGTCTGCAGTGGTACTGCAGTTAGCTTGGATATCTGCAGCCATATTGAAACTGAAGTCACACTGTACTCCCATCGCATTAGTTGCATGTTCCCGTCTGCAGTCGTACTACAGTTAGCTTGGATATCTGCAGCCATATTGAAACTGAAGTCACACTGTACTCCCATCGCATTAGTTGCATGTTCCCATCTGCAGTGGTACTACAGTTAGCTTGGATATCTGCAGCCATATTGAAACTGAAGTCACACTGTACTCCCATCGCATTAGTTGCATGTTCTCGTCTGCAGTGGTACTACAGTTAGCTCAGATATCTGCAGCCATATTGTAACTGAAGTCACACTGTACTCCCATTGCATTAGTTGCATGTTCCCGTTTGCAGTGGTACTACAGTTAGGTCGGATATCTGCAGCCATATTGAAACTGAAGTTACACTGTACAAAAGTGTCTACATCACAGAAAATGTAATAAGAAGCTAACTCGCTAGCAAGAGTTATTGGTGCTATGGTATTTAATGATAGGGACAATTTCTGTGGGAATTGTGTATTTAATTATATATTTCATGTAATGCAATATATAATATACAGGTCTCATGCTGAGTTTCAGCTGAATTCTGAACCACATTATCCATTTTGGTACACCCCAGCACAGTTTAAAGGTCGCCTAATCATTAGTAAAGATGGAAGTCATACAGAATTTTTTGAACTCGGAATACCAACAGACCAGGCTTTGAATATAGGTAAGATGTGTTTATTGTCTTAAAGTGCTTGTTATGAATTGTGACTGTCATGCTTAAAAAAAAACTTTAACATACTGTAAACGTAGAAATGTTCGGCCTGTAGAAATTTTCGTCTTTTTCGACTAGTTGATGTGAGGACGAAATTTAATTTTTAACCCGTTTCTTCCACTCTCCCACGCATTTATGCAGCTTACACGTGAATGAGGTAAAAATATGCCGCTGTTAAAGTACTTTCGTAAGGTGGACACCAAAGAAGAAGAAAAGCCTAAAAAAAACGAAGAAATCCGATCGACCCAGGCAGAGAAGTTCGTACCTCAGCGTCATTTACGTCAGCGTCATGTCCATTTGGTATTACTGACCACGCCCATAGTCGAAATTTTATACAGCCGAAAATTAACATTTGTTGAGCTAAAAGAAACAAGACGAAATTTTGTCTAGTTGAAAATTTCTACGTTTACGGTAGTTACTTCACAATATTGTCAGATGCATATTACTCTTATTGTAGTTTCTTTATAATGTTATATAGTAAGCATGTTAAATAATCACCGACTACAAAAAGATTAGCAAGCCATTTGTATATTCAATAATAAGTTTTTATATCTTTATAGATATGGAATGGATTACTGGACCAGATGGAAATGAAGTTGATATAGGTGAGATGAAATTGAATGATTGACATCATAATTTTTGTTTGATGATATAGAAGAATCATATACACACACATACATTAGTAATGTACCGATAATCTGATCAGTAATCGATATTGGTTATTATTGGCCATTATTTTTAGTATCGGTTATTCTGAATAATGTAACCAATATTGTAAAACGTGTACCAATTATGTCTTTTCTTGTGATTATAGCATCATTATTTGCTTATATGACACTCATAATTATTAAATATGTGCTCATTATCACAGAAACCAGAAGGTAGACAGAATATTGGATCGGTATCAGTTATTGGTACATATCTAAAGTAACTATCAGTTTATTGGAATATCAGTAAAACCTCTTACCAGTACATACATGTACATTATATTTAGTACTTGCTTTGGAGTGGTTACCCTATGTCTAATAGAATTTAAAAGTCAAGCTCTGTAAATTTGAATTCAGATTCTAATCTCTGTTTAGCTAGAGAAGATATTTCATGAAATTCAAAAATCCTCTGTTGTTTTCAAGAAGGCAGATGTTAGATAGTCGGTCAGCAAAGCAACCATCGTATTTTTAGATGTCTGATTTTTGTTTTATAATTTTTAATTTAGTAGGATTCATTTGCTAGCTATTTGAACCATTTTGTGGGAAGATCACTGGTTTAGCCTTTCAAAATTCATTTGGGGTTGAATGGGAAAGCATTAGGTATGGCTTGTGTAATTAATTAAAGATTTTGGGAGTGTTAGAAATTGCAAGTCACTCTTCAAACTCTGGACACCTCTGTATTGAGGACACTTAAAAATGTCCCAAATGGTGCTTTATAATATTAATTCACTCTCTGAAATGAGGACACCCCTGTAATCAGGACAGTTTTCTTTGTCCCTATGGTGTCTGGAATAGGGAGGTTCCACTATTTTCAGACATGAATAATCACTTTATATTGTAATAAATGATAGGATATCAGCCCAAGATGAAGCTCTTCTCAACATCTCCTAGTCAAATGTTCTACAGTATTGATAATGTCACCATTACTCTCCCAATTGGACAACCGAACTATAATTTTGAACAGATAAAATGGAATGAAGAGATATCCGTGGAAGAAGCATTTAGTAGGATAGAAAAAATTATGTACCCTTTTAAAGAGGTGATAAAATACAAATGTACTTAGACATTATGTGTATTGTTTGTAGTGCTTTGATAAGCTCATGTGGCGTACCATTGGGCCAAAGAGCTTCTTATTTGGCACTGCGCAGTTCTCTACTAGTATTGTAGTGATGTACTGATAATCAAATTGATTATCGGTATCAGTCATTATCAGCATGGCACCTATACTAGTGTAAGCAGTGTTTCCAAGATATAGGTAGAGTATTAGTATTAGGGTTACACCTATACTAGTACAAGTATCTTAATAGGAGGTACCTACATTAAGATATAGGTAGAGTATCAGTATAGGTATTAGGATTATACATATACTAGTGTAAGTATCTGAATAGGTACCTATATTAAGATGTAGGTAGAATGTCAGTATAGGTAACTGCATTTAGTACATTACCTATTCAGCATTAGTGTTGTTTTGGTATGACAACGATGACCACTTTTAGTTATAGTATGACACCCCAAATTTGTATATTTAGGTTTCATATAAACATCCAGCTTTACATTTAAACAAGTTTTAGTTTATTCAAAGGACTTTTCATTTACATGTCAACATATTTTAGTTTCATCAGACCAGTCTGATAAAACCCAGAATAATGAACACAGATGATGATATTGGATATGAAATGAATATAGGCAATTTGAAATATGAAATATAGGTGTGTATATAGGAAAATTACTTTATAGTACCACTCTAGTAAATATCATTAGTTTATAGAATACTATATACGCTAACATTTTCGCAGTAGAAAAATTTCACATTTTTCACGAATCGAATTTATATCAGAAAAATTTTACACATGAAATTCTAGCTTGTGGGTGTGGTCAATGGGTGTAGTTCACATTTTAACATATGGCTCTGCTAAAGTACCTTAAGCCGAAGGACGATTCCTTTCTCCCCGACCACTTGGGCGGTCAATAAAGGTCTCATTTACATACATGAATAACACACTTGCCTTCATCTCGTACATTATGTAAACTCAACCTTTATTGACCTGCCCTCGTGCTACATATAAAACATGTAATCATAGTAAAGTATGTTATAACTATTACATACCTCACTTGTAAGCACTATGGTTATATAAATATATTTTTCATAGATCCCTTATCTACCATACTTGGATGCTTTTGAAACTGCTCAACAGGAAAACAAACTTGTTCATTTCATCATGCTTTGGGGTGCTTTGGATGATCAGTCATGCTGAGGTTCAGGACGAACACTCAGGGATGGTCCCCTGGCGTGTTCGTCCGTAAAAGATCTCCTTAAGGAGAAATTTGTATCTACTTGGGGTTTTGTTAAGGATGTTCAAGTAAGTGTTAACATCTTAATGGAAGTAAAGGTCATTCATGCTCACCTTGACCTCAAAAAAATGTTCATAAATGACCAATAATCTTTTTACCTGTACCATTTACACACAATTAATTATCCTTCCCATTCTTTTTTGTGCCTGTCAAATTTCCATCCTTAGTTTCATTATTTAGTACATGTACATGTATTAACCTTATGACATTAGCTGTATACTATAGTACAACATGTATAAAGTCATCACAACCTGAGGTCATTGTGAATGTGAACAGAGTTTAGTTATAATATGATTAATGATGTCTGTTTACATCTGGTGAGCAATTCCGTCACCAGTGCTCACCACAGTACAACTCGCATGCATTGTCATGTCAAAATCTGGTGCTCCTTTAGCTAATTTTGGTGCTCAAATGAGCACTGGAGCACTGTTATTTCCCACTCTGATCCCTATATATAGATGATGTAATTTTAAACTTTAAATAATAATTATCACTTTCTTATACTTGTCTAATCTTTATAGGATATTATAACGAATGCTTCATACACCGCAGACCAGAGACGCATTGCACAACTCTCTGTGGATAGCTACAAGTAAATTAAAAACAATATTATTAATTCTGTTTTGTAACGAGGATAGTAATGTATTAGACATGTCTGATGATCATTGTAGCTGATCAATGAATCACACATACTCATATTCATCAACTTTAGTATGTTTATTGGCAAGAAATGTCAACAAATATGTAGGCAATGTCCTCATTCGTTGGGCAGGTTTGCCTGCTTGATAGCAAGAAACCTTAAGAAAAAAACAATAGGATTTGTATCAGCCCCAAAGCATACAAGCAAATGAACAACTGTTGACTACACTAAATGGGCTTACTCCAATAATGTATTTCCATTGCAGTAACAAGATTACTAGTTTTTATTGTTTTTCATTTAGCTTTCCAGTGGAGATGATGGTTGTTAAACCTACAGGTGAAGTTTTAGTTCATTACAATGCAAATGAGTTGTTAAAGGTTGCAGAACAAGATCATATATTTACTGGAGCTTTCTCGTAAGTTATATATGTGTGAATATTCTTAATCACTCTTTGAATTAAAACTTACAGAATGAATCCTGCTGATAAACAATATTTGAAGTTTCTTGAAGATGGTGTTGCAGCAGCTGAAGCTACTAGCACTTCCTAACTTGTCTTTGTAATTAATTAAAGTTAATTATACTATATATATATATATATATATATATATATATATATATACTAATGCTAATGTCATGTTAATAATCCTGTTAGAGTAAAGCTGGTTTTAAAGTTTAAGAGTTGATAATGATGGTGTTTGTTACAAACCTCTTAGTGGGTGGCAGATACCTGATGTGCCCTCTTATAACTTCAATAGCTAGCTACTCATTTCTGTACATACAGATTTATATTTTTAATGAAATATTGTGTTGTAATTTTCATGATTAATTTTTGTGGAAGTAAAGATTATGAACAACTTAATTGATGAAATCAATGTTGATTTAGTATGTGGCATATTCTTTTGAGTCTTTGGCATGGCATGAGGCACATCGTACCACAGCTTTTATTTTGATTCAGATTTAACTCAAATGGCAGGCTTGTATAATCATTTATAGAACGTCACATTGTGACAGTTTTTTCTTGAAGGAAAGGCAACGCTGCTAGTCACTATAGTAAGAGTAAGCTAAATAGTCTCCGAGTAGCGAGTTTTGTCATTGCAGAGGTCAAAGGACATTCCAAGGGTTCATTTAAATTTAACTCCCTGCCATTCAAATATCACCAGCTTTATGCAGAGATGCATATATATATATATATATGGTTTCATAGCTCATACTGGGTTCCAAGTTTGAGGGGTTTTTCAATTGCAAGTGGTAAAATGAGCAGTCTTGTGCAATATCCTCACCTGAAACTATCAAGAAACTTTTTTTATTGTCAATTTGGTAATCTTATGTTTGCTACACCTCACAAGGAGACCATCTATGATTTATTATTGTGAAATAACAAACTCTTTTAGGAATATCCAAATAATCATGATAATTACAATATCTATCATCATGAAAATATAATTATTACTTCCAGTCATCATCATCATCACTGATGTTGTCATCATCATCATCATCTTCAATCTCTATCCAGTCCTTCTCATCTTTATCCTTTTTTCCCTGTTTTTCTTCCTCCTCCTCCTCATCATCACTAAAAGTGTATTTAACTCTCTTGTGAGGTCTTCTAGTCTGTCTTTGAATTGGTATTTCTTCAGACAGTTCATCAGCTGATTCATCATGTGTTTCCTGACGAGCTACACGTTTCTTTGGTTTAGCCTGATTGGCTTGTTTCTTTGTTGGTTCAACTAGTTTTGGACGTTTAGTTACACGTTTCTTTGTTGGTGGAGGAAGTTCTTCGAGTAGTTCTTCAAGTAGTTCTTCAGGTAGTTCTTCGGGTGGTTTCATACTTTTAAGTGCACGTTTTTTTGGTGATGGTTTCTTTGTTGGTTGAGGTAATTCTTCAGGTAGTTCTTCAGGAAGTTCTTCAAGTAGTTCTTCTGGTGTATCCTCCTCAATTTCTTTCTTTTCCTCAACAGGAAAAAACGGTTTCTTTTTAGATTCTTTTTTGGGTTCTTTCTTGGCTTTTGGTTCTCTTTTGAGTTTCTTCTCAGAACAGAACTCTGGTATAATTGGATTAATAGGCTCAGCAAAGACCGATGGTTTGGTAATGACTATCGTGGAAGATTTACCAAGTGAACCAGAAGCAGTAATCTTTGCTTGTCTCCCAGTTTTGCCTTTAGTCTTTTTTTTCACAGCTATGGATGCTCCAGCAGCTTCTTCTAATCTTTCTTTCTCTTCAGTTTGCTATGAAAAGAAATACATCATCTAATTGTCTATTGCACATCCATCCATCCATTTACAGTGAAACCAGTCTAATCCGGACACCCTTGTGACAAAAAAAAGTGTCCTGATTACAGGGGTGAATTTATATTATAAACCATAGTTTGGGACAGTTTTAACTGTCCTGAATACAGAGGTGTCCACATTTCAGGGTGCCCTGAGTAGAGGGGTTTCACTGTATATACATGTATTATATATTTGTCTTATTTCACATTGAATACCATATAAATTATGATCACAAAGGGTGATTAGTACAAAAGTATTTGATTGCTAAACATTTTAATTGAGTCAAAAAAATGGGCGTTGGTTATTTTATTGCATGAAGATGATACCATCACTGTTTACCATTATTAATTTAAACATACTTGTACATGAACACTCATTTTTTGTACATGTATATGGGCGGATGGTTGTTATCCGTAGTGGTATAGATCGCCACTCAACAGTTTATAATTAGCAACATCAATCATGCCAAATATATAATCATCCATCCATCCATCCATCCAGCCATCCAGCCATCCATTCATATCTTTACATCCAGTTCAATCAAGAAGGTCTCAAGGTCTTCCTTCCATAGGTCTTTTGGTGTTTTTCCTCTCAATATTTTCAACTCCTCTGCCTAATATTAAGAGGAAAAAAACATGAAATGATAATAATCATATTTAATTAATTAACAGTTTATACACTAGTATTAAAAATATCCAATGACCTTTTTCTCTTTGTTTTTGAGCAGTTCCTCTTTCTTCTCACGAGTTAGACTCCATAATTGCATGGATAAGAGATAATTATAATCCACATCATCCTTCTTCTCTGATTCATCTTGACTGCTTTCTTCATCCTCCTCATCTTCTTCACGAGATTTCTTCCAAGCTTTCACTGGATCGCTAGCATATCCTTTAGACTTCAATTCTTCAATCATATCCTTCTTCTTCTTATTCTCTAAATTTTAATAATAATAATAATAATAAATAGATTAACAAATAAATAAATAAATAAAACAATAGGAAAACAAAAAACAGAACAAAAATGAAAAACAAAAAATTAAGCAAAAGGTAACCTCTCTGAAAAAAACCAAAATTCTAGACAACAACATTTGGGCATTATATCTCCAGAGGCATATAGAAATTTTGAAAAAAAAAAAAACAAGTTGGTTTTGTCTGCTTCTAATCCTATTTCCTTATTATTTACTACTGTAAATAATAAGGAAATAGGATTATAGTTGTTACAATTGAACTATAATTATATTACAAATGAACTATAATTATATTACAAATGAACTATAATTATATTACATTATCATTAATTTATGTTGAGGGAGTGAAGACTGTAATCTGGACACTCCAATGTGCATGTATAATATAATTTAGAAAGTTAACATTTCTTATTTGTAGTACAAACATCCTACGCTCCGTAGTATGCTAAATCATTATTAAAACTCAGTTTAAACGGTAATTAAATATTCAGTGATAGATCGTATAAATGGTATACAGTACGGTTTACACCAAGAAAACTGAAGCTTCACATTTGTAAAACTGAACATTAGGAGTTGTCTACATACTCACCAGTCCTTATGATAACTTCGAAGCAAGATTTAAGCCTTTCCTAACATCTATGAAGGCAGGAAAATCTGATACATCTCGACCATCTTTAGCGGTCATGCCCATGTCAAGACAATCATTTTGCTATTTCCACATGGAATAAAGAACTGTAACTGCAGGCGAAGTTGGAGAGAGTCTTAAACTTCTGGAATATCAATTTTTATTTAGATCTCAATTTTTCTGAGAGATTTCTAACAGTAAAATCTTGGCTGTTTGGCTCGTTAACCACGCCCAAATTTCAGCATAGATTAATAGCAAACATTAATTAAATGTTTAAATGCAATGTTAACTCTAGGTATGATCAGTTTTGTACTACAGTAGTACTAAACGTTTGACTTATACTGTACATGTACTGTATGTAGAAAAGTATACATGATAATCATAAGTAAAAATCACTAATTATTTTTATGCTTTTAGAAGTTTTAATAGTCATTTGTATAATGTATTGTGTGGTTCTAAATAGGGATGGACACTATAATTATGACCCAATTTGGGAAAATCACATTTGTGGCGCATATTAATTACATGTACATGTACATGCAATAATCGTCTAAGCTACATGTAAATTACCCCATCCCAGTGTCAATGAACTCTTCACTTACCAACTACAATCTTTCCCTCAATTTTCTCCATAATAAATCTGGCTTGATTGTCCAGTTTCTCAGACTCTGCAGTAAGCAGACTTTCTAAATATTCTTTTCTCTTGTGATAAATCTCCAATCGGGTATCGTAGAACTCCTTCAATATTTCTAATTCATTTTCGTACTTTTTCAAACAACCATTAGCATCAAACAAGACCTATAGGAGTCAAATACCATGATGACTTGAAAGTTGAAATACCATAACTGTTTATATGTACATGTATACATGTGTGTGAGTGTGTGTGTGTGTGTGTTTGTATGTGTATGCTACACATATACAAAAGTAGAGATATATGTACATGTAATAGGAGATACAGTACATGTATATAGACTATAGAGGTAGAGAGATAGAGGTAGAAAATAGAGATAGATTGACGTAGAGAGATAATTGAGAGAGATAGTAGACATATACATGTACATGTATAATGTACATGTACATACACATGTACAAACCAAGTTTGTAGTATTCACTGCTGTCTCTAATTTGAATTTCTTGTGAAATCCAACAGATTCTGCTTCACTCATTTTAGATTCTGTTAATGTGATAACAAACTTGACTGTTGTGTCAGTATGATACTCCTTGTAATCACTAAAAGGGAATATACATGATAACACTTGAGATGAAAGAAAGAAAGAAAGAAAGAAAGACAGACAGACACCCAAGGCAAATGAAAAAATGAAAATGAGTTGCCTCATGTACATGTATATTAGCATGTACTGTAAATATTTTACAATTACAAGTGAATGCACCCAAGGTGGAGAACCCTCATCATAAGTGTATGTTTTGTTGAATAGATAAAAAAAAATACATTCACACAATTATTTATTATGTCTTACAACTTGGACTCTCTCGTCTTAGTGTAAGAACACAAGAAAACAAGAACCTCCACATGTAGTTAATTACACATGCAAAACTACAATCATAGATAGAGCTAGAAAACGATCTATTGATGGGATCAATCAATAATATTCCATTAATACATACAGCAAAAAAAGTAGAGCAATGATTATAATACATGTAGCTCCACTCAAAGCTCCACCCTGCATCTTCCCTTGCTCTGCACTCCAGGCCTGACTCTCTTCATCTCTTTCCTTTCTCTTAAAATACAGCCTCACATCCATTTTGTATGCAGAAAAGTGCCACCATTTTTAATTAACAATGTAATTGCACAATTGCAAAAAAACGCAGTGAGACACAGTGCTGTACTAGTGTTACAACACTGGTGTTGTACTAAAAATATGAAAGAACTTAGTAAATATTATTAATCACCACAACTCACGTGATGAAAGGTGCAACCTTTTCTGTTCCATGCAACATAGGTTCCAGGACATTTTCCTTGTATGTTTGAGTCCACATTTTGATTGGTAGTTCTGTTATCTCCAGAGACGTTTCACTGAGACGTGATATGCATCCATATACCATATACCTTTGAGGTTCAACATGTGCAATAACACCATGAAAATGCTTGTAACTAGGTTTCTATGGGAAAATGAAGATATACATGTGTACATGTAAGTGTTGTTTTAGGTACATGTAGTTAACTATAACTATAACCACTTTTACATGTAGTAAGGTATTATGACTTTAGTTAACTATAACTATAACCACTTTTATAAAGTTTATTACAATAACTATAAATAACCAAAATGAAAAATGGCTAATAATGGGCACTTTAAATAAAACTAAAAGAATCCTCATATTACTTAGTTAATTAAACTATAACTAAACTACAATTGTGATAAACTAGTCATACTATAACTATAACTAAAGTGGTCATTATTGTCATACTAAAACCACACTAATATATATATTATAAATGTGAAATATCATCAGAAATAACTAAAATATTATCTATTAATTTTGAAGTTTAAAAACAAGATATAATGGAGAAAACTATCCCGTTTGTGGTTATGAATCTTAAAGAAACCTACACATACCTATCAGATAGCCATAATAATATACAATGTATATGTATAATAATTATATATAAAATTGCATGAGAACTGCTCACAAAAAATGACCAGTTATGAATGCAAGAAATTTCTTGCATGATATTCTGTTGTAAGACATTTTAAATCATTTCATATTACACAATATCTATTATATTGTTATTTACGCCTTCTTTAATGTCAAATTGAAGGCCAAACTTCAATCGAGATGCTGGAAATTTCCAGTATTTTTATCACGAATCATTGATTATTCCTTGCCGGAATGTTTCCTACACTTTATACATACATAGCCACCTCTTATTTAATTGAGAACATATGTTTAGCACAGAATTACCATTTGTAGTGGTTCCATTCCATTTAACAATCTCTTAATATTAGCAACAATTTCTCTGCAGTCATAGTTTGGTGTAAATGTAGAATATCCAGTACCAATACCCTCTGACCCATTACAAAGGATCATAGGCAGAATGGGACAATACCATTCTGGTTCAATGCGTAGGTTGTCATCATATAGAAAGTTTAACTGAGGGTCATCATCAACTGGAAATATGCAACGAGCAAGAGGACTCAACATTGTGAATATATACCTAGATGAGTATATGAAATTACAGTAAATAAAATATACTGAACCGAAGCACAATGTACATGTACATGTATAATTAGAATGAACTGTAACAATATGTGTAGGGGCAGAGTTTCATTAAGGGGGAGGGCAGCTTCAAGTTTGCCTCACCCCCAAAAAATTTTCGCCTGAGGGGTAGGCAGATACATGTACATGTAAATCATTATCAAAGTACAATGTATTTACATTTTAAATACATGTACACTTTGCATATGGTACTTACATGTATGTACATGTACATTACATAGATCATATTTCCACTTACCTAGGACTAGCAGCATCTTTACCTCCATGTAGTCTTGTACCAAACTGACCAATAGGTTGTAAGAGGTTAATATTATTACTACCAACAAAATTCTGAGCCAAATTGATAATAGTGCCCATTAGACTAGTCTGAAAGTGTAGAACAATTGTGTAAACAGTGATAATACATGTATGTACACACACATCAATGAAGTTAAATTTAATGAGTAAATGTAATGCATAAAGATTCACTTACATGTACATTGTAAGTGTAGATAATTACATGTACATGTATATTACAACACTAACCTCTCCATGATGATATGCAGAGTGCTCAGCTACAGACCCAGCCAGCTGGGCTACTTTAATCTCACGCTTATCATTACGTTTGAAACACGTAAACAAAACTTTACGTTGACCTGGCTTCATACCTGAAATAAAAAATATATGATGAACACATGTACAGTACATGTAAGATAAAACATTTTTTTTTGTTACCCAGCTATGATTGTTTCCAGTAAGAATAATTTAGGGCTGGGAATTTGTTTTAAAATACATGTACACATATATAGTAGATATATAACAGAACATCAATCAATTGATGAATCAGTTAATCCAAGAATCTTAATTAAGTGTACATGACTTAGGTGAAAATTTTTATGGCCCGTAGGGCCATCCCTATGATTGCTTTCCACGGGGTTGAATCTATATATATATATATATATATATTTATATTTATATTCTTGTGTCCACTTGCGCGACTATGCGTTGTATACGTAGTTAAGGAAGTTGCATCATTCTCAAGGGCTCGGTCAATTAATGGGCGTGGTGCGTAATAGAACGCGCGCTCGAGCTCTACAGAGTAGTACAGACCAGAAGAAGTTCTACAAGGTTCTTTAAAAGGTAAGAATAGATAATCAAAATAATAACTATAATAGGCTGTTGTGTTTCAGGCATGATAAAGTCAGCCATGATTACTGAATGCTGGACACCACAAAGCAGTCATAGGGATACTTAAATTTGTAAAGCAATCATAGGGATGTTTTTTTTCTCTATATACACTTGTTTCCTTCTCATTTTGTTACCATTAATTGATTTGTGCCTGTATGTATCATGTAAGTGTTATACATAATTATATACAATTTGTAAATGTTATTATAGGGGGAGGTGCTTGATCAATTAATGGGTGAGGAATGTAAACAATGTATAGCATGATTATACAATTATGTACTATACAATGTACAGCATATACAGTACATGTATATGTAAATGTACATGTACATACATGTATACATGTACATGTTCATTGTTCACTGTATATACATGTACAAGTAACTAGACTTATATGCAGTGTTTCATACAGCACAGGGGTTAGGGGGTTTCTCTTTGTAGCTCGAGTCTAGCAATTTCAGACAAATTTACTTTAAACATACAACAAAAATCTCAGCTACAAGTCTTCTGGGGGACCCCAGAAGCAACCTCAGAGGGTCTACTGGGGGAGCATAATCACAGACCCCACCCCCCAACTGGTAGACTTATTTTCACTATTCTTGTATACTAATTAGTGATGCACCGATAGGCGTTTTTCACTGATATTCAGATAACCGATAATGGTTACTTAATATCTGCCGATACCAATAGTCGATCCAATATTTTATTCAAAAGATATTTTAAAAAATAATAAGCCACAGATGTTTTGCAATCGTTGCAAACAGCATAGCGAGTGTCCTCAGTGACTGTAAAAAAGTTCCATATTCTGGACGTTTTCGCCATCTTGATTCTCAGCTGCATGCTGTGCATGTGTAAGGTCAAGGTCAAATGCATAATCCGCATGCGTGAAAACACGTGACTGCTTTTCTATCGGTATGGAAGCTTTTAACCGATATCCGATTCCCAGTTTGACTGTAGTATATCGGCCGATACGATGGTCGATCCGATTATCGGTGCATCACTAATACTAATCCGTTTCAAATATACCAGATATTTATCAAATAATGTCCTACATGACTAGCTGTATATAATACTGCATATGAATACACAATCATGTATTACACTTACCATCCATCAATGAAGGGATAGATCTTTCATTGTCAGTGTTGGAGAATAAAATAAGTTCCTTGTTAATAAAATCTGAATAAGTGACATAGTCAGTACGTTCTCCATACAAGAATGACTACAGAAAAGAAAAGATTAATAATTAACAAATCATGTTAAATATTTAGTGTACACGAAGAAACGTTTATGCCTAAAACATTGACAAACAAATCTAGGGAGTGTTATGATTATTGCATATGGTCATGTGACCTTAATGTGCACATTTAGTAACTTGAAATACATTGTACATGAACAGTGAAGTACTGTACAAACAGGACACATTTCACACAAACTGAAATTAAAACTTTGTTAGTATTGTTTTCCTCCTACATGTAACAGACAAGGTCAGTGGTACACGTACTGTACATTGTACATGTATGTATACATGTACATGTACATGTATGTATTTTGTAGGAAAGTTGTTACATGTACATGTATATCAGATTTCATTATTTGTGTGGCATCACAGATCTACATACATGTATATGTACACATGTGGGTGTATACATACAGTACATTTATACAAAATTGGGTAGTGATTCCGAGGCTCGATGGAACTATTCCTGTTGGTATCTTGTCTGAGGCAGTGCAATACCAACTCCACCTACATGTACATGTACATGTAATAATAGGATACCAATAAACTGATGAGATAACTTTATTATGAGAAAGTATATTGTACATGTAAAGTACTGCTGTTACTGATTAGTGTCAATTTCTGAATATGTAATTTGATGTAGAAACATGTGAAAATTACCTCATCAAGTCCTTCTTCTCTCTTATGTCTTCGCTGCTGCAACCATGACATCAACCAGTCTTTACGATCATTAATACACTTCTTACTGAATGCCTGTATGTTGAATAATTATGAAATGTATTTATGAATACGATTACTAAAAAGTATTATGAAAACTACATGTATTGAACTTGCATGTACATGTACATGTTCCAAGAACACATCCCACACAATACTGTATAATAATAGCTTAAAACTATTGAAATTGATGTAGATGTTCCAAGAACACACCACACACAATACTGTATAATAAATTAATAATAGCTTAAAACTATTGAAATTGATGTAGATGTTCCAAGAACACACCACACACAATACTGTATAATGGCTTAAAACTATTGAAATTGATGTAGATGTAGATGTTCCAAGAACACACCACACAATACTGTATAACAATAGCTTAATCAATGACAGAACAGGAGAATATCTTCAGCTTGTTGAAATGATGCTCATGTTTTATGAACACGTGTTATAAATCATAATTATGAAGAGTATGACTAACAGAAAAATGGTGGACTTTTCTAAACTGATAAGAAAACACAGGAATTGTGAACTGCATTAACTTCTGCAAGGTCATTTGCCAAAATGATTTGCATAGATACATGTATAGTATACATGTACATGTACATACATGTACAATGTTCTCAGCATGATTTTACAATAAAAGGATAATCAAGTGCCACACATTAATACTCACCTAGTGTGTACATGCAAACATGCTTCAAATTACATGTACAAGATTATGATTATCATAATTATCATTGCGCTTTTATCAGTGATTATTATTGTTATTTTTATAAGACAAGTGTTTGTTTGTTAATTGTTTCTACGCCTATTGCTAGCATGCTAGGCATATGAATTTTCATGTAGAAAACATACATTGTGCATGTAGAACTCTGTACATGCACATGCACACATCCAAGCAATAGTTGTTCTACATGTACTGTATGGTAAAAATGTTTGTTTTCCACTAATGTACATGTACATGTGTGTATGTACATGTACATGTACACATGATTACATGTACAGTATGTTAAACTCGCCAGCTCAATGGCCTGATCATCTTGAGCTCCTTCATATTTAAAAGGAATTCTGTGTCTATCCATATCTGAGAAGTATTCCTTGGCCTCTTTTCCTGTGCTGGTACCCAATCCTTTGTAATACTTGATCTTCCATGTATGAACGTTATCAGTCTGACTACGCCATCTCTCAAATTCAGGTAAGGAGAAGAAAGGTATTTCATTCTTGCCTTTAGTTGCCTGATGAGGATACATGTATAATTAAGGTTAGTACATGTATATCATTTATTATACATGTACAATACACTATCACCAGTACTACTGTTACTCTACTGTGTAATGTACATGTACAATTAAAGTACATGTACAGTGCTTCAATTAATGTTTACTAATGTGCATGTATTATAAGTATACATGTACATGGTATCATTTGTACATCTACACTAACAGTGTACATGTAAAAAGTATTGTAACTTAAAGATGATTTTAATAAACACAGAGTCTTTGAAACATGGGTCAAATTGACCCAAAAATGGTTAGTGTGTGCACCATTGGGAATACATCTTGAGCCAATTACATGTAAGTTAACTAAGATGTTGTTAGTGACAAATACAACCATAATTAATTGTGCCACTGGCCCAAAGAGAGAACTGTGCAGTGCCAAATAAGCTCTTTGGGCCAATGGTGCGCCATATAAGCTTATCAAAAACATTGATGTACATGTACCATACCTTCACAATGGGTGTTATAAATTCCTCCATAAATCCATGTTTTAACAAATGAGGCCAGTTATAATGAATAAAATTAATAACCAATCCTTTAATATGAGAACCATCTTGATCTTGATCAGCCATTATCATCAGATGACCATATCTCAGCGTATTCAAGTCAGAGGATTCCATGTATTTCTTCCCATATTGAAGACCAATGATTTTTACTATGCTCTTGATCTCTTCATTATTCATTATCTGAGAATAATAAATATAATTATTATACAAATGTCACACAAATTTTGAAAACAACACGTCATAATATAATTTTGAATAGTGATGCACTGATAATTGAATCTGTAATCAGTTATTTCTGTAAGATGTAATTGATATTGTAATACATATAACATACATGTAATTTCTTGTGATTATACATGTAACATCATTGATAGTTTTAATATGGAATAATTACCATAATTGATATCACAGACTTACAATTAATAATCAGAAAAATTTTCGATATCAATTGATTAATTAATTAATCATCCTAGCCCTATAATGTATGTAGGCATGTATTTATATTCTTGTGTCACTAGCACGAGTATTGGTTGTGTACGTAGTGAAGTAAGTTGCGTTATTTCGAAGGGCTCGATCAATTAATGGGTGCAGTGCATAAGCGAACATGCGATTGAGCTACATGTGAACAGAAAGATTCAGAAGATTGTAAAAGTACAACTACATGTAATACTAATGACTGCTGCTAGTGGTGTATATAACAGAGACACAGTATAAATATGATGCAAGAGTCTTTAGCAACTAAGTAACTAATTATAATAAGTTGTTGAGTTTCAGACGTGAGGAAGTCATCATTTAAGGAGTACTTCACTTCGGCTGCAGTCAAATACACTTACTTCTTCAGGTCCCAGTTTTCGAGTACACAGAAAGGTATAGACACTAGTGCCATCAGCAATGATTGATACATAGTCAATTGTAGGGATACCTGTTTCTCAACATAATAATTGAGAGAATTATCATTTTTATTGAAAGCCAGAAGGTATAGATATACTGTACATGTTCATGTAATATTGGATTAGTATTGGTTATCAGTACATATCTAAAGTAATTATTGCAATATCGGTACAATCTCTTATTACAGATTAAGGGAAGCCAATAATATTTAGTTATCTATTATTAGTAGTGGAATGGATACCCAGTTGGGTGGATAATTATCTGTTAAACTGATCCAGATCTTCTATTTGTTTGTATACACATCAGACATGGGGTAATAGTAATAGATAATAGTAAAGATTACATGTTTCAAGGTAATTGTAATAGTAATACATAATTAAAAAACTGATGTAATAGTAACAGTAATAGACATTATATGTACATGTACATGTATGTAATACATATACATTAATTTATTACTTATAGTAGGGCAAGTAGAGAGGCTTTTTAGTAAATGTTTTCAACCAGAAAGGTCTAGACTTACTGATTGTTTTTGAGAAACTCTCATTTACATGTACATGTACATGTAGTTTAAATCATTTAAGAAATTCAAAGAAACTTCAATGTGTATGTACATGTATATGTACATGTTGTATACATTGTAGGTAGTACTAGTAATATATTGACTTTTAAGGTACCAATGTACATGCATTAAATTGACTTACATGTACATGTACATAGATACAAGTACATGTAATTATAATAGTAATATTAATATACTGATTTTTAAGGTAATAGTAATATATTACTTAACTTAGGAGGTAATAATAATATATTACATTAACTTAGGAGGTAATAATAATATATTACATTAACTTAGGAGGTAATAGTAATATATTACATTAACTTAGGAGGTAATAGTAATATATTACATTAACTTAGGAGGTACGTGTAATAGTAATATACTGATTTTTAAAGTAATAGTAATATATTACTTAACTTAGGAGGTAATAATAATATATTACTTAACTTAGGAGGTAATAGTAATATATTACATTAACTTAGGAGGTAATAATAATATATTACATTAACTTAGGAGGTAATAATAATATATTACATTAACTTAGGAGGTAATAGTAATATATTACATTAACTTAGGAGGTAATAGTAATATATTACATTAACTTAGGAGGTAATAGTAATATATTACATTAACTTAGGAGGTAATAGTAATATATTACATTAACTTAGGAGGTACGTGTAATAGTAATATACTGATTTTTAAAGTAATAGTAATATATTACTTAACTTAGGAGGTAATAATAATATATTACTTAACTTAGGAGGTAATAGTAATATATTACATTAACTTAGGAGGTAATAATAATATATTACATTAACTTAGGAGGTAATAATACATTAACTTAGGAGGTACGTGTAATAGTAATATACTGATTTTTAAGGTAATAGTAATATATTACTTAACTTAGGAGGTAATAGTAATATATTACATTAACTTAGGAGGTAATAATAATATATTACATTAACTTAGGAGGTAATAATAATATATTCCATTAACTTAGGAGGTAATAATAATACATGTATATATAATTAACTTAGGAGGTACATGTACATGTACATGTAATATACTGATTTTTAAGGTAATAGTAATAGTAATATATTACATTAACTTAGGAGTTAATAGTAATATAGTCATTTTTAAGGTAATAGTAATACATGTAGGAGGTAATAGTAATATACAGATTTTTAAGATAATAGTAATACACATGTATGTTACATTAACTTAGGAGTTAATAGTAATATAGTTTTTTGTAAGGTAATAGTAACATCTTACATTGACTTAGGAGGTATATTACATGTACATGTACATGTACATTTAAAACACTATTACAAAGTGAAGTAATATATTATATTTCACCACAAATGTTTTTGAAGTTATTATCTAGATACTCGCATGACCATTGTTGTGCATAGTAGTATATTGTACATGTACATCTATTAGTCTTTGTGTACAGAATGGCAGATTATCTAGCATTCAAGTGAAATGTCTTGTGTATTATACATAATGATAGTATAGTGTATATAATTAAAGTATATGATAGCACTGTTTTGCGAATTGAATAACAAGAAGTACACATGTACATGTACATGTATTTTCTTAAAGCAGGGCACATATACATGCACATGTACATACATGTATATAACCACATCTTTCCTGAACTGACCTGACTGTGTGAAGCTTCTCTTACATTGAGAAGTTTACCTCTAAGTGGAAATACACCATATTGATCTCTCCCAACCACACCCAATCCACTAACAGCTAAAGATTTAGCTGAATCTCCTTCTGTCACTATTAACGTACAAAGACGTGAGTTCTTTCCTCCTGCATCATTAGCATCATCAAGTTTTGGAATTCCTTTTAGTTTGCTATGTTTAGCACCATGTTGTTTCTTGTTGAGTTGTGCTTGTGACTTGGCTTGTGCCCAACTCAACACACGCTCCACAATTCCACAAGATAAAGACTGTGAATGTATAGTACATTGTAAAGTATATGTATAATACATTATGTATATGTACATGCTATGATATATACATGATTGTATACATGTACATGTGTATACATGATGATAATCATGATACATGTACAGGTACAGTAGTCTGTCAGTGTCCTCATTAAGGTAGTGATCCTCCCTCACTTAAAGGAGATTTGAAACAGCAACACCCCCCAATTCAATGTCTTACCTGCAGTACGGGTAATTTTATTGAGTGATAATTGGTAATACATATACATGTAACTTGATCTTGTAATATCAATGCCAAGAAATTGGACTATAGTCACCAGACTCATTGAAATAAAATTATGAACAGCTGAGCATGTAATATTTCTCATGAATTTCATTTTGTGGTTGGGTAGGGTATCTTCAATAGCTTCATTCAAGGAATGAACTAATCACCACAATGTACAGTACCATGTACATGTACATGTACTTGTACATGTATATCAAAACCACATCACACTACTGTACAGTGCACTACATGTAATACATGTACATGTACATGTACACATGTACATGTACTACAGTATTAGTAAATTAGTGACTATTTCACTGGTACAGTAGTATTAAACAGTACTAGTGAGTCTAGTGTACTCTATAGTGTACTGTACAATTCTTCAGCTTATGCAGCATTGTATCTACATCTACATGTATACTGTATACATGTACATGTACATGTGTACTGTAGACATACATACATGTACATGTATACTTGTATAGTAATGTTATTTATTGTATAACAGTATCATCAACAGTAATACTTGCGGTAATGTTTATTGTACATTACTGTACAATGTACATGTACACGTATATTGTACCTGTTTAATAAACTTGTCTGATAGTTGACAAGTGGATCCAAATGACTTGGCCTTAAGAGTCATATTTTCTTTAGTTTGTGAATCAAATGTTGGATTCTCAATAAGACAGTTAACAAAAACCCACATATGATTCTTGATATGAAATGGCTTGAGGGCCATTCCACCTTTATTCTTCTTCTTAGATGCTTCAAGTATCTTGGCCACAAGTTGGTCCACTACTAGTTGGACATGTGTACCACCCTGTGAAATAGTTCAAATAACATGAATTAAACTACATGTACATGTACATGTAAAATAAAATGAATGTTACATGTAGTTGTACAGTGTACAGTTATTAGTGCTTGATTTTAGTGTTTTCTGGCTAACTACATGTACATGTACTAGTATGTCATGAAGAGTTTGTTGTTACACGTACATGCACGTCTGCAGGTGTAATCTTAGTTATGTACATGCACATGTAGGTGTGTAGTAATTAGCCACTCCTCCCCCACATGGACTAAAATTCCTGACTGCAATGCAAGCTCAAGTACTATAATACAATACAGAATAACAAACCGTATGTACATGTATTATATTGTACTGAGCACAAGTGAACAGGTAATGATTTTTTATTTACATGTATGTGTACAATGTACATGTATACACTTACATGTACTTACCTTTGTAGTAGCAATAGAATTAACAAAAGAGGCTTGTTGGAATCCACTATCACTAGCAGTGAGACAGATTTCCCAACGTTCATTTACAACCTCATGTATCACACTACGAGGCAAGTTCTCATCATCTGCATCTTCTTGACCTTTAAGATAGAGCTGAACATACTCCTTAAAAGTCTTGATCTGAAAACAATGATCAAAGATAAACATGTACATGTACATTATGTGTACATGTGTACACATGTACATGGTTTAATATAGGGAGGAGCAGACTTTTTGATAAGTTCATATAGACCACCATTGTCATATAGACCACCATTGGCCCAAAGAGTTTCTTATTTGACACTGCACAGCTCTCTCTTTGGGCCAGATGGTGCAGTTAATTACATGTATATCACTCACAGCATTAACTCTTTGTTAATTGGCTCAAGATGTATTCTCAATGACACATACAGTCACCATTGTTAAGCCAATTTGACCATGCATATCAAAAACTGTGTGTGTGTGTGTGTGTGTGTAGCTCTGGTATCCAATACCGGCACCCCAAAGTACACACATGTACACTGTACATCTGACAATGGAAATACACACTGTACATGTTTATCAATAGATTGAATACAGACAAATAACATTTATAAAGCATTCAGATAACATACATGTACATGTACTTACAGGAAGCTTCTCATCATTGAGATAAACAGACACGCCCTTTGTACCTCCAGCGATATCATAGGCTCTTCTTGTCATTAGAGACACAATATCCTTATCCAGATGAGTCATATTGAACTTTGACAAGTCTGGTTTGAAAGAGACCTTTGTGTAATTTTGCTTGCTTGAAGTCACACTGTTTTTTCCAGCTACACCCATATTATTTTTCCATGTCTGTGTATTAGATAATGTGCACTAGTAAAATGAGTATTTGAATATTGAGCAGTACAATGCACTAGCAAACACCCATATATTTAATGCTAAGTACATGCAACAGACTAGTAAACACTAGTACAAGCTTACAGGATTGGTTTTTGAACAAACAAAATCTCAGTTCCTCCTCCTTGTCTATCTGAAACCTTATAGACATGTCTCAATGGTAGCAAAATAAATTAAATGCTATATGTACTCATGTTTTGTTAACTATAACTACATGTACATGTATAACTTTTAGTAAGGCATTGTGACTACTAGTTAACTAAAGTACATGTACATGTACTGTGTATAACTAACAATAACTACATGAAAATTCATGTGTCTATAGCATGCTAGCAAAAGGCGCAAACACACACACACACAACAAACAAGCAGCCACAATGGCTAACGTATAACTAACTAAAATGAAAAAAAAAAAGGCCAGCAATGGCACTTTTAGTTAGTTAACTAAAACTACATGTACATTTGTGTAAAACCCTTTTAGTAAGCCTAATACTAAATTACATGTACATGTACATGTACAACTAAAATAAATTTGAGAAAGCTGTCATACAATAACTACATGTACATGTATAACTATAACTAAAAGTGGTCAATATTGTCAGTGATTGTCACACTAAAACAACACCATTATGTACATGTAGTACTGTACATGTACATGCATTGAAGCTAAAATCAAAATGTACATTTACAATAACTACATGTACAATCACTAACCTGTTTAAAGAGCTTGCCTGACTGGCTACAAGCAGTTTCAACACTAAATTCAGTACTGAATATATTACACAGTTTAGCACCATATCCATTCCTCCCTCCAGTCACTTTTCGTTGCTCATCATTGTAGTTAGATGAGGTCAACAAGGTACCAAATATCATTTGAGGCACGTACATTTTTTCAACAGCATGCATCTCCACTGGTATACCCAATCCATTATTCCATATACTAATCAAGTTGTTCTCACTGAAAAGTTAAATAAATGTAAGAACAAGGACATGCCGCCATCATGATGTGTTAATAATTACATGTACATGTATCTTAGTGCTTAAATGGATTCTATCTTTTATTACATGTGTATCTAGATATTGTTCACAATAATGATAAGGTATCTGGATGATTGATTCAACTGCAAAAAATGTCATGATTTGTAGTGAAATATAAATTACATGTACACATCACTCATTTGCTGTAATGAACTGCAATAGATGTTTATAAGAGCAACCATGATGTTTTACTGTCCATTACAAGCCTAAAAAGCTGTTAACATTGAGCAAGAAAATTATTCACCACCTTGGGCTTAGTGGTACATGTATATCAATATTGTTAAAATTCAATATTTTTTATGTGGTACAGAATTACAAAATTTTAAATACTGACATATCGAAATTTGTGCCATGCTAATAAGTTTGAGCAAATGGCCAGCTGAAATAGTGCTTTAGGAGTGTTTATTAGGCTTTTCTAAGTAACGATTGAGTTAGAAAAGAGTGCTAGATATCTATTCTTCAACATACATGTAAGATGTTAAATTTGTGTGCTGAGGAGTGTTACTGTTGTTTTGGTTGCGCAAGTCAATTGATTTCTTATACTACAGTATGTCAAAAAAGATACAATGTAGATCTAGTACTATAGTAGTCTGAACAAGTTGTTTGAGGTGCTTCAGGAACTGTTTGATCATTTATACCTAAAAAATGTTTGTGGGTGTGACCAATTGCAGAACGTGTGGGTAGTCGGTATCTAGTTGTATTGCTATGTTCTATTTTTAAAATACCATATTTCTACATGTATATTAGCTAATACTACCCAACCCAACTGAGCACCATCATTTTATTACAATTTTGAGTTTACTTGTTCAGTCAATTCTAGTGCATGCACAAACATTAAATGAGTATCTGGATATAAAGTACATGCAATATACACACATGTATCCAGATACTCAGTTAAATGGATCAATAGTTAGAATCTGGATATGTTCCAGCTCTAGAATACATATACATGTACTATGATGTACATGTACATGTACATGCATTATGAACTTACGGGTCAATTGTGATTTTAATTGCATTCATTCTATGGTCTCTTTGCTTGTTATCTGCTGCATTAACTACAAAAAAAATGGATTATATACTACATATTAAATATCCTCTACATGTACATGTACTTACATAAATGGAGTCAAAGGCTAACTGTCTCTTAATTTCATTGAGTTATTTAAGGTTGTTTCTTCATAATTATAAGGATAGGGTTTCATAAGGAGAAATGACTAATGATCTGTTCATTGGGATGCTCCTCCAGACATTTTTTTATTACATGTAGGCCCTCTGATGATGCTAAATTTAGTCAAGGGAGGGGAACGAACTGTATATGCCACCCAGGTATTGTAGCTTATTACTGTAACTGACTAGTAATACAATAATTTTAAGTACGAGTCACATTATTTCGTGATTCCTTCTTGAAGTAACCTTTTTAAAAAATACGTTTGAAAGTTGAAACCCACTTTTTTATTTATTAATTTGTGCTAGATTTCTACATACCTAATATCTCATCAAATATTTTGTAAAGTCCAGGAACATATGTTATTTGCTTCTGGACAATGGCCTCTATCTCTTTGTCGTATATCCACATAGGTTGAGTGGATTCTTCAACAGACCCTATATATGTGTCAGGCCTAAGAAGAATGTGTTCAAGTTGTGTTTTACGTTGATATATGCGCTCTACAGATAACCTTTTGTTCCCACCACTATCACCACCTTCTTCATTGAAAAATGATAATGGCTATGGTAATAAAGAGAAGTAAATGTTAATCTATAGAATAATAGATATTTCCACAAACCTTTTGTAAAGCCATGACAACTACTTTATCTTCAGATTAAGAAAATATAGGTTCACTCTCTCTAGCACAGCACAGCTGTAGTAGTTACTATACTATATTAAAACTAACCACACCTATTGACCGCGCGCGCGTATTTAAATATAAATGCGCATGCGTGACATGTCGACACAAAACTATTATTGTTGATTAAAAAAACAAGTATTATTGAACAGTTATATTGATGTCTTGTATAGACAAGGTTGATTTTATTGTGTGGCATATTCTAATAAGAAGTTTGAGTCTTGGCATGTGGCCCTAAACGATGAAAGTATAGCATATATGATTATAGACTAGTGTTTTGATGACAGCGTGACACAGATTTTTTTTACTCAAATGACCAAGCAATTTCAGACTCACGTACAGTAAATAAGGGTATGATCTTCATGTCTTTGAGTTTGCTGTTTTCCAGTTGTCTTTTTCTAACCAAAAGTGCTAAATAGAATACCACTCTATGCTAATAGAAAAGCATTAGTGGTAAACAGGCTGTAATGTGATACTTGTTTATTTGATTAATATTTATGTTGTATGAAAAACAGATGTAAATTAACCAAACCGATAACACAAAGTCAATGTAATCTGTATACTGAAGTATTCAAAATAATTGATAGTTGAAAGGTTAAGGTATAATTATAGGTCTATAGGTAACTTGATTAAAAGAAACTAGTGATTTTATAGTGACAAATCATGTAGTGAGGATCTGCACAACCAACCATAAAATGTTTTGACAATTCTCATCACATATTTGTGTGGTCCAGATATTAAAAGTTATTACCAGCAATGTGTAAAATAAGCCCCAATCCAATACCATAAGACTAACCCTGTGAATGGCTTCGTTTATAATGACATCAGCAACGTCTTGGAGTGGTATGAAATTTGATCTGCTATTTCCACCTCTCCACCAACTCTTTTGCTGATTCAATTGAATACCAACTTCTCCAACAGCAACAAGAGATTCTTTGATAAAATAAGCCCACATAAAATTATGAATCTGTGAATTTTCATGCTTCTTATGTACCGGTACCTTCTATAGACCAAGATACTAAAGCAATTCCAACAAGTACTATAATCACCACTAATAACATCAACTACAAATGATAAAAAATTAATAGTATATATAAATATTATTACTATTATATAATTATACAAATTACAAACCCCAATTGAAACTGTCTCTATCATTGCAAAATTCTGTTGAACATAGCCATAGGTCACAAGCAAACTCAATAAAAACATTACAGCTGGTATTTTATAACTGCAGCATCCTCCTGAATTAGAAAGCCTAAGAATACATACAGGGTAGCCAGACTTTGAATCCTTAGTTTTTGATTCTTCATAAAATAATGTACAGCCAGTTATTGACTCCACTTCCATGTTTTTAAAATACAATCCGGATAGGAGGGGCCAAAGGCAGGATTAAGCTTTACTTCACCAACTGTTGAATTGGAGCTGCAATTATTTCACGAAGAATTGTCGACAGTCATGAGCAGCCAGGAAGACTACGAAGTAGAACAAACATCACACATAGTCACCAAGAATAGTCTAGGAAGCTTCTTGCTGGATGGCATTGACACAAAAAATCTCAATGCGGATGCATTGTCTGCAATAATCGATTTTGATGATTATTCTGATGCCGGAGGAGTCAGAGAAGCTCCTACATGCCAAGAATTAGCCATGGAAGGAGAGACCTTAACGAAGCAAGGTGATCATCGAGAAGCAATTCCTTTGTTAGAATCTGCTTTGGAGTTAGGGAGTGATGATACTCAGCTACACAGTGTACTTTGGAGCTTACTGGGTAATGCTCACTTTTATTTGGGTGATCATGAAAAAGCAATTCTTTGTCATTCACATGATCTTGCAATTTGTTGTGAGCTTCAAGATGAGAAGAGTAAGGCACAGGCATATTGCAACCTTGGTATTGCACATCGTAAGCAAGGTACTAATTATGCTAATATTATCTTGTTTGCACCTCTTTACCACTATTATGTATTTAGAGTGAGAAAATACATTTTGCTATTAATACATGTTTTAGCAAATAGTAGACAAAAAATTATTATTCAAAGCAAGCCTCTTCAAACTGACATAATTATTATATCCTTTTTATAGGTTATTTGCAAAGAGCTAAGTTGTGTTATGAAAGTTATCTAGAAATATGTGAACAACTAGAGGACTGTAGATCTATCTCCAAAGCTAATCATAACTTAGGAGATCTACATTTAACTTTGGGTCGTTTGATGATACAACAAAATGGTGGTAAAATTGAAGAAATACCAGATGCCAGAGATCACCTTCAAACTGCTGCAATGTATTTTGAGAAGCATATGGAATATGTCAAAGAGAATGGATCAAAGTATGAATATAATTAACCTCTTCAATGTGACAAATTCCACTCATCATTTTTTCATAATTTGTGACCAACCAAAAGTTATTGGCAGTAAGGAATAGATAGTCTTTCACTATGCATACTGTTGGCTTCTATGTTGTGTTCATAAATATGTTAACACAAGAGATATTTCCCACTAATTATGTTTAAGTTGTCCTGTTCTCACATCAGATGTAATACAATAATATATTAGCTATTGCATAAATGGTGTTCGACAATGTTGTGTTAACATAATGAAACACATTTATATTGCTTTGTAGGACAGTAGTAATATGATAGGTTATAATACACTGTATGTGTGGGCTGACTGTGGTTTATAAAGTATGTACTGATGATTACATACAGTAACAGATATTGTATCAACCTACTTATTCCTCTGTGCATGTGTGATGAGTCTTCTATTCAAAATGATTAATAATTTAATAATCACTTTGTTCTTTGATGTCAAAGACAAGTTTAATTATCGTTGTAGTACTTTGTGAAGCTTAGTATTATGATGTCATTTGTTTTGATATAAAAATGTAAATAAATGACTTTGTCTATACCTATAATAATGAAGATATGTGTAAACCATCTGTTACTTGTGCCCACCTTGTTGTAGTATAGGTATAAACACAAGGAATTAATGTACTGCATCTGCATATAACTAAATAAGGTTAGATGTAGTAAATTGACCGAGTAATGCGAGACACATAAAACAGGATAAATAATAGAAAATTAACTGGCTAATTTAGACTATATGGCAACTAGTTTAATAATACGTTTACATGGTAGGTTTATAAGCGATTTAGAAACTTTGTACTGACCAATCAAATCAGATCACTCAGTTTATAGTCTAATTATTATTGTACTTATTTTTGTTTAGCAACATCTTTTTTTATTCTTGTCCTTAGAGGAGCAGTGGCTCGTGCTCATGCTAGTCTGGGATTTGTATATGAATTAATGAAAGATACTGACAGAGCTATTGATCATCATCAACAGGTATGTAGATAAAGTTCACTTATGATTATAAATGTTGTGTAAATGATTAATGGCAGTGAATACATGTATGTAAACTACTTACTACTTATGGTGGGCCTGCTGTAAGCCATATCTTTTTAAAGTGCCTATTGTTTGCAAGTACCAATTTAACAGTTTTAAGTGAATGTAACATAATCGCAAATGTAATGATTAATTAATTAATTAATTAATTAATTAATCCTAAGATTCATAGTCGCTAAAATTAATACAACCAAATTGGGTATATCTTAGACTAAACAGTTTCCCATGAATAATAGTAAGGTATTTGGGTTCTCAATTACTAATTTATTTTAGTATAGTAATTACGTATTTTGATTGGTCCTGTGTTATAGAGGTTACGCATTGCTCAAGAGATGATGGACAAAGCTAGTGAAGGAAGAGCATATACCAGTGTAGGGAATTGCTTAAGAGCTATTTTGCAGCCTGATAAATCGTTGGAATGTTACAAAAGGGTGAGAAATGAAAAAAGAATGTTTATACATCATGTGTATACATAAAAACTGAAATTAATATTTGATTTTTAAAGACAATTTCAACTTTTTAGGGTTTAAGTATTGCTTCTGAATTAGATGATCAAGTGGGGCTTGGAGTCTGTTATTCAAATCTTGGAACAACTTATGAAATGTTGGGAAAGCATGATTATGCAGCAGAAAAGCATGAAAAGGTAAAAAAAAAAAAAAAAGAATTACCAATTAACCACAGTTTAGTATTTATTATTATCAACTTCATACTCCAATCTTTGTCAGTTTAATTGGAAATATGATACCCTTGTGTTACAGTTATGTATGTATTACTATATGTGGGAAAACCAGTCTTGTGGCTCGTAGTGGGTTTAATGTGCTAAATAACTGAATAGCAGGTTTTTAAAGGTTGTTGGTATTTAGAAAGAGTAAAATTGTTCCTCTTAGATACCAAGTTTAGCTGCTTCCTGTAAATAACGTGCATCTAAATCGAATCTTTGTTCAATAATTACGATCAGCCATTAGACTAGTTTTTCTAGAGAGCTAAACAAATCATTCTCAATTCAGTTCAACATGTGTTTGTTAAATATTTTTTCAACTTGGTTGGTATATTAATAATATATTTGTTAAAATCACATTTCTGAAATTCCTATTATGTGCTATATTTATTGTGCTGTATAATGTGTAATGATTGGTATACAATCACTCTATTCATCATACAGATGATATTATGTGGAGGCTGTTGATAGTTTACTCAGTTGCATATTTGAACACTTCCTCCCACATTCTCACCATATACCTGACCTTCCTCCCTTTCTACACATCCTCCTTGTTTTAATTCTATTTTGTTTATCAAATTCTTCCATTTCAGCATTTTGAGTGCATGAAACAGGCTAATAGACTTCAGGGACAGGCTATGGCGCTCTCTAATTTGGCAAAAACATATGAATACTTGGCTAACATCAACAAAGCCTGTGAAGCTTTAGATAAGGTATTGTGATTTGTTATATACTTGCTCACAGATGTAAACTGAACATAAATATTTACAAGATATTTTATAACAAGATATTTTGTACATAATGGAGAAATGAGTTGAAAATAAACAAATCAACTTGTAATGTCCGATGCCTAGAGCAATAGTGGAAATACATCTTCCATCCGCTATGAAAGCACAAATCAACTTGTAATGTCTGATGCCTAGAGCAATAGTGGAAATACATCTACCATCCACTATGAAAGCACAAATCAACTTGTAATGTCTGATGCCTAGGGGAATAGTGGAAATACATCTTCCATCCACTATCAAAGCTACAATTTGTTTGTTGACTTAAAGACATGTTTTTCATAGTAAGTAGACAGTTTATATTGAGTGGTGTTTGTAGTGATCAATTTTATGATCAAGAGCTGTTTCGACAGGTGGAAAGCTATGAATACTATAATCATTTAGAGTTGTCTGTCACATTTTAGTTTACAGAAAATGATCATAACATTAATTTAAAATGACCAACAATCTTTTTTACCTGCACCATTTTCATATAATTATCCATCCCATTCTTTTTTGTATATGTCAAATTTCAATCCATTGCTTTATTGAGTTACAGTATAGCACATATAAAGTAATTTTGAGGTCATTGTGAATGTGAACACAGTAAGTGATATACTGAACTATGATTTTTTCTACGTCACATTTGGCAAAATGTTCCAATTTATGACAGTTTTAAGAGGTAATAGGCTAAAATATGTCAAATAAATTTGTTGTTAAACAACTTTAGTAATCGTAATTTACTAAAACTAGATAGATGGACAGTTATATAGCCTCAGTGAATAAACAGACAGTCATAGTAGCATGCAAACTGTTAGATGAATATTCTTTTTCCTTGAGGTGAACAAAGTAAGAAAAAGGATATACTATCAACTAAGATTAACTGATCCTATATTAATGTGTATACATGTAGCAAGTGCTCTTTAGGCTGAAAGATTAGGCCTGTTTGAACACCTGTTTGGCCCATAGAGAATTGAGAGATATTTCTTAAAGTAACATTACCGTGGCTAAGTTTTGATCAGTTAGTTTCCTGCCAGCATTTTTCTTGATTGAAAATATAACAGACAGGCATAAATAGACATACATAAACTATCTATCGTCTGTGACATATACCTTTTTCATAATTAGCTTGCAGAAATTCACAAAGAATTGAATGACGAGAAACTTTTAAGTGAAACATTGACAGAAATAACTCGTCTCGGTGGGACTCCTGGCAGTTCTGGAGTAGGAGGAGGAGGAACTGCTGGTGATGATTCTCCTGTCACATCTAAGAAAGGTGGAGGTATATTCAAGAAATTAAAAGAAAAGAGAGCAAAGAAGCGTAGCATAGTTGGACCAGAGATTCATTTAGCAATGGGTATGGAAGGCGATGGAGCATGGAGGTCAGGATCTCCTTCTGGAGAAGACAAAAAAACAAGCACTCTTAAGAAGGGTACCAATAAAGATAATACATCAAAAAAACAAGAGAAAGTACTCAGAAAAAATTCTGTTGGCAATCGAGATGATGATATTAAATTCAAAGAGAATGAAGTGCGGGAAAGTATACCAGAGAACCCATCATTGACTGAGTCACGAAGACGATCTTGGAGTCAAGGAAACATCAGTAAAATTTATGATACTGATCAGATTGAATTGACTTTTTCGTTGAACAACGATCCTAAAGTTCCCCATTCAAACTCTGTGACTTTTAGTTCCGGAGAAGGGACACAGAATTCACAAGAAGGATCAATGTCTACTGATCGATATGTCATACATGGACCCAGTCCAGGGGACCAGCTGAGAATGTCTGACAGAGAAGAGAGAAAGAAAGAGCTAAAGCCATTCTATAAAACATTTGGTGATGAGGCACACAAACAGACATTGAAAGATCTTCAAGAGTTCTTGGATAGTTCAGGAGAGACTGATCCAGTTGATCTCAGTATCTTACAAGAGTGGGATGGATGGGTAATTGGATCTAGAGACACAGTGTAAGTTAAATAAATAAAGGTAAAGATGAGCTTGTTGCTTTCATGAAAAAAAGTCCAGTAATTGTTATACTACCTACTGCCATGTCTATCTGTCTGTATAATTATATATATACATTTGATGGTTTATACAAGGTTCGCCTACTCAATTTATGCCTACTCTGTTTTTCCCTAATTAACATATGAAAGTGTACGTATGCCTACTTTTTCATAACTGTAGAATTACATTGTTTCATTTGCCCATGCAGAGTTCAACACTATAATGCTAAACACAAAAACATGCTTATTTAATGAGTTTAGCATTTTGCATCATTTTCATGTTGCAAACTCATTGTAACTAACTGCATATATATACTACAAAACAGAATTTTCAATACATTTTGAAGCATGAGCCAAATTGGCTCAACAATGGTTAGTGTGTGCACCATTGGGAATACATCTTGAGCTAATTAACAAAGTAGTTAATGCTGTTAGTGATAATATAATCATAATTAAGTGTGCTATCTGGCCCAAAGAGAGAACTGTGTAGTGCCAAATAAGAAAATGGAAGCACTATATGAGCTTATCAAAAATGCTGTTACAAAACATAATAATTATATAGCTAAACAAAATGCATAATATATTTTCATTTGTTTCTATAGTGTTCAGTCTACAAAGGAATCAAAACTAATATAAAAACCAAAGCAACATTCACCTTTCAATCTGTCTTTATAATTATTTCAGCTAGTGTACATACATATGCATGCTATATCAGTGTGTGTTAATTAAGGTTTACAATTTCATCAGCAGAGACTAATGTTTATGTCACCTGGTTGTGTTTTAGAACTTTACTTTCAAAATCTGTATTATGAAACTCAACAGCATTATTAATTTTCTCATTATTTTTTCATTATTTAATCAATTGACAATGTATACTTTTCATAATTATTATTAGAATATAATTTAAATTATAATTCTATAACTATGTACATTCAGTAGTAGGTGTTGAAAAGAATTAAAACTATATCAAATTTCTTGTTCCAAAACAATTTGTTCTTCATTACTATGACCTGGTTGTTTCATAAACTCTTGAGATACTCTTTGAAATAGTAACGGACGCTGGGTTAGACGTTCTTGTATTTCATCTAATTGTTGTTGGTATTTCATTTTTTTCTCACGGTCTACTTTCCTAAATGAAATGAAAGGAAAAAAACCTATGAATTCACCAACCAACAAGTAATTCATTGTAAGTTATATTATCATAATAACCAAATTACATGTAAGTGATCCATAATAGTGAGTGAATTGCATGGAGGTTATATGCTTATAGAAACTGGATGGCGTGTGGTACATGTTCTATTTGAGTGTGAGGTACATGTACATGTACGTCTCTGGAAATGAATCTGGTTAAAAGGTTGATATTATATAAATATTTACACTATTCTGATTGGTTTCTACAAGCATGTAAGCATGGGGGAGTACATGCAGAGGGAGGAAGAAGGTGTGTGTAAGTTTGTAAAAAGTTTTGCTTGGATACACCTATTATTCCTAGCCACACCCTTTTAAATTAATAAATTAATCATAATGACATCTTTCAGTTGTGAACAATCGGCCACATGTCCTGTACATATTGACAAGTGACAATACAAATTATACTATAGATATATATTATACATTATAGTAAAATGTTGAGGGGACATGCCTCCTGTGCCTTCATGGTTCCTACATCTATGATGTGAGCTACAATCAAAAGGTGGACTAGAACCAATAAAATACCATATTACACGAAATTAAGTAAGTTGTCAGGTAAAGTAAAACCATATTAATAATTATTGTTGCTAGGTAATGTTTGGGGTCATAACCTGATTAACTTATTTAATTAAAGTGCAGTACCATGCTAATGATACTATCTTACCAAAGCTTTTGTAAGTTTTCCTTTTGTTTTGCGTCCATCCAAAATGATAGATCATTAACCACACTCTTATGTGAAACTTCTCTCTGAAGCTCACGTTGTTTCTCTTCTCTAGCTTTCCTAATATCTTCTTCGAACTCCTTCTTCACTTCTTCGCATGCTAATTTATCAAGTGTAGTTTGTTGCCTAAGTTGTGCAGAACGGGTCATTGGAGCAGAGTGTCCACTTGATAGAGAGGATTTAAAAGAAATGTGAGATCTCTTTGGTGCTGTTGAAACTTTAGGAGAAGAACCAGTTGTAAATTCAACTTTTGCCTTCCTTTCTGAAAGTCGATGGTCTATTCGAAGATCAAAAGGTTGAGCAACAGTTGTAGTACTTACTTGCTTTTTTCTCTGCATCAGTTGTTTTTGAAATTCATCATAAGCTTGTTTGTGATCAGGTATCTCATTATTCACAAAAGGATGGAAACTGTGATGTTTTGTAAGAAATGCAGACTTATTCATTTTCTCTCTTCTTTCTTTACGAAGATTACCAACAGTGTATTCACTTCCTTTCACTTGCATGTTTCTAGGCAGGTGTGAATTAGCAAGCAGTTCAAGTGCTCTCATTCTTATTCGTATTTTTCTGTATTCTTCTTCCTCTTTCATCCTCTCATCAACAGCTGGATCAAATACATTCGGAGGTACTGGTTTGGCTTTAAATCGTTTACCAGCTTCAAGCTGCTTTTCTATTTCGTTAGTTCTTTTCATTTCTTCCTTAGCCTTCTTTTTCTCGTTTTCGCGGGCTATAAAGGTAAATGGTTTTTCCATACTGTGAAGCATCTTCTGTGAATTAGCTTTAACATGTTGCCTTCTGTTTTCATTATGTGCATTAATCATTTCATATAGAGGAAGATATGTGCTTGCAGGTACTGGATTAGCCCTGAAACTTTTACATAATTCTACTTCTTCTAAAGCTTCCCTTTCTAGTTTCTCTCTTTCAGCAGCCAAAATAGTCTTGCTTTTTTTCTTCTTTTTGTTCTCGTCTCTGATTGTCATTGAAAATGGCCGTGGTATGGTGACGCAAGGGGACCATGGTTTATTTTCCAAAGTGGTTTGTTTGGGTTTACTTTGCCATGTAGAAGACGGTGCATAATCATCAATGGAAAAATTATCCCACATGTGCTCAATGGCCTCAATTCCAGGTGAAGCAAATGCATCGATGTCACTATTAGAACACAGTGACATGTTATCGGGGCTGTTTATAGATTTATTGGTTTTGTTTTCTGTTAAACTGACACTGGAAACAAGGGATTCATATGTATCACTTTCAGATTTGGTAGACATTGATGTTTCATCAGTGTCACTTTCATCTGTAGTATAGAAGTGATCATTTACCTCTATTTCACTTTCATCATCTCTTGTTCTCTCATTGTTCTTATAATGATGAAGAGAGGCAGAATTAATCTGTTCAGTGACATTAGTTAGCTGTGTACTGGTATGATGATTTACTGGGTGTTGTGGGCAATGTCGACTGCAATGGTTCATCAAAGAAAGTGTAGTCTCTTTCAATTTTTTCTGGTTTTCAAAGAGCTCTTCAAGAATATTCATTGTTTGTTTATGTTCTTCCCGTAAATTTGTAACTTCAGCTAATAATGAATCACAAGATTGCATTTCTCTATCAAAAATATCAGTTGATCCTTTTAAACTACTGCTCTGAGGATAATCCTTTTTAATATCGAGAGAATGAGTTCCACTAGTAGAAGTATTTATTGTAGAAGATGAACCTCTTATATTGAGGTATGACAATTGATCTGACCTCTCTTCTTGAATCTCTTGGTTACTTCTGTAAATGTAGTCTCTTTCAAATTGATTCAAGGCTCTTCTTGTGGTTGGATTATGGGGAGGAGAAATACAGGAGTCGTTAAATACACTGTGGAAATGATCTTTTTGGTAGAATGCCATGTTTTAGTTGTCATAGCAACCAAACTTTAACCCTTTCAATTCTTGACCACTTGGGAGGAGATGTCAGATGTTCTTGTGTTTTTGAGTTGTTTAGTGGATGGAATCATTCTAGTTTGTATCACAATATATTTTGTATCCTTATGAAGTAGATATGTGTTTGTATTATTTGGTGTAATAATACGTGCTAATGTGTATATAATTATATGTAATTGTAATGGTGTCGTTGATTGTACATATATATATATATATATATATATATATATATATATATATATATAATTATATATAATTATGTAATTAATTGTGTATTTAAGCTATAAGAGAAAAGTCATCTTCTAGGTGGAATGCGGTACATGTATGTGGGCAGGGAGCTATTACGCAAAACAAAATAAATTAGGCAATGTGTATCTATAGTCCTGGCAACAAGTGAGGATATTTCTCTCTTGGAGTCGTGAATATACTTACTTAGAGCAACTGGGTAATGAATTTTTTCTCCAAGAATGAAAAATCCAGTCCCAACCCATTGCTAGGACTGTAGTCACAGCATTAAATACATAAGTTATTGAATACTGTCATTTACTGTGTATGTTCAGCATTCATTCCTTAACTGATTTGTAGATCATATGTCTCTCTGATATAGATTTTGACTTTGTTAACACAAGACATGGATGTGCCACACTTAATAAGGTATGGATAATAACTTTCACCAATAATGGAATACAGATGAGAACAGTCTGTGTATCTAACGGTAACCCCTCCCCATCTTAACAAGAGAAAGGCCAGGTCTTGTATGTATATCAGACCCAGCACTCTCCCTTGTTTATAGGGAGAAGCTGGCTATAAAAGACTATTAACAAGGCCCAATATTTGCATTTGAACATTTCACATTCTACTTGCAGTTAACTTGGTCATGCCTGTGATACAAGCATTGCCTAGGTATAATAGACTTAATGGTACATGTTTGTTACCTTCAGAATACAGTTCTAAATCAATGATGTAGGTCGTGAGAGGCATGTAGATATTCCCCTCTAGTCTATTGAGTTCACCTTTATTTTGAAATACAGCAGTTGACTGGCTATATGTATATATATAGCAGTGTTTTAAAATATTTTGTTGTTACACACATCTTTTAATACAGTGGGTAAAACCAGAGATAGTATTATCTTCATCAATTCCTGTGATGCTACTCCTATCTTCTCACTGGATATTGTTTTTGATTACATCACCTTTATCCATATATCTTGTGTATAGGTTAGTTAGCAATACTAGGAGCTTATTAGCATCAAAGATGCAATGTGTACAGACTAAGGTGTTTCTTTCAGAATACATACCATATAAGGAAGTTTACAGTGCCACCATACGTGAAGCAACATTCAGACAACTTGAAACTGTTGTAAGCAACGAGTTGCATGGAAATAGAACACCATTCTATAATGGGGTAACATGTTGCTTGTGACATATTTTACAAGCAACTTGTAATAATATACCTTGTAGCATGCTGCAGTTCCATGCTGCAAACGTTGGTGGTCACTCTGGAAGTAGTATTACACTTGCAGCTGATAATTCCTGGTATTTACATAATGATCTATTATGAATCCATCATTGTCCATTTCTTACCATCCATTACACATATGTCCATCTTATCTGTTCCTTTGAATTATCTATCCATTTATTATTCTAGATTCCTAACAATACCCAAATCAATGATTGGTATATATGACCCAACAACCATTAGGAATGGAAAACAGTTAGTAGGATTTCAAAAAGAAGCCTTTGCAAAGATTGGGTTTCACTTAGTTGTGTTCTTCATCTCGTTATATTTGTAAGTGTATGTCTTAATTACTCATACAGTGTGCGGGTGTGTGTAACACCAGAGGTGGAAATAAGACTATAATTTTGCAGGGACAACATATCTAACAAAGTGATTTTTGATCAGATGCTTTCAAATTTTGGTCTGACTTTTAGAGCAAAGCCATCTATATTATTAATTACTCCAGCACATGATATAATCAACCAATCAGATTTTAAAATTTGAATTGTAGTTACATGTATTGACAAGTGCTACAGATTGTTTACTATTCCTGTGAGAGCATTCCTTTAAATTTCACTTTTTTTGTCATATTTTTTTTTTTGCTGGGACAAAATGTCCGAGCAAAGTGAGATTTGCTCAGGCAAACAGGCCAAATGGTCAGAAATTGTCTGATACCCGACTGTTATTTCCACCTATATGTATGTGTGTGTGTGTGTGTCTGTCTGTCTGTCTGTGTGGCTGTTTCTCTGTGTCTATGTGTGTGAGTGTTTATATTTTCAACACAATTATGTACATTCTTTATAACTGATTCACATACTGTAATTTCTTTAGCTTCATTGTTGCACTATTGTTGTAAAGAATGAATGTGTGAATTGATAGGGACAGCAGTATTCAGCAGTAGCACTTTATAAATCTATTCTCATGTTTAGAGTATACTATGTTCTATAGAAAATTATCTTTTACATTTCATGAAATTTGAAGAAACAAATGGTTGGAGTGTGTTACACAGAAAACTGTTAATCACCTACAAATCCACTTTCAAAATGTTGAAAATAAAAATCAATCATAACACAAATTTATAAACTAACCATGTCACAGTAAACACTATTAGCCATTTATACAAACCACAAAACACTGATGTTCGACGTATGTTATGATACAGAGTGAATGTCTGTTGTTCTGTGAAACGTACACTAGATGAATTATCAATAACATAATCAGCACGTCTACATTTCTCTTTGAGTGGCATTTGTGCAGATATTCGCAGCATTGCTTCATCTTTTGTGAGAGAATCTCTTTTCATTAGTCGTTCCAACTGTTTATCCTCAGTGCTGTGTAGTGTGTGCATAGTACATGTAGGTTAATTGTTACAACAGTTATTTTAAATAGACATTTATTACACATTCACACTTTATAGATAAAACATGGGATTTTCCTTGGGGGGTGGGGGGAGTTTGAATAATATAGTATAGGTTATCCTCCCCAAGGAAATATTGCGAATGAAACATTCAAAGACTTCTAGTTGGGAACTAAAGCTGGAAGGGGAAAATCCCAGGACCCTTCTAGGTAGTGTATGAAACCCTCATACTATAGTTGATTTAGAGAATGACATTTACAATAACATTACTTACATATCAGATCAGTTACTAATCCAAGCTACATGTACTAATCTGGCAGGTGGCTGGAGGGGGGAAATCCGAAGACCCTTCTACGTAGTGTATGAAACCCTTATACTACAGTTGATTTAGAGAAGGACATTACTTCTTTACACATCTAATACTAATCCAAGCTACTAAGATGAATTATACACATGTAGAGAGTACTGGTTGTTTGGGTTCACTTGTGATTATTGTACTTGATGTTTTGATATACATGTCTTAAGGATAATGGGTAGTTCTGTATGACACAGTATCACACACACACACACACACACACACACACACACACACACACACACACACACACACACACACACACACACACACACACACACACACACACACACACAGTTAGTACCAGTTAACAGTAATAATTCTTTTCATAAAACGAAGAAAACGATTACTTTCAAACAACAATGGAGACACAAGTACAACAAATGGTTCACCTACATGAAACAATAATAATAAAGAATTACTGAGAGAAGAATTCACTCAACCTTTAATGAAATGTTTCAATAATTGAAACATTATTTGTTGTTGAATAAATGGATGTGTAATATTGTTTAATACTTTTCTCTTTTCCTCGTCACTGAAAATAATGGAAGCAAGTTTACTTCTATCAATTGTTCTATCTTCTTGTAGTATTTCCACACCGAATTGACCTATTATTGCTCTCCATGCTGGTTGATCTGGTTCCACAACTACCACAGAGAAAAACATTAATAATCATTTAGGGTGTGGCTCAAATTGTAATGAAATAAGTACTTTAAAAGTTACCTTGTCTTGCTATTATATCAGCATCAATCACAGGACATCCCAACCCCTGCAAGTGTCTTGAAACTGTGCTCTTACCACTACCTATACCTCCAGTAAGTCCAAAGATGTACATGATATCTTGTATATCTCCGGATTCTATAGTTCAGGTCCAAAAATAATAATAATAACTGTCATAATCAGACCCTTTGCAGTATATCGAGTATAATAATTTGACCAATTGTGTGAAGATGTTGGGAGCTGATTTTTTCGTGTTTTTGTTAGTCATGGTCATTGCCATTGGTTTGTTATTCATGATGGTTTGGCATGTGAGTGGTACACGTAATTACATGTACACACAGGAACAAACATCATGTATTTGTTTTTTACAGTTGATTATGGTGGATGAACTCAAGAATGATTACAGAAATCCTGTGGACTTTTCATCGAACTTGAATATGGTATGACATTTAGAGTAGTAAACTCAATTTTTTGGATAGTAAGATGTATATATATATATATATATATACATATACATATATATATATATATATAATTATGTCTATATCACATCCTTGAACACAAAGTCAGGTCCTATATTTTGTATATAGGACATATTAGCATACTATGTATATAATATATATATATATATATATATCCCAGTATGGCGAAACATCAAAGTAAACCACAGGTTTATAAAGCAGATATAGCACCCTGTGGTCAGATATAAAACCTGCCATCGAAACAGACTATAAGAAAACAACACTTACCTTCTCCAAAGTGCCGACAAAAAGGTAGGAGAAGCATCAGACATCAACAAAGGTTTTGTCTTTCGTAAAATATAACACGCCTACTCGTGCTATATCAGAATTATAATCACCTTGCCCTCAGGCCTATATGTTATAACATACCTACAGTATGAGTACTGTATAAGATTTATAATCACCAAGCCCAAGGGCGAGGCGATTATTAATCCAAGTAGGCAGGCATGTTATAATGAACATATATTCAGAAAGGCAAAATTACTGTAGCTGTGTGTATCTTCTCATTTGTACCAGGTGAGTGTTGTAGTTTTGTAGTTTGTATTGCTGTGGTTGATGACAGGTTATCTGATTTATAAAACCTGTGGTCACTTGGAAGTTTTGCCTTATTGGGGTATGTATATTTATATAGACCTTATACACAAATGTGTAAATACATAGCATTGGGCAAAAGCACTGGTAGGCACCATATTGGATGACAAAGGCAGCATGTACATGTGTGTATGTCAAAACGTCTTGACCAAACATTGACAGGAATATCTGGCTGGTGGAATACGTGTCAACCTAACACTGGATGAACAGCATTTGGTTTTTGGAACAAAACTTTGTGAGATACCAAACATTTTTGAGTATGCCTTGGAAGAAACCATGGTAACAAGGTAAAACCACGCCCACAATTTTGCAAATGGAGAAGTCGAGAAAGGAAGACAAGAGTTATAGAGAACTAAGATGATAAGAAAAAGAATGGACGTGAGCCTTCAATTTCAGAGTAAGAAAATGAGAAAGAGTTAGAGAACTGTGAATACATCACTACTATCATAGAAACCCACTGGATTCAGTCATGCAACTGCAAAGATAGAATAATGAATAAAGAACCTAAGAACAATAGCAAGTACCAGTGTATATTAGTCTGGTGTAGTTTGCAAAATTTCTACGGGTGTTCGGTAGTAAAAATTAATATAATTATTATTTTACTGCTGTTTTACACTAATAACCACTTTAAATATATTTATATTGCCTAACTAAAAGTATCCATTTGTTTCAATTATGATTATATTACAGTAGACCTGTAATTTAGTTTCACAATGCTTTAGGGTTTTATTTATATTTAAATTTAATTAGAACAACACTATATTTGCTGAACATGTGGAATATCATAATTTATTATTACTATCCAACTCTATTCTACAGCTCATCTTGCCAGAGTATGGTCTTCATGTATTTATCACATTGCTATTACTAGGGTTTGGTTACTGGTTCACATTTGCATGGAATGCTCCTCTTGTTGGCTATCATGTTTGGAGGTCAGTAAGGAGTTTCAATTGTATTATATTGCAAGTATATATTAAATGAGGAATAACAATCGTGTTTAATTAAAGGTCATTCATGTTCACCATGTCCTCAGAAAAATGTTGATAAGTTCATAACTTTAGTTTGGAATGACCCTCAATCTTTTTACTTGCACCATTTTCATATAATTATTTACCCTTCCCCGTCTGGAGGGTTACTGTAAATGGTTTGGAAAAATGTCTGTCGGTGTCTGACCCCGCTGTACCTCAAGAACTGGACAAACTCCTAGACTTCCATACTTGGCGTGTAAATACTCCTTCGAAGTGGCAAGAACAAGCACTCGCTAATATTTCTCTACCATACTAGAAGCTATCAAAAAGGGTCAGCTACGCGTGGCTTTTTTTAATCTTCCAGACTCCTGCATCTAACGAAGCACAGGTTTTACATCTCTGGCTGTCTCAACAACTCCTCTTTCCAACAAAGCAAGTTAGAATCTTTGAACAAGTATACTTCGAAAGTTATAAAGCTGACAAAAATTTCATGTAACACCCCGCCCATAATTATAGTATAAATTATCTTGTATATAATTATATAAATCTGCATCATTTAGGGGAGGGAGGGTCATGCAACCAACCTTCAGTTGCTCTGTATTCCTTCCTGTTCTTTTTTTGTGTACTTCAATCAATTACTTCATTTTTGAGTTACAGTATAATCATGTATTAACCTTATGACATTACATATAAAGTTATCACATCCTAATTTTGAGAACATCATGAACATGAACATACTTTAGACCTTAGTACCTGATCCCAGTTGCAATACAATGTTTTTAGAGTACATGTTTTGCAATGTCTATACATTATTTACAATTTTTTGTTGTGTCCATTTCCACAATTAGTCAAACATGTGAAAATTAATGTATTTACTGGTAACATTTACCCTTGAAAATGTGGTCATAAATAGGGATGCATTGATAATCGGATCGGTATTTGGTATTGGTCATTATCGGCCATTATTTCAAGTATTAGTATCAGTTATTTCTGAAAGATGTAATCAATATTGTAACAAGTGTACTAACATGTGATTGTAGCATCATTAATCATAATTATTGAGAAAATGCTCACTTTTATTGAAAGAATCAGAAACCAGAAGGTAGATATAATATTGGATTGGTATAAGTTATAAGTAATTATTGAATATCGGACAAATCTGTTATCAATGCATAACTATTCATATTTGATTAAAATATTATTGTTTAATGTCTTATAAGGATTCAAAAAAATATCTTTAGGTGGGGAATTGTTAACTTGAAAGTTTAATCTAATCCTGAATTTCATATCTATTGTGACTAGGCCTGAGTACATTAGCCTGCCATAATTCATAGGTGGATTAAGAATTATGCTGACATAATTCAAACATAATTACATTACAAATTCATTAATTAACCTATCAGTTGTTACTCTAATAAATGCCCTACATGGACTGAAACAGGAATTTGTGAACATTATTATTATTGTTGATAAAATTAATAGTACATTTCTAATGCATGCATTAATCTTCATATTGACTTTTAAATTGTTTGCAATCAGTTAATCTGGGGTGGAAAGTACAATGTATACAGGAATATAATAGGAATTAAAGTTTTGTGGGAATTGCTCAAAAGAATATTGGATGAAAAGTTGGGCATAATGCACTCAGACCCAGTTGTGACGATGGATTAGTACAAAAGTAACTTGGAAAACCTTAAATTTGGTTAACAACTGCTTGCTGTTAAGTGATCACTATTCACGATTAACTAAAATGATATTCAGGAAAAGCAACTATTACTCCTCATAGGGGATCTGTAATGTTATTGCATTCTTGTATATACAAAATGGCTGAATTAAAGGTAATCATGTGATCAAAGTGACCTCTTTCCTTATCCACTGTTATTAATGTGCTCCTGGTTATACATATATATATATATATATATTATATATATATATGTATATTTATAATTATGTAATATATATAGTATGCTAATAGGTCCTATATACAAAATATAGGACCTGAGTTTTGTGTCCGAGGATGTGATATAGCTCGAGCCTGTGAGGACTATATCACATACGAGGACACAAAACAAGGGCCCTATATTCAGTATATAGGACCTATTAGCATACTATATACAATATATTGTATAATGGTGACATTTCCTGCATAGTGTGCACATGGAAGGTCTATATACAATATATAGAACTCACCACATCAAAGGGGATGATGTCACCATCATACTATATATATATGTATATATATATTAATTTTTGATTGTAGGTATCTCAAGCGACCCACAATGAGTGGTATAGGTGTTTATGATCCTACTGTAGTTATGAATAGAACTAATCTCACATTCTATTCCAGAGAAGGATTCATCAAACTAGGATTTTATGTTATCTCATTTCTGATTTATTTATACAAGTAAGAAAATCACATGATTGTCACATGATTCAAATATTCTTCTCCTTCTACCTACAGTATGATGGTGGCTTTAGTTGTAGCTCTTACATAACTTTGAACACACAATAGTCACTGATTACATTATAATGTATAATGTATATCTAGTTTTAATTTTATCGTTTATCATCATTTTGTTTTGCTACACTATGTAAAGAGTAACATCAAGTGATGAGGTAGACCAACATAATATAATCACTTGGCAATGTGCACAATGCATTGGTGTTGATCAGTCAATTTATAATTGATTTAATTAACTTGAAGGTGTATATTTTCAATGAATAGAATCCAAGGTATTTTAGTTAACTATAACCTTTTAGTAAGGTATTGCAAATAGTTTTAACTATACTATGACTAAATAAATTACAAGTTCAATAAAATGAAAAATGACCAATAATGAGCACTTCAACTAAAACTAAACCCCTTTTACTAATATTAATTTAGGTACTCAACTATAACTATAGCCTATTAATGATTCATTGACTAAGAAAATATCAAAATCAAATTCATTATTCTCCATTTCTTCGAATCTAAGGTATGCCCTTCTAGTGTTGTTTTAGTTAACTATAACTAAAGTCCCTTTTAGTCAGGATTGCAACTTTAGATGAATTGCAATAATGAATGGGCACTTTTAACTAAATATTATTTTAGTTAATCAACTATAAGTATAATTAACTGTCATACTATAACTAAAAAGTTATTAATGTCATACCAAAACACTTCCACTGATATTATTGTGAATAAAGTCTGTGTGTGGAAACTCAAACACATTTCAAAATAATGTTTTATGTAACCTGTGCTCTAAGTAAAATAAAAATCACTACTTTCTAAACAGCCTATTATAAATGAATGATTCTACGAAAATAAAACAAAACTCAACAAATATCAAAAACTTCAAAATGAAACAAAATTAATTAATCATTTTTGTACTATACACCATTTCTTCACACAGTAATGAGAAAAAAAAACAAGTTTATCTAAAAAATTTTAGTTTAGACAGGAGCCAATCCTCAGTCATCTCGTCAGTTGATCGTAATTCAAAAACCTAACAAAGTGTTGATGATCACTGATTAATCAGTAAAGATATATTATGTTCCTGGTATTACTACATATGTAATTTCTACAATAACGAGGGCCCTAAATATTAAGTCATTGGTTATGAATATCATTATGAAATTTGTAGATACTGGATTAAGGCTGGTTCATGTAATGAATAAAGACTTGGGTTTCTTTGAATTGTGTCAATGCTTTGTATTGTAAACATGATATGAATCCTTTGACGTCATCAGATGCAACATAACATAACGTGAGGATAGGATCTGATTCTATCTTTGCATCAGCTGTATTGCATTTGACCAATCAGTTTTCAGAATTTTATAACAACACAACAGACACAACGCAAAGCTTTGCATCATTATGTGAACCCAGCCTTAATCATACACTAATATCCTATATAATGTAATTAATACCTTGGTGAATTCACCTTCTTGTACCAAGAGGTTCTTAGATCCAGCATAAGTCATCTGTTGCTCAGGTTTACACCCTATACAAGACAAACAATTATATTAATAAACTAACCAGTTCTAATGTGAGTAACTTATATATACATATGTGTATTATAAACAATAGTTATAATTACACATACAAATGTGTATTAAAAACAGTAATTATAATTCTACTATGCTTGTAGTTAATTGACCAATGAAATTGCTCAAAATGAGGTTAATAAATCTTATATCAAACCTCCTGGAGAGGTTCAATATTATATTGAAACCTCCCGGGATTATTTTCCCGGGATTGTATAATAAGCATAGGCGGAAGGGTATGACTATATACAACTGTAGCTATAATTATTAGCTGTAATTTATAGTGATGCTTGTTCTTTTTGAAAATCTGACACCAATTTGTATGCTTATGATTGAGGTCTTTCAGAGCTCTAGTGTTTCCTCTCGTATGAGATCGATTCAAAAATAGTTGGGTGGGGCTGTTCTTGCATCGCGAACTTCTTAATAGCGATCGTGATCGATCGATTGCATATTGCTGTTGGAAGACCACACCTTATACTGGAGTGGAGGAGGAGCCGGAAGTCTGCCACATTTAGAGCTCTTTCTGTCATTTGTGATTGACTGTAGATCAGTTACTTGTCTAAAGAGTCACAGAAACCCACACTATATATATATATCCATAGGTTAGTGAAATTATGTATACTGTTGCCACGCGCAAAGATTTGCTTAGTTACTGTATTTGCAAATGAAATGCGTTGCTATAGCATGGTAGAAGTGCGTTATACACCTCGGTACGGTCTCTACTAGATTTATCAAACCTCATGCCTTCAGCCCTCGGTTTGATAAATCTAGTAGAGACCTTTACCTCGGTGTATAACCTATACTTATGACAAGATATGAGTGTCAATAGCTTTTAAATTTCTAAAGTCTGTTGAAATTCATGATGACCTCAAAATTAGGATGTGATGACTATGATTATAATGTACATGTATAGTTTAATGTCATAAGGTTAATACATGATTATACTGTAACTCAATAATGAAGGAATGGATTGAAATGTGATATACACAAAAAAGAATGGGAAGGATAATTATATGAAAATGATTGTTGGTCCTTTCCAAACTAAAGTTATGAACATTTTTCTGAAGTCAAGGTGAATGTGAATGACCTTATAATTTATGCATAATATAATTAAATATATACATGAATATGGATTTTAATGAAACAGAATTAAGGAGTGTGGAATTGAATGTGGCAAGAGCTTACCTTGAGGGCTGATGAAAATGAAAACAAGAGGATAAGAAATTCTTCCATCATCATGTTTATAACAGTATGAATAGGCAACATAACGAGGTTGATGAGCAGGAAGTTCCTGAGCAAGATCATCAAGACTTATATCCTATATATAAACACACAACAAACCATTATAGTATAGTGTATTATATTATAGTAAATAACATATTCACTAAACAAATATTGTAGAAAAATGCTATTTTATGTGCCTTAAAATAGCAAAGTGATTATTCTTACTGCAATGGGCATTTCCACTTACTTTGAGGTAGTACATAATGTCTACAGACTACAATAACATTATCACTTGAAGGATATAGGAAAGGCTGGGTTGGGTGGGGGGAGAGGGATAGGTTACTGTTCATTTGAAGTACTACAAAGATCAACACCCATTGCCTTAAGCATAGGTAGTTAACACATAGAGGATTGTAAAAATAGCCAGTATGTAATACTATGTAGTATGTGACATAATTTTCAAAGAGCAGAAAATAATTTTGATCAAATTTAATCGATCACCATTCTGCTCTTTTGTACAGGAAGTGAATCAAATTTGGTATCCAGGAAGAGCTACGAGTAAGCTACTTAGATACTGAATTTCATTGACTTCCTGCGTACAAAATGGCGTTTGATCAAAATTATTTTGCAAGAAAGTGTCCCTTTTAGAAAATTAGGTGACACTTATAGTTACCATAAGACTGCCATGAAACGGATAAATAATTATTATATAATTATTGTATCACAAAAGTCTAATGATGGCAAAGTAATTTAAGAAGGTAACATAAGAGACTTTAGATTTCAAATAAAAAAATTGCTGAGCAACCAACCCTCCTTTTATATCAACAGCAATTTGTCCTATATAAAAATTATGTAGGCTAAACATCTTATGATATTGAGAATGTATACATAAGAACAGGGAGTATTTTAGTTTCATTTTGGAAAAATGAATATCGGCTGAGGATTATCAAAATAACTATTGTCACTGAGACATGTGAATTTCATTGTTTCAAGAAAATGGGAAATGAACCATCTAGGTGTGTACTGTGTAGCAGAAAATATTTGTTTATATATCTATCCTATCTATCCATCTTGGTGTAATCAGGCAGAGCCTGACCCACGCAAGAAGAAGGATCAGGACCGACACGACAACTCGATTTTTATGATTTGGGTGGAGCTGCCAACCGCATCTACAATGTTGGGCGTAGCTACTACTGTACTCTCTGATTACTATGAATTAGCTGTTGGAGTGTCTTAATTGCGGTCCTTCATAATAGCTATTGATGGTGTAACTATTATTATTATGACTGACTGCAATCCATTCTCTCTCATATTGTCAAATACGGGTAACAAGAACTCACAACACAGTGACTCTGTTGGTAACACTGCAAACACATCTTCTCCTCTATCAAAACTGGTTATTTCTGGTTTCTGTTTTGCTTTTAATTCGTATCCTAACTGTTTAGCTGGTCTCTCTATAGTAATCTCCATAATTAATTAATAGTTATTAATAAATATTAACGATTAAACGCAAGTATCAGTCACTGCAGAATTTTTGCAGTTGAGTACAAATCAAGCTGTTGAGTCGGTCCTGACCCTCCTTCCTGCGTGGGTCAGGCTCTGCCTGACTAATCTTGGTGGCTAGTCGTTACTATTGCAACAGTGGCAGTCTGTTATAATTTATGAATTTCCTTGTAATTTATAAATACTACTTTCAATTGCAAGTCTCAACTTCTATTACCTCTAAGATATCTTCATCAAAGCTGAGATCCTCTATAATTACCATATTTTCAGAATCAATTTTCATAATAATGGCTGCATTGGTCTTTGTTTTACGAAATCTGAATGCCTTCAGGCGGTCTTTCAAGGCAGGATCGATTGTACACATATTAAGACTAGCAGACTAGAAGTTGAATAGAAATGGAGAAAGAGTAAATATGTAGTTTTCTGAAATTACTTTTACTTACCATGGTTGCTAGTCGTATAAAGAAACTATCACGTCAAGTAGGAAGCTACGCCTATATCTAGTATCAGTATCGGAGTGAGGCTTTTTTTACCCACGTGTAACATTATAAATGGAAAAGTTTTGTTCTGTACCTACTTCAGATATCCTTCGAGACGTTGGTGTGCCTCCTGTTGAGCTAATCGATAAGTTAATAAATAAGTCTAGCTGTCTTATTAATCCAGATCGAGATGACGCTATCTCTCAGAGTATATGCAACAACTTTCATCAAAGACTATTATCAAACATAATTTTTATGAAGGCTGCTTTTGATAACCTCACTGTCTTGGAAAAGGAAGAAAAAGCTGACAAAATAATCAAGCATTTATGTCTCCTGTACTTACAGCAGTTGCCTATTACTAGTACTCAACTAGGGGTTGAGTCAACACAGGACAATGTGTTAATAGGTAGTGTAGCTGATATTGTGATCTATCTTGTACCCTACCTTTCTGATATAAGTGATATTCTACTGATTATAGATACATGTTTAAAGCACCTTGAAAATGATAATATACAGGTACATCAGACTGAGGGCGAAATAACAACTGATCAAATCAAGTATCGTTGTATTCTATTCCTTGATACGTTATTGAGTGGTGGTTTATTAGTAAAACTAACAGCTATATTTTCTGATTTTGATCAAAAGTTACTTTCTAGTCTATTATCAGTCATGAGGTCTTCCTCGATAGCAATTTGTCATCAAATTGCTGTTCTACTACTGGGTTTAATTCAATATGGAGATAAGGCAATCACTAAGGCTGGCCACGTGTGGGATTTCATTAGCTCCGTTTGGCAGAAACAGGTAACTGTTGAAGTTCATGCATTAGATATAGTACTTGTGCTCATATGCTGTCTTCATGAACTATTTATTTGCTCATTCTCTGAGAACCCCGACGCATTGTCTACTTTGGTTGATTTGCGAGAGTCAAGAGTTTTCTGGGACATTATCCAGACGGGATTGGTGGATTCAGACCCTCTTTCACGAAAAAGAGGAATGTTTTTGCTACATCAAGCCCTGTGCTCTGTCCATAAAACATTTAGCAAGGAAGGAGAACAAAGACATTATGAAGGGAAAGGAGAAGGAAATAGCGAAAGACAAGAGAGAAGAGGAGAATGGAAGATCAAGTTCTGTGAGGGATATATGTTTTGGTGGTTGATAGATGTTGAATCTATTGAAAGTGTTGCTGAGTGGAAAGAAGTTCAATTAGTTTGGGAAGACATCATTTTGTTGCTTGAAACTCTTGAAGAAAAGCAAGTAAGTTTTACTAAATAACAATTCCCCATTAGTATTGCATGTACATGTTGTAGTTTTAGAATATTGGACTTTAAAAATCTAATGATTTAAGAACATTTATGTGTAGCAAATGCATTGTTTGTATAGTGTGTTTGTATTTGGTACTTTTACATTGATATCAGAAAACTAATAATATCATACATGTATATGTATACATAGGTTCACATTGTCAAGCCTGTTCTGGTACGACTGAAGAGTGTAATGGCTGCTTCACAAAGATATATTAATGGTATGTTAAATTATGCTCATTTAAAGGTCATTCACGCTCACCATGACCTCAGTAAAATTGTCATCTTTAGTTTGGAATGAGCAACAGTCTTTTTACCTGCACTATTTTCTTATAATTATCTTTCCTGTTCTTTTTTGTTTGTCAAATTTCAATCCATTGCTTCATTATTGACTTATAGTATAATCACTTACTAACCTTACGACATTAAACTATACACTATATCAAAGCTGGAACGGATCCTGTCTTTTACTATCCGAATATCCATTCACAGTTGGGTACCCAGATAATTGCATTCATGACTTGTTTGGACTAAAATATACAGTATTTACTCGCCATTTTGTTGTAATCACTGCAAAAGATGTTTAGACAAGCAGCATTGGTGTTTTTACTGATTGTTCTGCACTCTACAAGCCTAAAAAGTTGGGTGAAATGGAGCAAAACACTCCATTTTATTGCAATTTCGATTTCACGTGTTTGGTTTCTGCGCATGCGTGAACATTAAATGAGTACCCGGATACAAAGAAACAGATCCAGATGTTCAGTTGGCGGATAATTGGGTAGCTATTCCAGCCCTACAGTTTATTACATATAATAAATTCATTACATCTACTTTTGAGGTCATCATGAATGTTAACTGACTTTAGTGGCTATTTGTCCACCACTTTCTTAAACTAGGCAGTATAACCATTAAGGATCAAGTATGGTTTAGTATGCATCTAATCATACTTTCTGCTATACAAATGAACAGCCACTACTTTAAATCTATGTCATCTCTCCATCAATACAAACAAATACATTGATAATCTAATATTTAAATATGTATAGGTCATAGTTTGCTGCACTTTTCATGGTTGATGGTTGTACTAAAGCGAGTGTTTTCTCACGATTCCAAATCAATTGTCAAGTTAGGTGTGATGCGGTGTCTTGAGATGGTACTTGAGAACTCACCAGTCCTGTTAGAAGTCAACTGGACAGTAAGTACTCATTGTGAATGGAGAGTGTATTTGCGTCTTAGCTTAGTAATAAAGCATACACTTGTTCATGTTTTTAGTAGTGATATGAATGTAGATCTTTTGACACACCCAGGTGTTGTTTCATTATCACCTTGCATATGCAGAAGGGGTTAAATGATAGGTTCTTTTCATATGTTGGCCCATCTGTCTGTCTGTCTGTCTTTCATGCAAACAAGTTCTGGGAAACGACTTTATATTAGTTTCAGCATCTTCTAAGCTCGTTACAAACTTGACAAATGCAATTCACAGTATCTACAATTCCTGTATTAATTAATATTAACTGGATATCACCATTCATTCAATCAATTTCTTAATCTAATTTTTTTCAGTTCTTTTTTGATCCATTGTTAGAAGTACTCAGTGACACAAGTATTTTCGCCAGGTCAGTAATGTCACCACATTCTCTCTATGCTCTTTTAGAGGGATACAGAACCCCTTGTAGTATACCTCCTTATCAAATATAAAAATATCCAGTGTATTGAGTATATCTTCTTGATTTTGAAAAAGTAAAATAATGTTTTCAGTTTTCACTCACTCTTAAATTTTTTTCAAACAGCGCAATGTATAGTAATTAGTTTGCCGCTTCTGTGTACCCCCCTATTTCAAAATCTAGGTATGAACGCTTGTTTCCAGACCCTTATTGAATCATGGGATGAAGACTATGAGACAGAAAGAGAGGAAAAAGGGAGGGAAGGGTCTGGCGAGTAGTCATCTGAATATGCATTGTAATTATGTAGACACAATACAAAGTGGGTGGAGTCACCAATATAGTGACTTCATTGTATTATAGTATGTTTCAAATTCTTAAGTATAACAGGCAGAAGAAATTGTAGTTGTCCAATAAAGAATTCTATATCAGGAATATATTTATTGTAGAAAAAGGATAATTAATTACAAAGGTGGTGGGCAATCAATTTGTTAATGGTTGTATGCAGTTTTGTTACTTTAAATAGTGATAGTTTTGTTACTATTTATAGTAGCAAAAGTTACATGCAGAAACTGCCAAGTAGCCAGATAACAAGATACCAAATATCACTATGACTATCCATTGAGATTGGGTACATGTACTAGTGAATATGGATTATGATTTTATGTATTGTAGGAAACAAATTGATATTTCTTTTAATACAGAGACGATCACAGTAACCAGACAGCTGTATGTCCACCCATTGCTGAGTGTTTTGCAGGTTTTATGAAGCAGTTCATATCCCAGTTACCTAATGATTTAAAACGTAAGGCAGTTTATATCTTTGTATTTCATGATCTGATGAAGAGTATGTGGTAAGCTATCATAGTACTACTGTTGTTTTAGTTTACTATAACTATAACTAAAACCCCTTTTAGTAAGGCATTATGACTAAACTATAAATAAAGTACAAGTCACAAGTCTACTCCATTTCAAAACTTTAAGCCACATGTGTTTTCTAAAAGTTATGTGAGATGTTCATTTCTAAAGTCTGTTATTTGGACACAGTAACCATTTGTTTCAAAGACTATCGGAAGAAAAACACTCTAGGGTATCCAGCACTTAAATAGCTCAGTTCCCCCCTTCATAACCATCCATTGTCTCTTCTTTCATTTGACAGGTACCTTTCTAACTTATTTCCTAACTACACTGTCTTTGAAGAACCTGCCAGATATCCCAATGGTTTACATTTCTTATGCTATATCTTGTGTTCCATCTTTTACTAATCCCTTAATGAGATTCAAGGCTTTAGCAGCAGTGAGGTTAGTATCTATCAGACAGAGCCTGAAAAATTAGGATAGTATTATGTCCAGAAAATGTGGACCAAATGGGATTTGACCCCAGGACCTTCTGAATACTATAGTCAGTTGTTCTATTACCAGAGCTACATGTACTGGAGCCAGGTTGAGGAAGATCATTTCATATACTACTATAGGGCAGGCATCCACAACAGATTGCTATGTATGGATCTGGTTTGGAGGAATTGGCTGACCTTGAAGATGCTCTATAGGAACATGCATAACAATGTATGGATATATAAACTAGTAAAGAGAATAGCATAAATAGAGAGACAGTCAATTGCCTGTCTATCCTAGGTGTCCGTACATATTTGTATAATTAGCATTACACTACATATTCATTATACTATTAATTAGTAATAATTACATTTGATGTGCATAATTTAATTAATTTTCTCTAATGTACTTGTCATACATCCAATAGATCACTTGTTTCAAGTTGTTTATTAACACACAAGACAACTCATAGAGCTGCTACTCAGTGTTTTCTATTAACAGGAATATGCAAACAAATTGATACAGTAAATGTTCATATATACACATGATGTATATTTAAACTTTCTCAAATCTAGGGTCTAAATGTTTTGGAAATTTTCCAGACCCTTGGTTGCTTCAGAAGTAAAGAATGTCTTGTATTTGGTTCTTCAGCTTGGAACAAGGTATTGCTGTAAAGTTTAAACATTAAGTATGATATAACAAGTAAGCTATATCTTTAAATGGCAATAATATATCTCTGTCAGTACACTATTGTAGCCTGTTAGCTTTTTGGCTTGCATGTACATGTATATGTGTAACGATGTATAGATTGATTGATTAATTCACTGTTGATTAAATTCATTCAGGCTTCTGAATTGATATATAAAGTTGCTACCAGTAGAATTGGAACTGGAGGAACTGTTGATCTCATTCTATTCCTACAATCCTGTGTTAAGTCTTTGCTGAAGACTGAACCAGTTGAAGTTGAGTTGAATTCACAGTCTGAGCTTAATGCTGTTTCACTGAGTCCTCAAGTGTTAGCCAGAGCAATACTACTGACAGTTAGTGCTGAATTAGATAATACTACGAGGTGATTATAATAATATACAATACTAGCTATTTTAATTCCATTTTGTATGCAAAAGATGAAGAAAAGTAAGTCCAAATTAAATTAATTAATGGCCTCATTTAATTAGCTTAGATAATCAGAGTAATGGTCTGTGTCATGTGCCAAAATTGATGATCAAATTTGAAAAGGGTTTTGAAATATTCCTGATTAGAATTTCTGGCTTTTAGTTTTTTTCTAGTTATTTTCTAGTTACTTAATTCCTCATGTACATGTACATGCCAGGGAATCACACTGAGAGGGAGGGGGCCTGCTAGGCATTAGTTATAATAGCATCATGAGAGAATTAGAAATGTTTTGAAATCTAGTCAGACACTCTTACCATCTGAGCCATCAGACTACTCGATAGCAGAAGTGTACTAATCCCAAAGCTAGCTTCAAAACCTAGCTGTATATAGAGGAAACAAGATATATAGAGAAAAAAAGTATCCCTATGACTGTTTTGTGGCATCCAGCATTCAGTAACAACAGCACAACAGCCTATTATAGTTATTATCTACTCTGTTTACCTTTTAAAGGACCTTGTAGAACTTTAGGAATATATTTCAGGTAGAATAGCTAGCTATTAATTCCAGTTTCTGCATAAGCTACAAGCAGCTTTCTTTCTGCTTATCTGTAGAGCTCGAAGCACATTCTATTACGCACCATGCCCATTAATTGATTGAGCCCAACTTCCTTAACTACGTATACAACGCATACTCACCTAGTGACACAAACATATATCAGGGCATAAACAAAGGTGGTAACATTCGAAGGTTCGTTATAATTCTTTACCTTCGAAGGTAGAATCCATTCCACAAAGGTTCGCAATTAACACGTAGTTAATTATTTGCTGCAATAATTATTTATAACTCTTAATTAATTATTACATTTGTCATGTGGAGATTGATAATGGCTGATAATGGCTGAGAGGGAAGAGACCATGGATGAGAGTGTGGACTTTCAAAACCAGAATGTACTGAATCTCATCTGCCATCTTCTGAATTAAAAGGTCTCCCATTAGATAAACACTTGTATAGGTACAAAGTTAACACATCCATAGTGTTACACCTTCGTGAACCTTCTTGTTCTAGTTGAAACAAACCTTCGAAGGTGTAAAAATCACCTTCGTTTATGCCCTGACATATATATATATATATATATACTTTGAACCCGTGGGAAAGCAATCATAGGGATGGCCCTACGGGCAAATCCCTATGATTTTTTTGTAACAACCAATTATCTTTACCTTCTCATCAATCTGATTCCCGACAACATAATATAGTTACTTGTTTTTCCATTTTTCTTACTTGTTAACAGTTCTTGTATATAAGTTTTGTAATGTACTTTAGCTACAACAGCTAGTAATTTCAGTTCAACCAACTGAATTCATCCTGCTGGTGTGCTGTAGATAATATAGACCTACATTGTATACTTCAAGTGCATATTTGTTTACGTGTCACACCCATTGACCAAGCCAGCCCCTAGAATGATGCACTTCCTTAACACAAGATTATATTGTATATATAATATATATATATATATATATATATTCAACCCTGTGGAAACCAATCATAGGGGTGGCCCTATGTTATAAAAAGGTATCCAAACAAAAATTTGTATCAAAATTGTACACCTCTCTATATTAGCCTGGAAATATACTAATTCATTTTATTATTTTTACCACCTACATGTAGTTTCTGCAATGACCAATCTCTTTTTGAAATCTTAACATCTTTGTTGAGTCCAGTCATGGACACTATTACAGGTGCTAGAACAAGGCTCTACATGTCTATTGACAGTCTTATATCAGCCATAGATTTATTAAATAACCTTCTTCAACTGCTGTTAGAAGGAGCAGAATTACTGAAAACACAAATAGATAGTGAGTTGTGTATATAAGGGCAATAAATTTACTTATTAAAATTCATAATATTTAATAAGTTTTAATTATCAGTTTTACTTTGCTGTTTCTGAAAGTCTTGAAATCCTCAGAATTACATGTTATTATAGTGTAGTCTAAGTTGTGTAAATATGGTCATAATCTGTACAGTTAGTACTTATTCAGTTCATTGTTGTATTATGTTATTGGAAGAAGCCCGAGTGAGCCCCACCCTAGCCAGATCTATGAATGCTCTCTGATCTTGCCTATTGCTTGCTTGAATATCACTTCTATGAACAGTACCATATTCTAGTGCTGGGCAATATATCGATATATCGATATATCGATATACATGTACATTGTATCTCAATATTAGCAAAGAATTGATATACTTACAGTAATTATCAATATATCAACCTTTTCGACTAGTTGAGGTATGCGCATGCGCAATTACACATGTGGAAGTTACCAACATGTAGATTCATTGAGTATTTGTGTATCTGTGCTTCAAGTTCTGCCTCGGAGAGAGTTTTTAGCACATCAGTTCTCATTGTGTCCAGTTCCCTGAAAGCAGAGAAGGTCAATATATTGGTGTTTTTGGCCAAGAACTTATGTAAGTTATAAAATAATTTATTAATTTTATGAATTTAACAACAATATTAATATTATTACAGGCTCTTTCCATCATATATAAATATATTATTTGGTACAAACCTGTAAAAGAAACTCTCTGTAGTATTTTCATAATTATAGTTAATTGTATTTGGAACTGGAGCTCAAACGTTTGTAATATATCGATATATTAGGATATTTTTTCCATATTGTATATCGATATAAAAATTGTAATATCACCCAGCACTAACCATATTCTCCTATTGTTTGATTCAATTCTTGCTTGCTCGGGCTCACCTCTCTAATGATGTCAAGTTATTATGTTTCATACATATATATACATGTTAATCACTACTGCAGTTACCAGTGAAGGTGGACACTTGTTGTACACTGTACTGTTACCATGGTTACCAGATATCCTGTCCTATTTAGAAGATGCATTACTGAGAGGTTATCAGACTATAGTAAGTGTTTAATTATATTTGGAATGTCCATAACCACAGAATCATTCGTTTGTTCACCATACTAAACAAAATTCTATAAATCTGATATAGTATGATCTATCACATTATATGGGTCATTATAATTATTATATATAAGTGAAATATAATATCTCTCAGGGGCGGAAACACTAAGCCAACTACCAGACATTTTGTCTTATATTCATCACTTTTGTCCTGGTCCCCATATACTAGTATACAGTTTAGTTTCAATTTACCAGACATTCACTAGATCACTAGATTTATCAGACAATGTTTTGCATGACTGGCTGTTTCCGCACCTCTGTATACCATATGTACATGTAATTGTCACTATAATTATCTCATGTATGAGATAATTATGTACTCTCTCATTTGTACTTCTGAATTAAATACTCTTCTATTCTCTGCCTTTAGAATACTTCTCATCCTTCATTTGAGCATGTATTATTATACAAATCTGCTTTAAATTGTGTCTATCAATTTATGAATTTGAACCAGTTCAAGTGGACTGAGTCTCAGGATTCCAGACCATATTTAATAGCTAAAAAATCTTTTGATGTTTTATTGAAAGTTGAGAAGAAGGTAAGAAATTAAAGACCTTTTCCATGATAAATACTCTATAGAAATGGATTATAGATTATATTATGATGGATGATGGGTGGATTAAAAGTATAGTTGGTGTGTTATTTCTTATGCGCATAGCATGATTTGTGGAATTGAAGATTTGTTTAATGACAAACAGAATTCATACCTGTTAAACTTGACATTTTTACCCTCACCGCGTAGCGTAGATGGAAGAGTACGGTAATCGTTTTGTCTGTGTGTGTGTGTGTGTGTCTGTCTGTCTGTCTGTGTGTTAGCAATTTTTCTGGAAAAATAAAAACATCAACATTTCAAACGGGGTACTGGTAGACTTCAAATTATACAAGGAAAAAAATTAATGTAAGAATTGTTCTAAAACCTTTTGGTTCAAAAGTTATGACAATTTTTATAACTCACAGTTACCATTTCACGATTTTAAGATGAAACGAGGGCAATAACGAGAGTAAATACGGACACACAAAACACAAGTGATCCTGTTTTATGGCTGTCACTGGCCAAGAAACACTTCAAACCAAAAACAATCGAGGTAATGGTTGCTACTATTGATGCAAGATAAAAAAGCTACTTAGCTCCACCTACAGGTATGTGCACGTGCATTCTTGCAAAGCGTCATGTACTAAACATAGATAGAGGTGATTCAATACGTTTTCACACGGAGACTTTAGAGGTAGACTTGAGAACTTCTTCATTGTTTTTTGAAGGAAAACAAAGAATAATATGTAAGATATATATACAAATTATACATTTCTTTCGTTGATATTCTTGTTTTGTCTTTTAGGATATAAAGTTATAATAGTTTTAATGCCCATAAATGTTTTTCAAATTTTCATACACAAACTTTATTATATTTTGAAAAATATTGTAGTTCTTTGTATTACTTTGCCACGTAGGCGAGGGTTCCGTCCCGATGGCGCTCGTTGTTAAAGTAATCTAATTGGTTGGATGTCATGACTGTAACATGATGCTCTGATAAGAGATTTTATAAACCCATAGATATGTACCTATGATACTGAGCCGATATTGTATCTACCTTCTGGCTTTTGATTCTTTCATTGAGAATGAGGATTTTCTTAATTATGAGTACCATAAAAGTGATTCATGATGTTATAAACACAAGAAATAACATTATTATTGCATTTATTTATTACAATATCAGCTACATCTTTCATAAATAACTGACACCAATACTAGAAATAATGGCCGATAATAACCAATATCAATGATTTGATTATCTGTACATCACTATACTGTAATGTACTTGAATTTATAGATAGGCTAATAGGAATTCTGTATAACTTCATCCTTATTATTTGCAGGAAGTAACTTTAACTTCATGTTTTTTTGGAGCAGTATCGGCCTTGGAATGGGTATGTGGATTACTGAATGATCTGTATAGGAAGGATGATGCATCATCATTAGCTAATAAAAGTAGCAATGAATATGTAATGAGTGATTTTGAAGAGAAAGAGTTTCTCAGTCAACTGTGCATGCTACCAATCAATCTAGTACTGATCAAACCAATTGATGTATCATCCAATCAGAATATTCCAGAACAAGATGGAGATTATTTAAAAGCTAGCAGAGTAGTTCATGAGTATGGCCCTATCATTAGCTACTGTATATCGTTGTACTGGAAATGTATACTGTATGCATTGCAGCATAGGTATGATCATGTGACATTAATGCATGGCTCATGTGATCCACAAGTGACATCATCACTGCTGAGGGTTGGGTCAGATGATATGGATTCGATTGCAGAATTGTGTTTTGAGCAGATGGATATTTTTACAGATAATTTGGGTATAACTCTTCTGTGTCTTGCTGCCTTGGTGCCAAAGGTATTCAACAATACATTATCATATGCATTTATCAATACATTATCATATGCATTCAACAATACATTCTCATATGCATTTAACAATACATTCTCATATGCATTTAACAATACATTATCATATGCATTCAACAATACATTATCATATGCATTCAACAAATACATTATCATATGCATTTAACAATACATTATCATATGCATTCAACAATACATTTAACAATACATTATCTCATGCATTTAACAATACATTATCATATGCATTTAACAATACATTATCATATGCATTTAACAATACATTATCATATGCATTTAACAATACATTATCATATGCATTTAACAATACATTATCATATGCATTTAACAATACATTCTCATATGCATTTAACAATACATTATCATATGCATTCAACAATACATTATCATATGCATTCAACAAATACATTATCATATGCATTTAACAATACATTATCATATGCATTCAACAATACATTTAACAATACATTATCTCATGCATTTAACAATACATTATCATATGCATTTAACAATACATTATCATATGCATTTAACAATACATTATCATATGCATTCAACAATACATTATCATATGCATTCAACAATACATTATCATATGCATTCAACAAATACATTATCATATGCATTCAACAATACATTATCATATGCATTCAACAATACATTATCATATGCATTCAACAAATACATTATCATATGCATTTAACAATACATTATCATATGCATTCAACAATACATTTAACAATACATTATCTCATGCATTTAACAATACATTATCATATGCATTCAACAATACATTATCATATGCATTCAACAATACATTATCATATGCATTCAACAAATACATTATCATATGCATTCAACAAATACATTATCATATGCATTTAACAATACATTATCATATGCATTCAACAATACATTTAACAATACATTATCTCATGCATTTAACAATACATTATCATATGCATTTAACAATACATTATCATATGCATTTAACAATACATTATCATATGCATTTAACAATACATTATCATATGCATTCAACAATACATTATCATATGCATTCAACAATACATTATCATATGAATTCAACAATACATTATCATATGCATTCAACAATACATTTAACAATACATTATCTCATGCATTTAACAATACATTTTTTTTAATTTTATTTTATTTTTTTTTGAATATTATGTATGATATGAAAGAATGAATATTACATAGAAATAAAGATAAAAATGAAAATAAAAATAAAAGTGATAATAGTTAGATCTAATTAATTGGAGATGTCCCACATACTTGGGACGATTCCAATATCTATTAAAATTGAAAGTACCATTCGGGCATTAAAAACCCACAGACGGATTGACAACAGTTGGATTAAATTTCTAGTTGCTAGAGATAGGGGGATGCCATTGATCGATGCCGCCTTTGAGGCAATTATTTTTAGTGTTCTCAGGCTATTAGGTGTCCAAATGCCAAAAGTCTCCACTATCAGGGGAAAAAATAAACCACCTGTGGCGGTTACATCCTTTTCATGTTTATCGTCCTTGTCTAATTCTCCTGCTTCGCCTGCTGCACCTGGGTGTTCTGATGCACGTGAGAGAAATTGTGACTGAAATGAATTCCTCACACTGACGTCGAAATAACCTGGCTTGCCAAAACTGAAATCAGGATGAAACACATCGCCAGGACAATTATTGTTATTTGTACCACACCGTTGTTCCCTTAACGCACCTTTGTTGTCCATCAACAAAGTGTGCCAGACCACTTCACTCAGAGCATCGTGACGTTTGATTCTAAGTGGGCCGTGTCCGCATCCGAGGACATGGTCACCATAATTATTAATGGTCTGCCCACAAACGCATCTAACTGGGTGAGGGAAAATATGACGCCCAAGCCACATTGACAACGAAAGAGTGAATTCTTGTCTGGACATGGTTTAACAATACATTATCTCATGCATTTAACATGTAGTAGTCATATATTATATGACTTGAGTATTAAATTACGTAATTTTCCAGCCCCGCCGCTCCCCTCTCCCCCTCTGTATGGAATCCAATCAGCAGATTGTTCGTTGATAGAAATATGCAGGAAGTCTATTATTAAATGCTTTTCATTGTTATCATGTTTCATTGCCTTTTTGTACAAATGGTTGAATACCCAGTATTTAAAAGATAAATTATATACATGTAATTAGTGAAGAAACAAACCTTCATTGTATTTACATGTATGTGAGATGAGACTCGGGTTTCATAGGGTTTTATCATGTTGGTAGGAGACGTGTGTATCATCTGGACTACATGTCCTACTTATGTGCATGGTCCATGTGATATATGATATGGCTGTAAGCTAGTATTAACTTCAATTAATATTTGTTTAATTATTAAAATAAGTGTTTTATTCTAATTATTTAAACTGTTATATCTTTATTAATCTTTTGAAATTCTGAGGGGGGATCCCAGCTTTTTTCTGTATGAAACCCTATTAGCATATTGTTTGTTGATAGAATGAATGACTGATATGATATGTATGTCATTAATGTTTACAATATTTTTCTGCTTTCTTCTTTTCTATAAAGATGGATGTATCTACTTCTCTTTATCATATTGAAACAATATGGCCACTTGTTATGGGGACTCGTGATGATCTGAAGACGTTTATGAATTGTTTATCTTCATTTCTCAAAGCTGCTTTTCATTTTAGTTTACTTGCCTCTAATGATACTAAAGTTATCGACTTACAAATGAAGGTATGACAGTGTGGTATCTATAAATACTATAAGTAAACATTATAACATGCCTAGCGTTCTATATCAGATTTAAAATCACTGAGTATGAGGGCCGTAGGCATGAGGGCGAGGTAATTATAAATGTGATATAGCACGAGTAGGCGTGTTATAGTTAATATATTTCCCAAAAGACAAAACCTTTGTTGATGTCTGATGCTTCTCCTACCTTTTTGTGGTCAAAGGCCTAATTGCATTCCTATGACCACATCAAAGGAATCGAGACAACGAAAGAAGGGTGTGCCACCCCCTCTTTGCACCTTTGGCTAAAACCCTGTATATAATTATGATATGACTGGCGAGAACCCTCACAAACATATAATGATAGTTACCATTGAACTAATATAACATCATTTATATAGCATCATTAATATAACATCATTAACTATAATCGTTAGCTAACAGCTAGTGAGTATTTTAGCACATGATTATTATTACTGTCAATATTAACTCTTAGAGCACTGAGCCTGTTTTTCAAAATTCTTCCCATTTCCAACACTGGCGACTCTATTGCATATAATTTGGCCACCGTTCACTTTCTCAACCCCAAACTTGGCTCCTTTTCCGACATGGAGTACTAATTCCACCAACTTGATTACCGGGACTCGAAAGTCCCCAAGCTCATCGTAGGATCAAATCAAATGCAGTGCTCTCCCTCTTTTGACTGGAACTGGGGCTAACAAAATGACCCCACTGCATGTTGGCACCAGCTACACCCACGATGTCAGGTTTCACAGCAAGGAAAATGCCTCAGCTACCCACCAGAGGGCGTGGGCGGGGTAAAAAATTGCTAAATTCGTCGGCAGCGAGGGGGCTGTGCCCCCTTCAAACCCCCCTTTAAAATTCCCCCCCGTAGTCGTTATTTAGGCCAAACGGCGGCCGAAAAAACATCAACTTTTTTAGCCACGTTCATCAGCTTGTGCTTGACGCCAATTACAAGCATTTGGACAGCTTTGTGTAGCTAGGAACAGACGGCGAACCATGTAGCGGTGAAATGTCACATACATGTATATGTGACATCAGGGCTCTAAGGGTTAATGGATACGAAGTGAAATATTGGATTTGGAAAGAAACGTACATACAATGTTCCAACCACACCTAAAAACGCTAACCACACTTATCGAGACTGACCCAACCCACTGACATCATTTTATGGCTATGAATATCATTAAAATACATTAGTGAAAATACTAATCGTGATTTTTGAGCATTTGACAGGATTTAGTACACACCTACAAGGTAACAAGCACGACCACACACTTAAACCACGCCCTTTACCCCATGCACGACCTGTTGTTGCTGCTTAATGACTATGAATATCATTAACTCTGAGGAGGTATGCGAAATTTATAATTCTTTAATTACAAAGAAAAAGCCACACCCACCAGCTTGATAGCACTTTTACGTTGCCCGTACGCACCTTTTTGCCTTCACACCACCATATGCCATCATTCTAAAACAAAAAAAAAATTGAAAATAAAACATGCTTTAAATTTCACCTAATTTTTTTACAATACTAAATTTGAGTAGCATTTTCAACTTCAATATTTATTATTTGAATAGTACATTAAAATCTGATGATGTTTTATTTGTAGCTGTCATCAAATTTACATATCAGCTTTCTAGTAATTTGTATGTACAAGACACATCGCTTGTTTCCATTTCAAACAGTGGGAAAATCTACTCAGCACTTTGACTTATAATTAAGCTATATAACATAACTTACTCTTTCCTTTTACCATGTTGTAGCTCAGGTATTTATGACCTGTTAATTAAACATATATGTGACATATGGCAGTCACTGAACTTACATATACTCTTTCCTTTTAGTATATTCCATGTTATAGCTCAGTAATTTATAACCTGTTAATTATACATATATGCGACATATGACAGTCACTGAACTTACTCTTTCCTTTTACCATGTTGTAGCTCAGGTATTTATGACCTGTTAATTAAACATATATGTGACATATGGCAGTCACTGAACTTACATATACTCTTTCCTTTTAGTATATTCCATGTTGTAGCCCAGGAATTTATAACCTGTTAATTAAACATGTGTGTGGAATATGGCAGTGACTGAACTTACTCTCTCCTTTTAGTATATTGATGAAATCCATGTTGTAGCTCAGGTCAAAGAAGGAATTTATAACCTGTTAATTAAACATGTATGCGACATATGGCAGTCGAAGTTTCATCATGATCCTGATAGTGTTGTACAAAGTATAAGGAAAAGAGAGAGCTTGTTGATACAAGCATGTACTTTTGGTCCTATATTTAAGAAGAATTTAAGGTACATCATTGCCTTAATTAAGTTTTTGTAGTTAATTATTTATTCATGAGGGAATAGTCAATTAAATTTATCTTAAAGCATGGATGTAATTACATTATATTACTGAAGTGAAATGTGTTTCAGTTCAACGTGGGGAAACCAAAATTCAACTGGGTATCCCACCTGATGTAGAGCACTGGTCACCATATGTGACTGGTTCTGAGAGGCTTATGGATTAAAATAGAAGCTTCACTAATGTCTTATCTTTTCATTAATACCTTCAGTGAGGCTTGGAGACCTCTATGTGCTTTGCTAGCCTCAGCTAAAGCAAATTTATGGAATCAAATTGTATACAGTACTAAAAAATGATTTCAATGCATTTTTCTCAAAGATTAATGACTTTAATTGTTAACTTGCTTGTTGTGGCTTTGTCATTTTCTTGATTCAGATGTCTGATATACCTTTCTAGAGCTAATTTAATGCTCTATTCATGCAAACAAAAAAAAACAATTTTGAAATTTTAATCTATAAGCCTGGTGCTGGTCACGTATAATATCATCTTTTTTTCCATTCATCTGTCTACTCAAATCTTAAATTGACCATTCATTTATTCATTCATCTTTTTCTTCATCTATCTATTTGTCCATTTATTCATCTATCTATTTGTCCATTTATTCATCTATCTATTTGTCCATTTATTCATCTATCTATTTGTCTGTTAATTCATCTATCTAATCATCCATTTATTCATTTATCTATTTGTCCGTTAATTACTGGTAACATTCCACTCATGAATAGTTCCATTTCATAGGATGATCAATGATGTTGATCAATTCATAAAATCACTGAATGATTCCTGTTCTTCTAATGATATTAAATGGAGGTATGTGGTCGATCACATTTAATTCATTCTGTATGTGTGTGTGTGCATGAAATTAGTATTCAATTAACATGTAGTTGTAGTTGTATAAAATATTTTACAGCTCTTGTATATAATTATATAATTCATATAATATATATATATATATATATATTATATTTATATATACATGTATATATATGACTTTATATGTGAAAATCAGTCTTATTGAGATTTTCATAATACAAAGTTGTTTAAGATCAACTGCTTGTTTTTCAGCTGTTTTGTGCATTCTAGGGAAGGGACTCAGTCAAAAGAAGATAGCTTGTGTGAACTATTTGGTATAGCTGAACAACAATGCAGTATAATATATATATCTAGACACTGATGATAATTGACATTAACAACTTCACGAATGTTACACAAGAAATGTTGGGTTTCAGACATGAGATTAAACCAAAGATTAATTTTAATTTATTGTTCACCACAGAACCAATCATAGCGATACATAATGTGTCTATGATGTATGTATCAATACAGGGAATGACTCTATTATTCTAATAATGACTGTGTTGTATTTCTCTATGATATATGTATCAATACAGGGAATGACTCTATTATTCTAATATGACTGTGTTGTATTTCTCTATGATATATGTATCAATACAGGGAATGACTCTATTATTCTAATAATGACTGTGTCGTATTTCTCTATGATATATGTATCAATATAGGGAATGACTCTATTAGTGAATGTATTTTTTTTCAGAGATCCAGAAAGTGACATTCAAGTAAGAGTATATCTACTTTCATTTTTCATGGAGCTGGTTATGGCATCTGACGTGAACTCAGTTTACACGGATGCGTTAATATCCAGTGTGATCGTTACTATTACTAATACAGTAAGTGACTTTAGTGTATATAATTATAATAACGAATAATATAATAATTGTGGTAGCCCTTATCAATGAACATGTGTTTTATCTAACAATACATGTGTGCAACAATTATCCACACAATAGTCTATAATCATGTGTATTAGTCAATGTTTCTATTCTGCAATTGTCTTATCGGCTCCATCTGTTTTTGTATATAAGCCATTCCAGGGCTAGTGATCATATCTCTCCTTTTACTTTAGTATTGTACATGTATATAATTATTCTTTCACTTTGATTCAAATAAATCTTGTCAAATATGACAATACATCTACATACCAGTGTTTTTGATAGGCTCATATTGTGCACCATTGGCCTCTTAATTGGCACTGCACAGTTCTCTCTTTGGGTCAGATAGCATTAAAATTGATTAAATCTTTGTAAATTGGCTCAAGATCTATTCCAATGGTGCACACTCTAGCCGTTGTTCAGTCAATTTGGCCCCTGCTTCAAAAGTCTCAAAAACTTTGCTACATGCCTTCAAAACTGTGTTTGCTTATCATAGTATACATGTTGTTGTGTATGCTTCTGTTCCATAAATTTCTTCTGTCTTTTTATTTTCATCTAGTTGAAGCAAATGACTGAGAATAAACCTCGATACTATGTCAACTCACTTTCTCATCGTGTGAGATTGAGACTTATACAAACACTTTTGCTTTTTTATCAATGGGCTGATGAGGTTCGAAATATTTACTATTGACTATATTTATGTGTAGTACTTATATGTAGAGCACTGCTCGAATGGTTGTCATGACAACGTGGGAATGTTTGGAGACTGATAATCAGTTATCAGTACGTTATGGTATGGAATGGATGACAATACTGCTTTATCATCAGTATCCAACTCTCTGGGAAGAAACTCTCCTCCCTCAACTGAAAATGGTGACTTTATCCTTATTCAGTTATTCATCCATTCTATTATATATTCTCATATATTTTCTTTCCAACCATCCATCCATTTATCCATCCGTCCATCCATCCATCCATCCATCCATCCATCCATCCATCCATTCATCCATTGATCAAGACAGCTAGTTAGTTAATATTTCACTTTTTTTTAGAACACTGGGAAGCGATTGAGTAGATTATGTTCTGTATTTACGGTTGCTATGCACTTGGGAAAATGTTTTCAGTCCAAACATGATAAGGTTTAGAGGATGTTGTTTATGAATTAATTCTTATTTCGCTAGTGTCCTACACTCTTGTTTCTTTCTCTCATTTCCTTTCACTTGTGTACACTGTTGATTTCTCAAGTACTGTATCTTCTCTCATAGCTCTTCTTGTCTCTTCCTTTCCTACAGTCTTTGTACTATTTCGCTAGTGTCCTTCACTCTTGTTTCTTTCTCTTATTTCCTTTCACTTGTGTACACTGTTGATTTCTCAAGTACTGTATCTTCTCTCATAGCTCTTCTTGTCTCTTCCTTCCCTACAGTCTTTGTACTATTCTAAAGTTTTCCCATTAATCTTCCAGTGGTGTCTGTGTCATCATTTTGTTGTTAGATTATATGCTGCTGGTGCAGTATTAGAGATGTGGAAAGATTGTTCACAGCTGCTCGAGGATCTTCCTCAGTTTGTCTCATTAAAGCAGTATATTGAATTCATAGAACAGTACAGGTAGCAGCTGTTAACAGTATGTAGTACTGCCATAATACCAATCTATGGTACTTATGTTTGTCCACAAAATTAATTATAGACTTAATTATTATTTGGTTAATGTGAAAATGTTGAAGTGCTTGGTAAATCATAATAGGTAACATCCAAGAACAGTGATAGTACTCTAAGTTGGGATGGGCCAAATAATTTATTTCACTTGCATTATATATTAGAGTCCAGGGGTGTGGATACAGCCAGTCATGCAGGACATTGTCCGATAAATCTAGTGAATGTCCAAACTGAGCTGTATACAAAGTATATGGGGAGCAGGACAAGGGAGGCCAAAATGTCCGGCAATTGGCTCACTATTTCCACACCGCTGTTAGAGTCAGACAATATTTCATAGAATCATGATATTTTCTGACATATAATTTCAATTACATTTTTATTTATTTTTTGATCAATGTTTGGTTCTAGTGATACTACAAAATCAAGCAAGTTAGAGAATAATGTATTCTTCTCACACTTTCATCCTCTCAATGATTATTGTGTTCAGGTACATATATTACATACACACATTTAAGTACGCATGCTGAGACGTACCTCCCAACTCATACTTGTGCATCTGTAGTAATTCTCATGGAGGAGAATGGAGTGTTACATTAGGCAGCTACAAGTGGGATACAAGGGATCCTTCCTCATGTCTATGTTTAAAAAAAGCCTACAACATCTGGTGACTGTAGTGTTGTTTTAGTTTGATAATAGTGACCACTTTTAGTTATAGTTATAATATGCCTAGTTTATCAAACCTTTAATCAACTAAAATAGTATTGGGCTTACTAAAAAGGTTTTAGTTTTATTTTACTAACTAAAGGTGCCCATTATTGGATAGTTATCGTTTTAATTTGTTAGAGTTATAGCAGTAGACCTGTAATTTAGTTATAGTTTCATTAACTAAAAGTCAAATTAAAGGGGTTTAGTTAATTATTAACCAATGATACTGGTGTCACCAGTGTTCACTACAGTACAACAATACTGGTGTCACCAGTGTTCACCACAGTACAACAATACTGGTGTCACCAGTGTTCACCACAGTACAACAATACTGGTGTCACCAGTGTTCACCACAGTACAACTAGCTAGCATTGCCAAATCCAGTACTCTTGAGTCAAAAGTTGGTGCTACACAAGCACTGGAGCACCACTTTACTTACTACAATGCTCACAAAGAACATCCTTTAATGTTTATATAGTATAATATTTATTTGAGATAACATCTATGTTATAATGTTTCATAATATTGTAATCATGTGAACTCCAAACTATAACTCCAGGGGTGTTAAAAATCAGAATTTATGGTGCTGTTTATACAGCGCCAGATTAGTATTTGGGCCTGTATCTTCTCCATCACGTGACCTACCAACAAGCAAAAAATTACTGCTTTCATTTGGGTTTACACACCAGTCAACATCCCTAAAACATAGAATTAGTAAATGATTTTGATACTGTCAGTGAGTCTGACTCAGAAGATTCAGTAATGCTAGAACTACTCGTACTACCTGGACATATCATTAGTTGCCATTTTCTCTTAATGATCACATAGCTTGATCAATTAACTAACATATAAATGTTTGCTTACTATAATTATATATAATTATAATTCTTGCTAGCAACACCCTTTGCCAATTGCATTACTGGAGTTTGTTTCTGCTGTTTGTGGCTACTGAACACCACTAAGGATTTAATCTCAGTGCCACAGTGCTAGATGCACACCTCTGTAGTTAGTAACAATGAATATATGATGTAATAACTTTTACCATATTTAGAATTTACTAATAAATTAAAGTGTTTTTTTATACTATCTCCACAAATATTATTGCTACTATTAAATTTAGCTAATATTAGTTTTGTCTAAGTAGGTGCTATCAAAACAAATGTGACTTGCGTTTGTGCTGACAATGAGTATTTATCATTGTGGATCATAAAATTGACTCACGAACAATCATTTGTTTGGACCACTGAATAATAACATTATGACAACATATAAAAAGAATACATAATAATTATAGTTATGTAAAAATACAAATCTTCACTTATACATTTTGTACATGTACATGTATGTGTATATTATGTGTGTGTTGTGTCTATAGCTCACTTACTGACATACAGGAGGCATGAAGATGATAAAAAGCGTATTTATTAACAAAGAATAAATATGCTTCTTATACTCTTAGTCTTCTCTTTTGGCGGTATGGGTCAGAATGTATTGGCTTTGTATAAACAAACAAATTGCTTCTATGTTATCTGAGAAAAATGGTACTTCATATAGCATTATAATGGCCATTATGTGATGTCGCGTATACATGCTCAAAGATTCTAACTTGCTTTGTTGGAAAGAGGAGTCGTTAAGACAGCCAGTGATGTAAAACCTCTGCTTTGTTAGATGCAGGAAAACTGAAAGAAGCCAATCCTGGTGGATTTCTTACCCTTTCTGATAGCTTCTAGTATGGTAGAGAAAATATTAGTGAGTGCTTGTTCTTGCCACTTTTTAGGAGTGTATATACACCAAGTATGGAAGTCCAGGGGTGTCCAGTTTTTGAGGTACAGCAGGGTCCCAACATACACATACACATACACATACACACACAGACGTTTATGCAAACCATTTACAGCAACCCTCCTGAAGGGGGAGTGTCGATAAGAAGGACCAATTGTGAACTTATCCAAAACTCATTTAGCATTGTGTATATACACACAGGTTGTATGTATGTATACAACTTCAAATATAATTAGTCAATTTGTCATAATCAAATTATCTTAATTGATTATGTAACCTAAACTTTAATTATGTAATGTTTGTTTTGATTGGAGTAATATTTCATAATCTATGTAAAATAATAAGTAATTAATAATGACCTAATATATACCTGTTGTGATACAAATATTTATATGATACATCACATTTGTTTCTAGTTTATCTTCATTTGTATGTACACTGATTATTGTAGTCAGGTACATACTCATATTTAAGTATGCATGCCGAGACCTCCCTACACAGACTTATGCATGAATAGAAGTGAAGTCATGTAGGATTAACCATCTTAAAGGTGTTTATAAACTAATGAAGTCCACAGAGAGAGGCAGTGTGGCGTAGTGGTTAGAGCTTGGGCCTCTTGATTGCAAGGTCAGTGGTTCTAGTTCTGCTTTCGGCATGTTGTTTCCTGGAAGGAGAGCGTTCATCTTTCTGTGGACTTCATGAGCTTACATACTTGTGCATTTGTATGGAGGAGAAGAATTAGTAAATGGAGTGTTACATTAGGCAGCTATAAATGGGATATAAGGGATCTTCCCTTCTCATGAATATGTTAAAAATAAGCCTACAACATAGTTAAGAATAATAACAACCAAATAATACCTGTTGTGATGCAAATATTTATATGACACATCACGTTTGTTTCTACATATCTCATTTGTATGTACACTCAAAAGTTATTATACATATTAAATTTTATTGTTATTATTACGAGCAGTTTTTTTAGTATATGTAATATCATGCATGAGTGGGAGTGAAATAAAAGATTATTTACACTGATGTTGTGTCTAAAATGGTATTAAAATTTCACAAGGCAAAGTGATTTTTAAAACAACATAATCCATATTTCATTCACATCAATGCTATCACAGGTCAATCAATATATACTTTATCATAGGGATGTGTAATATGCCCAAAATATCATATATAGCATCATGACATTAATAATAATAATTGAGATGCTTATAAAATTTAAATAAGTGTCCTATTTGGTTTTAGTTGTTAACAAATAATAAATGAAATTAGTGAATGTTATACACACTACTAGTTGTTGCTTTTTGGTATAAACTAGGCAAATTAGAAAAACAAAGTTTTCACAATATTGAACTGATATTTTGATACATTGATACTAGTGTTATTTTAGTTTGATAATTCTGAAGTTATATATAGTTATAGTATGTCACAATTTTAGTTATAGTAATTAACTAAAACAATTTTAGGCTTACTAAAAGGGTTTTAGTTTTATTTAACTCAAAGTGCCCATTATTGGCCAATTTTCATTTTAGTTAGTTATAATTGGGGTTTATGGTATAAACCATAGTTTAATGCATGTGTTGTGCTTGTGGCATTCATCTAATTAGGTAGACAGGTGTGCATGTAGTCAGGCTGATTAGGTATATATATAGTCATGTGAGGAAGACACAGTTTAAAGGCTAAGTAGGTGCCATGGTGTTGATCAGTCTGGTGCATTTGATCACAATGAAGTGCTCAAACAAGTAGTGATTATTCCCATGTGCAGGTCAGGTGCACATAGTCAACTGAGGTAGCATATAAGGAAGCTCTTGCCAGCACAAGTTCACTTTGTACTGAATTGCTGTAATCTGTGTGCAATCATTAAATTACCCACCCATATCCCACCACTTATTTTATAATTATCATGCTACATTAATCATTCCGGGCTGGCGATACCCCCTGCGGGGCTTATCCCCACAACAGGCTTGCAGGCAAAGACAAGCGTCTTTTGCCAAGGCCTGGGGACCCCGGGGGGATGCCTGTCGGCCCCCAACTTTCAGGCAAAGAAAAATTAACAATAATATGGTGTTTAAATTAATAATAATAATAATGGGCAAAACAATCATCATTCAAAGGCATATAAACCACAAGATGAAACTTCTCCACTAATGGTGCTATAGTTAGGTTGCATTAATTATTGCAGTGGACCTGTAGTTCAGTTATAGTTTAGTTAACCAAAAGTCATAATGCTTTACTAAAAAGGGTTTTAGTTTTAGTTATAGTAAACTAAAACAAAACTAAAACAATACTAAATTTGATACATATGTACATGTATTGCACTTCACTACTTCATTGTCAGTCTTTGTATTTATAGTATTTGTATTTAAGTGCTTATAGGATGTTGCTTATTCACAATATTCTCATTAATGTTTTCTATCAACTTGACAAAAATCACTGCCAAGCAGACTTCAATCCTGGTAATTGTAGATACGATTGCAGTGCAAGAATATAGAGCAAATGAATGTTGCATGACCCTCTCCTAATTGTCATATTATTATAATCATTATGCTATAATTATGGGCGGGGTGTTACATGAAACTTTTGTCAGCTTTATAACTTTCGAAGTATACATGTTCAAAGATTCTAACTTGCTTTGTTTGAAAGAGGAGTTGTTGAGACAGCCACACCTAGAGGATTTCTTACCTTGAGTGCTCGTTCTTGCCACTTTGCAGGAGTATATACACGTCAAGTATGGAAGTCTAGGAGTGTCCAGTTTTTGAGGCACAGCGGGGTCACACAGACACACAGACAGACATTTTTCCAAATCATTTACAAACCCTCCCAAAGGGGGAGGGTCAATTAGGCCATTTTAACTATTAGGGAATGCGGCTGAGCTCAATTGTGCTCTTGTATCAACAGCAACAGTACTGCTGATTCAAAGAGACAGCAGACCTCTAATTTCAGTAGCTGATAATTTCATTACAAGATTTGAGTGATGCAACAGATGATCCTGTTTTCCCAGGCATTATGTCTAATACTCTCCATGGTTACGGCACGTCTCAACTCCTTATGCATCGATATTTTACTATTAATGAATGACGTAGTATGTTAAGTTCATTATATCCATCCAGTATTTGGCAGTAGAGGGTAAATATTTAGAATTGGAAGAGGCCGAGAAGTAGAATTATGAATTAGAAATTAAATCAGGGCTAACAAAATTGAATTAGTTCAATTCCCTGTTGGTAATATAATTAAATCAAGTTGTTTTAATGCATACTTACATCTGGTTTATATACACAGTTTTACAGTCAAACGAATTGTTTATTATATACCGTAAATAGTTCAATACTTCAATAGCTCAATATGTTATATACCGTAAATAGTTCAATAGTCAATAGTTCAATATGTTATATACTGTAAATACTTCAATAGTCAATAGTTCAATATTTTTGTACATTTTGATGATATTACATCACTCCTAGCCACTGTGTCTGTAATAAAGATTGATGATGAAGTCTATTTACATTCACAATGTCCTCTACACCAGGATGTGATGACTTTATTATTAATATTATTAGGTTAATATGTTTATATTAAATTAGTAATTTCCCTCACCTGCATAGTGCATATGCAGAGTGGAGGGTTACCATAATCATATTTTGTACATGTACTGGTATGTGTATAATTATTGCTATACTAGTGAAATAACAGCCTTTGGCCGTCATTTCACTAGGTCCTCGTAAAGTCATAATGTGTTATAGTCATAAAATAGATTAATGATTATAAATTATTAGAAATTATGAAGATGAAAGAGTAATCATGAATGACAAAAATGAAGAATAAACAACAATGCACAAATGCTCATCTTATCCCTCTTCAATAGAGGTGCCATTATGATACATGTATGTAGGCATGAGAGAATTAGGAAAACTGAAAAGATTAGGACAACTAAGGATTGAACCTCAAGACCTTCTGATAAGTCAAGTACTCTTACCATCTGAGCCATCATTTTGCTAATTCTCTCATACCTGCATATCATAATGATTACAGTAACCTGAATCATACAGTATACATTATACATGTACCCATACAGTAGAGAACTATAGAAAGTCAACATACATGTACAGCAACTGAATAACAGTAGTACTGTCTACAGTACATATTAACTGTGTTGATAATACTGTCTTACAGTACACTACAGTGCATTAAACTGTACACTACAGTACATTAAACAGTACACTTACAGTAAGTGTGAACTTAGTTAGAGTACACTGTACGCGGGCGAGGGTTAAATATGCCTTGCATAGCAATCAATCTTGCATTTAATATAATAGGTGATTTTTCAAATTTTACCTGCTCTGACAAATGTTCTTGAGGAAGAATGGATACAAGTGGAAACATTTCAGAATGCATCACTCATTTGGTCAAATGACTCTCTGTCTCTACCAATGTTGTGTACTAGTAGAACAATTTTAGATCTTTATGAGAAGAATTTGAGACCATCAGAAAAGTCTGGTCAGGAGACTGTACAGCAATTGGAAATAGATCAGGTATGTATTATGTACAGTATATGTCATAAAATGTCACCATACACTGCAGTAATTACTGAGTAGTTTCATTTTCACACTGCAGTAGTTCAGTAGTTTTAACAGTTATTGCTGACACTAAGTTACCGTCTGCAGCCATTATGCATGTACGTATATCTGAATTGCAAATTTTGTTTGGATAATTATATGTATAATGTTTTATTACTTCATTGATTGGTATAACTTGTACTGTTTGTAGACAACAAAACTGATTATCAAAAATGTATAATTAATTTTGTGGTGTAGAATATGCACAGCTTCATTATGTTTCATACAGATGGAACTTTCATCTGAAATACAAGATGGTGGTAATGTTCAGAAAAAGATAACTCCTTGGACCAACTCTTCTGAGATATTGAAGGAGTTATTCCCAGAGGTTCATCCTTCTTCAAATGTTGGAAAGAAACATGGAGGATTGATTTTGGTTGCTTCATTATTGCACAAACCTCCAAATCTAGGAGGTATACATATAATTGCATGTGCACACACATAATGTGTTAGCAAGTCTGAAGTACTGCCTTATGTAACCTCAGGGCTTTTCAATGTATGTGATCTTGCTTGCCCTAGCCCTATGTATGAAAGAAGAATGTACTGCATGTATCATACTGCCTTATGTAACCTCAGGGCTTTTCAATGTATGTGATCTTGCTTGCCCTAGCCCTATGTATGAAAGAAGAATGTACTGCATGTATCATACTGCCTTATGTAACCTTAGGGCTTTTCAATGTATGTGAGCTTGCTTGCCCTATCCCTATGTATGAAAGAAGAATGTACTGCATGTCATACTGCCTTATGTAACCTCAGGGCTTTTCAATGTATGTGAACTGACTTGCCCTAGCCCTAGCCCTATGTATGAGCTCACTCTGATACACTCAAAAGCTAATATTGTATCACGATATTGACAATATATCGATACGTATTGCACATCATTAATCAACAACCATGTTCTGTTGGTCTTAGATTTTTAGGGCTAACATGTACTCTAACTGATACAGAATACAACGAAGTCACAGATACAATGTCATATCTTGATGAAACGAATGTGCTCACTGGCTGAGCTATCTGACCTGAAATATATGGTTGCCATAGTAACATACCATCTCTGTTCTCTGTCAATCTCTCTCTCTCTATGCAATGGGCGTGTGTAATGTTTGTTGGCCACGATCATTGTATGACCATCATTCCACAGTTTTAACACAATTAGCCGCCCACATTACAGGGAAATATGAACATTCTAACACTCATATACTGTACACATGTGTACATTACGTCACACTTGTACTTGTAATTATACACATGTGGGCACCTTTGTACATACTTGGAGCAGTGGTAATAACATTAGTGGACAATGTATAACAATGTTACGAAAATACATATGTGCAATCAAATTATTTACGTACATCTACACTTTTCTTTATAGTATATAGTAGTTTTGTTTTAGCTAACTATAACTATAACTAAAACCCATTTTAATAAGGCATTTGGACTTTTAGTTAACTAAACTATAACTAATAATAACTATAACTAACTAAAATGAAAATTGGCCAATAACGGACACTTTTAGTTAGTTATAACTAAAAGTAAAACCCTTTTAGTAAGCCTAAAATTATTTTAGTTAATTAACTATAACTAAATTTAAATTGTGATAAACTACTATACTAAAACAACACTAGTATATAGTATATATAGTTATATATACACACAAAGGTACATCTGAAAAAAGGAAAATACACACTCAATCAATAGACATATGGACTGATAGTTTTGAAATAGGATTTTTATTAAATATTGATAAAGAAATGTTCGTTTGCTTCTTATTTTGTTTGTTATAATGTAATTAGTTATGATGTGTTTGCATAATATAATTGTTGTGTATTTATGTATGTACTGTTTACTCAGAAAACATCACATAATTGTGTAAATACTGACACTAAACTTGCATCGTAGCATTACGTCATGGCGTCAGCTATCCTATGAAACGTAAACACATCCATTTTAATCAAATCAAAATCGGATTACGTCTGAGATTTAGTGCAATATTTATAGGGCGAGGGTGAAGAATGTATTCATATATACATTAGTTTGTTTATGTGTTCAGCTGACATCATGTGTGTATGGACAGAATTAGCTACAGCCTGTAGCCCTAGTCTTAAAATGTCAAATATTATATTTAATTATATATCGTAATTGAACCAAAAATATTATTTCCGTATAATTATGTTGTTTACTGTTTTTAAACTAAGTAATATTTAAATAGTAATCTAATGAAGGATGGCATGTACTGCTTCTCCGAAATGTAACATTAGGGCTAATGAAATAGTGTTAGTATCTGTAAGCATTGTTTGTTTATGCCTTAGGTAGGTCACCGACTAAATGGAACTAATTATGGCATTCTTAGAAATATCACACCCACTCAATATATATTATATAATGATTATAATATAAATATATTATTATATATGGCATATACTACCATGGAAAACTGTTTGATGTGGTTAGGTCTATATTTTTACTTATCAAATCGTGCAACTATGAACGTCCTCAACTTTGCTGGTCTGATAAATCAGATAGAGCACTGCCGACCATACTATAAATACTGCATACATAATAATATATTATATATATATATATAATATATATATATATATATAATTTATATATACATATATATTATATACAATAATTATATATAATTTTATATAATAATTATATATACATGTGTATATACCTATAATGTAAATATGCTGTAATTAATACCCACATCATTACTCTTGTATAATTCTATCCCATATTTACAATATCATTTGGAGTGATGTTCAGTATTGCTATATAACAAAGACTAACATTACTTTGATATTGTCTGAATCCCTACCACAAAATCAACCCTAAACCAACCTAAACTAGCACTTAATGACACTTCACAAGGATTTATTACACAAGTATAGGAAAAAAGCAGTAAAGGTTTTGATGTTTATTTTTCTTTGCGAAGGTCTGTGCAGAACGTGTGAAATATTTGGAATTGCTGAAATAGTAATTAGTAGCAGTAAAATACTAGATGAGAAAGAATTTAAGTCATTAAGTGTGACTGCTGAAAAATGGGTGAAAATCACTGAGGTATGTACAATATGATGTTGTTTTAGTTCACAAAAACTAAACTCTTTTTAATAAGGCATTTTGACTTTTAGTTAACTAAACTATAAATAAATTACAGGTCTACTGTAATAACTACATGTACTGTATAACTAACTGAAAAGAATATTGGCCAACAATGGGCACTCTTAGGTAGTTAACTACTCTCTTAAGTAAGCCTAATGTTACCTTAGTTAATTAACTACGTATAACTACAGCTTTGAGAAACTAGTCATACTATAACTAAAGTGATCCGCATTATAGTCAAACTAAAACAGTTCTAATATATGATCAATATCAATACTGTATTTTACATAGTGTTGTACCTATATTTGTATGGGCAATCATATAGGTGCCTGATATTTAACTTATAAGCAAGTATTAGTATACACAAGAAATATCGGCAGTTATGCCTATATTATGGAGGTCGGTAGTATACACAAGAATATTGGTAGTTATGCCTATATTATGGAGGTCGGTAGTATACACAAGAATATCGGTAGTTATGCCTATATTATGGAGGTCGGTAGTATACACAAGAATATCGGTAGTTATGCCTATGTTATGGAGGTTGGACTACCAAACTTACCAACATCTACAAATCATGTATAAATACAACACTCTTGAAATAGATCTGCTCGTTAGTGCCTCTTCTAACATTGGTGATATTGCAAATTATGTTTTTCTTTGACACTAGACTTCAAAAGGAAGCCATTTTATTGTTTACAATTTTTTTCTGTGTGCAACACACCACCTGTTCATCATGCACACAATACTAGTATCAGTACAGCTATAGGTAAAAATATAGACAAACAGAGGTGCAACACTAATTTTGAAGATGATGCCGAGTTGATAAAATCTCTAGACCTTGAATCTCATTAATAAGCTCTCTATAATCAATGAGCCACACCCATATTAAATTTGTTGGTCATATTGTGACAATGTCCTGGATATGCTTATAACATACATTGTATTGGTTTTATTTTTAGTGTTTTAATTTGACAATAGCAACCGCTTTTAGTTATAGATATAGTATGCTTCGTTTCTCAAAATTTTAGTTTAGTTATAGTTTTTGAAATAATAATAGGCTTACTAAAAGGGTTTTAGTTTTAGTTAACTAACTAAAAGTGCCCATTATTAGCCAATTTCCATTTTAGTTAGTTATTTTTATTGCAGTAGACTTCTGATATAGTTATACTTTAATTCACTAAAGCTCACAATGAAAATGGTTATTGGTTATAGTTATAGTTAACTAGAACAGCACTATTTTGTTTGTGATATTCAATTCATTAGCTCCATCAAGGGAGAAAAGAATGGATATATTATATTTATAAAATTTATAATCTACAAAATTAATATTAAAAAAGGACTATTATTATTTTGTATGTTGTATTGTATTATTATTAATATTATTATTTCTTTTAATGATAATTATTATATATCACGTGACTGAGCCAATCACATTTTCATATACTAGTCACCTGATCACATTTTAAACAGCATTGCACACTTAAGAATAATTAACTACTTTATGCACAATTACCTGTGAAGATGTAATAAGAAATGTCAAGTTATAGATGCTAAATCTTTTTATAACATTCTATAGAGCATGAAGTTGCACTCTGGCGAATCAATAAAAAGGTCTGGATTAGCTAATGCACTCGTTTCACTTGTGCGTTATCTAATCTTGACCTTTATTGAGCCCGACCCTTGTGCCACATTAAAACACATGAAGAATGTTATAAATATTACTTAAAGCCTGAGGTAGCTCATAAGTAGAGTGATTTAACAGATGTGTTTCTATGAGAGGATGAAGTTACATTTGTCTTAATACCAGTAGTGAGAGAAGCTCCGTAATGTAAATAACCTGTGGTATAAATAAATTATTAAAATTACATACTATACATAATAATAATTATAATTTAAACCCGAATAGGTGAAACTGGATGGTTTGAAAGAATATCTCTTGATGATGAGAAAGAGAGGACACACTCTTGTTGGTGTTGAGCAGACAGCTCAAAGTAAATGTGTCACTTCATATAATTTCCCATTGAAGACTGTGTTGGTACTTGGGTGAGTTTTATCATTTGTTGACAATAAGTTTTATCAAGATATGGATCTCATATTCTCAAGTTCTTCAACGCCATTATTAGAATCCAGGATAGACAAAATATAATATGGAACTAAGTTGCTTATATACATACATATACATACGAATTACAAGTGACCATATTAAAAAGCAAAAAGAAATGCACAAATAGTCTTAATACACAGATTATAACTCATAGAATATTAAAGTGTTAGTTACGCACATGCTACCAATGATGTTCATACTTCATGTAAGCTGGCACAAGTATATATGGTACAACACTAGGTAGTATCTTAAGTCTACTTTTAATTGCATGTATTAATTTTAGTGATTTTAGCAAATAACATAATAATTGTATTACTTGCTAAAAAATGTATTTTGTGATCATTTTATTAGACATATTAGGTGTGGCTCAGAGATTAATGCATGCTGAATTGAGCATTTAAAAATTGCTAAATTTAGTGGATGCAATTAATAATAGGCTTAAGGTATCTTAAGGTATATAGGTTAGACATGGGTAGGATTTCTATCATACTATTGTAGTGTAGTACCATATATCTGCTGATTAACCCTCACCTGTGTAAGCGGAGCTGAGGGTTACTGTATATGGTGTTCTGTGTGTGTGTGTGTGTGTGTATGTGTGTGTGTGTGTGTATGAACCAACTTTCTGGACAACTAACTACATTGGGACTTTGATAGAGCTACGAAATTAAGGATCAAAATAGGCTTTTCTTAAAACCTTTTGGTTATAAAGTTATGACAATTTTTTACAACTCCAATTGTTGTTTCACCACTTTCAGACGACCTCTGGTAGCAAAAGAGTACATGGAAACACAACTCATCTTGTTTGAAACCTATCGCTGTCGAATCACAGCTTGAAATCAAGTATAGTTGAAGTAGTGGCTGCTACAACATTGACAATGGTCAATTTCTAGCTCCACCTGTTTATTTCATGCATGTGATTGAAGCCACAGAACTGTTTTATAAAGGATTTTAACCACTGTGCTTCTTATACTAGAAATTATGTACTCTTGCTAGGACTGGAGTGTAAGTTGTAACACACACACACACATATAAGTATAATAATTGTAATCTCAGTAATAATAATTGTAATAATCGTTATTACAGTCAAGTATAGTCTGCAATTACTTTCTTGTCAGTAGTCATTCTTGTTTCCCAATCACACTTGTGGTGAGGTTCTGCATTGTGAGTGCATTCATTATTTTGTGTGCTTACGCAAAGCATGAGCTCAAAGATTTAGCTGAGTACAATAACATTCTTTTCTCCTGGCCTTTATACTTTAAGATAATAACCTACATCTGCATATAGTAGGGATAACAAACCTCAATAATCAAACTTTTAAAGTAATTCAAACTTGAACCTTTGAATAAATTTACTTGTAGAATGTTCATACTTGAGTATGGTCCTGGTATACACAAGTATGATAAGCCAAATTAACTTTTTTTTTACCGTAAACGTTTTGTCCACTGAGAAAAAGTTGATAATTTGTTATTTACAACAGTAACGATGAGTACCAGAGAGTACTCTCTGTGTAGGGATGGCCCAAAAGCAAAATGGCCTCCCATAATTGCAAGTTGCTGGAGAAGTATGTAACTTTTTATTCAATAAAATATTCATTAATTAATTTAAATTTGAAAATGTTCATACTGATCATTGGGATTCGATATTAATGTTAACTCTTCGTTAGGATTCATAACTCTAATGATTGGGATATGTAATAAGTCAATTTTAATTAGTTGCTATGATACAGTCAGTTTATGATTCATTATTGATATTAAACTCTTCGTTAGGATTCATTAATGTAATGATTAAGAATTAAGATACGTATGTTAATAGATTTATCAAGTCAATTTTAATTAGTTGCTATGATACAATCACTTTATTGTTGGTGACAACATTGACTGTTTCTGCCAATTTTTTATGATTGAGTGGGCGACTAAATTCTTTCTTAATTACCTTGTGTTTATGGTTTCTGTGTTGTCTCCATGTAATGCATATTACCTATTTTATGGAATTAATAACCAACAAAAATTTTTGTATTGGGGTAATTATATTACCTCTACAATTAACATTTCAATTTTGTGATATGAAACAATATTAGACTTAAGGTTGAAGGCTTATGCAAAACATTATGATATACAAGCGTGAAACAAAGTAATACAGAAATATGACTAGGGATTGAACTATGGACTTTCTCTAGTCAGGCACTCTTAACACCTGAGCCACCGGACTCCCTTGTGTCATTGTGCGTTATCAGATACTGAAGAGAGCTTTTGTTTAGTTGGTTAGGATACTGTTCATCAGCGTAAGCCAGTGATGTCTTTGAAAGAGTTACAAATAGCTACCAGTAGGTTTGAAAGTAGCTTTGGGATAAGTACAATCTTTATACCACATTTAAGTAAAGGACTCGTGTAGTATTATACATATTGTTAAGTAAGGAAAAAATATCCCTATGAATCCTTTGTTATTTAAAATTGTTGCTACTTTTTTGTATCTGATACTCAACAGCTATTATATTTATTTGCTTTTTCACTCTTTACTTTTTAAAATTTTTTGTATAACTTTTGAAATATATTTCAACTATTAGCTGCAGTTTTTACAAACAGATTTTTCCTGTGGAGGCTGGGCATGCATTCTTTTACACAATGTATGATGACATTAGATACCTGTGAACAGATTGGAATGGGGAAGCAAGAGGTTTTCCAGTGTATTGTATATTTGAACTTACTTAACTTCTTCCTCTATTTCCCTGTTGTTCCTCATGTTGCTTTTACTAACCCATAGTATCTTCTTGACACAGTTACTTCGCTTATTAGAATGTCTTTTGTTGACTATCCAGACGAATTACTTGCAAAAGTTTTTGTCCTTCCACCCTGCATGCAGAGAAAGTTTCGTCATGAAGGACTCTTTTCAGAGGAGTTACTTCACTACCTGTCTCTTGAGTTCATACCTGATCTCTTCACAAAGGATCACCTCATTCAACTCCACATGTCACATTGATTGATTGATCGACACCCTGGATTGACACAACTTAATTATGCATTGTGTATGTGACACAAGTATTATATATATATATATATATATATCTATATATATATATATATATATATATATATATATATATATATATATATATATAAACTCCCAATCACATGGGATGACCCTATGTCCAACATAATTATATGGATATTTAGTAAAGAGTGTTTGTTTATTGAGTATCACATCTGTAATGTTTTGTTACATTAGCAACAACTTGTTATTATTATTTTAAACTGTCTGTATTCATGTGCGTCTGTAACTGAATTATTACACAGAAATATGTCAATCTGTTTGTTAAGATGACGTATGCTATTATAATATATTTAGACTATACATGCAAGCCATGTTTATTTTCTATTTATGGAGAAATGAAGTCATCTTTGTGTATTATTTGTTTGTGTTATTAACACTTCAACTAGTTACTAATCAATTCGTTGTTTATTAGCAAACAGATGCTGTTATTTACAAACAATATATTATGTATGTGTTGTTATTATCACTTGTAACTTACAAACCTCTTTTGATCCATTGTCAGCAGAAACTATAATTTAAAAAATGCTATTATCTTTTAATTGAAGACTTAGAGTATTTATTACATGTTTAATATTGTTTCTATGTATGTGTTGTTATTACTTTTAACTTACAAATTTCTTTTGATCCATTGTCAACAGAAACTATATTTGATTTAATTAATTTAATGAAAAATGCTATTATCCTTTTAATTGAAGACATAGAGTATTTATTGCAGGTTTAATGGAGCTATTGAGTAATTATAATTAACGTTAATGGATCATGTAGAAGGAATTAAGCATAAACAATTTGTTTATGTAATACAATGCTTATTATTATAGCCCATATACAAGTTTAAACATTTGATGACTAGTAATATTCAGAATTTTATGTGATTAATGTGTATCAAGAATTTATCAGGGATCGAAATCATTAATGAATATTGTCTGTTCAGGAGACACTTTTACCTTTATGAAAAGTGTATAAGAATTATCATGCTTATACTGAGAAGGAGAGTGGTTCTGAAAGAGGTTTTGGAAATAATGTAGTTTTTAAACTTCATGTGAGAATATTTTGTAGGAATACTATCATAGTACATACAGTATAACGTACCGCTAGAGTGTTCTATGGGAATTAATTGCTCCATGCAACAGAAGAATGTCGCCAGTGAGAAAATGTTTAGTGTGTACTATCATAGTGTATAAGTGTAATGAATGTACTGCTTGGAGTATTCTGTAAGAACTATTGCTGAAGGGAGGCTAATCAGAATGAGATGAACCTAAGTACTGCATTAGCCTGAGACCAAACCTGAGAGCAATAAATCTCATATACCACTCTAGTCTGTACATTGACTGGTCTGAGTCAGCATTGATAGATTGTAGCTTGAAGATTTAGGTAATACTCTTTGATTTAGAAATTATTATTGGCTAAGATTATGGCTGCAACTGCACTGAAGGATATAATTAACAGCTTATATAAACAGTGCTACTTCCCAATAGTGCTCTAATATCCTTTAGCCAGGATCCTCTAATGTCCCTGAGCCAAGAATGTGGTAGATAGGCACTGGAATTGTGAATTTCTTTGACCTTGTAAGTAATTATTATATCTACTTCCTATGTACCTGGGTGTATGTATATTTATGGCCCTCTCACCATCTTCGGTAATTCAATTAACTCTAAGATCTAACAAATTAAAATTCTTATCGTCATAATTTAACTTTAATCTAGGAAATAACGTGACAATAGAGACATTAACGCAATATCATTGTTTAATTACACGTTTCATTGTTGTATGATTTTACTTACTGTTATGGTTAACAATGCCAATAAACATACATTCCTATGCTTTGATTTAATGCATGTGACAGGAGGATATCATGTTATGACTTTACTAATTTAATAACTATCCTTTAAAATGTTTTGTTTCAGATTCAATGAAGCTGGTGCAAACTTAAATGCTTGATTTTCATTAATAGCAGGCAACATAAATATTGTCTTTTTATACTATCTGCTAACATTCACTCACTCAAATGCTGTTGCCTATTTATAATTATCTATTTATTAATTATACAACAATATTTTATGTTTCTTTGTTTTTTTTAATATGCAGGAACGAAAGAGAGGGCATTCCAGTGGAGTTAATTCATTTACTGAATGACTGTATTGAAATTCCACAAATTGGCATCATACGTTCGCTGAATGTTCATGTTTGTGGAGCTCTAATAATATGGGAATACACAAAGCAACACTTACTGAAATATTAGGTGTATGTACATAATATCTGTGTCTCTCTTGCTACCCTTTTTGGTAATACTGAGCTACTGACAATTTCCTGTTCTTTGAGATGTTCTTTTTGCAATTTAATTATGAATGTTTATTCAGTATTTTCACATTTAATTTGCTAGTGACTGTATGTTAATCTGTTTAAAAACTGATTACTGGTTATAGTAAGTATTCTTTGCTCACACAAAAAGTATCCTTACATAATTATGGTATATTTTTAAAATGTGCACAGCCAATATACTGTACTAATTACAAATGAATAAATGAAGATATGGTACAACAGTGGGATATAATATGGTATATACATATATAAGGCATTGATTAATTTATAAAGGAGTGATGTAATGGGTGGTAAGAAAGAAGAAAGACGTTATAAAAAATTATAATGATTATCTGTGATGATTCTGAATTGATCCTAATGATTCCTCCTCAACTTAGGTCCATCATATCTTTCACTTGCACCTCCAGCACTGCCTGTTGATTCTATTTGTTCATAAGTTAGAAAAAATCCATTTCCTTGTATGTATCGATCAGAATGAAACTTCAACACAATTTCATCAAAGATATTGTTTATTCGATAAGGTAGAAAGTCTTTTGTACCACAGTACACTCCTAGATCAGTAGAAATACTTCCTTTTCGTCCAGTAACTAGTAAATAGTCACCATAACGGCAGTCTGCTTGAGCTGGAATATCAATTTCTTCCATAATTAAAACAACATCTCTGCCAGGAATCATTTGTATCACCCATTCACATTCTTCTTTGGGTCGATACTGAATGGGATATTGAGGGGATGTGATGGTGCCTTCAGGACGAGTGTATAGTGTCATAGGACCACATTCTTGTCCTGAGTTGGAGTGAAATATATAAGAGTTGTTAAATATAAATGTGCTAATAGAATCAGTGCATTGACTGTAAGCATACAAACAGATAATTTATAATATTATATATATATATAACTGTTTGGTTAATGTCAGAAAACAACTTTTATTAGAAGCATCTGGTCTTTTTGTAATAAAAGTTGTTTTTTAACTGGTGATAAATCAACCAGACAGTTATTGTGATCATACCTAGTCAACTAAGTCTAAACAAAATATTGTATATATTTACAGTAATGTAGTTTAAACTTGTAGTATATAGTTCAGGAATCTTTTACCTTCAAAGAAAACTGAATATTGTAAATGATATCCTTTCTTTTGTACAATGTGATCAGAGGAAAACTCCACATATAAGTGTGGTCCTGTGCTGTACACTGTCTTGAATGTCCGGAGAAAATCAATGTTTCCACAAAACGTTCCTAGAGATCGATAACTTTTATCTGGCCCATCATGAACACGAACACGATCATAATTACAACTGTAGATATTACTACCAGGTTCTACATCAAATTCATTGTCCTTGGTTCCCAATGCTATTCTCCTGTTTGGATCTGTTGATATTCGCCATACACATTTCAGATTGTTAGGATAGCGATTAGGAAAGTTAAGAGAAGTAAATTCTCCACTGTGTTCAACAAAAACATCTCCACATAATTCTTCTGTATACAAAAGTGAATAATGAATTAGTATAAGAAAGCAAGCAAATGGGAATCTAAAAATATTAATTCTATCAGTGTCTTGTATGTATGCATGCATGCATTGAAGTCAATTATACTGGGCTCAAGCTGTATTGTACTGCATTTATATACATACCTCTTTCACAACAGATTCCATAGTAGCCATCCCTGCAACTGCATACATCGTTTCCTACATTAGTTCCTCCATTCTCACATACAAAAGGACAGGTAAGGTTTTCTGTAGTGAGTATAGGTTCTAGACAAGACTCTGAACTACAGCAACGCTGTTCTACTATTCTGTACTCAACTCCACAAGTACAGTTACGATAGTCTCCAATTGCAAACAGGCACTGTTGGTCTGGCTGAGCAGACACCAAAAAAATTGCTGTTGCTGTAATTAACAATAATATTGCAGTTAATAATTTTAAACAGAACATCATTGGGTGTTGCTGGCACTTTCTGAGCAGACAAAGTGATGAATATTATATTGACTGTAGAATAGTCTGTAGCCACAATAAAACCAACCAAAATTTCTGTCTTTTTTGACAAGCATTCTGCTCTTTTTATAATGCAATGTAGCCATCAAAGTGATCACCACGTGGGTATCGTAGTTTTGTTTACCTTTCTTGCGCATGCGTATAAACTTATTGCGGGAAAAATAAAGGCTCACAGCTAGCCCTGGACTGGCCTGGAGTATCTTCTAGAAACATGTCATTGTACGAGATAAATGAAGTTCTTTCCATCCAAGTAAAGTCTCAGGTAGCCTACTGTTAAATTCTAACTTTCTTTTTGATGTTTAAACCCATTTCATTACCTCCACACTTCAGGATGTTTTTCAACTACTCTCAAGTGGCAGCACTGTGTGTGTTATTAGCAGGTGTCATATACATTTGCGAAAACAGACTGATGCAGAGCTATCAGAGACTGTAATTGAATTTGGTTTGTAAAAATAGTTTTAAAACCTTTGGTAATTAATTATATGTATTCGACTATAGAGAATAATTTAGTAAAAGGTAGTCTATCTTCAGATGGCTATCTTCTAGTAGCCGGAGATAGGTAGGTCATCAAATATTCCGAGTACATCACCTTACCATTTCTTTTTCTCTTTTGGCACTTCAACTTCCCATTTCCTGCATGGACACTTCCTCATTTCTCAGTTCTGGAGTTTTGCATTTTGTATGCCCTTCTATGGAAGTTGTATTCAATTCTCAGGTATGTATGTATATATTATTATAGATGCTAAAACAAAAAAAAAAAAACAGAAGCTTTTGAACAGTACAATAATTGTAGTTGTGCTGTTCAAATGCTTGGTTTAGCTCCTAGAATAATATACCCAACTAGAGACCTGGTATTCAAATCTCAGGTATGTATGCATATTATATGCATATATAAATAAATAAAGTATTTTTAACTCATATTACAGTACTATGTGCATACTGTAGCATTCTAACTCCTGTAGTTTCTGGCCCCCTATCACCATTCCATGTGGGCGGGTGGGCAGAGTCACCTTTTAGATTATTACATACAAATTGTTTATGTTAATTTATAGGACACCTCCTTGACAAAAATAGGATAAAATAGTAAAAGAAAAATTTAATGCTATTGAAAAACATGCTACAACAGTGTCTTGCTTTCCAACCTTTAATTTTAAAGTTTATGCTAAAATGCAGTGTCTTACAACATGTACCACTAATGTACTCCACCCTTAATATTTAGGAAAGACTACTTTGAAAATGAAACTGCACCCATTAATTTTAATTAATAAATTCAGTAATTTGCAATTTGAGTAATTCATGCTGACGAATGAATTTGAAGTGGTCTTACCAGCATAAATGTACATGTATCACTTCCTGCATGTTTCGATTAATTATAAGTCAACAAGGGGAAGGAATTTATATAATAATTGTTCCATGAAAATTCTGACTTGGAAAAGTCCTAATTTATTATAAACTATATGTACTTATATACAACATAACCTTAAAAAGTACATTATTTGGTGTGTTAATCTTTATACAGAAATTACTAAACGAAGATGTAGAAAAGTTCCAAGCACTTGAGTTAACTACTACAAGTGATAAAGGTATCACAGGAATATGTATTGATCCCACCATATACTTCATGGGTTCACTATAAACTGACTCAAGCAACAACTAACTTTTTTCAAAGAAATGAGTTTATTTGTGTACACAGTTGAAACATACATGTAAGGTGGGCTCTGTTACAACAATATGTCAAGTGTTGACATGCCTGACGGAAAATTAACAGTAATTAATAGACATAAAACATGATATTGTACATTGAGAAGATAATAAGTATGTAGATTGTGACAATACTATTGTAATGTTTGAGTTACACCTGAAAATTGTGTATTTCCTTTGGTACACCTGTTTGACAGTGTCTGTGCTATATCAGTGCTATATGTTTTGTACTACTTTACATGTATGCAATATCTCATTATTTTATTCACAGGAAATTGTAAACTGTTTGTTTTGACTTCTATTGGTACTCTACACGTGTTCAGGAATATTCAAATTAATAAACTTACCCATGGTAATTAATATTTTGTCAATATTACTTGATTGGATTATTTAATTTCCTCTCTCTGTTTTAGGTCTAATGTCTAGTGATATATCATGTATGAAAGAGGTTTGTGCATGTTGCGTATACTACAAGTATATACTAATACATACATTTATTAATGTATATACGAAACATGTACATGTACATACATTTATTAATGTACGTACATGTATATACATGTATGAAATGTGTACATGTATCTGTATGTACATGTATGTTGCATATGAATGCATACATACGTGTGTGCAAACTGTGAATGTCTGTTTAGATGTGCGTATTATTAGTATGTGTTTGTGTGTGTGTGTACATGTGTGCTTGTGTCTAGCTGCAAATCATGTTTTCATACATTTAAAACATGTTTTTTATTAACCTTCATTTTGAGGAATTAAATATATAATTATTATTATTTGCTTACTGTAATTACAACATATTACATGTAGATATTAGAATAATCAAACAAACAATTATATTTAATTTCTCAATAGACAAGCTACACTCAGCAACTAAACAAAGATTTCAAATGTATGAAAACAACACAAACACACATGTACAACAATCAAATTAAAACACAGTATTTGTTTATGTCACTTTTGATTGTTGCATAATATTAATCATAATTAAAATTTTGTTTTAGTTAACTATAACTACATGTATAATTAAAACCTCTTTTACTGAATTTTAGTAACTTAGCTATAACTAAATTACAAGTCTATTTTAATCACTATAACTAACTATAACAATAAAACTGGCCAATATCAGGCACTTTTAGTTAGTTAACTAAAATTAAAACCCTTTTAGTAAGTCAAATATAATTTTAGTTAATCACTTTGAACAAACCATTATAACCTATCACTAAAAATTAATTATCAATTGCTATATATATATATATATATATAGTGTAAGAGTAAGTATACTGCTCTTTCGTAGTTTAACAATAGTGAGTTATAGTTTAATTAATTAAAACAATACTGGAGAGTTTTAGTTTTAGTTAACTACCTGTTGGCCAATTTTCATTTTAGTTATTACAGTAGACCTGTAATTTAGTAATAGTTTAGTTAACTAAAAGTCATAATGCCTTACTAAAAGGGCATAGTTAACTAAAACAACACTATATTGATTCTTTGATGATTAATTATAGTATAATTATGCTGAGTGTTGTTTGTCATACATGAATATCAGTGTTTCCCCCAAAGGGTGGTACCATGGCACTCCCCCATCCTTTAATTTTAAAGTTTACGCTGAAAAACACTGTTTTATAACACGAATTGAACATTGTTGACCGAATGCCATGTACCACTGATGCACTCCCCCCTCCTTGATATTTATCCTGGGGATTAATTAGTACATGTATATTCTGAATAACGATTTAGTATTTCTTATATTTTCTATTAAATGTTTCTTTTCTTGTTTGTTAGGTTCAGAGTATGATAGAATTGAAGCGACTTGACCTAGCACTCACTCATCATCGTGTATCCAGTTTAGCAGTCCATGAAAATTATGTAATATCTTGTGTGAGTGAAAGATACATACAATCATGTATTAAAACTATGTAAAATAGTGGGTTTTAGGATTTGAATTTCATTATGGTTTGAAGGTTCGAACCTTCATTTGTGTTGTGTATTTGAAGGTAATTTCTTCGAAGCTTTGATGCCATGCCCACTTTAATTTTGCACATGTGCACTTGTCAATCTAAAGTAAATAGTTGAATATTCACCTATTCATTGGAACCTTAAGTTGTACCATAGTAGAGTATATCCACTAATTAATACATCATACTTTGAGATAATATAGGAACTTTGATCTGATAACTGTGAAACTATAATAATTATTATGTGTTTGGCTTCTGCACATGTGGACCAGAAATACATGTACATTTGAACACTGAATGAACAAGTGACTGTATTTGACTTGAAGATATGGTGTCTTGTTTTTCATGATTATTATACTACTCATACAAATGTGTGTCACATGTATTTACTGGATATCAAAATGGTTACTGTTTTTATTTATAAATGCATTTACATATGGGTATGTATTATTCAAATATTCTAGCCGTAACATGACACTAAAATATTTAATAATTATTTTTACTATAATAATTCAATACTTGATTGATAATTACATGTATACAGCTGGTACATGAGACTGTTTTAGATGCATGTCACATGACTCATTTCCATAGAAACAAAATCAGATAAGGCACATGTATATGTATCTATCCATACTAACAATGGTTTAAGCTCTTTATAGCCATGAGGTTTAAGAGGAGAAGTGCATTCATGTTCACCTTTACCTCAAAAAAATGTTCATAACTTTAGTTTGGAATGACCAACAATCTTTTCACCTGCAGCATTTTCATATAATTATCCTTCCTGTTCTTTTTTGTGAATGTCAAATTTCAATCCAAAGCTTCATTATTGAGTTACAGTATAATTAGGTATTAACCTTATGACATTAAACTATATATTATATTAAAAAATCAATTTTGAGGTCATCATGAATGTGAACAGACTTAATTTAGTAATAAATATAATCTTTTTTTCATGTATTATTTCAAATCATGTAAACATGACTACCAACATTTACCAGTATTTACACTGAAAAGGTGAAAGATACAACAATAGCATTATTGTTTGTTATGCTTGTCCAACTACCACTAGTAACAGAAATGGGTATCGGGCTAACAGCAAATTATATAACAGTGCAACACATAGAGCTACTGTATGAGTCGTGGGAAAGGTCTAAACTTTGGAAAAAGTTTGGAAGTCTTTCCGTTCGTACAGATTTTGTTAATGTTAACAATGTCAATAAACTATTGGAAATGTGTGCAACTTTAAATGTATAAACATAATCTCCAACTGGAATCGAAATTGTCCATATTGCAAAACAAATCCGTTGTACCCACATATGAGTGTTTTCATGTCAACCTGCTGTTTTGTGGTTAGTCCACTATGATCAACCAACTACCAACATTTCATTACGTATGTGACAAATTCCCTTCTCTTGTGTTTCTCTTTTGATAGGGTGAGGGAAATCAGAGACTTTGTGTATGGATTGAGGGAAGAGACAAAGAAGATCCTGATTATATTTTTTATGATGAAACGACTATGATGCTTGAAGGTTTGTTATAGTAATAGGATATTCATAAGTTATCATAAGTTATCATGAGAAGCCACAGCAAGGTATTTACCATCTGAAGTAATCTCCAGATTTACAAATTTACACTGTATATACATGTACATGTATATACAATAACACATACATGTACATACATGTACATATAAGGGGAATGGGGGTAATACCTGGGGTGATACCTAAATGAATGGGGTACATGCATGTACAAATGTACATGTATGTACATGTATGTATATTTGGCTGAATTGATATATATGAGGGTGGATAATTATGACTTGTATATAGTACATGTGTATATGTGTTGTAGACAAATAGAGAAAGAAGCAAATGACTAATATTTGCTTTGAGGATAGACATAATTCTTCTGTTCTGAGTACCATGCCTACCAAATAGAACAATAATTTATATATTTTTAAAAAATTTATGAGTTACATGTAAAATGCAACATCCACTTTTAGATGGATGATTATGGCTATTGTTATGTATGTTTAGTAGTATACACAAACACTAATGAACATCACTGATAATAATTAGTATTGAGTGCATGAAGATGTACATATAGTACCTAAGATTATGAATTTCCACTCAGGTACCACAATCACGAAATGCTCTCTCACTAGTGATGGAAGTATGTTGATAGCTCTCACTAACACTGTAAGGACACTATAGGGCATTCTCTTTTATCATTTTGTATTGTGTACATGTACATATGATGTGTATATTACTGCACAATAAGCCACACGTTTCAGTAGATGAAAACTACATATGTATCCTATGATTGACTAATAACCTGTATGCTGTTTATTTCACATGCATGTCACGGGGTTTTTTGTAAGAGAAGGAAAGGGTGGGGTGAATCTTCCCCTTCTTGAATGCTGTCTTCCCCCCTTCAGATTAGTATAATGTACATAATTATATAGAATGTACCCAGGAAATGTACTCTTAATGAATGCTTGAGACTTCTTACAGTTATGTATATCGTATCCCCCTTCAAATATTTACTACAAAACTCTCTGCATGATCATCTCTTTTACTATAGTTATAGCATCTTTCACTATGCTAGGAAAACTGGGAAGTTATAAACTGATTTATATAACTTCTAATATCAAATATACATGTAACACATAGCAACAACATAATAGGCTATGAAGATATATACATGTAGCTTCTGTTGATATCTAATTAAAACACATCAGTAAATATCTAATATATTACTATAGCAATCTCTGGCTGTGTTGTTAGTAGAAGTACTTGTGATGGTTAATGTCTTTGTGGGTCGAGGAGTGACTCAATTTCATCTTTTGCCTCAAGGAGATAATCAGACTGATTTAATATGTTGTGTGTGTACTGCTGGATCTGAACAAGTAATTGTTTATATCATTATTATTATAATGTCTTGTTTACTATAATAGTTGTCATGACAATTGAAATATATAGGGGCTCATTTTACAACTACACCATGCAGCCTAGTGTTCTAATATGACTATCAGAATCCTAATACTAAACATTAAACTAATCCCAAATCCTACCCCACTAGGTCATGCTACAAGGTTATTCTACTTATTTTATGTTATATTAACTAATCGGACAAATTGTTCAGTCAAATGTCTGGACAAAGAGGTGAAAGTCTGGCTATTATTGGATGTTATTTTCAAGCTTTGTATCATAGGCAGTAATACGTAATACCATGTTTTAGTTCTATTGCACATCCCTAGTTGAGTGGTTACAAGTTGTATTGGATAATGTTTAATCACCTGTATATACCATGTTTTAAAATGGACTACTTATTTTATACATACATGTACAGTAAGAGTGTCAGAAATCACTTTCCATCACTTAATTCATTAATCTTTTCTAATTTTGTAGACATGTCAATTTGAAATTCTCACAATACCAAACTTTAGTTCTATTTATGTATTACCTGTGCAACAGTCGTTCTGCCTTAGTAAAGGATGGTTATCAGAGGTATGTACTACTGAGAAGCACACATTGTACAATTAAATAATATTATATGGTATTCTGGTGGTAGGTATTGGGATTACTGATCGAGAGGTTAGTGACTCCATCTCTGCCATCAGCACTTCTGGAAATACTCTGGTTGGGTTTAACGCATAATGAATAAATAAAAATCATAATTAAAGATTGTATGTGACTGTGGATGAAAAAATGGGCCATCAGGTAAAAGGTCAAGAGCATACTTTAAATATTCATAATGGAGGTTTGTTGAAAATAATAATAACACAATAATTTTATTTTTGAAAAGAACATTTCAGCCCGAGGGCCTTCTTCAGCTATGAGTTAGTACCAGTTATATTTATCCTTTTTATATAAAAGCATGGAGATGATGGTACAGGACAGGGTGAATAAAGAAAGGTAAAAAAGGACCTACAATACGTTATGAAATAATAATAATATATTTTAACAGTTCCAAAGGTTGACAAAGTGTAGGTCCTGGATGATGATGTCATGACCTTTGTAGAAGGGTCTTCTAGGTTAAAAGTCCAGGGTCAATTTTAAGGATGTTGGGAGTTTCTTTGATATAGATGGTTTTCTTGACTCTCCAGTTAGAATACTGACTTTTATACTTGTACTAACTCATAGCTGAAGAAGGGCCTCGAGCCAAAACATTCTTTTTAAAGACTAAATGTATTGTGTTACTATGAAGTCCAAGAAACCTCCACGATGAATACTGAAAACACAGTACGGAACCTTTATTGTACCTTTAAAGAGTTTAAATACTTGGTATGCAGGAAACCATCTGAATTTCATATCCAGGAAGAGCTACTATTAGTCCCTTCAGCACCTATATAGCTAATTCAATTGTACTCTTATGGCCAAATAGAGAGGCTGGATTAAACAGCATTTGATTGAAATATTTAATATAGCTAATTCAATTGTACTCTTATGGCCAAATAGAGAGGCTGGATTAAACAGCATTTCATTGAAATATTTAATTTCTAATGGCCCATTTCTAATGCTCGATACGTCACATAATCATAGTCATATACACATATATTGTACATGCTATATGTATCTATAATACATGTGATATTGTATGGATGAGGATAGACAGACAGGTGGACATGCAAAAAAAACCGTGTACATGTACATGTAGGTGTATTATAATATACACATGTACGTGTAAATGAATTAATACATGTGTGCATAAGGATAGACAGACAGAGAGACATAAAAAAACCCATGTACATGTACATGTAGGTGTATTATAATATACACATGTACGTGTAAATGAATTAATACATGTGTGCATAAGGATAGACAGACAGAGAGACATAAAAAAACCCATGTACATGTACATGTAGGTGTATTATAATATACACATCTACATGTAAATGAATTAATACATGTGTTATTATATAGACATACAAAAAACCACAAACTATATATATATATAACATATGTAATGTACATACTATATATATTAATACATGTATTATTATTATAATGCATGAGGATAGACAGACAGACAGATGGACATACAAATTGTTTGTTACTACTGAAGTACTGCATGTTATGTCTTATGCATTGCCAATAGTTATATATATATACACGTTGTGGGTTTCCATAGCAACTGAACACTGATGCCTATTAATCTGATAATGTTGTCTGATAATGTTAAGGTTGCTATGGTAACAAGTTGTCATTGTAACAAAAGTTGTTATTACATGTTCACATTCATGATGTCCTCAAAATTATGATGTGATGACTTTATATGTAATATAATGTATAGTTTAATGTCATAAGATTAATACATGATTATATTGTAACTCAATAATGAAGCAATGGATTGAAATTTGACATACACTAAAAAGAACAGGAAGGACTATTATATGAAAATGGTGCGGGTGAAACGATTGTTAGTCATTCCAAACTAAAGTTATCAACATTTTTCTAAGGTCATGATTAACGTGATATACCTTTAGTAATATACACATATACTACATGTACTAACTATTGAGATTGTCATAATTATTATTTAAAGTAGAACATATGGTTACATGACACTGCATCTGAGAAAGCGACGTGCACTATACATATGCAGTTATGCACAAGAACCTTTATTTCCATAGGAAGTTTTCTGGAATTTATAATGAGCTTAGTGTCAACTCAACCTTTATCCTACAGAGAAGATTTTATTTTGGCGTGTGATTAACAAATCATTAGCCAGTGTTGATAGCAGCCATGAAAACTGGTCTAACTATTCTTTTTTTAGTATAATTATTATATATTTTTATGCACTAAATTAGCATCCATATAAATGTACACATGTACAGACAAAATTATGCATTAATGTAAACAAACAGAGTAAAAGTAATTAGCTAATAATGTTGCCATCGACTCTGTGTGTGTGTGTATGTGTGTACAGCTGTGTCTGTATCTATGTGTATGTAAGTGTGTGTGTGTGTGTGTATACAGCTGTGTCTGTGTCAGTCTATGTCTGTATGTGTATGCATGTGTATGTATGTATATGTATGTGTGTGTGTGTGTGTGTGTGTGTCTGTATCTATGTGTGTGTGTGTGTCTGTGTGTGTCTGTGTGTGTGTGTAGCTATGTCTGTATCTACATGTATGTGTGTGTTAATTTGTTGTGTTAACATCATATTTATTTGTCCACAGGACAGTGTGTATTTCTCTGAGGTGTCTGATACATGTAGCTTGGAAGAATCCAGTAACACATCTTCTCTCTCTCTTGTAGAGTTGTCTAACATGTAAGTTTATTCTTCTGTGTATATATGACATTGTATATCTAAAAATGTACATGTATTAGATGTAAGATTGAAAATGTACATCCTTCATGGTAGAAGAGTGTAGGATTGTACTAATCCCAATGCTAGCCTCAAATCTAGTTGTTTCTAACTCTCTCAAAGACCTAACTGGCTTAAGCTACAAACAGTATCTTAACCAAAGCTGTATTAGTGATTGCTTCGTGTATGTATATACACATGTATAACTGAAAATAAGTGCTGAAATGATTATCTAAATACACATGTATTTGAATATTCATTTGTTATTAACTCAAATATTCATTTGTTTATTAACCCTCGCCCATTTAGACAGTTACTGTAATCATTTTGTCTGTTTGTCTGTTGCCAGTGAACCTACAAACATTGACACTTTGAAAATACTACTAGCAGACGTCAAATTATACAAGGATCAAAAGTAACAATAGGTTTTTGCTAAAACCTTTCTGTTTTAAAGTTACGACAATTTTTGTAACTCGCGGTTGCTGTTTAACAGCTTTCAGATGATGCGTGGTTGCAAAAGAGTTCATTGAAACACAGCTCATCTTGCTTGAAGCCTATTACTGTCGAATCACATCTTGAAATGAAGTACAATTGAAGTAGTGGCTGCTACAACTTTGAGCTGGCTCTAGGCTTTCTGCCACGAACAGCAATTTCTAGCTCCACCCGTTTATTTCATTCACGTGGTTTGTATGGATTTTAACACTTGCACTTGTAATCTTGTACTATACAGTTAGTAGGACTTGGAGTGTAAGTTATAATGCGCACACACACACAAATATAATATAATCTCAGTATAATAATTGTTGTTAATAATTATTATATTACAGTCAAATATTGTCTCCAGTTAGTTCCTTGTCAGCGACTGAATCATTCTCAAGTTGTTTCCCAAATCACACTTGTGGCAAGGGTTCTGTACTGCGAGTGGATTCATTTAAATATAATTTTTTGGGTATTTGATTCAGTTTACTCGTGCATAAACCTAACTTTTGATCTTAAAAATGCACTCTTTGTTTTAGCCCCACTAAAATGCATATATATATATATATGTATACTAAGGATAGTACCTTATGTTATCTGTATAATTATATGTATAGTATTACATGATTATTATTAAAATTGTTTTTTTAATGACATTTTCCCACCAAGTGTATAATAATTATCTGAAATTTACTAACAATGACTTGAGCAAGATGTAATGATTGATAGCATTAATACATGTATAAACATGTATAAACATGAGTATAAACATGAGTACATTGTGTTCAATATCTTTTTTCCTCAGTATGATAAAAAGACTAGTTCAAACACAACCCAAAGACAAGTCAGTGGTGTTTGTGTCTGTGTGTGTCAGTCAGACAGTACATGTATTTTTAGAAGGACTTAAGTACAAGTACATGTATTTTTAGAAGGACTTAAGTACAAGTACATGTATTTTCAGAAGGACTTAAGTACAAGTACATGTATTTTCAGAAGGACTTAAGTACAAGTACGTGTATTTTTAGAAGGACTTAAGTGCAAGTACATGTACATGTATTTTTAGAAAGACTTAAGTACAAGTACATGTATTTTTAGAAGGAATTAAGTACAAGTACATGTTTTTTTAGAAGAACTTAAGTGCAAGTACAATCACCAATAGTACATGTGTAACTTAAGTGTATATTCAAGTACATTTGGAAGCACCTAAGTTGTATTTAAGTACTGTGTCAATGGATCATGTATTTTATTACACCAGCTTTGATGATGTTGATAATGGCATAGCTGTTGTGCATATAATGTACATGTACATGTATGATTATGATACACATTTTAAACTACATGTATTTATAAGTACTTGTAAGTATTCATGTACTTGCAGTACTGAGCAAGGTACTTAGATACAAGTACAAATACATTGGTTAAGGCTAAGGACGTAAATTCAAAATTTGTACTTTAGTACACTTAAATACAAGTATTAATTACTTGGGCCTCATGTCTGGTGCGTCTCTGTTTTTGTCTGTATCAGTGCATGTCGTGTACGTGTCTCTGTGTGTGCATATGCATGTGTGTCTGTCTGAGGCTAAGACATTATTGAATGGATTATGGACTGAAGTACACACACATACAATCTAACAACAACATTTAGAGAACTGTGACAACTCTGCTATTTTGGTCAAAAAGTACAATTTAAATTTTTTTCACATTATAGACTAGCAAAACTGCTGTCTCAACAAAGGTTTAATGAAGCATTTACATTTGCAAACGAATATGGTCTTGATATACAGGTTAGTGAAACTTGTTGTCATATTCATTTACCTCGCAGCTTTAATAAGTACTGTATGTGAACAATCATGTATTATTGTATTATAATGAATGGTTTGTATGTGAACAAGTTCGAGATAGTACGAACTAGGGCTGCAATGAATAGTAGTTTTTGGTATCCGGATATTCGCTTAGTTTAACGAACGAATATCTGGATATTCGATTGCTTTCAGAGAAATTTTGTCGTAACTCGTTTCTAGTGAGATATCAAATATTAGCTCACCATTTTGCTGTTAACAGTTGCTATAGATGTTTATAACAACAGCCAAAGTTGTTTAAACTATCCATTCAGTACTCTACAGGTGTAGAATGCTGGTAACATGGAGCAAGAAACTTCTCCGCAGCCATTTTATTGCAATTATATTGTCACGTGTTCAATTTCTACGCATGTGCAAACATGAAACGAATATCTGGATGCTAAAAATACATCTGAATACCAAAATGATGAGCGAATATCCAAATGAAGTGAATATTCGTTGCAGCCCTAGTACGAACACAGGAGATTAATGTAGGACCTCTTCCATATAACCCTACTTGAGTACCTATATACACTGCTATATAGCAAAGACAAAGAACTGTACTTATGTACATGTAAGGTTATATGGAAGTGGTTTGTTTTAATTTTGGGTCCTACATTAACCTCCTGTGTTGGTACTGATCTTGTTCGCATACTTTTGAGTTTTGACATACCTATATCTTCTTTCATTTTTATTTATTATTATTGTTTAGTGATGCACCAATAATCAGATTTCCAATTTTATCAGTATCAAGTGATGTAACTAATATTACAGGGTTCTCTCCAAAAAAAATAAGGGGAAAATGCCTCATTAATTATTTATGAGTGGGTGTGGTATTGACAAATCCCAAGGATACTAGAGAAAAGCCACCAAACTCTGTCATTTCATTTGGTGATTTATCCTCTTCATTATTGCTTAATAAAAATTAAGATTTAATATTAAATAGGGGGCATTCTGAAGAGATAGGGGACCAACATCCCCCCCCCCCCCTGGAGAGAACCCTACAATATTGTGTACATGTAATAAATGTCATTTCTTGTGATCATAACATCATTAATCAATTTCATGATGCTCGTTGCAAACAACTCATTTTCATTGAAGATGTACATGTAATATCAGATTAGGAATTGAGTTATCAGAGTATTGGTAAATTAAAAATTGGTGCATCAATATTAATTACTTATCATAATTTATAATTATACCACATAAGCTACAGTAGTATTACTGGGTAATACTTTTCGTACTGTCATGTGTATCTACATCTAACTATCTATCCTTCACTGAACTTACCTCTCCTTCTCTCTACTCTCTTTTTTCTCTTCTCTTTTCAGTTGATATACAAAGAGAAAGCTCAGGTAATAAATACTCAACTGTGTGCTGTTGAGAATCAGGAAGAAGATAAATATCTTCTTGAGCTAACTAATACTCTTAATAATCTTGAGGTATTAATAATTGTTTAGATTAGTCAATGCATTATGAGTGTTGGTGAACCAAATTACATGTACGTATATACATATATGAACTTACTGATATTGCATCAGGGTTCACACTAGGGTTTTTGGTGTTGGGGCTGTACCACCATTTACACAGTTTGCACCATCAATTAAGCTGTAGAATTCAACCACCATATCTTTATGGATCAATAGAAATGTTTACACTATGGTAAGTACGTGGAAAGAAAGAAAGAAAGACACCTGAGGCAATGAAAAAATGAAATTGAGTTACTTGTACATTATTTACACTACTAAATACAAGCTCACCAAATAATTTGAATTGGCACTAAAACTAGTAAATTGCTAAAATCCTGACACAAAAACACTGCCTATATTCCAATAATCTACAACATTATATTTGTTAGGAATTGAATATGATATTTTATCCACTGTTCCTTTACATGTACATGTGTACATGTACTATTTGATAGCATTTTGAACATTTTTTTTTAAAATTCTGTTTACAAATACAATTCGATTTAAGGGGAAGAACAGTATCACCTGAAGCATCATTGATATTAAATGTAATAATTATTTATTTAGTGTCGATGTAATTTGTAATACAGAATACCTACTGGTCTTTCAAAATGTATACATGTACATTTTTCATTTTTCCATTGTCTCAGGTGTCTGTCTTTCTTTCTTTCTTTCTTTCTTTCTTTCTTTCAGATAACATATGTATATACTAAGGTTTGGTGTTGGTGTCTTTGGTGGTTTCATTACCCCGGCCTTCACCTAAAAGCCTAGTATTCGAACCCTGCCAGCTGAGCTGCCTGGGTAGCTCAGTTGGTAGAGCATCTGTCTAGAATACAGAGTGTCGTGGGTTCGAATCCCACCTGAGGCAACTCTCATTTTTCATTTTTCCATTGTCTCAGGTGTCTGTCTTTCTTTCTTTCTTTCTTTCAGATAACATATGTAGTTAGTGAACTAATCTCATTTACCCACCCTTGCATTCTTATTTAATAATCATTCACTTTTAGTATTTTACATGTACATGTATGTGGATTACATGTACATGTACATAGATATTAATAACTATAATCTGATCATTATAATAATGAATAGGATATTCCCATGGCCACCCATCCTTTATTAATTAATCATTTACTTTTACACATACATACATGTATGTGTTTACATATTAATAATTATAATTGTATCATCATTATATTAAGTAGAATATCCCTACCCATCCTTCATCCTTTCTTTACATATACATGTATGTATGTGTTTATATATTGATAATTATAATCTTATCATTGTATTAAATATAGGATACCTTTTTTGTTTGTGAACTGGTTCTCAATTCTGCATATCCCTCTCTTCTGTGTACACGTAAAATGCTACTATATTCTGGAGGAATGGTTAGTGTGAACTCCATTTATTTCTTCATCCCTCTCAATCCATTCATCCATTTATTTATCTATCCAATTTTTATCCTATCCAGTAATCCATTTATTTATCAATAAATTTGTATTATTTTAGTTAACTATATTAAAATCCCTTTTAATGAAAATTGGCCAATAATGGGCTCTTATTATTAGTTAACTAAACCAAAACCCTTTTAGTAAACTTATTAACCCGAGCGTGTAGGCGGAGGGTTATAGTAGTCTTCTTGTGTGTGTCTGTGTGTCTGTGTGTTACCGCTTGATCTCCACAACTGAAGATCTTACTGCATTCTGAGCATATCTTCAGAATACTGGTATAGTGACAGGTAAGAAATAAAAGCGATTTGTTCTGAACTCGTCTTGTTGCAGAGAAACAGCTGTGTAAATTCTCATTGATCTGTCGCCATCTTGAAATTTTATCGTTTTTGCTGATGTCACTTTGAAGCTTTGTTTCTTGGGCTTTGTCTATCGTCCTAACGAGTGTTTATACAGTTATTTGTGAAGTTTTGTCCAGAAATTCGCTAGTTCTCAAGAGATCTGATGGCCATGCTATCCCCATAATTTGCATATTCATGATGTACTACTGACTTCTTAGTGTTGATACGAATGGTGTGTTTCGGGCTGTTGCAATATGTTACTTAGGCAAAGTTGTTCTAAAGCCATGCTGTTTAGCAGTAGCTAGCGAGGGTTCTGCACTTTAGTGCATTCATTATTATTGTAGTTAATAACTAGTTCGAGAAACCAAGCATATTATAATTGTACTTAAAAGTGGTCACTATTGTCAAACTAAAACAACACTACAATCATGCAATGTACCTATCCAATTGCTTATCATCTTGTTGGCAATCATGCAACGTACCATCCCATTGCTTATCATCTTGTTGGCAATCATTCAACATACCTATCCCATTGCTATCATCTTGTTGGCAGTCGTTCAACATACCTATCCAATTGCTTTTCATCTTGTTGACAATTATGCATGTACATGTACCTATCCAATTGCTTATAATAATCTTCTTGTTTATACGTATCCCCTCCGATCATGAATAGGTTGATAAATATCTGAACACTGATAAAGATAAGTCTCAAAACACCGAATTGTACTCAATTAAAGTGAAGGTTTGTAATTAACAAATTAATGATATAATTAATGTATTTTATTATAATTTTATATATCCATAGTTGTGTGTATCGCTTGATAAACTAGTGACATATCACATGATACATGATGGAAGCTACAGGTTAGTAGTAATGATACGTATATGCAAGCATGAAAAAATTTGAAACAAAGGAAAAGTCATGAATCCAATCAGGGATTGAACCCTAGATCTTCTGATGTGTAGTCATGATTAATACTCCTACACTCCTCTGTCATTAAGGAGTGTGGTGGATCAGATGGTAAGAGTGCCTGACTAGATATCAAAAGGTCCTGGGTTCAATATACATGTAGTACTCCTACACTCCTCATGTCATTAAGGAGTGTGGTGGATCAGATGGTAAGAGTGCCTGACTAGATATCAAAAGGTCCTGGGTTCAATATACATGTAGTACTCCTACACTCCTCATGTCATTAAGGAGTGTGGTGGATCAGATGGTACGAGTGCCTGACTAGATATCAAAAGGTCCTGGGTTCAATATACATGTAGTACTCCTACACTCCTCATGTCATTAAGGAGTGTGGTGGATTAGATGGTACGAGTGCCTGACTAGATATCAAAAGGTCCTGGGTTCAATATACATGTAGTACTCCTACAACTCCTCATGTCATTAAGGAGTGTGGTGGATCAGATGGTACGAGTGCCTGACTAGATATCAAAAGGTCCTGGGTTCAATATACATGTAGTATTGTTTTAGTTAACTATAACTATAGCCCCTTTTATTAAGACATTGTGACTTTTAGTTAATGAAACTATAACTAAATTACAGGTCTACTGCAATAACTGTAACTAACTGAAATAGAATTGGCCAATAATGGTACTTATAGTTAGTTAATTAAAACTAAAACCCTTTTAGTAAGCCTATTATTGTTTCAGTTAATTAACTAAACTTTGTAACTAAAAGTGGTCACTACTGTCGAACTAAAACAACACTAGTTCAATCCATAGTTTTATTCCTGACTTTTCAGTTTTCCTTGTTTCTAATTCTCTCATGCCCTGCACATCATAATAACACCATGATAACACCATGATAACACCATGATAACACCATAAGGCTTGCAGTGTTATATCTAAATGTTGCATAAAATTGGAAAATTGTTGGTAGTGGTTATCAAGAGATTATAATAGAAATACTTTTCCGATATGTTATGTTTAAGATGAACAAGATATTCACCACTTAGCTGGAGTGGGTGTGGTAATTAGATCACCCTAGCAACTGAACTGCTTAGGATAAATGCCACACTCTCTAGCCACACCCAATGTGACAAATATCCTTGTTGACCCATGATGAAGAATTATCAATGTTACTTGACTGTGAATGTGATTAACTCTTCTTGAGTTTAGATGCCACAATGTTTTCAACTAACTTTCGCCTCGCAGTGCTAGCTCATGGAGGAATTTCATTGAGAGCAGTCTATTGTCTGAATTGATCAAATATGTACAAATGGGAGATCTACATCATGCAAGTTTCATATGGTCTAGACACCAGGTAATAACAAGTCTATTATAGAGTGGCATCTACAATGTATCCATATTTATTCCTGTATATACATGTATGTATTCATGATTCTGTCGTGCTCATTCATTTTTCAAAATTGTTTTTCAGATGGAACTGAAATCTAAGATTGATGGTAATGCTCTTATTGGTTTGCTTCATTCAGTACCGGAATCAGTCTCTTCCAGTGATCTAGGAATATGGCTGAAGGATGATGTACTTCCATGTATGCTATGTCACTTCTCTGAAAAAATGGTGTCATTCACATCATGGTTGACAGATCGAATCCAAAGATTGGAATTAACAGAGCAAGTCAGTGCAGCATATTTCATAATCTTTCCATCATTATTTTGCTCTCTTTTCCCTCTTCTTTCATTCTTTCTTATGCCTTCCTCTTCCTCCTCCTCTTTCCATTATTCATCCTTCTCTCCTCATTCTACTCTTTCCCATTATCCTTCTCTCATCCTTCTACCATCACTTCCCCATTATTCATCCTTCTCTCCTCCTCCTCCTCCTTCTCCTTTTACCATCACTTTGCCATTATTCATCCTTCGCTCCTCCTTATCCTCCTCCTCCTTCTCCTCCTTCTCCTCCTTCTTCTCCTTCTCCTCCTTCTCCTCCTTTTACCATCACTTTACCATTATTCATCCTTCTCTCCTCCTTCTCCTCCTTTTACCGTCTCTTACCCATTATTTATCCTTTTCTCCTCCTTCTCTTCCTCCTTTCTACCATCACTTCCCCATTATCCATCCTTCTCTCCTCCTTCTCCTCCTCCTCCTCTTCCCCATTATTCATCCTCCTCTCCTCCTCCTCCTCCTCCTCCTTCTACTCTTCTCCATTATTCTCTCTCATCAATTTCCTCATCCTACTATTTCCCTTTCTTTCCTCTTTCATTTGTTTGTCTTTTTTATTTACATCTCTCCTCTCAATCTTTTTAATTCTCTCTTTACTCCTGCTATTCCTCTTCCTTCTCCTCAGGCCACTTGGCCATCTAATGCTATTCAGTTGTTAGACTTAGTCATTAAGTATATAACTACCAATAAGGAGGAACTAGAGGAACATTTCGGCATACAGGCTAAACAATGCATTACATCATTACAAGTAAATACCAATATATTGTATTTCACAAGTTCAATAAAGAAAGTCATAGATACCAAAATGATTCTTTGTTATGTGGTGATGCTAATATTTGCATGTTAAAAGATTATAATTAACAAAACAAAACGAAATTGATTACTACATGTGTGTAGATTTTCTATGGCCATGTTCTATTAGTTAGCTATCAGATATAATATAGTGGTGTAGAAGTTATATAACCATCACTGTGTGTCACATGTATAGTTAATATCATAAAGAATGATTTGAATTGGCAGAGTATTGTGGTACTCTCTATGTATGGATCACTGGGAAAAAATGGCCAACCATACATATTCATTACAGATACGAGATAATTATGTTGAAATACATGTATCTTGACAACTATGTTGTTGTTGTTTTTGTGGCTGACATTACATAAAGAAACATTGTGTAGCAAAACCTTCTTGTATATACATATAATTAATACAGATATATATATAATGTATATACACTCTTCCTTCTTGTCACTTAGGAGTCGCGATCTTCTAGTGTTGCTACTCTTGTGGAGTTACAGAAACAACTTGAAAATTTGAAGTATGTCAAGACCCAGTTGGTCCTTTCTCTTTCATTCTCTGAGTATTGTAAGGTATATTGAAGAGATAGTTATGAATTGCTGCATGTTGACTGCTACCCTGTATTCAAAGTTGTATTTGTGTTTCTGTAGGAGTCTCATCAAAGTGTTATTTTCATACTTTTGGACAAAGTTTTAGCTTCTGAAGTCATCCCTGGACTACTTCAGACCAAGATAATACCATATAGCGACCACCATTCACTATGTGTTGATGAAGTGTTATTACACTATATTAAGGTAGGAATATTGGTTTTATACACACTGTGTGTCCCATATACCTGTTAAGGCTGTGTCGTTGGGTTGATGAAATTTCCTAGTAGAGCTTCAAACTGGTCTGTTAAAGTGTGTAGTTGTCCAGCTTGTGTTTGAGTACTACAGCTTCATGCTTGTGTCTTGGACAAACCATTGACATACGTTGATAGTTGATTGATCCACAAAATGCATGCCAATCTGCAGATTGTGTACACATCCAGCTGTTTACATTTCCACATAACCTTCGTTAGAATCATTTCATACACTAAAATCAAATAATGATCATTCCATTTCTTTTCTTACTCACAGCACATGTTACCTAGAGTCCCTAGATTAACTCCAGACAGTTCTTGGGAAGCAAAAGCAATAACTGTGGTTCAATCCATCAAAAACAAAAAGGTTCATACTGAAATGTGTGTATTGGAATCACATACACCATGCTACATATACAATATACAATGTACATTTAGCATGGTGTATGTGATTGTGATTGTGATTGTTGGAATCACATACATGTACACCATGCTATATGTGCAGTGTACAATGTACATTTAGCATGGTGTATGTGATTGTGATTGTTGGAATCACATACACCATGCTACATGTACAATGTACAATGTAATGTAGCATGGTGTATGTGATTCCAACATTGTACATGCATGACTATACTAAAATCTTTCACATTTATGACGACCTCAAACATATGACTTTATATGTAATACAGTGTATAGTTTAATGTCATAACGTAATGAAGTAATGGATTGAAATTTGACATAAATTATACAAAAAGAATGGGAAGAATAATTATATGAAAAAAGTGCTAGTAAAAAAGATTGTTGTTCCTTGCAAACTAAAGTTATAAATATTTTTTAAGTCAAGATGAATATGAATGATCTTTATTTGTTTATAAATACATGTAGTATATACATACAAGTAGTACCCACTCATCAATGTATATACATATACATGTACATGTACATGTACATGTACATATTACTTTATTACTTATAGTTATATGTTGAGGGTTGTATAGAACTGTTAAAAGGGGTCCCCACACACTGGAGTAATGCAGTAGAGGGTCTGGTACAGGATTGTTTATCTTTAGAACTTCCCTGGTGAGATTTAAAAAACTTATTTGTTATTTTGTTATCTTATCATTACTCTTAATTTCAAATAGTGTTCAGAATCTACAGAAGCAGTATAAATTATTACAACTCAGACGAATGCTTTATGATTATGGAATCCAAAACTTCAATTTTTCACATACTAATAAAACTTCTGCTTGGGTACATGAAATTGTGTGTATCATTTATGTATGTATATATGTACATTTATGTATGTATATATGTACATGTACATGTATGTGTGTGTGTGTGTGTATTTATGTATGTATGTATATAAACTATATATGTATGTATATATGTATATATGTATGTATGCACGAGCATACACACACATATGCATGTATACATGTATGCATGTATACATGTATGCATGTATGCATGTATACATGTATGCATGTATGCATGTATGCATGTATACATGTATGCATGTATGCATGTATACATGTATGTATGTATACATGTATACATGTATAACATGTATACATGCATACATGTATAACATGTATACATGCATACATGTATACATGTATATATGTATGTGTGTGTGTGCACGTGTATACATACATACATACATACATAATATACGTACATAATATGTATACATGTATAGTAATATTATACAATGTGTAAATTAGTTCCTATATCAATTTTCCATAGAAATATGTTCGGTATGTACTGAAGCAACCTAGTGATACAGTTTTACAAGATGCTCTTAAGGTGAATTATTTCTATTTGATATTTTATTATACATTTATACATATTTTGTCACACTAGCCTAGTTTCCACTCCAGGGTTGAACCCATTAATTATTATACTTTCATTAATTATTACACAAGTATGCTATTGTATGCACAGCACTTGTAATAGCAAATGTCATATATTGTAGATTGCAGAGTTATACTTATTAAACAAGAGGGAAGTATATGTGTTTCATTTGGTGAATCTAGGATCAGCTGATAAGGTAATATATACATGTATGATATACATGTATAATTAGTCCACTATACAGTATATGTAGTGTCAGATGAAGAACTGTTATACATGTATATGATATACATGTATAATTAGTCCACTATGTACAGTAGTGTATGTAGTGGTCAGATGAAGAACTGTACATATACATGTATTAAGTGTAGAGGTTGTAAATAACTTGATTGCCTATTTTATAAATGGAACGAGATAGTAATTATTATAAATAATAGATGTTTCAACTTAAAGGTCTTCTTCATCACAGTATAAATTTAGAGACAGACAGGTGTGTGTGGTGGGTGTGGCTTCATGTATAAGGGGTATCACCCTCTAATAATGAAGCTCATGTGGATGTACCATACAATAAATGAGAAGGGGAAAATGGGGACATTTGAAAGCGATGGAGGGAATTTCATTCCCTCTATTCAAGCCTAGTGTGTGTCTAGCAGTCTAGTGTCTAATTAAGCTATTTTCTAATTGTTTAGTCGTGGAAAATCCCTGATATCTTAGAATCACTTGAAGTCGATGATGCTCTTGGTGTTGCTACGGAAACCACCTTTTTCATGATAACAAAGCTAGGATATGATTTTAATGAAGAGTTGGTGAGTAATAACGATATTCTTTTAGAGAGAATGTATTAGCTTGTTAATAATGATATACTATATTATTAATTAGTTTCTTTTTTTCAGGACTCAATTACTGAATGGAAAGCAAGTATATTAGTAGGCATTGAGTGTTTTAAATTCATGTCATCTCATGGAGTGAAAGGTGTGTATGTTGAATAATAGTAATAATAATAATAATTATTATTATTATTATTGTTGTTATTATTATTATATTATTATTGTTATTATTACTACTAGTATGATGTGTACATGTATGAGAGCACAACAATATGCATTAATATTAAATGTATTTGTATGTGAGTCCCTTTGTATTAGTATATAGTACTAGTACATACTAGTGTGTTCCAAACCATTCATATTAGTACTATATTAAATGTATTTGTATGTGAGTCCCTTTGTATTAGTATATAGTACTAGTACATACATGTGTACTAGTACACATGTATGTACTAGTACATTCATATATTTATATAATTATGATGTGTAATTATTGTTTGTAGAAACTTTTGTAGGAGATGAAGTTGATGAAATGATTAATCTATTGCAAAGAATAAAATCATTGCAAGTGAGTTATGATATGATGTAATGATTCCTATAAATATGGGGAGGGGCTGAGGAGACTGAACACTGTACTGTAGTGGGTGTTCAGAGGGGCTGAGGGGCCTGAACACTGTACTGTAGTGGGTGTTCAGAGGGGCTGAGGGGACTGAACACTGTACTGTAGTGGGTGTTCAGAGGGGCTAAGGGGACTGAACACTGTACTGTAGTGGGTGTTCAGAGGGGCTGAGGGGACTGAACACTGTACTGTAGTGGGTGTTCAGAGGGGCTGAGGGGACTGAACACTGTACTGTAGTGGGTGTTCAGAGGGGCTGAGAAGACTGAACACTGTACTGTAGAGGATATTAAAATCAATTGTGGTTTCAATGTTGTCGGACTCTATTAAACCCTGCTATGAATACAGCATCAGGTTGAGATTTTGAAGGATATGGTGATGCAGCCTTTTCCCAGAACCAAATAAGGCCATATTGTTTGATTAAATTTGATAATATGTTATTTGTATTTTCACAGAATGAATTCAACATGTACATAAAACCACGGCGATTACAAGATTCCTCATTTTGTGAGCTCCTGTTGAAAGAGAAACTTTCCTCTCTTGTACCAACATCTCATGAACGTTTCCATCTTTCTTCAACCTGTTTTCTAAAATACACGAGATATGGAAAGCTGTTAGGCTACTCTGATATCCATCTTTATCTTAATTTGGCTGATACATGTCTCACGAAAGGACAGATACAGGAAGCAAAGAAGTACTTCAAGTTAGTGAAACTGTTATTCTTACTTGAACAAATGATTGATAGAAGCATTATGGAATTTTTTGAGTATTAATAATAATGATATTAACAATAAGAATGAGACATTTTGATTCCAAGGTCTTTGTCAGTAATATACATGTAGAAAGAACACAAAGAAACAACCTATTTGTACTCAACAAAAAGTGTGCAGGAGTACAAAGACATGACTGTATAACATTGATATTACACATGCACACAAATGAAACATCATGAAACAAATCTAGTGTCATTTAGGCAAACTTGAATTTGAAAGACCTGGGGGGGGGGTGGGTGTTTGGGGGAGTGACATACTGGGTTATTCTATGCCTATTGGCAACTTAATTCCACGAAGGAAGGGTGGAATTAAAACCTTGGATATACTTACTTAGATTTTGTGTTTTATCTTAATAATAACAACGTACACTGTATCTATGTCAAAAAGATTGTGTCATTGTCTAATTTATACCAAATGTTTGGCTTTCTCATGGATAATTAATTTCTAAAATATTGCTGTATTGAAATCAACTAAATGTTATATTTATAGTTACGTGAATTTGGAAATATTGACTGACAATCAGAAAGAAATTGTTGTTAATGTTCTTGTTTCCATGGTGATGAAAATATGGGATAAGCTTGGTAATCAAGATGAAGTTGTTTCTAGTATTGAACGCAAAGATATTGAATGGATGCAGCTACTTGCTGCAAATATGGTCCAACTGTGTCCAAGTGGTTAGTACATGTACATGTAACTATTAATATATACATATACCCAAGTGGTTAGTACATGTACATGTAACTATTAATATATACATGTACCCAAGTGGTTAGTACATGTACATGTAATTATTAATATGTACATGTACCCAAGTGGTTAGTACATGTACATGTAACTATTAATATGTTACATGTACCCAAGTGGTTAGTACATGTACATGTAACTATTAATATATACATATACCCAAGTGGTTAGTACATGTACATGTAACTATTAATATATACATGTACCCAAGTGGTTAGTACATGTACATGTAATTATTAATATGTACATGTACCCAAGTGGTAAGTACATGTACAAGTAACTATTAATGTATACATGTACCCAAGTGGTTAGTACATGTACATGTAACTATTAATATATACATATACCCAAGTGGTTAGTACATGTACATGTAACTATTAATATGTACATGTACCCAAGTGGTTAGTACATGTACAGGTAACTACAATGTATTAATATATACATGTACCCAAGTGGTTAGTACATGTACATGTAACTATTAATGTATACGTGTACCCAAGTGGTTAGTACATGTACAGGTAACTATTAATATATACATGTACCCAAGTGGTTAGTACATGTACATGTAACTATTAATATGTTACATGTACCCAAGTGGTAAGTACATGTACATGTAACTATTAATGTATACATGTACCCAAGTGGTTAGTACATGTACATGTAACTATTAATATGTACATATGCCCAAGTGGTTGGCCAGATTCTTAAGCACTTGTAATCACTAGAAATCCAACCTCCAGGATAAAAGTGTCTTTATTAAAAGGGTTCTCTAACAAATGAGATGGTACTATATACCCTTCAAAGAAACCTAGTATGTTATATATAATTATTATTATATATATATATATATATATATTATATATATATATATATATATATATATATTATATACATGTAATATATATTTACACATGTATATATGTATAATTATATTGATAATGTTTGTCTCATCTAAGGATGTATGATATACTAAAAACATAGTATTGTGTTTTACGATAAATTGTTTTGTTGTAGTTTTCAGAAGATGGTAAAAAAGATAACTTCCACATCACTAATTGATCCCATCCATCCATACTACCTAAGCTTTTTCTATTTCTCTTACATCTTATCAAACCAGTATCTTAAACCTGTCTATCTTTATGTTCATTCATTAGATCAAATACTATACTATCTTGAAGTACATGCTTTATGCCGGTTCATCAAATCTGTGTGGTCTCAATGCATTGGAGGGTTTGATACTAATCAAAAGTGAGAATACATTATTATAATAATTATAAAACTACACATTACCAGTGTCTTCTCTAGGAACAGCCCCTAGTGAACATATCAGTAGATGACACAATACAATACAAATCATAACATACTATAAATGCACAATCCTAATTAGCACATGTAACTCCTTGAAGTGATGTTTTTCATACCCCAGTGAACATATCATGATACAATATTATATTATACAGGTTTTCATCTGTCATTGATCTTAGTCTATTTACTGAGGACGGTTTGGTACTCGAAATGGCAACGATACTTCCTCTTGTTGTAGAGTATAGTAAAAAACGGCTTCATTATATGAAGAGTCATATGACTCAACAGCCTGGTCACATGACAAGTCAACCAACACCGGTAGGTGAATCGTTTCTTGATTATGCCCTGAAGATCGTTAATCATTTTGAAGAAAACAGCCAAACTCAATTAGCTCTTGATATTGCTGTGCAGGTATTTTCTTGTGTGCAGTTAGTGTAGTGAGCATGTATGTGTATATTTCATTGTACACAGCATATTCCACATTTAGTAAAGTATTTATTGATTGTAATCAGAAGTTGGAGGTGGGAAACCCCTCCCTCTATGAAACCTTCTACATTTATTTATTTCTATTTTTTCTAGTCTTTAATGGCTAATGAAATGGTTTCTTCTCTGAGTAAAACAGTTGATAGCGTAACACCTGTTGCTATGACGAGAGTGATAAATCATCTCAAGAATATACTAACATCTAAAGTCAGTCATAAATAGAAATGTACATACTTGCATGGAAAGGAGGTTTATTACATGCAAAATCTTCTTCATGAACACCAATGTGTCCAGTTGAAAAGTTCCTGATTATAGAAGTGTCATTTCAAAGGGTTGGCTCAGATTTAAAAAAAATGGCTACCCTTACATTTTAAATAGTAAAGTACATGTACATGTATTAGCAAATAAACATTGTACATGTATGTCATGAATATTAGTTATAAAGGTCATGTACATTTCACAGGGTTGTGCTAAACGCTTATATGAAAATGTGATACTTTCCCTTTCTTTCCATTATGTACTTTTGGTCATGGTCAAAACCTTTAAAGTTATGACATACATGTATGTATTATATAAATTATACATATACATGTAGATTTGTTTTGTTTTCTTGATGGGACTATTATATTCTCTAATGATTAAAATTATTTAATGTTATAAACTATAATGGCATTGTGTATATAGATATTATATATGTACATGTATTATGAATAATTATAATTAATTAAGCAGTGTACATGTAAATACTACATACATGTATATAGCTAGCTACTTAATTAACAGTAATAATAACTAGAAAACTATAATTAGTTTAATACTCACTGAATTCTTTATTAAATGATCATAATAATGTAATTAAGTTTATTCGCAGATTTAGTTATAATTTAGTTTGTATATAATATCATACTTATGCTTACAGGTGATTAGTTACAATGATATTCTTCATTATCAATAATAACATGTAACATTAAAAATACTAACAAATCCATAATTATGTCCACAGAGATACATCATTAGTGTTTTCTTTCTACTTTGTACTTACATGTATATGGTTATGTAAATAATGCAAAAGCTGAATGTGATACATTTAGTAAGGTATTGTGACTTTTATTTAACTAAACTATAACTAAATACAGGTGTGCAGCAATAAACTATAACTAAAAATTGGCCAATAATGGCACTTTTAGTTTGTTAACTAAAACTAAAACCCTTTTAGTAAGCCTTAAATTGTTTTAGTTAATTAACTATAACTAAAATTGTGATAAACTAGACATACTATAACTAAAGTGGTCATTATTGTCATACTAAAACAACACAACTCCGCACCACAACTCATTCTCTTCACATGTTCTATTAGTATCATGAGCATATATACTTCACTGATAAATTACTAATTAGGTATCAACTCAACACAACTCTTACACCCTTAGAAGGTGACTGTCACATATATGATACACCCAATCTTAAAAAAGGTCATATTCATGAAATTATTATTATGCATGTACATGTACATGTACAAAGCAGAGGTGGAAATACCCAATGTACATGTACAATACCTCACCTTACTAAGATCACTGTGCATGTACTTCCATTGTACTTTGTGAGTGAGTGAGTGAGTGATTTATAATATTTGCAGTGATCATGTGATTTATAGTATTTGAAGTTATCATTATATTTATAGATACATGTATGCAAGTGTTTGGTGTTATCAAGTAATTATTTACATCTGTGTAGCTTACATAATATGCCCAGTATTTTATCATGTGCTATACACGTAGGTAATTAATTCTGTGATGTATACAGTATACTGTAGTTTCTCTAAACATTCCCTGGAAGTATAATTAAGGGCAAATTTTAAAGGTGAATTAGATCTACATGTATTCCTTTTAATTTATAATTATTTTGCCAAAATTAGAGGCATTACCATAAAGAAATAGTGTGAAAGTAGAGTGGTGTAAGAGGCTACCATGTGTTCAAAGGTGATTAGAAGCCTGATAGACAGTCAGAAATCCTGATTACAGTAACCCTCCATTACACCTACACGCATGAGGGTTAATAAACAATTCATTTTTTACTGTCAAATATTAGAATGTTCTGATCCACTATAAGACAGTATTGATAATTCTTGCTGTATTACTATAACTATACCATGGTTAAATAGATAATGAGTTGAAGGTATGTGGGTATGAAAAGATATAAGATCAATGTATATATATATACTATGTAGACAACACTAGAGGGTAGGATATTAGTTGTTTTAGAGCCCTCACTTTGTTCGGGATATAAAACAACTAATATCCCTTCCCTCAATCTAAATCACTAGTCTCGTGCGCGCAGACGTTCGATAAGGAAGGAACGTCTGGGGAAACTGTTATTGATTAAGTTAGCACGATGGAATTTAATAAGCTGCAATAGTCACGTGATAAATGTACGCATTACGCAAGGCGTCAAATAAACATAGCAGTAATCTGTTCAGCGTGTAGCACTTCTTTGAATGATGCTGGATCACGAAGGAACTTGGAGGGAGAGTCTTCAACTGAAGTAAGATGTAAAATAAAAGAGTTACTTTGTAGAACAGAGAGTGCCATGATGTTGAAGAATTCATAAGTGTAGGTTGATCTGATTGGTCTGCACAAATCTGTGCAGAGCCCAACTTTGTCAATAGCAGTTTCCCCAGATGTTCCCTCCTTATCGAACGTCTGCGTGCACGAGACTATCTAAATCACATACTGTACCTACAACAATACAAATTACTGAAATTAGTATAAATATTGGTAATTTGTGTGATTCTAAACATGTGATTTATATCAAATCTACAAAAGATGTGTTACCTACACAGTATAATACTGATCTTATATACTTTCAATTACATGTAGTAGTCTTCACTGGAGAGTAATACATGTAATTGAAATGTTTGGTAGTTTATTAAATTATAGTCAGCAGTGTTTACATTAGCAAGCAGTTACTACTTAAATTCAACATGCAGTCATATGACTGTCACATGACAGAAAACATGTTTCTATTTACATGTAAAAGACAATTGCAAAACAATCACAATTATGATTATATCTACACAAGTTGATATATAAATAAAAATATGATAAATTCCTTCTGAAAAAATAATGCGTGCCAATGACAAATTAAAGGAATGTAATAAAATAATTATAGATAAAAAATAATGATAATTATGTTGTTTTCCAGACAACTTTTGATACAGCTGAGATAACTTCTATAGCGCCATATTAAATGAATAGGCTGGGTTACTAGGGTTAGTCAATTGTTACGAGTATTATTAATTGACCACACCCATCATGAATAACTAATTAGCTAAAATTTTCACTGTTTTCTTTTAGACTATCTTATTCTTTCTTCCTGAATACACCCTTGCAACTAATGAATAACAGAATTATAATTGTACATCCAAAGCCGGAAGACAAGTAGTTATTAACACACAAGTTGTATGTAATACTATTATATTGTTTCTCAGTCAGACCAGTAGGACAGGTAGTACCAGGTTCACTCATGTTAATTAATCCAATTTTTGTCCATCCTCCCTCTCCACCACAGTTACTACCCTCCATATCACAATATACATTAATAACTTAGATATTATAATTATAGTGCATGTAATCACCTGACTTTCCAATAGAACCGTGAAAAAATTAATTACCACAACCTCACCTATTTGTTGTTTGCAAATGTATGAAATTTTTACATAATCGGAGAGTATGGTAGTACTCTCTATGAAGGGATGACCTGCTGTGGAAGAGTAGATCTAATCTGAGGGATATATTCGCATAAACCTCTGAACATCTACCATCAGGTGGTATAGCTGGCATATACACCAGTTAGACTTGGTTTATATAACATCCTATGATCAAATGGTAAAATAGTATGTTTAATATACATGTATTATGCAATAATTATAATTATATTTGTAATCATACAATGTACATAGCTATACTTAATTACCAGTAGAAAAATATTCACTGAATTCTTAATGAAGTGATCATAATTATGTAAAGTTAAAATTATATAAATGTATACGTACAATGTCGTACATGTATATTCATATCTTAGTGTATATGTAACACAGTACTTATGCTTACAGTGTACAAGTGCATATTTTCCAAGTATTTTCTTAATATATCTTACTATGATATTCTTCATTATCAATAATAACATGTAACTAAATGCAATAACAGAAGGATTAACAAAATATACAAATCCATAATTATGTCCACAGAGATACATCATTAGTGTTTTCCTTTCTACTTTGTACTTTGTGTGGTCATGGAAAATCTAAATATGATATCTTAATACTTACATTGTTCTCCACACCACAACTCATTCTCTCCACACGTTCTATTAGTATACATTTTGCTTCTCTTTGAATCATACACCTGAAGGCCATGCCTCAAGCCTAGGGCATGTACTGTAGTTCTATAAAATCCAATCAAGATTCATTCCCTGATTTTTTACCTAGAGGGTGGTTGCTTGATCGCTGTTATATTTCGTAAATGTTTTAAACAAAATGACAGATACATGTATAAACATTAACTCTTCTTGTTGTACAAGCAAACCAACAGAGCAAATATTACATCTTGCAACCTCCCTCCCCTATGTATGAAACCCTGAACATGAATTGATTAATGTATAGTGTCACTACATGTATCTCATGAACTTTTGCAATACATTGCATTACTAAGTGTTATATAACAATTCAAGCATTAAATCTTACGTGCATGATAGCGTAACACACTAATTTCTTCTACTAGCAACAGGTTGTTGTGCGCCATCTCACTTTTAGCAGCCATGAAACATGATCATATTCAGCAAGACAATATTAATAATTAATTATTACAAACCCTGGGTGTGGCTTAATAACAATTACATAATAATTCTGTCTGAAATTGAACTGCCTCCTACCCCTTTGTATTCCCTGTACTGCTTCACCTGACATAAACAAAATATATGGGCTAATGTTTGACCTCCTATTTGCTAAAGACATGCTTGTGACCCTTGTGTATTTTATATTATAATGAGTGTATATTTCATATAAATTGTAAATTTCAGTACAGTATGCATTATTCCACTTCTTACCTCAACGTGTTATTTATAAAACAATGTGCATGTGTATATGTGCATGATGTACATGTATTATAGCCTGAGTACTGTAGGCGAGTTGATTATAAACAAGTGCACATCCTTTTGATTGTAAGGTCAGAAGCTTTTCACAACTCCTTTGAAGGCCTTACATGTACATGTATGCCCTGGTAAGCACATACCTCTTGCTTGTGTTTCCATGACAACTACCCTAGCTATAATTTTAATTTACACATGTGGCCAAGGCTTTGAACAGTTTCTTAATTGTACTTGTTGAATGGCTTTTTGCCTGGAGTGTGTAATTTATGTAACTTGGATGGCTTCAAAACAAGTGGAAGTTCAAAAATGGGCGGGCCCGCTTCAAAACAGGTCACAGGTTTTAAATTGGTTCGTGACATATAATATACATGTATAATGCAGTGGTGTGAAAACAGCCAGTCATGTAGAACATTGTCAACAAAACTGTATACAAAGTATATGTATATAGGAGCAGGCCAAGAGTAGTGAAAATAGGTCAAAATATCCAGCAGCTGGCTCAATGTTACCTTCCTGTGTATAATATCTAGTATAAGATGTAACTTGATGAATATTGTGTATGTTTCTGTAATAACTATGTTATTTGTGATCTGATACACAAGACCTTCAAGAAGGACATTGCTAAAGCCAAGTAGCAAATATTATTAGTGATTTACTGCCTACAGTATAGAAGGATTCTTGGGCATGCAATACATGCTATGATAATAACTACTAACTACATGTACTTGTAATATCTCATTCTCAATAACAATCTATATTCAAGTGAACACAAACTGAGAACAACATGTGCTCCTGTGGTTATCTAATCAGGGGTGTAATGACAGGGTTTTCCAAAGCTTTCTGGAAACTCCTTTTGAAAAAAATAATTTTGTGGAGACTGTATTATTAGTTTATTGTTTTGAATAAAGCTGTTAAGAAACACACGATAATATAGATATCTATATTTTTTAGGTATTATCTGCTCGTAAACTTGATCACGATTATGGATTAGCATTATTGCTACAATCTCCACCAGAAGAAGGCAAAAAGAGGATCATTGATACAAAAGTACACTCGTTATCCAGTTTCACTAGAGTCAAGGTTGGTAGAGTGGACATCTAATATACTGTGTATCATTTTCTCGTATTTCAGAGTTTTTGCAAGTTGAGTATTGATTATGGAATACTAAACAACCTATCTGATGTAGTTCAAACGTCTGAGTACTATTATAGAGCTGCTGAATGGGGAAAGACACTTATGAAATATGAGGTATGTTTTTACTTAATATAGAATGAAGTGTTACATCATTGCTGCTATTAAATGGATTGTATTTACTTGTCATTGTTCTTATACACACATCACACTCTGCACGCACAACAAACACACGCATAACACACTCATAATAATGCACAATCATACAAATGCACGTACATGCACTCACGCATACACACACATACATGTATACATGCACACACACTCACACACACATACATGTACATACACAAACACACATTCGCACAAACATATACACATACACACACAATACACATGCAACAGGTATCATTTACTCGAGCATTTCGAGGAGGCAGCGAAGAGAAAAAAGAAGTGCTTTACAAAATGTTACAAATCCCTTCCATTGATCTGAATACTATATGTAACTATTGCAGGTACTCATAATTATACACATACATGTGTACATGTAATACAGACTGTGTACAGCGAGTGACTGATTCAGAACTACAGTATATGTCAATAAAAAGTCACTATACAGTAACAGTTAGTTCTACTGTTAGTATAGTATAGTAATTAGTGTCTCACTATTGTGGTGTTGAATTAACAAGTATATAAATTATTGTTAAAACTACAGACTACTGAGCAATTACTGTACTGTATGATGTGACATTTTATTGGCATACACTGTACATTGGGAGGGTGTCAGTCTCTTACTTGAATTTAGTTTATACCACCATAAGTGGTCTCGTTAAGATTATCAGGTAGGAGTGGCATTGAATTGAAACGTCCCCCAGGTCAATATCTAACCTACAGTATTTTATTGAGTAGTAATTGGTAATATGTATAGAGGTATCTTCCATGCATCTTTATGTACTACACTAAAGTCTGTTTACATTCAGGATGACTTCAAAATTAGTATGTATGACTTTATACATATGTAAAGTTCAATAATGGAGCAATGGAATGAAATTTGACATACACATGTACACTAAAAAGAATGTGAAGCATAATTATATGAAAATGGTGCAAGTAAAAAGAGTGTTGGTTATATCAAACTAAAGTTATGAGTATTTTACTGAAGGCATGATTCTATTCATCCTTCAAACTCTTATGAAATCATATGTGGTTGATTTAGGTTAGGTGTAAGGTTAGGTTGGGGATGGGGGGGGGTAGGGTTAGGTTAGGGGTTGATTAGGGGTAGGGTAGGTTAAGAGTTATGTTAGGGTTAAGGGTAGAGTAGGTTAGGTTAGGAGTAGATTAGGGGTAGGGTAGGTTAAGGGTTATGTTAGGGTTAGGGTAGTTTAGGGGTAGGGTAGATTAGAGATAGGTTACTGTTAGGGGTAGGGTAGGTTAGAGATAAGTTACAGTTAGGGGTAGGGTAGGTTAGGGGTAGGGTAGGTTAGAGATAGGTTACGGTTAGGGGTAGGGTTCAATCAATATCAAACCACTGACTGAACTACATATACATACAGTTAAATTCTCATGTGTTGTAATAATCCATACGTTTTTAAAATTATATAATAGGAACTTTAGCTTTCATTTACAAGAGGCATTACTGGCTTACATTAAAGCACTTATAGTTCATTGGCCTGATGGCTATCGTGACAGATTGAAGAGAGTTGTTGAGTTAGTTGATGATCAAATAAAGCTTTATAATCTATTAATATATCTTACTATGAATAAGGTCAGTTTATCAATTCATATGTACATGTACATGTTACAATATAGACATGTTTTATATTAATTTAGTAATAAAGTCAGTATATACATGTACAGTATGTACTAGTTATATAGTAATTTAGTAATAAAGTCAGTATATACATGTACAGTATGTACTTGTTATATATTAATTTAGTAATAAAGTCAGTATATACATGTACAGTATGTACTTGTTATATATTAATTTAGTAATAAAGTCAGTATATACATGTACAGTATGTACTTGTTATATATTAATTTAGTAATAAAGTCAGTATATACATGTACAGTATGTACTAGTTATATATTAATTTAGTAATAAAGTCAGTATATACATGTACAGTATGTACTAGTTATATATTAATTTAGTAATAAAGTCAGTATATACATGTACAGTATGTACTTGTTATATATTAATTTAGTAATAAAGTCAGTATATACATGTACAGTATGTACTAGTTATATATTAATTTAGTAATAAAGTCAGTATATACATGTACAGTATGTACTAGTTATATATTAATTTAGTAATAAAGTCAGTATATACATGTACAGTATGTACTTGTTATATATTAATTTAGTAATAAAGTCAGTATATACATGTACAGTATGTACTTGTTATATATTAATTTAGTAATAAAGTCAGTATATACATGTACAGTATGTACTTGTTATATAGTAATTTAGTAATAAAGTCAGTATATACATGTACAGTATGTACTTGTTATATATTAATTTAATTTAGCTTAATGAAAATTCTAGTCCAATTTTGTGATTATAAGCTGATTTCTTCCTTCTGGTCTGGACCTTATTGTAGCTGAAGTGTGCATTGGTTATGTGCCACACCCATTAATTTACTTAGCCCACCCCCCCCCCCCCCCCAGAATGACGAACTTCCTAAAAACGTTATATTTGACCCATATATGAAAGATCATGTAGGGATATCAGAATTGAAAAAGCAAACAAACAAGATTGGGATGGTACATTAGCAGCAAAATTACAAACATATATTTCAAGTATGTACATATACATATGAATATGGGCGTGTTCTAACAGTGATTTAGATCATTTTATTTACACATACATATAGATCTCTCCATATGATTATGCAAGAATCGAGGCAGTATTACAACTGTTGAATAATTTGGAGATTCAGGGGGATGTGCCAGTTGAAAATGGCCTCAGATTATTGGAATGTTTGAGTAGACACACTCGCCAGGGTCATGTTTCTAGTACAGAAAAGGAATGGATGGCAAAATGGAGTGAACACAACAAGGTACAGCTGATATTGATCTGAGTACTACTAGTATCACTACATTTAATATTTACCTGATGTTTTAATATTCATACAAATTACCTTCATTAACTGATTTTTGGTTATATATGTACATGTATACTATATCAACATATACATGTACTAAAACAGTCGTGTACTAAAGTAACTAAAACATGTAAAAATGTACATGTCTATTAGTAAAAATGATGTACATGTATATGTTGCAATTAGTACAGTATAGTGGTGGTTGATAGCTGTAGTGACTCGCCAAGTATAAAGAAACTCCTAGATATGCCACCGTGTAGAGTGCATAATTCATATACCTCCATAAATAGTTTGCATGTTTGAAATTATGTATAACTGTCTTATAGACACAAAATGTTTTGGGAGAAGAATCATCAAATGGATGGAAGACACGTCTACCTTTTCATCCCTTAATGCGAAGAAGTTTGGTGGTACAAATACTCTGTATGTGACACACACATGCACACACACACGCACACGCACATGCGCGTGCACACACACTCAAACATATTCATATACACAGTTACACACAGAGTTGCACATAAACATTAAGTTAAACTTGAAATCCAATTAATGATTCTTTGAATTTCAAGACTAACCTTTTAAGACACTTGTCATTAAATTGTCATAAATGAATGTGTAGTAACATTCAATCTCTTATACATGTTTTATATTATTATACTTTGTATGTGATATGATAATGCAACAGCTATGAGTAAAGTACATACATTCAAGAACACTTGTGATTAAACTGTCATAAATGAATTTAGTAATCTCTTACATATGTATCACATTTTAATTTATATGAGATAATTCAGAGATATATATACATGTATATATAATATATATAAATATATATAATATTGTATATATATATATATATTTAAAGCACTTTCACGCCTAACATCAAAGGTACCAACTGTTCTATATTTTCCATATAGCACACTTTTTTGACCACATCCTGTTCTATATTTTCCGGATGTTGTTTATAACACTAGAAAACAACGCGCTTACCTCGGGTTTAGTGCAAGAACGCTAAGTACTTCATTCTTCTTCTCCATTGTATCAATCCAAAGTACTAATACTGTACTATAAACCAGTTAAAGCACCGGTTTCGCTCGTGTTGTCTTGGAAAATATAGCACTGGGGGTGGGGTCTCGAAGCCTCATAAAGCACTCGGCTATGCTTCGTGCTTTATGAGCTTCTCGACCCCACCCCTTGTGCTATATTTTCCATACAACACTCGCACCGGTGCTTTAACTAATACATATAGTATGATGGTGACATCATCCCTTTAATGTTGTGAGTCCTATATATTGTGCACACTATGCAGGAGATGACACCATCATACAATATATTGTAATGATGTAACTTCCTTAGTTACTGATAGCTTACTTAGCACTGTAATACTAATGTATGTATATATTATATATATTATATATATTATACATGTATGTATTATAATTATAAGTATTATCCCACATTTGGCTTGTGGCTGTAGCCGCATTTGTTAACTACTAAAACCTTTTTAATATGGCATTTTAATAAAAAATATACCCAAATAATAAAATTAAATTACATAAAACTGCAACTAAAATAGTGTACTACGTTCAAAAGAGACTTTCTATTGGTCCACAAAATGTTTAAAATTATATATAGGGGTCTAAAAACTGGAACTGCTAAAACAATACAAAGAGGTACACATAACACAACTAAACATCTATTCCATTGTATTTGTATATCTGTTGCTATTCAATTGCAACGTTCGAAATTTAATTTGTACTCCAGAGTACACCAATACACAAGAGCGTTATCAGTATTATTTCAAATTTCACCACATTGCCGCCATCATGGTGTCCCTCTCCATGGTGACCCCCCTCATCATTATTATTTCCATCGTCTCCCTCGTTGGTATTATTATTTCCATCATCTCCCTCGTTGTTATTTCCATCGTCTCCCTCGTTGTTATTTCCATCGTCTCCCTCGTTATTATTATTACTTCCATCATTGCAATTTCCTTCCCTGATTGCTTCCCTGTCTATCTTAAATTGGTCAACAGTGTAATCAGGGAAGCTACCACATTTTAGCATTTCCATAGGAGGACACTTTGTATTGTCAATATCTTCAGCAATAACAGCACTCATTCCACCAAGCACATGTGGCTCTATATGACAGTGTATAAACCAGTAACCTGGATTATTAGCTTTGAAATAAACCACAGCATAACCACCTGCTGGAATAAGGAGTGTGTCTTTTAATGGAGCGTAATGAATGATTTTTTCATCAGTCTTTCCATGTTCATAAGCAATTATCAATTTTGGGTTATTGCATTTATTTGTCCCTCCGCAATTAATTTCTTTGTTGGTGCGTATCAGCTTTCCGTCTTTGTAATCTCCAAACTTAATGGCCACAACATGCATGTAATGACCGTGAAGATGAACTGGATGGGCAAAACTATGTTTGTTTAGTTCATCAGTTGTGTCAGTTTCACCAGGTAGAACATTTGATAATATCATCTGTATTGAACGATCTTTCTTTGTATCTCTGACATGAACACATTTACAATCGTCAGCACCATCGTTGCATGTATTTGAGTCATTTTTAATGCCTTGACATTTTTCTTTTTCTATTACCTCACTTTTTTCTGTGTCACCAACTGATAGTGAAAATGGATATGTAGGTAGCTTCATGTTACGTGCATTCATAGAATTTAACATCTCTTTTGGACCTTCAAAGCCAAAATTGAAGAAAAGCTTATCATCTTGTCTCACCTGTAAAGCAGGAAGATTATCATCAGGTATCAGGTCAGGGAACTTTAATGTTAAGTTATGAATATGGATACAAGTCAACTTATAAGAAGGAGGATATTCTCTAAATGGACAATTAAGAACAGTGCAATTATATGTGCTATTGCAGCAACTACTGACTGGAGTTGAACTGTCATTTATGGATTTATATCGAGTGGAGTTTGGTACAGAGTTTATATCATAATGTAAAATGGCTTCAACAGAATGGGATTCTTTTTCTAGAGTCTCGGCTCTTATCATAAAATTCTCAGGTTTTGAATTACCTATTTCTGAACTTGTTTTAGTTTTCAGAAGGAAGTCATAACGTTCTCCAGAATGTATAATGATATAATCAACCTTCTGTTTTTCAACAAATGCTCCATCTGTAGCAATAACCATAAGCTTGTGTTCATCTACTGATACACGATATGCAAAAATATCCTGAGCTCCTATCAAACGAAATCGATAAGTATTATCACTTGAAACAGTGAAGATACTGAGAAGTGTTTCACTGTAGTTATCATTTTCACGTCTGCCCTTACCATTGATCAATCCAGAACAATATGGATGATCACTAACCTCTGCCTCATCTAGTGAACGTATTATAGTTTCACCCATTTCAGTTTCATCCATTTCAGATACTTTCTCATCCTGCCAATCTAGAAATGTGAGTGTGTGTAAACCTGGCATGTCTTCAAAATCGTATCCAAGCCTACTTGTATCTTCTTTTTGCTCTCTAACGATAAGAGCGCCAAAGAGTCCTATTGTTCTTTGTGTCTTACTGTGGGAATGATACCAGTGAGTACCAGTTTGCATTGCTTGGAATATATAAGTAAAACTACCATTAGATGGTATACCACATTGAGTGACATGTTCTACTCCATCCATCCAGTGAGTGTTCTTCTGATGCATACCATGCCAATGGATGGAGGTTTTTTCGTTCAGTTTATTTATTACATTAACAACTAAATACTGATCCTTGTTGAGAATAAGTGTGGGACCTGGTGCACGTCCATTGATTGCGATAAATGACCTCATTGACTTTCCATCGACTGTAAATGGTTGAGTGCAAGCTGTACTCTCCACTGTTATATATTTACATACATCATCATTTGTGGGTTCTTCACGAGGTCGAAGGTTTCCCGTAGTACTATCGATATACCACTCTGTGCCTTTATTTGTGTCTATTGACATTCCGTTGTCAGTAATCTTATATCGTGTGAATGGTTTGAGTTTCTGAATGATTAGTTTAATCTCACAAGTTTCATCATCAGTTAGAGAACAGTCACATACTGGAGTAGTATAATCACAAGGTACCTCAGAAGACTCTGCTCCCACAATGAGCATCAAAAAGAACAGCACTATTTGCAAACCCATACTCTGTGAATGGAAGGATTAGATAAATAAATTAATTGCATTTCTAATGCATACTTTTTGTATGTAATATTTCATGAATTTTGTGGATCGTTACAGTCTATAACTGAACTGTACACTCTAGTGTATAGTTCAGTTATAGACTGTCTGCTAAACTATGCTATTGGAATAGTAGTTGTTCTATAGAATGCCAAATTTGCTATTTTACATGAAAGTTTTGAAAAAGTGCATCTAAATGTTTCATAGAATGAATATGACATAATTTGTAATCATGACATAATTTGTAATCATGAAATATAATTATATTCCGTTTGATTCAGCACTCCATATGATAGAATAATATTAGCAAATGTGATATGTGTACTTCATTATAGTACTTCAACAGATATTCGGATCCACCAGTTATTCGATAGGGAATACTATTTCTGGATATTTGGTATAGCTATCCATAGGATATTCATAGATATTTACAACAGGGTGTCTGGATACCAAATCCACTATCTGTTGAAACACTACTTCATTATATTAGATTAGATATATACATTAGGAGATGACAAACCTGAATGATCTTGCACATGTTACAAGTGAGATTACTTGTTTGCAGAATTCAGCTACAAAACGTTTACTTGTTCGTGGAATTTCAGCTAAGAAAATATGTCTTGCGTTGTAGAATTCTGTCTTCACTGTTTCTTGGAATTGCCGACAAGTGCTGAGAGTTTGCAGCGCCCTTTATATATATCATGTTGAATTACTAAGGCTTTACATTGATGGTAGCGCATAGAACCTATCACCATGCCGCCCCATTGTCCAAACTAGTCAGACCACTAGAACTAGAGAGTGGGAGTGAAAAGACGTCTTAATATGATAGATTCCAACTCATTGAACAGACCAGCCTTATAATAGGTATGAACGTAAATACTAAAATATTATATAAAATAACACCATAATAAACTGTTTGTACATAAAGCCCTACACATTATTCTTAGAAACATTTCTGAGAATTAGGGGATGAACATGTTAGATTAAATAAACCATAGTCCACTTTGTTGTGATCCTTATCATTTTCCTAAATTGTAAGGGATTATCTACTCTACTATATACATCTTATGTACTTCTCTAGCAAGTAGTGCATTATATCAATGTAATGAATCCATATATATGATGCAACGACTATTTCATTTATAATTTAATTTTGAAAATACTTTTACCTGACCTTTAAATCACATTTACATTATAGTATATAGGGCTGCCGCGATATAAAGATATATCGTATATCGCAACATAACCGTGCACGATATATCATATCGCGAAATTTATTTATATCGATACAAAAGGGTGTGGCAATTAATTTGTGTAGTCACGCTCATGCAATTTTAACACGTGAAAGATGGCAGAGTGTAGTAAGGTCGTATATCAGGAAGAAGATTTATATACTCACCCTCGAGCTAAGAGTAAAGCGTGGATTCACTTCGGTTTCAAGAAAGACTCCATGGGAAAGCTTGTCAAAGATAAAGTTTTTTGTAGGATTTGTCGATCGTCGATCACTTCTAACCAGACCTACCATCTTCAAAAACAACATCTTTTAGCTTTCAAGGAAGTAGAGAAAGAAAGGAAACACTCCAAAGACGATGAAAAGCAAGCTAAGCAACTAGAATCTTATTCAATGTGGCATGAAAACAATATAGTACATAACATATATTTTAATGTTTATGTCATGACATATGTCATATCGTGACATAAACTGCCATGACATATGACATGGAAAATTTCCATATCGTGGCAGCACTAATAGTATAATATGTTGATCTGTTTATGTATAATTTTCATCTTAACTCTACTATATGCATTACATTGAGAACTAATAACATACAAACTAAAGTGTGTTCACATACACAATGTCCTCAAAATTAGGTTGTGATGACTTTATATGTAATTTAGTGTATAGTTTAAAGTCATAAGGGTAATACATGATTTAGTGTATAGCTTAATGTCATAAGGGTAATACATGATTTAGTATATAGTTCAATGTCATAAATGTAATACATGATTATATTGTAACTGAATAATGAAGTAATGGATTAAAATCTGGCATACATAAAAAAGCATGGAAAGAATAATTATATGAAAATGTTGGAATAAAAAGACTGTTGGTCATTCCAAACTAAAGTTATGAACATTTTTCTGAGGAAAAGATGTGTGACCTTTATCATAATTATCATTCATAATAAACATTAATGATCTTAACTTGAATACTGATAAAGTGATTCCACTTAAACTTGTTTATAAAATTGGTTAGTCTTCTATGTAGACGTAAATTTACTAGAGTAGAAGGTGTAATTACTATTTGATGATTCACACAAAAATGTGATAATACTAAGAGTTGTTAAATAAGTCATAATAATATCTTCACCAAAATTAATTAACAATTCTATGGACATTACTTATTGTTGATCATGTGACCTGTGGCCAATCAGAGTGCAGATAATGTGTCACGTGACTGAACATTAAATGACTTATTGCACACTTTTGTGTGCAATACGTTAGTTATTGCACACTTTGTTCACCTCTACTAACGAAGCTGCTCCAACAACAGTGGTAGTTCACCAGATCATCAATAAATCACTTAGAACACACTTGACAGTGCATTGTGTGTTTCAATGTAGCACTTGGGCGGTCAATAAAGGTCTCGTTTACATAACGCACTCGCCTTCGGCTTGTGCATTATGTAAACTCGTGCTACATTAAAACACGTAATCAGTGTAAAGTGTGTTCTAACTATTACTTATGAACCACTTATATTATAATACAGTAGAATGTATACTAAAATATTATATAAATAACACCATAATAAACTGTTTGTACATAAAGCCCTACAAATTATTCCTAGAAACATGTATTTTAATACAGTAATGTTGTGAAATTTCTAAGAATTATGGGATGAACATGTTAGATTAAATAAACTCTAGTACACTTTGTTGTGTTCCTTACATTTTTCTAGATTATCTACTCTTCTATTCTATATTGTGAAAAATTAAGAAAATATATCTCACCATTCTCATGTACGAGTATGTGCATTATATCAATATAATAAATCCTCGTTACATATGATTCACCTAATTTTAGTAGAGGAAATATGCTATGTACATGTAACAAGTGAACACTTTATTGAATATGAATAAAGTGAGTCCACATAACCTGCTTGAAAAACTGGTTAGTCTTCTATGTTAGTGTAACTTTGTGGGCTTACTAGAAGAAAAGATTAATTATATTAGAACATAATACTGCATAATTATAAATTACTGTTGAAAGTTGTTAAATAAGTCGTAATAACATATTTTTCAGCAAATGTTACTTAACAACTCTCTCATGATAAACAATATCCATGAAATTCGTTATAGTAGAGTCGAATGTATTAAATAAACTGTTTGTACATAAAGCCCTACAAATTATTCCTAGCAACATGTTTTTTAATACAGTAATGTTGTGAATTATGGGATGAACATGTTAGATTGAATAAACCATAGTCCACATTTTTGTGTTCCTTAACATTTTCCTAGAATCGTAAGGGATTATCTACTCTACTATATTGTGAAAATACATCTTATGTACTTCTCTACTGAGTAGGCCTATGTGTCAATGTAATACAGTCATATCTTTAAATACTAGTTATATATGATGCACTTAACCTTTGTAGACAAAATATATTTACATGTAATGTTAGCTAATGAGTATTTTAACTTCAATACACATAAAGTGATTCTAGTTAAACCTGTTTGAAAAACTGGTTAGTATGTTGGAGTAACTTTGTGGATTTACTAGAGTAGAAAGTATAATTATGTTACTCGCCCAAAATGTGATAACACTGGATAATTATAGATTACAATTTAGAGTTGTTAAACAAGTCTTATAACATCTTCTTCAGCAATTAATAACTCTCTATGGATTATTATAACATGATATATAATATGTATGAACCTCATATTTATAGTAGAGTTAATATAATTCACTATTCGTCCATCTGTGTGTATGTTTTGAACTAAAGAATTTATTCCAAATCCGTGCCTACCTCAAGTAGATGTTTATTATTACTTCTCCATGTGTTATATTATTGTGATTAGAGTAGTATAAAGTGAGAAGTTAGTGCTGTATATAGTATTTGTTTATAGCTTAGTAAATAGAATACAGATACAAATATAGCGTACTCTAAATAAGTATATGCATGGAACATCTTCACAATTTATTTGTATTGTGTTTCACAGCTTGGAAATATAAGAATGCATTCTGAATCATTTACTATATACCTGTAGAGTATATAATATAATAAGATATTTGACTGTAACAGTATACTGTGTTACTAAGACTGAACCATCCTTTTATATTCATACATTATAGATTTATTTATGTATGTGAGTACATACTGTTCAATGATCATTTATAATTTTGTACAGCTAATTGTAGTGATGTATGTAGGTGTGGTATCCAATATCTGGTTACTAATGACTGATCAGTTGTAATTGTACACAACATGCATGTAGGAGTATATATCACAACCCATAGAACATATAATTGTAGACATGTAGAGCTGCCATTGATTGGAATTCAGCTACAAATCTCTTATGATTTTTGTATTTCTTTGTCCTCCTGGAATTGCAGGTAAAATAGAATGTTTGCAAAATAGACAGTTTGCAATATAGTTCATATATATCATCTTGAATTACTAAGGCTTTATACATAAGGTAGCATATAACATAATCAAGACTGCGGCCCCGCAGTGTCCTGAACCGGCTGAACTGGCCAATCACCAGAGAGTTGGAGTAAATAGATGTCTATATATGATAGATTCCAGCTCTTTGAACAGACCAGCCTTATAGTACATATCAATGTAATACTAAAATATTATATAAAATAACACCATAATAAACTGTTTGTACATAAAGCCCTACAAATTATTCCTAGAAACATGGATTTTAATACAGTAATGTGTAAACTTTTCTGAGAATTAGGGAAAAATCCCTTTTTTATTCTAGTCCTCAGCATAACCATAAACCATATTTTTTCAATGTTCTGCCCAAACTGGTTGGACTAGCCACCACTCAGATGAATTAACAACCACTCAGATGACCAATCAGAAAATACATGTATAGGCTACTGAGACAGAATTAAGTATATACAGTACTGGATAAAAAGCACTAAATGCAATTTAGAATCTAACCACCATCTAAATAGTCTAGACAGAACACTGGTATTGATGAACACTGACTATTATAATTCCACAAATATTGAATGTGTTATTCTTAACTAATACAATGGAGCAGCTGCTATATCTCAACTTAAACCTGTTTGAAAAGCCGGTTAACTTTCTTATGTTTACGATTACATTATAATTTTACAAATTTTGTGGGTTTATTTGAGTAGAAAATATAATAATATATACATAATATATAATACTACAGTATACACATACATTATAATAATACATAACTTTGTGGTAGTACTGTATAATTAGGCATTACTGCAATTCACTCCTACATATCGGTTCATGCTTCATGTAAGCTAACATGAATAATTAGAGTATATATGGTACTATATTAGCTGGTATATAGGCTATGGTTATGGCATCTGATGTGAACTCAGTTTACATGGATGTATTAATATCCAGTGTGATTGTTACTATTACTAATGCAGTAAGTGACTTTAGTGTATATAATCAGAGAGTACAATAGTACTCTCTATGTAGGTATGGCATCGAAAAAATATGGCCGCCCATACAGATTGTCGTTAAGGTAGAGAACCGGCGAGTGGCAAAATTGGCAAAATCTTCATCACATTACTATTATTTTTCAGACAAATCATTTTTTTGTTTGTTGAAATATCTCAATGATTCTAGCACCATTCCAGTCGCATTCATAGTAAAATTCTGATCTACAAGTATCAAGATGATATCCTCAGATACTATAAAAGAAGAGAGTCTCAATGACTACAAAGATTTGATCTAGAATTGGATGCCAATTTCATAAGTGTATTCATTAATCTAGCCACGTGGAAATAATTATGCATGCGTATCTTTGTACTTGGAACATGGAAGCTGAAAGGAGAGTTTGTTGCATTGGAATCATAAACGTATTAATAATGTTTGTGAGCAAATACATTCTTATAATATTGAATATAATAATTATTAATATTAAAGCCATTATGTAATATTATTATATACTATGATAAGCATTGGAATACCGAATGGTTGACACAGTGACAGATACTACTTCTTGTAGGACTGCAGACAGTGCTGTAAGTGAAATAGAGAATAGACATCATCTGTAAGTCAAACTAATGCATAAATAATTGATATATACAAAAAACTGACCTTCATTGATGAACAAATTTAAAAATATAACTTACACCAGCATTTCTGCAATCTACAAAAAAAACTCACACCATTCAGGAATAAAAACAATGGAAACAAGAATAATAAAAAATATTTTCAATAAAAATGACAAGATGTAGGGACGTCAAAACCCAAAAAACAAAGTTGGGATGCTAACATAGGACCCAAAATTAAACAAACCACTTCCACATAACCCTACATAAGACCTTACACCGCTATAAAGCAAAATACAAAGAGTTGCAATTATGTAGGTTTATGTGCTGTACTTATTATGTAGGGTTATATGGAAGTGGTTTGTTTAATTTTGGGTCCTATGTTAGCATCCCAACCTTGTTAGCATGCTTTTGGGGTTTTGACGTCCCTATATCTTCTTTCATTTTTATTGAAAATATTTTTTATTATTCTTTTATAATAATGAATATTTATATACACACAGAGTTGCACATACGTAAACATTGTTAAACTTGAAATCCAATTAATAATGTATTGAATTTCAAGACTAACCTTTTAAGACACTTGTCATTAAATTGTCATAAATGAATGTGTAGTAACATTCAATCTCTTATACATGTTTTATATATTATACTTTGTATGTGATATGATAATGCAACAGCTATGAGTAAAGTACATACATTCAAGAACACTTGTGATTAAATTGTCATAAATGAATCTAGTAATCTCTTACATATGTATCACATATTTTAATTTATATGAGATATGTATATATATTATATATATATATATATATATATATATATATATATATATATATATAGTATATGTATTGTCTATAAAGATGGGTGGGGTGATAGCAGTGTTAAAACTTTTACTTTTAGTGTTAGTTTAGATACAGATACTGCAATTGCCCAGTCTAAACACTGCTCTGTATTATTTAACTACTCTATTGAGTACTATTGTAAGTTATACTTCCGTTTCATATATGACACTTACAATCCATAATCGTAGTGGTTAATAAATTGTTTTTCATAGTACTCCTCATCAATTAGTGTATATATTATATAATAATATAGTTACATTATGAAAAATTATATAACGAGCGCCGTTGGGACGGGACCCTTGCCTACATGGCAAAGTGATACAAACCACTACAATTTTTTTCTAAATATAATAAAGTTTGTGTATGAAACAAATAATACTTTTGTTACATGGAATAGGTATATAAATTTGAAAAACATTTATGGGCATTAATTAAAACTGTTATAACTTTATATCCTAAAAGACAAAATAAGGATATCAATGAAATGTATAATTTGTATATAATTATATCTTACATTGTACATCTAATTCTCAAACAATGAAGAAGTTCTCAAGTCTACCTCTAAAGTCTCCGTGTGAAAACGTATTGACTATTGAATCGCCTCTACCATGTGTTTAGTACATGACGCATGCACATACAAGTAGGTGGAGCTAGGTAGCTTTCTCTCTTGCATCAATGGTGGTGTAGTAGCAACCATAACCTCGATTGTTTTTGGTATGAAGTGTTTCTTGGCTAGCGACAGCCATGAAACAGGATCACTTGTGTTTTGTGTGTCCATATTTACTCTCGTTATTGCCCTCGTTTCATCTTAAAGTTGTGAAACGGTAACTGTGAGTTATAAAAATTGTCATAACTTTAGAACCAAAAGGTTTTAGAAGAATTCCTACGTTATTTTTTTTCCTTGTATAATTTGAAGTCTACCAGTACCCCGTTTGAATTGTCAATGTTTTTATTTTTTCAGAAAAAGTGCTAACAGACAGACAGACAGACACAGACAAAACGATTACCATACCCTTCCGCCTACGCTACGCGGCGAGGGTAATTATATGTACATGTATATACCAGAATTTAAAATGGGCCAACCCAAGGGTTAACAGTTCAGCCCAATTTTAAGTGCTCAATTGGGTTGCAGGGTCTGTCAAAACCAGTTAATAAACCGGTCAACACCAGTTCTATCTATGATCATGAAACAATTTGGTCAGGCTAGATAGACTATTGCATGGATTGGAACTTGACGTATAACAAAAAAGAACAGGAATTATATGAAACTAGTACAGGTAAAAAGATTGTAAGTCATTATTTAAGTTATGAACATTTTTCTGAGGTGAAGATGAAAGTGAATGACCTTTAGCTTTTCATTAAATATTCATTAACTAGCTTCTCATTAATTATTCATTAACCATGGGCTATTATTTACATGCCCACTCATTATTGATCAAGCCATTGTGACGATGTAACTTCCTTAGTTACTGATAGCACTGTAATACTAATGTATGTATATATTATATATAATATATATTATACATGTATGTATTATAATTATAAAAATTATCCCACATTTGGCTTGTGGCTGTAGCTGCGTCTGTTAACTAATTGAAACTAAAACCTTTTTAATATGGCATTTTAATAAAAAATACACCCAAATAATAAAATTAAATTACATAAAACTGCAACTAAAATAGTGTACTAAGTTCAAAAGAGACTTTCTATTGGTCCACAAAATGTTTAAAATTATATATAAGGGGTCTAAAAACTGGAACTGCTAAAACAATACAAAGTGGTACACATAACACAACTAAAAATATATGCCATTGTATTTGTATATCTGTTGATTGCAACATTTGAAATTTAATTTGTACTCCAGAGTACACCAATACATAATAGCATTATCAGTATTATTTCAAACTTCACCACATTGCCACCATCATCGTGTCCCTCTCCATGGTGACCCCCCTCATCATTAGTATTTCCATCATCTCCCTCGTTGGCATTATTATTTCCATCGTCTTCCTCGTTATTATTTCCATCGTCTCCCTCGTTATCATTTCCATCGTCTCCCTCGTTATTATTATTTTCATCATTGCCATTTGCTTCCCTGTCTATCTTAAATTGATCCACAGTGTAATCAGAGAAGCTACCACAATTTAGCATTTCCATAGGAGGAGGTGTTGCCCTGCTAACCTCTTCAGCAATAACAGCACTCATTCCATTCAGCACATGTATCTCTATATGACAGTGTATGAACCAGTAACCTGGATTATTAGCTTTGAAATAGACCACTGCATAGCCACCTGCTGGAATAAGGAGTGTATCTTTTAATGGAGCTTTAGGATTGATCTTTCCAGTCTTGTTATATGCATAATCTACACTTTCATTTCTCCAGGTTGGGTTAGTACAATTATATGTTCCACTGCAATTAATATCTTTGTTAGTACTTTCTAGCACTCCATCTTCATTGTACTCTCCAAATTGTATGTCCACAACATGAATGTAATGTCCATGAAGATGAATTGGATGTGCAAAATTGACTCTCTTTAGTCTCTCGGGTGTATCAGTTTCATCAGGTAGAACGGTTGATAATACCATCTGTATTGAATGACCTTTCTCTGTATCTCTGACATGAGGACATATACATTTTTCAGAATTATTAATGTAGTTATTGTCACATGTTTTCGAGTGTTTTAGTTCTTTACATTTTGCATTTTGTATTTTCGTATGTATTTCGTTACTTTTTTCTGTTGAACCAACTGATAGTGAAAATGGACATGAAGGCAGTAGTTTCATACGACGTGCATTCATAGAATTTGCATTATCTTTTGGACCTTCAAAGCCAAAATTGAAGAAAAGTTTATCATCTTCTCCCACTTCTCCATCAGGAAGATTTGTATAGTCAAGGAACATTAATTCGACATTATGAATATGTATACAAGTCAAACTATCTGAAGGATAGTCTTTGAATGGACAATTGAGAACTTTGCAGGGAGATGTATTTGTGCAACTATTACTGACTGGATCTGATTTTTGTTTTATTGATTCATAATCAGTGGAGTCTGGTTCAGAATTATTGCCTGTATCATAGTGTAGGATGGCTTCAGCAAAATGGGGTTCCACTTCTAGAGTATCAGCTCTTATCATAAAATTCTTACGATTTAGATTATCTATTTCTGAACGAGTTTTAGTGTTTAGAAGGAAGTCATAACGTTCTCCAGAATGTATAATGATATAATCAACCTCCATTGGTTCAAGAAATGCTCCATCTGTAGCAATAACTATAAGCTTGTGTTCATCTACTGATACACGGTATGCAAAAATACTCTGAGCTCCTATCAAACGAAATCGATAAGTATTATCACTTGAAACATTGAAGATACTGAGACGTGTTTCAGTGTATGGAACGTCTTCGTGTCTTCCTTTACCATTGATTATTCCAGACCAATACACAAAAGGACTAACCTCTGCCCCATCTGGTGAAAATGTATCCATTTTGTCAGGCTTATCTTCATGTTGCCAATCCAGAAATGTTAGAGTATGTTGATCTGGCATGTCTTTGAAATTAGCATCATATTCACGGCGTTGAAGCTCATTTCGAAAATCAACAATTTGTGTTTCTTGTTCCTTAACAATAAGAGCACCAAATAGTCCTTTTGTTCTCTCCTCCCCACTGTGTGAATGATACCAGTGAGTACCTGATGGTGTTGCTTGAAATATATAAGTAAAACTACCGCCAGGTGGTATACCACATTGAGTGACATGTTCTACTCCATCCATCCAGTGAGAGTTCTTCTGATGCATACCATGCCAATGGATGGAGGTATTGCTGTCCAGTTTATTTATTACATTAACAACTATATACCGATCCTCGTAGACAATAAGTGTGGGACCTGGTGCACGTCCATTGACTGCGATAAATGACCTCATTGACTTTCCATCAACTGTAAATGGTTGAGTGCAAGCTGTACTCTCCTCTGTTATGGTTTTGCTTATATTATTTGTAGGTAGAAGCTCTCCTGTAGTACTACTGATATACCATTTTCTGCCATTATTCGTGTCTATCGAGGTTCCATCTCCAGTCACTTCATATCGTGTGAACGTTTCAAGTTTCTGAATAATTAGTTCAAACTCACAAGTATCATCATCATCATCATCATTTAGAGGACAGGTACACACTGGAGTAGTATAATCACAAGGTACCTTGTAAGACTCTGCTCCTGCAATGAGCATCAAAAAGAACAGCATTATTTGCAAACCCATACCCTGTGAATGAAAAGATTAGATAATAAATAAATTGCATTTCTTATACATACGTTTTGTATGTAATATTTTATGAATTTTATGGATGACTGCATTCTATAACTGAACTGTACAACTCTAGTGTACAGTTTAGTCCATAGAATGTTTACTAAACCATGCTATTGGAATAGTAATTTTTCTATAGAAAACTTAATAATTATTGTTATTTTGCACAGGAGTTTCAGAAAAGTGCGTTTAATATTTTAATAATATTAATAATATTTTAATAATGTAATTTGAAGTTTTATAGAATGTAATGTAATCATAAAATGTAATTACATTGTGGTTGATTCAGCACTTGATATGATAGAAGCTCATGACTAATATTAGCAAATATGATATATGTACTTCATTATATTCCTTCAACAGATATTAGTATTTGCCAGTTATTCAATAGGGAATACTATTTCTGTATATTTTTAAAGATAATTAATTGCATAGGTGGGGCCAAAACTGATAACGGCAAATGCGTGAAAGAATCCAGTTAAAATGTTTCGACAGGCTAGTGCAACAACGAAGTGAAAATATCATTAAGATATTAAGAAAATATAATATGAGCTCAACCAGTGCATCAACATCACAATCAGCTGAATGATATACAGGGAACAGTACTAATGTATTACTGGTATGACATCAGTTATGATGCTGATAGCAGGCAACTGCAACAATTTGTTTATTGGGTGTAGCTATCCATAGGATAATCATAGATATTTACAACAGGGTGTTCGGATACCAAATACCACTATCTGTTGAAACACTACTTCATTATATTAGATTAGATATATACACTAGGAGATCACAAACCTGAATGATCTTGCACATGTTACAATTGAGAATACTTGTTTACAGAATTCAGCTACAAAATGTTTACTTGTTTGTGGAATTTCAGCTAAGAAAATATGTCTTGTGTTGTAGAATTCTGTCTTCGCTATTTCCTGGAATTGCTGACAAGTGTTGAGAGTTTGCAGCACCCTTTTTGTATATCATGTTGAATTACTAAGGCTTTACATTGACGGTAGCGCATAGAACCAATCACTATGCCGCCCCATTGTCCAAACCAGTTAGACCACTAGAACTAGAGAGTGGGAGTGAAAAGACGTCTTAATATAATAGATTCCAGCTCTTTGAACAGTCCAGCCTTATAATAGGTATGAACGTAAATACTAAAATATTATATAAAATAACACCATAATAAACTGTTTGTACATAAAGCCCTACAAATTATTCCTAGAAACATGTTTTTTTAATACAGTAATGTTGTGAAATTTCTGAGAATTAGGGGACATGTTACATTAAATAAACCATAGTCCACTTTGTTGTGGTCCTTAATATTTTCCTAGAATCAAAAGGGATTATATATCTTCTGTACTATGAAAATACATCTTATGTACTTCTCTACCAAGTAGTGCATTGTATCAATGTAATGAATCCATATATACACAAACTAAAGTGTATTCACATTCATGATGTCCTTAAAATTAGGTTGTGATGACTTTATATGTAATTTAGTATATAGTTTAATGTCATAAGGGTAATACATGTTTATATTGTAACTCAATAATGAAGTAATGGATTAAAATCTGGCATACATAAAAAAAAGCACGGGAAGGATAATTACATGAAAATGTTGAAATAAAAAGACTGTTGGTCATTCCAAACTAAAGTTATGAACATTTTTTTGAGGACAAGATGAATGTGAGTGACATTTATCATATAATTATCATTCATAATCTTAACTTGAATACTGATAAAGTGATTCCACTTGTTTATAAAACTGGTTAATTTTCTATGTAGACATAAATTTGTGGATTTACTAGAGTAGAAGGTGTAATTACATTATATACTATTTGATGATTCACACAAATGTGATAATACTAAGAGTTGTTAAATAAGTCATAATAATATCTTCAGCAAAATTAATTAACAACTCTATGGACATTATTAATAATACTTATTGTTGATCATGTGACCAGTGGCCAATCAGAGTGCAGATAATGTGTCACATGACTGAACATTAAATGACTTATTGCACACTTTTGTGTGCAATAAGTTAGTTATTGCACACTTCGCTCACCTCTACTAACGAAGCTGCTCCAACAACAGTGGTAGTTCACCAGATCGTCAATAAATCACTTAGAACATACTTGACAGTGCTACATTATATCACGTAATCACGGTAAAGTGTGTTATAACTATTACTTATGAACCACTTATATTATATAATACAGTTGAATGTATACTAAAATATTATATAAATAACACCATAATAAACTGTTTGTACATAAAGCCCTACAAATTGTTCCTAGAAACATGTTTTTTAATACAGTAATGTTGTGAAATTTCTAAGAATTATGGGATGAACATGTTAGATTAAATAAACCATAGTCCACTTTGTTGTGTTCTTTAACAATTTCCTAGAATCGTAAGGGATTATCTACTTTACTATATTGTGACAATACATCTTATGTACTTCTCTACTGAGTAGTGTCAATGTATAATATTTTTTAAAAAATACTAGTTATATATTTTAGTAGAGATTATCTACTCTTCTATGATGTGAAAATACATCACATGCACTTCTATATTGAGTAGTGCATGTGTAAATGTAATACATATTTTTAAATACTAGTTATATATGATGCACTTTACTTTAGTAGACAAAATATATGTACATGTAATGTTAGCTAATGAGTATTTTAACTTCAAAAAAAAACTGGTTAGTATGTTGGAGTAACTTTGTGGATTTACTAGAGTAGAAAGTGTTTATGTTACTCGTGCAAAAATGTGATAACTCTGCATAATTAGAGATTACAATTGAGAGTTGTTAAATAAGTCTTATAACATCTTCTTCAGCAATTAATAACCCTCTATGGATTATTACAACATGATATATAATATGTATGAACCTCATATTTATAGTAGAGTTACGTAATATAATTCACTATTTGTCCAACTCTGTGTATGTTTTGAACTAAAGAATTTATTCCAAATCCGTGCCTACCTCAATCAAGTAGATGTTTATTACTACTTCTCCATGTATTATATTATTGTGATTAGAGCAGTATAAAGTGAGAAGATAGTGCTGTTAATAATAGTATTTGTATATAGCTTAGTAAATAGAATACAGATACAAATATAGCATTCTCAAGACTGCGGGCCCCCGAAGTGTCCTGAACTGGCTGAACCGGCCAATCACCAGAGTGTTAGAGTAAATAGATGTCTATATATGATAGATTCCAGCTCTTTGAACAGACCAGCCTTATAATACATATCAATGTAATACTAAAATATTATATAAAATAACACCATAATAAACTGTTTTTACATAAAGCCCTACAAATTATTCCTAGAAATATGTTTTTTAATACAGTAATGTTGTGAAATTTCTGAGAATTAGTGTATAAACATGTTAGATTAAATAAATTATAGTCCACTTTGTTGTGTTCCTTAACAATTTCCTAGAATCGAAAGGGATTATCTACTCTACTGTATTGTGAAAATACATCTATGTACTTCTCTACTGAGTAGTGCATGTGTCAATGTAATACATATTTATACTAGTTATATATGATGCATTTAACCTTAGTAGACAAAATATATTTACACGTAATGTTAGCTAATGAGTATTTTAACTTCAATACACATAAAGTGATTCTAGTTAAACCTGATTGAAAAACTGGTTAGTATGTTGGAGTAACTTTGTGGATTTACTAGAGTAGAAAGTGTTTATGTTACTCGTGCAAAAATGTGATAACACTGCATAATTATAGATTACAATTAAGAGTTGTTAAATAAGTCTTATAACATCTTCATCAGCAATTATCTATGGACTATTATAACATGATATATAAAATGTATGAACCTCATATTTATAGTAGAGTTAATATAATTCACTATTCGTCCATCTCTGTGTATGTTTTGAACTAAAGAATTTATTCCAATACCGTGCCTACCTCAAGTATAGATGTTTATTACAACTTCTCCATGTATTATATTATTGTGATTAGAGCAGTATAAAGTGAGAAGATAGTGCTGTTATATGCATGGATCATTTTCACAATTTATTTGCATTGAGTTTCACAACTTGGAAATATAAGAATGCATTCTGAATCATTTACTATATACCTGTAGAGTATATAATATAATAAGATATTTGACTGTGTAACAGTATACTGTGTTACATTTGTTATAAGACTGAACCGTCCTTATATATTCGTACATTATAGATTTATTTATATGTAACACCCTATGAGTGCTATATCAGATTTGTAATCAGCGAGCACAAGGGCCATAGGCCCGAGGGCGAGGTGATTATAAATCTGATATAGCACGAGTAGGCGTGTTATAATCAATATATTTCATGAACGACAAAACCTTTGTTGATGTCTGATGCTTCTCCTACCTTTTTGTCGGCACATTGGAGAAGGTAAGCGTTGTTTTCTTGTAGTCTGTTTCGACGGCAGGTTTTATATCTGACCACACGGTGCTATATCTGACCACAGGGTGCTATATCTGATATATAAACCTGTGGTTTACTTTGATGTTTCGCCATATCGGGATATATGTGAGTACATACTGATCAGTGATCATTTATAATTTTGTACAGCTAATTGTAGTGATGTATGTAGGTGTGGTATCCAATATCTGGTTACTAATGACTGATCAGTTGTAATTGTACACAACATGCATGTAGGAGTATATATCACAACCCATAGAACATATAATTGTAGACATGTAGAGCTGCCATTGATTGGAATTCAGCTTCAAATCTCTTATGATTTTTGCATTTCTTTCTCCTCCTGGAATTGCAGGTAAAATAGAATGTTTGCAAAATAGACAGTTTGCAATATAGTTCATATATATCATCTTGAATTACTAAGGCTTTATACATAAGGTAGCATATAACATAATCAAGACTGCGGCCCGAAGTGTCCTGAACCGGCTGAACCGGCCAATCACCAGAGTGTTGGAGTAAATAGATGTCTATATATGATAGATTCCAGCTCTTTGAAAAGACCAGCTTTATAATACATATCAATGTAATACTAAAATATTATATAAAATATTATATAAAATATTATATAAAATAACGCCATAATAAACTGTTTGTACATAAAGCCCTACAAATTATTCCTAGAAACATGTTTTGTAATGTGCAAACTTTTCTGAGAATTAGGGAAACATCCTTTTTTATTCTAGTCCTCAGCATAACCATAAACCATATTTTTATCAGTGTTCTGCCCAAACTGGTTGGAACTAATCACCTCTCAGATGAATTAACCACCACTCAGATGACCACTCAGGAAATACATATATAGGCTACTGAGACAGAATTAAGTATATACAGTACTAGATAAAAAGCACTAAATTTAGAATATAACCACCACTCTAAATAGTCTAGACAGAACACCGGTATTGATGAACACTGACTATTATAATTCCACAAATATTGAATGTGTTATTCTTAACTAATACAGTGGAGCAGCTGCTATATCTCAACTTAAACCTGTTTGAAAAGCCGGTTAACTTTCTTATGTTTACGATTACTAAGGATGTGCGATAATATCGATATAGTGATATTTTCATCACTGAAGTAATTATCGTGATAGCGATATCAGGAATCTATATTGCGATATAATTATAATATTCATTATTATTTAATTCAATAATTATTATTGCTTGAAAAATGGGTTCATGCATGCGCAGTTCAGTTTGTACACAAATGGCTAGGCTAGCAAGGAAGTTGAAGGATAGCATGATTCATTGGCTCCATTTGTAGGAGCCAAGAGCAAGATCTGGCAGTTATTCAGATTCAAGGTCGATGCTCTAACTAAACAGCAAAGAGGTAATTTGTCATTTGTGAAGGGGCATTTGCCTTACAGTGACAACATGACTAGTCTCTTTTATCATTTGTGGATTTGCTACATGGAGGAACACAAAGCTTTAAAGTATCGCGATTATCGTGATAAACTTTATATGATAATTGGAACAGAAAATTTTGATGATACACATCCTTAACGATTACACTATAATTTTACAAATTTTGTGGGTTTATTTGAGTAGAAAATATAATTATATATACATAATATATAATACTACAGTTATACACATACATTATAATAATACATAACTTTGTGGTAGTACTGCATAATTAGGGCATTACTGCACTTCACTCCTACATATCGGTTCTTGCTTCATGTAAGCCAACATGAATAATTAGAGTATATATGGTACTACATTAGCTAGTATATAGGCTTGGCAGGAGTAAGGTTTCTATCATAGTATAGTACCATATATGCTCTAATATTGTGTATGCATACATGAAGCACGAGCCCGATATCTGATTACTCAAATATATGGGTTTTAAATAGGGCTGGGAATCGGCTGAGATTCTGAAATCGATTATCACTAACTTCAAGTCGATTGATAATCTATTAAAATCAGTGGAAGTAATTAGGCCAATTACGTCAATTAATACAGGAAACTCCTCCCATTTGATGATCAAAAAGGCTTCCTATCACTTCCATATTGTACATTACTTGCCGTCACATGCTTGAAAAGTATGTCTTCTGGAATAATTAGCATAATTGATATCACAGACTTATAATTGATATTCAGAAGAATTTTCAATATCGATTGATTAATCGTCCCAGCCCTAGTTTTAAACTATCAAGAATTTATTTCACATCTGTGCCTACACAAATGGACACACATTCATTATGACTGATAGATATATTTACTGAATAATATAATATACAATGTGAAGATAGTGGATTACTGAGCTGTTCAAATATAAAACTAAACCCAAATTATAACTAGCCCCACCTACTACATATTTAGAGTGGTGGTTGGATTCTGACTTGCATTTAGTGCTGTTTATCCAGTTTATACTTAATACTATCAAAGTACCCTATGTATGTATTATCTGAGAGGTGTTTAACTCATCTGAGAGGTGGTTAATTCATTCATCTGAGTGGTGGTTGTTCCTGACCGGTGCCGACCAGTGTGGGCAGAACACTGATACTATAATCTATCTAATCAAAATTCATTTCACCCAAATCAGAACTGGCCTTAGTCTTTGGTATAGCCAGGGGTGTGGAAACATTGACTACCGGACATTTGCTTGATTTATCGGACAATGTCCTGTATGACTGGCTGTTTCCACACCACTGTGTATAGCCATGGTATATAATCTACCTGCAGAGTAATAATCAAGATATTTGGCTAGTAAACAATATGCATTATAAATATGGACTGTATTACAACTGATATATATTTGTATGTTGAATCCAAGCAGTTATAATTTACACTACTGTCATGTTATAACTCCACAAGTTATAATTATAATTGTATGTACAAACCACTAGCTGTATAGATGTGATATCAGATGATGAATGATCAGTTGTAATTTACAGTTCATTGCAAGTGATTTTCCATCTAAATAGCCTTAAAGTTGAAGTTTACAGTTCCGAAGGGCTCTAGAAAAAAGCTGTCCAACAGTAATTAAAAGTATATGTATTTAGCAAAGCCACACCCTTTCAATGTTAGAATGTGAAAATTTACATTTGAACTAAGATTCAAAGGTTACCACCTTCATTTATGCCCTGAAACATGCACACATAAATGCACACATACAAACAAACACAGACGCACACACACACACACACACACAACATATATCATATGTAGCTTGTTACATATCTATCTACTGAGATGTTACTCATAATATAGTAATTATTGGATCTGGTATAATAGTTAATGTATGAGAATTAGTAGCAGTTTATCCTCTCGGAAGACACCGTTTATTATGTTCACACTTTCCTCCACTTTACTAAGTCAATTAAAATCTAGTTGGCCAATATAAATTTTTAATTAGCATACTAACCATCCATTATACATTGTTGAGATTACTAACTTATCTAAGTTGTTTGCTGTTTATATCTGTATTGTAGCATGGTAGCACTAAACATCAGAAGGCTGACAATGCCAGATGTTGCCACTGACCCCATCAAGATGGCATTCGACAATTAGTAGTTTAAACACTCGCCTTTTGTTTCCAAGAATCCATAGACCAGGCCAAATCTACTAAAAGGAATATTTCAAGAAACGTTTATGCTTCGTTTCCATGCTACAAAACAGTTATAGCATACCTCCTCATGCACGCGTGGAATATATTGTCACTGTGATAATGCCACACCTTTGTTGTTCGCTGTTTATCTCTGTAAAATATATTCCAAAAAAATTATGTATAACTGTATAATAATATTCATTAATTAACTCAACCCTAGGATTATGTCACTTCCTGAGTGTATATAATTATTAAATTTAGGACTACAAAAATAATTTTAAAATGTAATTAGGAAAATGTTTAGTTAGCTTAGACACACACTCAAACTACCCATATCTCTTATAAGTATTGATAATACGGATTCAATTGTTATAGCACTTGCAGCATAATGCAATTGTATAAGTCACTGTTGTAACAAGGAATATGAAACAAGTACACTCACTACAATAAGACCAATTTTTATCCCTGTAAAATCAGAATTTCCTGCACCTCGTGCCTTTATAAATTCCTTCACACTCAACGAGAAGTTACCACATTTCAGCATTTCTTTAGGTGGAGACGTTGCCATGCTAACCTCTTCAGCAATAACAGCACTCATTCCTTTCAGCACATGTACCTCTATATGACAGTGTAGGAACCAGTAACCTGGATTATTAGCCTTGAAATAGACCACTGCATAACCACCTGATGGAATAAGGAGTGTGTCTTTTAATGGAGCTTTACGATTGATCTTTCCTTTCCGTCCATATGCATAATCTACTGTAGCATTTTTCCAGTTTGGGTTGGTACAGTTATTTGTTCCTCTGCAATTAATATCTTTGTTAGTACTTTCCAGTGTTTTGTTATCCTTGTACTCTCCAAATTGTATGTCCACAACATGCATGTAATGTCCATGAAGATGAATTGGATGTGCAAAATGGATTCTTTTAAGGTCATAGTCCGGTCGAACAGTTGATAATATCATCTGTATTGAACGATTTTTCTCTGTATCTCTGATATATCTGATATCTCTGATATGAGTACAGCTACACTCGTCAGCATTATCAATATAGTTGTTGTCACACACAGTTGAGTCTTCTAGATCTTTACATTCTTCTTCATTTATTGCCTGAACTCTTCTTTTGTCCCCAACTGATAGTGACAATGGATATGAAGGTAGCTCCATATTACGTGCATTCATAGAATTTGCATGACCTTTTGGACCTTCAAAGCCAAAATTGAAGAACAGTTTGTCCTCTTCTCCCACCTGTACGTCAGGAAGATTATTATAAGGTTCAGGGAACATTAATTTCAGTTGATGAATATGTATACAATCCACATTATAAGAAGGAGGGTATTCTTTGAATGGACAATTGAGAACACTGCAGTGAGATATTTCTGTGCAACGACTACTGACTGGAATAGAACTATCCTTTATGGACTCGTATTGAATAGATTTTGGTTCAACATTTGAGCCTGTATCGTAGTGTAGGATGGCTTCAGCTAAATGGGGTACTTTTTCTAGAGTATCAGCTCTTATCATAAAATTCTCACGATTTAGGTTATTTATTTCTAAACGAGTTTTAGTATTCAGAAGGAAGTCATAACGTTCTCCAGAATGTATAATGATATAATCAACCTCCATTGGTTCAACAAATGCTCCATCTGTAGCAATAACTATAAGCTTGTGTTCATCTACTGATACACGATATGCAAAAATACTCTGAGCTCCTATCAAACGAAATCGATAAGTATTATCACTTGAAACATTGAAGATACTGAGACGTGTTTCAGTGTATGGAACCTCTTGGTGTCTTCCTTTACCATTGATTATTCCAGACCAATACTTGTCAGGACTAACCTCTGCCCCATCGATTGAAAATGTATCTATTTTGTCAGGTATATCTTCATGTTGCCAATCCAGAAATGTGAGTGTATGTTGATCTGGCATGTCTTCGAAAGAGTAACCGAGATCGTATTGAACTTGTTCAATTACTTCATCTTGCTGTTCTTTAACAATAAGAGCACCAAAGAGTCCTTTTGTTCTTTCCTCCCCACTGTGTGAATGATACCAGTGAGTACCAGTTTGTATTGCTTGGAATATATAAGTAAAACTACCATCAGGTGGTATACCACATTGAGTGACATGTTCTACTCCATCCATCCAGTGAGAGTTCTTCTGATGCATACCATGCCAATGGATGGAGGTATTGCTGTCCAGTTTATTTATTACATTAACAACTATATATTGATCCTTGTTGGCAATAAGTGTGGGACCTGGTGCACGTCCATTGATTGCAATAAATGACCTATTTGACTTTCCATCAACTGTAAATGGTTGAGTGCAATTTGTACTCTCCTCTGTTATGGTTTTGCATATATTATTTGTTGTGGGTTCATCACGAGGAAGAAGCTCTCCTGTACTACTGATATACCATTCTCTGCCATTATTCATGTTTATCGAGGTTCCATCTCCAGTCACTTCATATCGTGTGAACGTTTCAAGTTCCTGAATAATTAGTTTAATCTCACAAGTATCATCATCATCATTTAGAGGACAGGTACATACTGGAGTAGTATAATCACAAGATACCTTGTAAGACTCTGCTACTGCAATGAGCATCAAAGAAAGTAGCAGAATGTTTATACCCATTCTGGAAATGAAGAGACTGGGTATTAGATTCACAGTTAATATGTGTATATATTAGGGATACGTATTTCTAATATATGGGATTTTCCTCCTCGTAAGCCTGTACTGATTGAGAAAAAGGAATTATGATCTTTATATAGGCTGATAGTGGTCACCCCTCATTTTAGCTATAGTAACATTATATTAGCACTTCCAAGAATTGTTGTTGCAGAAATGCATGTGCAATTCTAAGTGTTTGTAATAATTATCATTATATCAAGGAATTTTGTTGCAAATATGGGTGTGTCATTTAAGTATAGTAATGTGATATTAACACTTCACTGATTTTTGGTGCAAAATTGGGTGTGTCATTTGTAACTATAGTAATGTGATAGGTCACATTAACACTTCTGAGAATTGTTGTTGCAGAAATGCACGTGTCATTTTTAACTATAGTGTATTATGTAACTAATGTTTATATTATTGCTCCCAAGAATTACATAATACAAGATATACCGGTAGTTAGTAAAGTGATTCCATCTAACAGTAATACTCTCTTAAAAACCTTTATAAGCAGAACATATCACAGTGTATTATACCTATCACTATATCACATACTGAGATAATATTCAGTATTTATAAATCGGATTTCATCTATCTAATTAGCTGAACATCACACACACACACATTAGTACTGTTTCAGTTAACTATGACTATAATTAAAACCCCTTTTAGTAAGGCATTATGACTTTTATTAACTAAACTATAACTAAATTACAAGTCTACTGCAATAACTATAACTAACTAAAACTCAGTAATAAAGCAATGATTGAAATTAACATACACAAAAAATAATGGTATAATTATGCAAAATGGTGCAGGTACAAAGATTGCAGTGTTGCAAAGTGTCTCAAAATACTGTCAGAAGCAATCTCAGAGCATCTAAATTTCTAAATTTTCTGGTGGAGGAACCAAAAACCATCCTATTTTCCCCTTTTCCAAATCTCATTTCCTACAAAAAACACTGCTACGTAGTATCACACCTTCATACATGCATTGCAAAGTAACAAACTAGCTTGTGGATTCAGTACTAGCTAGTATCATGCATCACAAAGTAACAAACTAGCTTGTGGATTCAGTACTAGTATCATGCATCACAAAGTAACAAACTAGCTTGTGGATTCAGTACTAGTATCATGCATCACAAAGTAACAAACTAGCTTGTGGATTCAGTACTAGTATCATGCATCACAAAGTAACAAACTAGCTTGTGGATTCAGTACTAGTATCATGCATCACAAAGTAACAAACTAGCTTGTGGATTCAGTACTAGTATCATGCATCACAAAGTAACAAACTAGCTTGTGGATTCAGTACTAGTATCATGCATCACAAAGTAACAAACTAGCTTGTGGATTCAGTACTAGTATCATGCATCACAAAGTAACAAACTAGCTTGTGGATTCAGTACTAGTATCATGCATCACAAAGTAACAAACTAGCTTGTGGATTCAGTACTAGTATCATGCATCACAAAGTAACAAACTAGCTTGTGGATTCAGTACTAGTATCATGCATCACAAAGTAACAAACTAGCTTGTGGATTCAGTACTAGTATCATGCATCACAAAGTAGCTAAAATTATAATTTGTGGGTTAGGTACTAGTATCAGGCTTCACAAAGTAGCTAAATTATAATTTGTGGGTGAGGTACTAGTATCAGGCTTCACTACAGTTACATAATAAACTAAGTTGTGAGGTTATTACACATGCTGTGATTTGAAAAATACAACTGATCAGTCATCATCTGATACTCCATTATACACCGCTATAATTTATAAATTACAACTGATTAGGTAATCATACAAATAAAATTATATAGTTACAATATAATCTATAATTGATTCATCTCTAAATGATGTCACTTCCCTAGCTATATATAATATGTAATAGTGTTTTTGATAAGCTCTTATGGTGCACCATTGGTCCAAAAAGCTTCTTATTTGGCACTGCACAGTTCTCTGTTTGGGCCAGATGGCACGGTTAATTATGATTTTATTGTCACTAACAGCATTAACTCTTTGTTAATTGGCTCAAGATGTATTCCCAATGGTGCACACACTAACCATTGTTGAGCCAATTTAGCCCATGCTTATCAAGAACTCTTATAATGATTATAATTATAATATACTTATATATATAAGTATTGCAATTATAATATATAAATATATAATTTATATATGTATATACAGTATAATCAACACAACCACAAAATAAATACAAACAATAAAAATGTAAAAGCTTAGTTAGTACACAAACTCAGGAATGCCTTCCTTGTATTACTGTTTAATCTACTCTTTCATAATTCTTACGTTTACGGCTCTCTTTGCATTCACGTTTTTCTTTAAAACAACAACAGCAGTCAACATAGCAACAGCATAGTACAGTTACAATAACCGCCAATACAATGGATATAAAAATAAAGATAGAAGCAACTGCACTGACTGCAATGAGACCATTTTTGATCCTTTTATATGTCCACCATCCTGAATTTTCAGTTTCATCACCTCGTGCCTTTTTAAACTGCTCTACACTGAAGGAGAAGTTACCATATTTCAACATTTTTTCAGGAGGAGACGTTGCCATGCTAACCTCTTCAGCAATAACAGCACTCATTCCACCAAGCACATGTGGCTCTATGTGACAGTGTAGGAACCAGTAACCTGGATTATTAGCCTTGAAATAGACCACTGCATAACCACCTGCTGGAATAAGGAGTGTGTCTTTTAATGGAGCTTTACGATTGATCTTTCCTTTCCTTCCATATGCATAATCTACTGTAGTATTTTTCCAGTTTGGGTTGTTACAATTATTCGTTCCTCCACAATTAATATCTTTGTTAGTGTTTTCTAGCACTCCGTCTTCATTGTACTCTCCAAATTGTATGTCCACAACATGAAAGTAATGTCCATGAAGATGAACTGGATGTGCATTGATTCGTTTTAGTCTCTCAGGTGTATCAGTTTCATTGGGTAGAACGGTTGACAATACCATCTGTATTGAAAGATCTTTCTCGATTTTTCTGATATGAACACATGCACACTCGTCAGCATTATCAATACTGTTGTCATCACACACAGTTGAGTTTTCTATACCTTTACATTCTTCTTCATTTATTCTCTGAACTCTATTTGTGTTACCAACTGATAGTGACAATGGATATGATGGTAGCACCTTCATATTACGTGCATTCATAGAACTTGATCCTTTTGGACCTTCAAAGCCAAAATTAAAGAAAAGTTTGTCCGCTTCTCCCACCTGTACGTCAGGAAGATTATTATCAGGTTCAGGGAACATTAATTTCAATTGATGAATATGTATACAATCCACATTATAAGAAGAATTGTATTCTTTGAATGGACAATTGAGAACACTGCAGTGAGATGTTTCTGTGCAACGACTACTGACTGGAATAGAACTATCCTTTATGGACTCGTATTGAATAGATTTTGGTTCAACATTTGAGCCTGTATCGTAGTGTAGGATGGCTTCAGCAAAATGGGGTTCCACTTCTAGAGTATCAGCTCTTATCATAAAATTCTCACGATTTATTTCTGAATGAGTTTTAGTATTCAGAAGGAAGTCATAACGTTCTCCAGAATGTATAATGATATAATCAACCTCCATTGGTTCAACTAATGCTCCATCTGTAGCAATAACTATAAGCTTGTGTTCATCTACTGATACACAATATGCAAAAATACTCTGAGCTCCTATCAAACGAAATCGATAAGTATTATCACTTGAAACAGTGAAGATACTAAGACGTGTTTCAGTGTATGGAACCTCTTGGTGTCTTCCTTTACCATTGATTATTCCAGACCAATACACAATAGCACTAACTTCTGCCCCATCTGGTGAAAATGTATCTTTTTTGTCAGGCTCATCTTGATCCTGCCAATCCAAAAATGTGAGAGTATGCTGTTCTGGCATGTCTTCGAAAGAGTAACCGAGATCGTATTGAACTTGTTCAATTAGTTCATCTTGTTGCTCTTTAACAATAAGAGCACCAAAGAGTCCTCTTGATCTCTCATCCTCACTGTGTGAATGATACCAGTGAGTACCAGTTTGTATTGCCTGGAATATATAAGTAAAACTACCATCAGGTGGTATCCCATATTGAGTGACATGTTCTACTCCATCCATCCAGTGAGAGTTCTTCTGATGCATACCATGCCAATGGATGGAGGTATTGCTGATCAGTTTATTTATTACATTAACAACTATATATTGATCCTTGTTGACAATAAGTGTGGGACCTGGTGCACGTCCATTGATTGCAATAAACAACCTATTTGACTTTCCATCAACTGTAAATGGTTGAGTGCAAGCTGTACTCTCCTCTGTTATGTTTTTGCATATATTATTTGTTGTGGGTTCTTCACGAGGTAGAAGCTCTCCTGTAGTACTATTGATATACCATACTCTACCATTCGTGTCTATTGAGGTTCCATCTCCAGTCACTTCATATCGTGTGAACGTTTCAAGTTCCTGAATAATTAGTTGAAACTCACAAGTATCATCATCATTATTTAGAGGACAGGTACATACTGGAGTAGTATAATCACAAGATACCTTGTAAGACTCTGCTCCCACAATGAGCATCAATGAAAGTAGCAGAATGTTTATACCCATTCTGGAAATGAAGAGACTTGGTATTAGATCCAATAGGTACACAATTAAAAATATTATATATTAGATCGAGATATGTATTTCTAATATATAGACCGACGAAAGGAATTTGGCTGATACTGTAATTTTCATTATTGTAATGTTGTATTAACACTTCAATGTTGTTACAGAAAAGAATGTACTACTAGTATAGTAATGTTATGTTAACAGTTTCATTGCAGATGACCTTTTAATCGGAGTAATGTCATATTGTGTGAATGTATTGAGTGACTAAATGATTATTCACAAATACCATCAGTTAGTTGACAGCTGGTGTATTATAATCACAAGTTACTTTGAAAGACTCTGCTCCTGCAACGAGAATCAGAGAGATTAGCAAAATATTTATACCCATTAAGGGACTGGGTATTACACAGTTATTACATGTTATAGTTACTATTCTTCATCACTAGCAAATTGAGGAGTATGACCTTTATAATAAGTTGACAGTAGTGATGATGTGGTTATAACCTTAATTTAGAAATAAAGAGAGAAACACATATCCAGGGATTTGAACCTAGGACCTTCTGATTGCTAGTCAGATGATCCTGGGTTCAAATCCCTTCAGGACATGTGTCTCTTTCTTTATGCAACCTAGTCAATGAAATTATTTTAATATAACCTTAATTTATTTTAATGATTAATATTACTGATATTATTGTCACACACACACACATGTAAAACATACATACATACATACATACATACATACATACATACATACATACATACATACATATATACATACATACATACATACATACATACATTTTATATCTACATATTTATATACACATGTTCCTACATCCATACATACATGCATATATGCATACACATATACATATTTATATACCTATATGCATACATACATACACAAATGGAAACATATGTATGTAAATGCACAAACACATACAATATAAACATACATAATTAATTATGTTCCTTTGTTGAATATGATATTATGTGTTACTCATAAGATAACAATTACTGATATATTAGTTAAGTCATTTGTAACTAATAAGTAATAACAGTTTATTTATTGGAAGAATACAACAGTTTACATTGTATTAGTGTTCCCATTCTCCTCCACTTTACAAAGTCCATTTTCTTATCCTGTCAGACATCAGTACTGTATGGTATACAATTCCCATGTTAATATACACTTAGTATTAGTACAGAATGAAGACATACCACCATTTCAAGAGAAATGATTGCTCTACACTAAAAGCTCTCTTAAAAATTGTCGAGTGTTTTAAGTGAAGTATGTACAGTACCTGATTTTGTTAAGTTTACATACTATAATGGGAGTTACACTTTAATAAGATGATAGTCAACTGTACTTCTAAGTAGTACTATAGTACCATAGCACAGTACTAAGGTGTAATACTGCACTATTTCAATTATCAAGAATTTATTTCACATCTGTGTCTACTCAAGTGGACACACGTTCATTATGACTGATACATTTTCATAGTAATATAATATCGATGTGAAGATAGTGGATTACTGAGCTCTTCAGAATTCCAAACTAGCTCCACCTACTATAATCTATCTCAAAATTCAAATCAGAACTGGCCCATAATCTTTGATATAGCCATGGTGTATAATATACCTCTCAGAGTAAAGATCAAGATATTTGGCTAGTAAACAATATACATTATAAATATGGACTGTATTACAACTGATCTACATTTGTATGTTTTATCCAATCAATTATAATTTATGCTATTGTTATAACTCCACAAGTTATAATTATAATTGTATGTACAAACCACTAGCTGTACAGATGTGATATCAAATGATGAATGATCAGTTGTAATTTACAGTTCATCGCAAGTGATTTTCCAGCCTAAATAGCCTTGAAGTTTAACTTTACAGTTCCGAAGGGCTCTAGAAAAAAACTGTTTAACAGTAATTATATTTAGCAAAGCCACACCCTTTCAATTTTGTAATGTGAAAATTTACATTTGAACTTTGAAGGTCGGTGAATATTCACTAAAATTCGAAGGTTACCACCTTCATTTATGCTCTGATACATGCACACATACACACACACAAACAAGCACACACACACACACATACACATATGCATAAACATACATTTGTACACCACAAACAACATATATTGTATGTAGCTTGTTAAATAATTATACCCATCCATTATACATTCTTGAGATTACTAACTCATCTAAGTTGTTTGCTGTTTATCTCTGAAATTGTGTGTGTATATAACCGTATAATAATATTCATTAATTAACTTAACCCTAGGATTATGTCACTTCCTTAGTGTATATAATTATTAAATTACTAAATTTAGGACTACAAAAATAATTGAAAAATATAGTTAGGAAAAGGTTTACTACGCTTAGACACACACTCAAACTACCCGTAGTTCTTATAATTGATAATACGGAATTGTTTGCTTTTCAGCAGGTTAGTTTTTAAAGTAATGACAGCATAATCTAATTATACAACATGCTATATAGCAATGAAGAAGCCAAAGACTACACTGGCTACAATGAGACCAATTTGCATCTCTTCACCTTCTGAAGTTCCTGAATTTCCTGAATTTCCTGAATCTCCTGAATCTCCTGAATCCCCAGTTTCATCACCTCGTGCTTTTCTAAACTCTTCCACACTCAACGAGAAGTTACCACATTTCAGCATTTCTTCAGGTGGAGATGTTGCCATGCTAACCTCTTCAGCAATAACAGCACTCATTCCACCAAGCACATGTACCTCTATATGACAGTGTAGGAACCAGTAACCTGGATTATTAGCCTTGAAATAGACCACTGCATAACCACCTGATGGAATAAGGAGTGTGTCTTTTAATGGAGCTTTACGGTTGATCTTTCCTTTCCTTCCATATGCATAATCTACTGTAGTATTTTTCCAGTTTGGGTTGGCACAATTATTCGTTCCTCCGCAATTAATATCTTTGTTAGTACTTTCCAGCACTCCATCTTCATTGTACTCTCCAAATTGTATGTCCACAACATGAAAGTAATGTCCATGAAGATGAATTGGATGTGCAAAATGGATTCTTTTAAGGTCATAGTCGGGTCGAACAGTTGATAATATCATCTGTATTGAACGATTTTTCTCTGTATCTCTGATATGAGTACAGTTACACTCGTCAGCATTATCAATATAATTGTTGTCACACACAGTTGAGTCTTCTAGATCTTTACATTCTTCTTCGTGTATTGCCTGAACTTTTTGTGTGTTACCAACTGATAGTGACAATGGATGTGATGGTAGTAGCTTCATAGTACGTGCATTCATAGAACTTGATCCTTTTGGACCTTCAAAGCCAAAATTGAAGAAAAGCTTGTCCTCTTCTCCCACCTGTACGTCAGGAAGATTATTATCAAGCTCAGGGAACATTAATTGCAGTTGATGAATATGTATACAATCCACATTATAAGAAGGAGGGTATTCTTTGAATGGGCAATTGAGAGCACTGCAGTGAGATGTATTTGTGCAACGACTACTGACTGGAATAGAACTATCCTTTATGGACTCGTATTGAATAGATTTTGGTTCAACATTTGAGCCTGTATCATAGTGTAGGATGGCTTCAGCAAAATGGGGTTCCACTTCTAGAGTATCAGCTCTTATCATAAAATTCTCACGATTCAGATTATCTATTTCTGAACGAGTTTTAGTTTTCAGAAGGAAGTCATAACGTTCTCCAGAATGTATAATGATATAATCAACCTCCATTGGTTGAACTAATGCTCCATCTGTAGCAATAACTATAAGCTTGTGTTCATCTACTGATACACGATATGCAAAAATACTCTGAGCTCCTATCAAACGAAATCGATAAGTATTATCACTTGAAACAGTGAAGATACTAAGACGTGTTTCAGTGTATGGAACCTCTTGGTGTCTTCCTTTACCATTGATTATTCCAGACCAATACACAAAAGGACTAACTTCTGCCCCATCTGGTGAAAATGTATCTTTTTTGTCAGGCTTATCTTCATCCTGCCAATCCAACAATGTGAGAGTATGCTGTTCTGGCATGTCTTCAAAAAAGTAACCGAGATCATATTGAACTTGTTCAATTAGTTCATCTTGTTGTTCTTTAACAATAAGAGCACCAAAGAGTCCTCTTGTTCTCTCGTCCCTACTGTGTGAATGATACCAGTGAGTACCAGTTTGTATTGCCTGGAATATATAAGTAAAACTACCATCAGGTGGTATACCACATTGAGTCACATGTTCTACTCCATCCATCCAGTGAGAGTTCTTCTGATGCATACCATGCCAATGGATGGAAGTATTGTCGTCCAGTTTATTTATTACATTAACAACTATATATTGATCCTTGTTGACAATAAGTGTGGGACCTGGTGCACGTCCATTGATTGCGATAAACGACCTATTTGACTTTCCATCAACTGTAAATGGTTGAGTGCAAGCTGTACTCTCCTCTGTTATGTTTTCACATACATTACTGGCTGTGTTTTCTTCACAAGGTAGAAGCTCTCCCGTAGTCTCATTGATATACCATTCTGTGCCATCTGTGTCTATCGAGGTTCCATTTCGAGTCACTTCATATCGTGTGAATGTTTCAAGTTCCTGAATGATTAGTTGAAACTCACAAGTATCATCATCATCAGTTAGAGGACAGGTACATACTGGAGTAGTATAATCACAAGGTACCTTGTAAGACTCTGCTACTGCAATGAGCATCAAAGAAAGTATCAGAATGTTTATACCCATTCTGGAAATCAAGAGACTGGGTATGAGATCCGATAGGTACTAAAATGCGTATATGTATTAGAAATATGTATTTCTAATATATAGACTTGTAAAACGGAATTTGGCATTGTGACGCGCTATATTAACACTTCCAAACATGGTTTTTGCGGAAATGGGGGTGCCATTTAACTTCCAAGAATTGTTGTTACAGTGAGATTTTAACTACAGTAACATTTCCAAGAATTGTTGTTGCAGAATTACATGTACTATAGTAATGTTATGTTAACACAATATTGCAGGTGACATTTTAATTGAAGTAATGTCATTTTGCATTTATGTATTGAGTGATTTTCTACATCAGCTGTCACCTACATACATACATACATATACATACATACATACATACATACATACATACATACATACATACATACATACATAAACATACATACATACATACATACATACATACATACATACATACATACTTACATGCATATTTACATGCATACATACATACATACATACATACATACATACATACATATTTATATATCTTTATGCATACAACATGCATTTATGCATACATATATATATATACATATTTATATACCTACATGCATGCATTCATGCATATATGCATACATACATACATATACATATTTATATACCTATATGCATACATACATACACATATGCAAACATTTGTATGTAAATGCATATAGCCATACACACATACATATATATATATAATTATATAAACATACATAATTAATTATGTACCTTTTTTGAATATGATATTATGTGTTACTCATAAGATAATAGTTTAGTAATAACAGTTTATTTAGTGGAAGAATACAACAGTTTACATTGTATTAGTGTTCCTATTCTCCTCTACTTTACAAAGTCAATTTTACCCTATAACCTTATCCTGTCAGACATCAGTACTGTATGGTATACAATTCCCATGTTATTATACACTTAGTATTAGTACAGAATGAAGACAAACCACCATTTCAAGAGAAATGATTGCTGTACACTAAAAGTTCTCTAATAAACAGAGATATACACATATATGTACATGTATACACATGTACATGTACATGTATGTCTGTTTATACATGTATACATGGTTTATTCTAAGGCTTTGCGATATATTGATAATAGTAATTATCACGATATATTTGAAAATATTGTTATTTACTATTTCCATTTAAGAAATATTGGTAGTATTGAAATTTCAATAAAACCGAAATTAAAATTTACGGTATACCGAAATACATATGGTATACAATTAAGAACGTTAGACGAACGTCAAGAAGTGACAAAAACGTTTGAAGAATGGCAAGTAAAACGTTTGGAAAACGTTGGAGGGTGAGTATAGATTTAAGTTGAAGTGTGTGTATAGGAAATCTGTCGTGAAATTTGTGATGGCTGTCTCTGGAGAGGAAGAATTAGTTCAATCATAATTCATTTTCTTAGTTACATGAAATTTTAATAAACACTTTTCAACAATTACAATATTTATAATATTGAGGTATTTTGAATATCAAATATCATGATATCTGTTATGTCAATATCGCAAAGCCTTAGTTTATTCTCATATTATTAATATCACAAATGGGAACCGAGACAATGGGAGATTGATGAAATTAGAAGATATCGTATTATTTGTATATAGAGTGTGCTATTTCTACTCAGCATTTGTGGGATTTCCTGTAACTAAGTTCTGACCTTAAAACTTCTCCAGTTCTAATCTTTTTTGTACTAAGCTCTCTCTCACCTTAACAATCTTTTAAACTAATTACGTTCTGACCTTAACACTTCTCCAGTTCTAATCTTTTTAACACTTCTCCAGTTCTAATCTTTGTCCGTATACAATTCTAAGTATATTTCTTATAGCTATTGCTTTGTGTTTATTCACTGCTTGCTATATTAATATTTCTTCTTTATTCAACTCACCATGCCCTCTCTCTAATTATTAACACTCACACATTTTAATACACTTAATACTTTTCTTTTCTCTATCTTGATGCTACATTGAATGTCAATCCATTTGTTATACAGCTGCAGAGTTGAATAAAGAATCACTTGGTAGACTGATGCCTATATGTTCAATACTACAAGTTAGTCATTATAATATAGGCAAGGCTGTTGATGAGTTTAGAGAAATTGATTAATTTTTATAGATTATTATTTTATTAATATGAATGGTGCACAACTTTTGTCCTTTTGAGTATGAATCCCAATACTGGCAATGTGGTAAATTCAATAGCTATTGGTTGTGTTTTACCTCAATTATACATCCCAGGATGCAGTTACTATAGTAACTACTAACTACCCAGAAATATTCCATTGTATTAAATAAACTGAATATTATTATTTCTACAATAACCTTCTTGTCATAGATATCTCCTGATGATGTTTTGGAGGAGTCCATTATCAATATTGTGAGGAACCAGGAAACTACATTAACATTTAATGAGGTGGCGTCTCTTGTAGGATGTATTGAAACACCTTCAAAGGCACTTCAAGTTTGCAAATGGCTAGCAGTTGAATTAGAACACCATGACAGTAAGTATGATATATGCTAACTCACACAGAAGGCCATCAACACATTACATCTTTAAAGATGTATCAATAATGTTGTACGGGTTATGAACTTATGATCGTGAAGGAGTTCTTCAGCTTGATCATTAGTCATTAGACATTTAATGTATACGTATGTAAGCAACTTAGTTCCATATTACATTTTGTCTTTCCTGGATTCTAATAATAACTTTGAGAAGATGAGATCTATATATCAATAACCAATAGCTTGTTGAATAAGGGTTGTTATAACATGAGTATAGTGTAATTAACTATATATTACAAATAAGATGATGTGGTCTGTTTGAATGATAGATGATTGATTGTCTGTTTTTATAATTTCAGGTATTGAGTCTGTAAAGTCACTTGAAGCTGCTGTTAAGATTGCTGAATCATGGAAACTATCTGCCAAACCTGAGGTCAGTTAGTAAGCATCAAATGTCACATTGTACACATTTTATATATACATGTGCTGTATTAGTATGTCCTACTATGTTTAAAGTAGACTGTTATTTTATTTCCATGCCTCATTATGCATATGGCAATGCCATGTACTTTATAATTATACTTTAAGAGATCAAAATAAACTAGTATACCGCAACAAATATAATCTCAGGGATATTATTAAACAGTGTTTTCCACAGAAAAAAAAGGTAGAGCAGTGATTATATTACTCAAACCTTCACCCATTTCAAAGTGGTGACTCTCTTTGCATTTTTCATTGACTCTCTTCATCTCTTTCCTTTCTCTTGAAATACAGCCTTACATCAATCTTGTACGCTGAAAAAGTACCACCATTTTAAATTAATAATGCAAATACAAGAAAAATTTTAAAAAAAGAAAAAAAAGTAGCGCAGCGATATATGTATGTATGTATGTATGTATGTATGTATGTATGTATGTATGTATGTATGTATGTATGTATGTATGTATGTATGTATGTATGTATGTATGTAGTACTATGTACTATGTATGTAGTACTATGTACATAGTACTATGAATGTATGTATATGTGTATATGTATGTAGTATTATGTACTATGTATGTATGTATGTATGTATGTATGTATGTATGTATGTAGTACTATGTACTATGTACTATATACTATGTATGTAGTACTATGTACATAGTACTATGAGTATATGTATATGTATATATGTATGTAGTACTATGTACTATGTATGTATGTATGTATGTATATGTATATATGTAGTACTATGTACTATGTATGTAGTACTATGTACATAGTACTATGAATGTATGTATATGTGTATATGTATGTAGTATTATGTACTATGTATGTATGTATGTATGTATGTATGTATGTATGTATGTATGTATGTATGTAGTACTATATGTACTATGTATGTATGTACATTTGTATGTATATATGTACATATACTATATGTACTATGTATGAATTATGTACTATGTACTATGTACTATATACTATGTATATAGTACTATGTACTATGTATGTATGTATGTATTTATGTATGTATGTATGTATGTAACTATGTAAGTATGTATGTAAGCTTTATATTAGTTATGTATATATTGTTCTAGGAGCTAAACGAAGCAAAAAAAGCTTGTGAAATGTGTAATACTTATCTAAAAATCAAGAAAACAGAACATCTTCTTCAAGAGTATGATATCCATGATGAAGAGCTCACAACACTATCAGCTCAACCTGCTCGACTTCTGATGCAAATGTATTTCAAATTAACAAGTAATAAAACACAAGGTAAGAAGATGAATACAATTAAAGTACTTGCTATAACATACATATATATATATATATATTGTATGCTACCATAGCAACTGTTTGATGTGTTTAGGTGTATATATTTGTATGTACACCTAACGACATACTTCATGGCTAAATTATAGTGTATATATCCATGTTTAGTTGGTATATATGCCAGATATACCAGCTGCTGGTGCACTGCAGAAAACAGTTAGGCTTGCTGTGTAGGTGGAAGGTTATGGTAATTTGTTTGTGTGTGAGTTTGTCAAACTGTTATAAACACTCGGAGAACTAGAAGCACTAGTACCCCAAATGAAGTACTACCAGTTTTTAGGCAAGATGAAACATTGAGATTTGTTTGAGCACATTGCATTCTGCATTCATGTTATTTTTATGACTGTTTGTCAAACATGGTAGGACTTCTGCTATAGTAATAATTGCATCACCACATAGTTGATGTTATTAGAAGACCATTGCTAACAAAGAGTTACTTCAAACCTACTGGAATGGAAGTAATGCCCACTATATTACAGAGCTCTATCAAATCTTGCAGTTCTTAGGCTACACCTACTATATATGGGTTCTACCACCATGGAAGCATTCATTTCAACCAATTAGTTGGTTACCTCAATTGCATGTCAGTTTAATAATATGCATAGTATATACATGTGTGTATACCATTGTTGCTGAATTGAGGTAGGTGTTGAAGGGTACGTTTGTATTCTCAACGTTTGGTCTTGGAATTTTGTTATTCACAATGATCAAGTAAATGAATAGTGGAGGGTGACCCAACAGCTTTGAAACAGGATTCTGAAGTAATCACAGTTTCCATATCAGTACTTCTCCCACTGTGAATGTACATAAGAGCTGATAATAGAACATGCACAAAGCAGCCTACAGAACTCGACATCGGCAATTGAGGAGATACGTATGATATATAACATGCATCTCATATGTATCCATATTAATGGTTAAAGAACCATTTTGTCCAGTACATGCATGCAGTGTAGTATTCTGGCATGTGGCTTTCTGATATGCAGCTTTCTGATATGTGTAAGCAAACAGTGGTTGATGATTATGGCAAAGCCTGAGCAAGCTGGTGTCATGGGATATGTGTACCAAGTAACACTCACAGGTTGTTGTTATCCGTTCAGTGATTTTAATGCTCCACTGTTGTAGGGGATTTTCTATGGGCCTTGGGTTATATCCACATAAACCTCCTCCATAGCAGGCGGTATATCTGTTATATACACCTCCTAACTATGGTCTATACATTACATATATGATTATATATAATATACATGTATACTAGATATAATATAATATAATATATGATGTTATTACCTGGACGATCATCAAAGTAATTAGATTCTCTCTAAGACACTTGAGTGGTAGTCAGAAATTGATTTACACTCTTCACTGATCAATCCCACTACATAAGATATATGTGCTTATATTCAGGGGTTGATAATGTTTTATTCTTTAGCTGGACTGTTCCATGAAAAGAATTTGAGACTAAGACATAATTGAATGTAATATAATCGTATCAAATGTAGTGTATTAGAAATTCAAAACTGAAAACACTCAAAAAATTGCTTTTATAAAATCTGAGATATCTGTTTGTGATTTTCTGTTACCATAGTGATATCAGTTCATGAGTTTGCTGCTAAGATTGGTTGCATATGGAATTTGAATTTACCAAAAATCAGAAGAACATTAGCTGAGGTATGACACAATAACATGCCATGTACTTGTTGAAATAGTTGTGATAGTTTCAACTGGTTTTAATCATTAATACTGCAAAAACAAAATTACTAAATATTAAATTCCTTTAAATTACAATAAGTTACTATTTGTTTTTACAGTACTATAGTAACAGATCAAATCTTACATAGTTACTTACATGTTCTGAATTTCAACATTTGTTTTGTGTATCAGTAAGTTTTAAAATTAATATTTCACTGACTACTTAGCAATGGCTACCAGTATTAAGCGGTGCTAATAGAGATATGGATATTACACAGGTAATCATATCACTTTTATATCCATTTAAAGATCCCCTTCCCTCCCATCTCTTTCACACAACACACACACACACAGCTTTCCATGATAGAAGACCCAACTGCTCCTGACAATGAGGAAGAAGATGATGAAGAAGAAATGATTCTCAGACGATTGTCCTATTTGTTGAAAGTACCTGAAGAAATACCAGACAATACAAAATACTTAATCAACTGGGCACAGGTATTACTTACCTAGTTTTCATTATATTTCATTTGTTCATTTCTTTTCCTGATCAGAGTTCTATGGTGGCAGGGGGTGTACACTCACGTGTACGAGCTTTTAATGTTGTCTTTGCAATAGCTCCAGTGGAGATGATTGAACAGATCAGTGGATCATCAGTTACTAATATCAGGTGAAGAGTATAGATATAGACCAGATAAATAAAATTATTATGATTTTAGAGACTTCTGGAAACTCCTGAAGAAAAGGGCATGTCTTATGCAGCCAGTCGTAATCAGCGTTTTTTTTTGGTTTCTTACTTTCAGCTACAACAGCTATTAGTTGCTGTTTTATGTCTGCTTTTCTTCTGATCATCTGTAACTTCAGCATGCATTCTTTTGTACTACTTTCATTAATTGACATAGCCTCCTGGAATGACTTAACTCCTTCACTGCACAGGATTCTATCTATAGATTTTTGTTTGGGGGGGAAAGAACTTCTGCATGGAACATTTTGTACATATATGTCACTGTATGCATTATTGTTGACCACTTCTCTACCTGGAACAACAAACCACTGTAGACACTTTGTGGGATAGTATAATTACCTGAATGATTGGGGGGAAGCTTCTCCCCCACCCCCAAGTAGATGGAACCCTGCTGCATATACAACACACAATGTTAATGGACACAAGCTTATTAAAGGGTTTGGCTGCTTGATATGCCTGCTCTGCAAACTGCTCACTTAGAATGTGTCTATGAATTAAGATGGATGTAGTCTGAGTTTGTGACTTTCCACATACCATTCCCGAATGAGCAGTTAATCTAAATCTATTATTTGTGATTGACAAAATGAGATAGGAAAGAGGGAAAGAATGAGGACAAATTATAACCGATTGTATCTTCACAGGGAGTATATGCAGCTGGTTTTATTTGTATCTGAGCTAGAAGACCTCCATATGAAAACCACTATTAATGCTTTCCGGAGTTGTAATAAAGAGGGGCTTATAAAAACATTGTGGAAGAACCATTCTCATGAACCTAAAGTTAGTTATAAAGAGAAGCCACTTTGTTTTTGATTGTGTTGTTTGTCCCTCTACCCATAAACCACTTATCTTAAAGTGGCGGGTGCACCTCATGAATGTGCAAACCACATTATGAAATATGTGGTTATTTTTGTTGTGATAGTGGAAGTGATAATTAATTTACGAGCAGGTTACCACACCCACACTATTAAATTATCAATCAAGTGCATAATTAATTTCCCATTATCTTCGCATGATAATTATATTTATGTATGAGGGAAGTGTTTTTAAAGAAATGAATGCGTACTGGGTATGTTATTAATAGACTATGGTATGACATCATTGTGCAAATTTGATACGAATAGGCTAATGTATATATGCATGAGACATTGAATGATCAAGCAATCTTTGAGCATCTGTAAGTCCACAGGCATTGGCATCCTATCATTCATCTATACAGTATACATATACATTAATCTATTTACAGAATAGTTAATAATAATTAGTATATCTATTTATACACACATCAATGATTCTTCTATCTACCTTACTTCTCTTAGGCCATACGATTGATTTGTGAGCTCTGTGTTCATTATAACATACATGATCACATATTATGGAATAGAATACTGGAGCAGTTACTTCAACTAAACATGGTAAGTAGAATAACATACACAGTACAAATCATTATCACAGAAGAATATAGTTGTTTAAGTTAACCAACAAAAAGTGTTTATATATTAATGTTTTGTGTTTTTTGACTTGTTCACTGCATTATAAGCAAATTAGTTCTATATTATATAATAATAACTTTGAAGAACCTGAGGTGATACATACATGTACCTATATAAAAAATAGAGATTTTTTATCACCAAAATTAATTATATATCACTATTCTCTTCAGATATTGTATCTACGTTATATACTTAAAACTCTTAGTCAACTTCCTTTGATCTATAAGGTATCAGTACACATACTATTGAGTAAATACAAATTTTGATAATTATTGATTAAATTGCAGATTCCAAATATTTCCGAAATATGGTACAAAACATTAATTACTCCACTGAAGGAAGGTAATACATGTACAGTTTCTAAAATTTTCTACATACATCTTCTCAGTGTAATACAATCATATCTTTTCTGTCCTGTGATTGTTGCAGAGGGGGATTCCCTCCTAGCATTTATCTGACAAATTAACTTGTGAACTGAAACTCAGTAATTATAAAGTAATACATCTAGTTCCCTCCCAACATTAAATCTTGCATTAATCCTTGATTGCCCTACTTGCTCTCTCCTGGTTGTATCTTGTTTTATCTCCCTCTATCTCCCTCTATCTCCCTCTCATTGTCTAGTCTCTCTTCCTCCTACTGCTTACCAAATAAAGGAATGCTCAAAATCACTTAAATTACTACAGACGTGAGTTGTATAAATTCTGTCTTTCTTCAAATTTCACCCCTTAAACAAAATCTATTCACATTCATGATGACCTTAATATTAGGATATGATGACTTTATATGTATAGTTTAATGTATAAGTTTAATACTGTGACTGAAGCAATGGATTGAAATTTGAGTACACATTAAAAAAAACGTGAAGGACAATTATATCAAAATGGTATAGGTAAATATTTGTTGGTCATTCCAAACAGAAGATGGCTTTATCTGACACCACCAAATACACCAACCTAATTTTTAGGCTTTATGTAAGCTGAGCAAATATAAGAGACACTCCCCTAAATTTGCTCATAATTATCTGCTTAGAGTTTCACTGTATAAAGATATTTCTGGTTTACTATAATTATTATTATAACCCATATGCTGATATGTTTATGCAGTTGTCCATTTGTCTATGAACTGGATATTATTGGATTAGCCAAATCTTTTCAAAGTATTGGCATGTTATCCCAGTCCATTGCTTGTGTATTGTTGTCACCTGATTTTCAAGAAAGAGATACTGTATTGAAAGTGAGTATGTGTGATAGTATGTATGTTTAAGTTTATGAGGCATATTGTGGTCTTCACTAGGAAATCACAGCTGACTTGAATAATAAGGAAAAGAAAGTACTACTTGAAGAATCAAAATTGATAGTTGGACCTTGTCAATCACTGAACGTGCTATTGTCACAGGATTGAATAAATACAGTTTAATTCAATTATCTATTATAATTATGTTGAAATGATTAAAATCTATTAATTCATACATTATAGCTATATTTGATGAAACTGAGTGACTTAATTGGATATTTCCTGTCATTCATTATATGAAATTTCAAAATAATTAATCTACATGATTCGAAGACAACAGTTCTCTAAATTGATTGGCTTGCTGGGTGAACTTCAAATTTAGTTTGAGTTATTGCCAATTGCAGTAATGTCAGAATTAGCTACATGCTTTAAAAACACCCATCAACGCAAGTGGTTTATTGATGTGTTGTTTCAGTCTGTAAGTGATATTATTGGTGTTCTTCTCACAAAGAAACAATAGAATTAATATTCTGACCAGAGTTCACTGACTGGGTTGGCCATAGCTGTAATAAATATTTATCATTTATATAGGGGATGGCATATTTCTGAGGGAAAAATTCTACACTTTTTTGGAACACATTTTCCCTCCATTCACTTGTTCATTTCAAAGTAGTAATTAATAACTTCAAATTTACACTTTACCTGGGCCATTTGGTCAATTTCTAATTGGTTAGCCTATACAGTTGCAAGAAATAGCAGTTGCAGGTTGTCATTTTCAAAATGGTAAGCGGCACACATCTTTGTCCAAGCCAAGCCCTCCCCTATTTTCAGTATTTTGACACTTCCCTTGCAATCTCCCACCTCCAGCAGATATTGAGTGGCTTGGCCCCACTGACTACTGAAACTGAATCACTGTGGTATTCAGGTATTGCAGCTGTCTAAAATTAGATACCCGCATGGTGTTTCAATACAGTTATATAGTACAAAGTATAGTTTGGCATCCCTATGTATCCTGCAGAACAATGCAACTTTAAGTATTTAAATTAGTTGCTTTCTTTTTACAGCACACTTTCCCAACAAATGTTTGCTACAGTAAATTACTATAAATTATGCAGCCTGTTTATAAGTCTACCCATAGAAGTTTCAACGTTTTTGTTGGATAGGTTAAAAGGTAAAAACTTCCAGAATTAGACCCTATATAGTAGTATATGAGTATGACGAGTATAAAAAGTCTGCACTCACTCTGTTTGGATAGTATTCTGCAACTGGGACAAGCCCGGACCCAAAGGATGGCAAATTGACTTCCTGTGCTCTCTCTATTCAACTTGGTAATACAGTAAAATATCAAGTACATGTTTGGTAAATGTTTGTCAATATAATGTTAATTTTATAATAATTGAAAGTTAATGACTGAAAGACTATGACACTATTGTCATTTAACATCTATTATGCCAGCGTTATGCTCTATGCTTTTAGCATCAAAATTATTAGCCAAGGCCTAATTACCGCATCATCTGCATAATATTATAGAAACATATTATAGAAAAATAATAATACACTAACAAAAATAATTTATTATACTATAATAGTAAAAGAAATAATGTTGAAAAATATTGTACTGCGAAATATTAAAAAATCCATGTGTATAAACATCGTAAAGAAAAATAGATAGTATAAAATAATAAATAAATGTTTTGGCAGAATAATAGTAGAAAAATATAGAAAAGTGTAGACAAAATAGTGGTGTGTACTATTATGAATTTATTACAATAGTTGTGTATATCTGGTGAAATATTACATTAAAAAATAACAGATAAAAATGTACAAATAAATGAAGTTCTTTCCATCCAAGTAAAGTCTCAGGTAGCCTACTGTTAAATTCTAACTTTCTTTTTGATGTTTAAACCCATTTCATTACCTCCACACTATTCTATAATATAGGATGTTTTCCAAGTATTATCAAGTGGTAACACTGTGTGTGTGATTAGTGGCTGCCACGTACACTTGCTAAAACAGTCTGATAAAGAATTGTCAGAAACAATAATTGAATTTGGTTTGTAAAAATAGTTTTAAAATCTTTGGTAATTATGTATTCGACTATAGAGAATAATTTAGTAAAAGGTAGTCTATCTTTAAATGGCTATCTTCTAGTAGCCGGAGATAGGTATGTCATCAAATATTCCGAGTACATCACCTTACCATTTCTTTTTCTCTTTTGGCACTTCAACTTCCCATTTCCTACATGGACACTTCCTCATTTATCAGTTCTGGAGTTTTGCATTTCTTATGCCTGACTACAGATGTGGTATTCAATTCTGAGGTATGTATGTATACATTACGCTAAAACAAAAAACAGAAGCTTTTAAACAGTTCAATAAATTTAGTTGTACTATTCAAATGCTTGTGTTGCTTGGTTTAGCTCCAATAATAATATATACATAACTATTAGACTTACACAATCATGTGTATTATACCTATAATACACAGTTTGTGTAAGTACAGATATAATATATAGCTTACATACATACATACATAGTACTACATACATGTACATACATACATACGTACATATACATAGGTATATACATAGCTTCTCCTTAGAGCATGCTACTTTTTTTTCTTGCAATTGCATTATTAATTTAAAATGGTGGTACTTTTTCAGCATACAAAATTGATGTAAGGCTATATTTCAAGAGAAAGGAAAGAGATGATGAGTGTCTGGGAAATATGCAAGAAGAGTCGTCAATATCCTTAACACTGACCCTGGACTTTTACTCAACCCAACCTTAAATACCTTTCTACAAAGGTCATGACATTATCATCCAGGACCTACGCTTTGTCAACCTTTGGAACTGTTAAAATATATTATTATTATTTCATAACGTATTGTAGGTCCTTTTTTACCTTTCTTTATTCGCTCTGTCCTGTACCATCACCTCCATGCTTTTATATAAAAAGGATAAATGTAACTGGTACTAATTCATAGCTGAAGAAGGGCCTCGGGCTGTTATTATTTTCAACAAACCTCCATTATGAATATTTAAAGTATGCTCTTGACCTTTTACCTGATGGCCCATTTTCTCATCCACAGTCACATACAATCTTTAATTATGATTTTTATTTATTCATTATGCATCAAACCCAACCAGAGTTTTAAGAGAAGTGCTGATGGCAGAGATGGAGTCACAATCCCAATACCTACCACCAGAATACCATGTAATATTATTTAATTGTACAATGTGTGCTTCTCAGTAGTACATACCTCTGATAGCCATCCTTTACTAAGGCAGAACGACTGTTGCACAGGTAATACATAAATAGAACTAAAGTTTGGTATTGTAAGAATTTCAAATCGACATGTCTACAAAATTAGAAAAGATTAATGAATTAAGTGATGGAAAGTGATCTCTGACACTCTTACTGTATGTATAAATAAGTAGTCCATTTTAAAACATGGTATATACAAGTGATTAAACATTATCCAATACAACTTGTAACCACTCAACTAGGGATGTGCAATAGAACCAAAACATGGTATTACGTATTACTGCCTAAAAGTGCCTATGATACAAAGCTTGAAAATAACATCCAATAATAGCCAGACTTACACGTCTTTGTCCAGACATTTGACTGAACAATTTGTCCGATTAGTTAATATAACATAAAATAAGTAGAATAATCTTGTAGCATGACCTAGTGGGGTAGGATCTGGGATTAGTTTAATGTTTAGTATTAGGATTCTGATAGTCATATTAGAACAGTAGGCTACATAAATGGTGTAGTTGTAAAATGAGCCCCTATATATTTCAATTGTCATGACAACTATTATAGTAAACAAGACATTATAATAATAATGATATAAACAATTACTTGTTCAGATCCAGCAGTACACACACAACATATTAAATCAGTCTGATTATCTCCTTGAGGCAAAAGATGAAATTGAGTCACTCCTCGACCCACAAAGACATTAACCATCACAAGTACTTCAACTAACAACACAGCCAGAGATTGCTATAGTAGATATTTACTGATGTGTTTTAATTAGATACCAGCAGAAGCTACATGTATATATCTTCATAGCCTATTATGTTGTTGCTATGTGTTACATGTATATTTGATATTAGAAGTTATATAAACCAGTTTATAGCTTCCCAGTTTTCCTAGCATAGTGAAAGATGCTATAACTATAGTAAAAGAGATGATCATGCAGAGAGTTTTGTAGTAAATATTTGAAGGGGCCCTCAAGGGGGATATGATATACATAACTGTAAGAAGTCTCAAGCATTCATTAAGAGTACATTTCCTGGGTACATTCTATATAATTATGTACATTATACTAATCTGAAGGGGGGAAGACAGCATTCAAGAAGGGGAAGATTCACCCCACCCTTTCCTTCTCTTACAAAAAACCCCGTGACATGCATGTGAAATAAACAGCATACAGGTTATTAGTCAATCATAGGATACATATGTAGTTTTCATCTACTGAAACGTGTGGCTTATTGTACAGTAATATACACATCATATGTACATGTACACAATACAAAATGATAAAAGAGAATGCCCTATAGTGTCCTTACAGTGTTAGTGAGAGCTATCAACATACTTCCATCACTAGTGAGAGAGCATTTCGTGATTGTGGTACCTGAGTGGAAATTCATAATCTTAGGTACTATATGTACATCTTCATGCACTCATACTAATTATTATCAGTGATGTTCATTAGTGTTTGTGTATACTACTAAACATACATGTTTTTGTACATAACAAAAGCCATAATCATCCACGTATTTAGTCAAAACGTGGGTATTGCATTTTAACACATACATTTTTATTTCAAATGTTGTTCTATTTGGTAGGCATGGTACTCAGAACAGAAGAATTATGTCTATCCTCAAAGCAAATATTAGTCATTTGCTTGTTTCTTCATTTGTCTACAACACATATACACATGTACTACATACAAGTCATAATTATCCACCCTCACATATACCAATTTAGCCAAATATACATACATACATGTATCCCATTGATTTAGTTCATTTAGGTATCACCCCATAAATTCAGGTATTACCGCCAGTCCCCCTATACATATACATGTGTACATGTACCCCATTCATTTAGTTCATTTAGGTATCACCCCATAAATTCAGGTATTACTGCCAGTCCCCCTATACATATACATGTGTACATGTACCCCATTCATTTAGTTCATTTAGGTATCACCCCATAAATTCAGGTATTACCGCCAGTCCCCCTATACATATACATGTGTACCTGTACCCCATTCATTTAGTTCATTTTAATTTTAGTTAACTAACTAAAAGTGCCTGATATTGGCCAGTTTTATTGTTATAGTTAGTTATAGTGATTAAAATAGACATGTAATTTAGTTATAGCTAAGTTAACTAAAATGCAGTAAAAGAGGTTTTAATTATAGTTATAGTTAACTAAAACAAAACTAATTTAATTATGATTTTAATTATGATTAATATTATGCAACAATTAAAATTGACAACAAATACTATGTCTTAATTTGATTGTTGTACATGTGTGTTTGTGTTGTTTTCATACATTTGAAATGTGTGTTTAGTTGCTGAGTGTAACTTGTCTATTGAGAAATTAAATATAATTGTTTGTTTGATTATTCTAATATCTACACGTAATATGTTGTAATTACAGTAAGCAAATAATAATAATTATATATTTAATTCCTCAAAATGAAGGTTAATAAAAAACATGTTTTAAATGTATGAAAACATAATTTGCAGCTAGACACAAGCACACATGTACACACACACACAAACACATACTAATAATACGCAGATATCCAGACATTCACAGTTTGCACACACGTATGTATGAATTCATATGCAACATACATACAAATACATGTACACATTTCATATGTACATGTACGTACATTAATAAATGTATGTACATGTACATGTTTCGTATATACATTAATAAATGTATGTATTAGTATATACTTGTAGTATACGCAACATGCACAAACCTCTTTCATACATGATATATCACTAGACATTAGACCTAAAACAGAGAGAGGAAATTAAATAATCCAATCAAGTAATATTGACAAAATATTAATTACCATGGGTAAGTTTATTAATTTGAATATTCCTGAACACGTGTAGAGTACCAATAGAAGTCAAAACAAACAGTTTACAATTTCCTGTGAATAAAATAATGAGATATTGCATACATGTAAAGTAGTACAAAACATATAGCACTGATATAGCACAGACACTGTCAAACAGGTGTACCAAAGGAAATACACAATTTGCAGGTGTAAAATTACATTAAATTTACTAAAACATTACAATAGTATTGTCACAATCTACATACTTATTGTCTTCTCAATGTACAATATCATGTTTTAGGTTGTTTCTTCATTACATTTATATAGTCTCATATGGTGTAAGAATTATGTTAGGAGTACTGACATTGTTAGGGTTATATCAGGATGTTTTTGTTCTTACTCAAGCATGAAATTATTGTATTCTGTGGTGAATGTGTAATATAGCTACTATACTATCCTTATATGAAGTAATGACCATGTTTTATGTCTATTAATTACTATTATTTCTGTCAGACATGTCCACACTTGACATATTGTTGTAACAGAGCCCACCTTACATGTATGTTTCAACTGTGTACACAAACAAACTCATTTCTTTAAAAAAAAGTTAGTTGTTGCTTGAGTCAGTTTATAGTGAACCCATGAAGTATATGGTGGGATCAATACATATTCCTGTGATACCTTTATCACTTGTAGTAGTTAACTCAAGTGCTTGGAACTCTTCTACATCTTCGTTTAGTAATTTCTGTATAAAGATTAACACACCAAATAATGTACTTTTTAAGGTTATGTTGTATATAAGTACATATAGTTTATAATAAATTAGGACTTTTCCAAGTCAGAATTTTCATGGAACAATTATTATATAAATTCTTTCCCCTTGTTGACTTATAATTAATCGAAACATGCAGGAAGTGATACATGTACATGTATGCTGGTAAGACCCCTTCAAATTCGTTTGTCAGCATGACTTACTCAAATTGCAAATTCCTGAAATTATTAATTAAAATTAAAGAGTGCAGTTTCATTTTCAAAGTAGTCTTTCCTAAATATTAAGGGTGGAGGAGTACATTAGTGGTACATGTTGCAAGACACTGCATTTCAGCATAAACTTTAAAATTAAAGGTTGGAAAGCAAGACACTGTTGTAGCATGTTTTTCAATAGCATTAAATTTTTCTTCTACTATTTTATCCTATTTTTGTCAAGGAGGTGTCCTATAAATTAACAAACAATTTGCATATAATAATCTAAAAAGTGACTCTGCTCACCCGCCCACATGGAATGGTGATAAGGGGCCAGAAACTACAGAAGTTAGAATGCTACAGTATGCACATAGTACGTTAAAAATGATATTTATATATATTATATATATATATATATAAATTATAATTATATATATATATATATACATACACACCTCAGAATTGAATACCAGGTGTGTAGATGGTTGGGCATAAAAAATGCAAAACTCCAGAACTGAGAAATAAAAGAAATGGTAAGGTGAAGCACTCAGGAATATTTGATGACATACCTATCTCCAGCTACAAGAAGATAGCCATTTCTAGAAAGACTGGCTTTCACTAAATTATTCTCTATAGTTGAATACATATAATTAATTACCAAAGGTTTTAAAACTATTTTTACAAACCAAATTCAATTGCTGTTTTCTGACAGTTCTCCATCACACTGTTTTAGCAAGTGTATATGGCAGCCACTAATCACACACTGTGCTACCTCTTGAGAATACATCCTATATTATAGAATAGAGTGGAGGTAATGAAATGGGTTTAAACATCAAAAAGAAAGTTAGAATTTAACAGTAGGCTACCTGAGACTTTACTTGGATGGAACTTCATTTATCTCGTATAGTTCATAAAGATACTCCAAGGCTAGCTGTGAGCCTTTATTTTTCCCGCAATAAGTTTATACGCATGCGCAAGAAATGTAAACAAACTATGATACCCACGTGGTGATCACTTTGATGGCATTATAAAAGAGCAGAATGCTTGTCAAAAAAGACAGAAATTTCGGTTGGGTTTTGTTGTGGCCACAGATTATTTTACAGTCAAAATAATATTCATCACTTTGTCTGCTCAGAAAGTGCCAGCAACACCCAATGATGTTCTGTTTAAAATTATTAACTGCAATATTATTGTTAATTACAGCAACAGCAATTTTTTTGGTGTCTGCTCAGCCAGACCAACAGTGCCTGTTTGCAATTGGAGACTATCGTAACTGTACTTGTGGAGTTGAGTACAGAATAGTAGAACAGCGTTGCTGTAGTTCAAAGTCTTGTCTAGAACCTATACTCACAACAGAAAACCTTACCTGTCCTTTTGTATGTGAGAATGGAGGAACTAATGTAGGAAACTATCTATGCAGTTGCAGGGATGGCTACTATGGAGTCTTTTGTGAAAGAGGTAAGTATATATATATGTATATACATGCAGTACAATACAGCTTGAGCCCAGTATAATTGACTTCAATGCATGCATGCATACATACAAGACACTGATAGAATTAATACTTTTAGATCCCCATTTGCTTGCTTTCTTATACTAATTCATTATTCACTTTTGTATACAGAAGAATTATGTGGAGATGTTTTTGTTGAACACAGTGGAGAATTTACTTCTCTTAACTTTCCTAATCGCTATCCTAACAATCTGAAATGTGTATGGCGAATATCAACAGATCCAAACAGGAGAATAGCATTGGGAACCAAGGACAATGAATTTGATGTAGAACCTGGTAGTAATGTCTACAGTTGTAATTATGATCGTGTTCGTGTTCATGATGGGCCAGATAAAAGTTATCGATCTCTAGGAACGTTTTGTGGGAACACTGATTTTCTCCGGACATTCAAGACAGTGTACAGCACAGGACCACACTTATATGTGGAGTTTTCCTCTGATCACATTGTACAAAAGAAAGGATATCATTTACAATATTCAGTTTTCTTTGAAGGTAAAAGATTCCTGAACTATATACTACAAGTTTAAACTACATTACTGTAAATATATACAATATTTTGTTTAGACTTAGTTGACTAGGTATGATCACAATAACTGTCTGGTTGATTTATCACCAGTCAGAAAACAACTTTTATTACAAAAAGACCAGATGTTTCTAATAAAAGTTGTTTTCTGACATTAACCAAACAGTTATATATATATATATATATATATATATATATATATATATATATATATATATATAATTATATTATTATAAATTATCTGTTTGTATGCTTACAGTCAATGCACTGATTCTATTAGCACATTTATATTTAACAACTCTTATATATTTCACTCCAACTCAGGACAAGAATGTGGTCCTATGACACTATACACTCGTCCTGAAGGCACCATCACATCCCCTCAATATCCCATTCAGTATCGACCCAAAGAAAAATGTGAATGGGTGATACAAATGATTCCTGGCAGAGATGTTGTTTTAATTATGGAAGAAATTGATATTCCAGCTCAAGCAGACTGCCGTTATGGTGACTATTTACTAGTTACTGGACGAAAAGGAAGTATTTCTACTGATCTAGGAGTGTACTGTGGTACAAAAGACTTTCCACCTTATCGAATAAACAATATCTTTGATGAAATTGTGTTGAAGTTTCATTCTGATCGATACATACAAGGAAATGGATTTTTTCTAACTTATAAACAAATAGAATCAACAGGCAGTGCTGGAGGTGCAAGTGAAAGATATGATGGACCTAAGGTGAGGAGGAATCATTAGGATCAATTCAGAATCATCACAGATAATCATTATAATTTTTTATAACGTCTTTCTTCTTTCTTACCACCCATTACATCACTCCTTTATAAATTAATCAAAGTCTTATATATGTATATACCATATTATATCCCACTGTTGTACCATATCTTCATTTATTCATTTATAATTAGTACAGTATATTGGCTGTGCACATTTTAAAAATATACCATAATTATGTAAGGATACTTTTTGTGTGAGCAAAGAATACTTACTATAACCAGTAATCAGTTTTTAAACAGATTAACATACAGTCACTAGCAAATTAAATGTGAAAATACTGAATAAACATTCATAATTAAATTGCAAAAAGAACATCTCAAAGGACAGGAAATTGTCAGTAGCTCAGTATTACCAAAAAGGGTAGCAAGAGAGACACAGATATTATGTACATACACCTAATAATTCAGTAAGTGTTACTTTGTGTATTCCCATATTATTAGAGCTCCACAAACATGAACATTCAGTGAACGTATGATGCCAATTTGTGGAATTTCAATACAGTCATTCAGTAAATGAATTAACTCCACTGGAATGCCCTCTCTTTCGTTCCTGCATATTAAACAAAACAAAGAAACATAAAATATTGTATTAATAAATAGATAATTATAATTAGGCAACAGCATTTTATCATTGAGTGAATGAATGTTAGCAGATAGTATAAAAAGACAATATTAATAACTATTCTGTCGCCTGCTATTAATGAAAATCAAACATTTAAGTTTACCCCAGCTTCATTGAATCTGAAACAAAACATTTCAAAGGATAGTTATTAAAGTCATAACATGATATCCTCCTGTCACATGCAGTATTAAATCAAAGCATAGGAATGTATGTTTATTGGCATTGTTAACCATAACAGTAAGTAAAATCATACAACAATGAAACGTGTAATTAAACAATGATGTTGATAATGTCACCATTGTCATGGTATTTCCTAGATTGATGACAATAAGAATTTTAATTTGTTAGATCCTAGAGTTAATTGAAATACCGAAGATGGTGAGAGGGCCATAAATATACATACACCCAGGTGCATAAGAACTACAAGGTCAAAGAATTTCATAATTTCAATAATGAAGTGCCTATCTACCACATTCTTGGCCCAGGGACATTAGAGCATCCTGGCTAAAGGATATTAGAACACTATTGGGAAGTAGCACTGTTTATATAAACTGTTAATTACATCCTCCAGTGCAGTGCTGGTGTATGAGATTTATTGCTCTCAGGTTTGGTCTCAGGCCAATGCAGTACTTAGGTTCATCTCATTCTGATTAGCCTCCCTTCAGCAATAGTTCTTACAGAATACTCCAAGCGTCATTACACTTATGCACTATGATAGTACACCCTGAACATTTTCTCTCTGTTGCATGGAAGTAATTAATTCCAATAGATCACCCTAGCAGTATGTTATACTGTATGTACTGTGATAGTATTCCTACAAAAATATTCTCTCATGAAGCTTGTGAACTACATTATTTCCACAACCTCTTTCAGAGCCACTTTCCTTCACAGTATAAGCATGTTAATTCTTATACACTTTCATAGAGGCAGTGAGTGCGTGCATGTGCTAAAGACTCTTAGTCATAGCAATACAGTACTCCCTCCAACATAAAAAAGTGTCTATATAGATCTAATACTTATAATTATATAATTTTGTAAATAATAGTATAATAATTATTGTTATTATACACAGTAATGATGTGAAAGAATTCATCTGTCCACCATCACATGAACTATATATTTAACCAGTAGCCTATCATAAACTTAACTTGTACACATGATTGTGAAGCTTTCCCAGATCTTTAACTGTTGTTGAATCAGTTTTAACATATATATATTACATATATATATATACATATTATATATATCTCCACTAGCAATCACATACAGATGCTTAATAGCCTGTTTCATGCCTATATATGAAGCTCACCTTTATCAATTCCACTGTCTTTTTGATACTGTAACATTGACTTGAAACATGCAAAATATATCTCTATACTGATAGGTATAATGATAGACCTGGATTGTAAAGCCTTCCAATGCATACTGTCTGAACCAGACACAGTTCACCATCTTCAAATTTGTTGACTCAGTTTTGTATATCTCCATATGCAATCTTCAGTTAACAGTTCAGTTACACCAGCTTAATAGCTTCAGTCTTCTGTTGTTGTTCGTCATCCAATCATTCAACTGTCTTTATAACATTGACTTGAGCCATGCAAAGTACATCTCTCTCTGTGTCTATACTGAGTATATTCTGAATGGCCAAAACTGCTATATAGCCGGCATAATGGTCACAGTCAGTTGTGTGTAGTCTTGAAAATGATATCCTATATCTAAGCAAAACTACTTCAACATCATTGAAAGTATTTTTCTATGTGACCCACATCCAGTAAAAATGTTATTACATCATGTACCAAACTGACTAAAAGTGACACCAGCCTCAAAATAGATTTGCTGTGAGAAGATATATCTGATGCTACAAGTTGTAGAACAGCTTTAGAGTTATCAGGAAGAAAAGAAAAAAGCACAGGAAGAACAAGTGTATATAGAGAAAAAAAACATCCCTATATTTGCTTTGTGATGACTATGTATTAAGCATTGCTGATGGCACTAGTGTCTCTACCTTTCTGTGTACTCCTGGGGCCTGAAGACGTAAGTGTAAGCCTAATTGCAGTCTAAATACACAGATGTCTGATGAACTGACTGAGGTACTCCTTCAAGGTTCTAAATGATGACTTCCTCGTGTCTGAAACTCAACAACTTATCATACTTACTTGTTAAAGATTCTTGCATAATATCTATACTGTTTCTCTGCTATATACAGCAGTTATTAGCAGTTTTACATCCTTTCTGAATCTTCAGTTTTGACGATGGTCAAGTTAGTAAACATGAGTTGTGATAAAATTCTAAATGAGGTAAGTTTTGTGTATGATAAAATGTGAAAATAGAGAGGTTTTTATATGTTCAGTGCTGAAAGTCTCTTTTCGAGTTGGAGGTTGCCCGAGATAGCTACTGGTTTGGGATTTAGCTTGTAAATGCTTCAAGATGACCATCTTTATCATGATAGTTTGAATAATAAAGTATTGCTAAGTAATAATAGGCAAAAACAAGCATGATTTGATAAATTTATTATCGCACAGATACCCGGGAAATATTACTCGTTGGATACAGCGTGCCACTCGTCCTTCGGACTCGTGGCAACGCTGTATCCAACTCGTAATATTTCCCAGTATCTGTGCGATAATATATATTTATCAAACAATGTTTACCATAGAAACAACGAATCCATACATTTTCAATTAGACATTCAAATCACGCACTATGACAATATTTTCATATACATTAAACCCCGTGGAAAGCAATTATAGGGATAGTCTCGTTCGTACCCAGACTGTCACGCCCCACGGCGAAAATGTTTTTCGCCGTGGGGCGTGACAGTCTGGGTACGAGACTATTATAGGGATGGCCCTACGGGCCATAAAAAACAACAGCGGCATAATAACAATGGAATCTTTGAGTTAATTTGATTGGTTAAAAGGAGTGGAAAAAAAGGCGGGAAAATTCAGTATAATTATTAAAAAAAGCGGTGAACTCCAGCATGTGACATTGAGAATTTGAGATTGAAGAACTGAGACCAGGAAGAGGTGGATCAAGACTGCGCAAGACCTAGAAGAAGTTGATCAAGACTTTGCAAGACCAAGAAGAAGTGGATAGATGGATCATCAAAATTTCAAGAAACAAGACCTTAGATGAGGCTTAGAAGCAATGTCTATACCGATGCCTAGCCGGTTGGGAACGCCGAAGTCACTATGGATTATTATACTACAACCACAGGTCAATCTTTCCATGCGTGTGTCACTATAATTTATGTAAAAAAAAGTATACTGTATAATTTGCATGCTGTTTTTCTCTCTTTATACAGGTACTCTACCTATCCACTCTCTTCAGTCTCTCTTCAAATGTGAGTTTACTTTCTGTGTCTAATTCTCTTTTCTACTCTATTTTTTTTTTTCATTCTTTGTTAATTTTTTGTACTACTTTTCCTTCCACACAGGTCTGTTTCTGTGATTTGTTGTAGCTTATGTGCTTGGAATTCGTGTACTCATTTGTCTTCCATTCCTACAATCAGGGTTGGCTAGCCTAGCCACCTGTGGTGACTAGTCCAGCCCTTTTTGTAGGAGTGCAGGACAATGATGCCCAGGTTGGGGACGCCGGAGGTCTCTTCAAGACATTAGATCCAGCTCTGTGGGGGGTAGTTCTCATCCAGTGTTCCAGTTCTTATCTATCTCGTCCAGTGCTCCAGTTCCAGTCTACCTCATCCAGTGCTCGAGTTTCAATCTACTGCTCCAGTTTCAATCTACCTCATCCATTACTCCAGTGCAGAAGACAATAATTTTTCTTTAAGCTTATTGTTGTAAGTTTATTCTGTACATTTTAGAAAATTTCTCAAAATCTTTTAATGTAATATTTCACAATAATATACACAACTATTGTTCTTAATGTATGTAATAATGTAATAATATACACCACTTGTGTATTACACTATTCTATTCTACACTATTTCTTTACTATTATTTCACACATTATTATTACTATCTCCATTATAATGTTTATATATACATGTTTTTTCTATATAAACAACACATTTTTTAATATTTCGCAATACAATATTTTTCGATATTATTTCTTTACCTACACTACTATTATTAGTATAATAAATTATTTTTCTTAGTGTATTACACTATTCTATATTATTATGGCCCGCAGGGCCATCCCTATGATTGCTTTCCCACGGGTTCGATGTATGTTTATATATATATTTGCTTGTGTCCACTTACGCGAGTATGCGTTGTATACGTAGTTAAAAAAGTTACATCATTCCCGGGGGCTCGGTCAATTAATGGGCGTGGCGCGTAAAAGAACGCGCGATCATTGATCAAGCTCTACACAGCAGCAGAAAGAAATCTGTGTAGCTTACGTAGAAACTGGAACTAATAGCTAGCTATTCTGCCTGAAATATATTCCTAAAGTTCTACAAGGTCCTTTGAAAGGTCAGGAGAGTAGATAATCAAAATAATAAGCTGTTGTCTTTCATGCTTGATAAAGTCAGCCATGATTACCGAATGCTGGACACCACAAAGCAGTCATAGAGATACGTTTATCTTTACTTAAATTTGTAAAGCAATCATAGGGATGTTTTTTTTCTCTATATACACTTGTTTTTCTACTACAATTCTACACAATATTTATTTATTTGTTATACACAACTAACGTAATTATTCTTTTTGTGCATGTTTCATAGTATTTTTCAAAATCTTATAATTATACACAATAAATTATAATAATAACTATTTAGAAAAATAATTATCACAAAATAAATATTACAAACAATAAAAATAGTGGTATATACATTACTAATTTTGTAATAATAATAAATTATTACACAATAATAATATATTATTTGTGTTATTAATTATACTTTTATAAATATGTGTTATTAGTTACTAAATGAACTACATGTTATTAAACTATTAATAATTATGGTCCAGTTCCATCCATTACTCCAGCGCAGAAGACTGAATATCTTGTGACTTTATTTCTATTTTTGTACATTTTTTTCTTTCAAATTTCATTGTTTTTCTATAATTATATAATTATATCAGTGATTCATCTTATGCATCAGCTAGGCATATTAATATAAAAGCTTGCTACTGGAAGGAAAACAAAAATCAATGATGAATAGAGCCAGAACGACATACCACCTGTTGTTGTACATATGGATATATACCTCTTGCACTTTAAACAATTGTATAGTCCGGTTTGTTTCAACTTTGTAAATGATTTCCTTGGGCTGTCAAATGTCACAAGGGTACGTATGACATACTCTTAAATGGATGATCTCTTACATGTCATCTTCAACACATAAAACACCTACTGTCTCCACTAGCTATCCTATATACAATCGTTCAACATGTTCTCGATAATTATGTACATTGAGCAAACGCTCCGCCCACCCTCTCAGAACACTTGTAACTACAACTAATCCCGATATTTTAGTTCACAGAAAATATTTTCAAATGCAATAGAAATTTGGAAACACTTAGTAATAATAATGTGATAAAATTAAATAATAAGTCTAATAGAAGTATCATATGTGATATTGACAGGTACTATGTTATTATATTATAAAATAATTGGATAATATATTATTATTGTATAACACAATAGTCAAATCCTTTTATTAAACTCCATCTACTGTGCTTGAAAAAAAAACGACAAACAAGAAATTAAGGCCAAATGCCAATATAATATAATATATAGATATCTGTTGAGACATAAATATTACAAACAGACAAGAGTGATGTGAAAAAAAATTATAAGATTCAAAGCATTGTGTGCTGACCATGGTTAGTGCTGGAGGCTGGATAATTTGCTGATGGTGGCATTTAGTTAAATATTAATTGTAGTGATTTAAGCATTTATACTACTGTGGATATACTCGATTCTGTGGAGTAAATGGATTATTATAATTATAAGTGAATATATCGAAAAATGGTTGAATGGATGAGGGATAAGTAAATGGAATTGTAATTGAGATGAAAAGACAGACAAGTAAATGAATTTGTAGAATGGCATGGATATTAGATAAAAGATGGATGAATGAATTGATAGATACACACCTACATGTATATGGAATAAAATATCTAATACAAATTATAGCAGGACACTCAGAATCAAGGACACGTCCATACTGATGTATAGGGGTGAGGATTTTAGACTACACTTATCTCATGTCATGTATTATGAACCAATAATTTATTATTAAATTATGGAATATCCCTATTTTTTTCTTCTTTAAAATCCTAAGGTGTCCTTTTGTAATGAGGTTCCACTTTAACACATTTCATAATCAACACTCACCAGTAGTCCTAATACGTGGAATTGAAGAGACATTCTCCTCTCCCTCTCTCAATCGATCACTACTACCATTACTACTGGTTCCATTACTATTGTCACCAGAAGTAAGATGAGGTGTATTCAATGAACCTTCCTCCCTCTCCTCCACATCTTCCTCATTTCCACTGTTTCTAACATTTCCTGTGAGTGATGTTATCACAGCTATACCTCTATCTGATGAAGGATCAGTCTCTGATAAGACAGACTGTAACGATTCTAAATGACGACTCTCTTCACTCTCCATAGATGAATCTAAATCAAAGGATCGTGATTCTTGTTCTAGTGAAGGTTGTGACAGTAGAGGAGGGAGTGATAGAGACGTTTCATCTTCGTCGTCTTCTTCATCTTGTTGACGATCTTGTACATTAACACTAGTTACAGTATGTGTTACAGGTGCTGACATGATTACAAGCATACCAGAGGCACCAGATGATTGTCTGTCACCTGTTTGAGGGTTGATAGTTAATTGAGAATCTTGATCAACAGGGAGACCAACTGAGAGAGCAGATAGAGAGACAGCTGCTTCCAAACGATCTACACTACCACTGTTCTCTTCTTGTGAAGAAGAGTCTGGATCCAACATTTCAAGAGCCTGTAAATCTGATTCTGAAATAGGTCTAGAGAGTCTTTCATAACTTCCTTGTGTCTCCATTCCTTCATCTTCATCATCATCATCTTCATCTTCCTCTTCTTCGTCGTCGTCGTCTTCTTTCTCCTCATCATCTCTGGTATCTTCTGTAATCCCATTTTGAGTTATCTTAGAAAAAAAGACTCAATAATAATTATTATAACTTTCAAAACAGTCATTACATGTACACAGTGTTAGACACACACGTGTAATCACGAGAATTGAAATAAAGGAAAATTGGGCATGCAGTATGTGAAACGTATGAACACAATACCCACAACTACAAGCGCTATATTAAGTGTAATTCGCACAGCATAGCTGCACTAATTAATTGATGATCTAGTGTAATGACACACTCACAAAGCACATGTTGACTGATCAACCAATGAAGAAGCAGATCAGACAACTGACAATCTTCATTTTGAGTATGGGATTTTAAGAAGGGAATAGAGAGTGACTATTGGTTTTAGGAAAGGCATTTATGGTTTCAAAAGACAGGACATCAATGAAATTTGATATCTAAGAAGCTTATTAATAGTTCTTCCTAAATATCAAATTTCATAAAATGGTGGAATGATGACTGATTGAGGGTAAGCATTTGATCCAAAGTATTTATGGGAAAGTGTCCATTATTGAAAATTAGGTCATACTTCTTGCTTGTGTTTCTTTCTCTCCTGAGTTTCCTTTTCCTTTGTTTTTTGTAGTTCTCTCTGATGTTTCATCTCACACTCTGTTCCCCAGAGTCTAATAGCACCTGGAAAGGAGAAAACATAATACACTCTTCTCTCCTTGTTTCAGTCCTCTAATCAATATTTTAAAGTCAAGAATACATAAAAGAGAAGGTGTGGTACATGTATTATAAATTATTAGTATATTAGCCCCACTAAAAGCTCCATTCCATTTCAAACTGACCACTACCCTGCATCTTCCCCTGACTATCTTTTTTCTCTGGAAATACGGCCTTACATCCATTTTATATACTGCAAAGGGTCACCATTTTTAATTGATAATGCAAAATAAATAAATAAATACATGTAAATAAATTATCACAATGCAGCGCTGTGCTCTAGGGACAACAGTAAGAGTGAACAGAATTATCATAACCACAGAAGATAAGCTAACAGATCATAGTCTATTAGTAGATGTTGCTGTAGCAGACTGTAAAGTAGAATCACATTTAGTTGAAACTGAGCTCGTTATAAATTCATAGTTTTAAATTCTCCAGCATTCATATTTTTGCTTGGATATGCAATGCTAAAATAGAATCACATTAAAAGGGAACTGAGCTTATTATAAATTACAATGAGACAGAGGTTCTTTTGCATGAACATAGTGGAATTACCCAAAGTCAAACTGATTCATAAACAGTGTGATTACTATAGTGATTGAACCCATAGTACATGTAGCATACAAGCTACATTAAAGGATATGAGATCACACTCTTTGTAATACAAGACTGCTACATGATAGCACAATACAGATCAGGTAAATTGTTTGAAGTGAGATGTGATTATTAAAACCAGCAGTCTGACAACAACACATCAATAATGACCAAATAAGGAGACCCTTATTGGTCATTACTATAATTGTGTCTAACATCTTTCATTGGTAGTTGGTTAGTCCTTATTAAGGCTATATATATATCATATATCAATAATGACCAAATAAGGAGACCCTTATTGGTCATTATTAACTCTTGTCCACGTTAACAGAGCGGAGGGTTACTGTAATAATTTTGTCTGTTTGTCTATTGCCAAAATTCCAGTGAACCTACAAACATTGGCACTTTGAAAATACTACCAGCAGACGTCAAATCATACAAGGATCAAAAGCAACAATAGGCTTTTGCTAAAACCTTACTGTTTGAAAGTTATGACAATTTTCACAGTCACCGTTTAACAACTTTCAGATGACATCTGGTAGCAAACGAGTTCACTGAAACACAGCTCATCTTGCTTGAAGCCTATTGCTGTGGAATCACAGCTTGAAATGAAGTACAATTGAATTAGTGGCTGCTACAACTTCGAGCTGGCTCTAAGCTTTTTGCCATGACTGGCAATTTCTAGCTCCACCCATTTATTTCATCCATGTGATTGAAGCGGTTTTCAGGTCTGAATTTTAACACTGCATTTGTAATCTTATACTATATAGCTAGTAGGACTTGGAGTGTAAGTTGTAATGCACACACGCACACACAAATATAATATAATCTCAGTATAATTACTAAATCATTCTCAAGTTGTTTCTCAAATCACACTTGTGGTGAGGGTTCTGCACTGTGAGTGCATTCATTGATATATTTAAGTCTAACATCTTTCATTGGTTAGTCCTTATTTAGGCTGAAAGATTTTTTTAAAGCTACCAATAGATACTACATGTATCAGTTTTATGCAATACTTACAATCATCACTTCCTGATGCTATCATACTGTGATGTACTGGATTCCAACAAACACAATTAACAGTGCGTGAATGACCTTGTAGTACAACAACAGGAGTCTCACGTTTCTGATTCCATACATACACATGATGATCTGAAGTGAGGAACATGAATATGTGTCAGTAAACTTAGTAAAGGATCAATTGGTTGTGTACCCAACAGAGTTTAATAACCAGGGACTGTAATAACAATAACAGTAGTTATTTGATTAACTGGCCACACCCTCATGTGTAATCACGCCCACTTTGTTGTACTGCGAGCAGACAAACACTATAATTCCCGTTATTTGCAGACAGTAAGAGGACTATCTAGACATGTAAACCAGTTAGCAAACAGAAGTTGAGGTACTTGGCCAGAAATTTAATTTTACATGCACTTAATTGATTTAATTACAGTATATGTGAATAAAATGTACACCATACACTACAGTAGTTACTAAGTACATGTAGTTTCATTTTCCCGCTACAGTATTTCAACAGTAGTTTTAACAGCAATTGCTGTACATGTCCACAGTAGTGAGACAATAATTACTATACTATACTGACAGTAGAAATAACTGTTACTGTAGGGTGACATTTTATTGACATGTACTGTAACTGGTTATTACAAAATTTAAATAATCAGTTAATTAACTGTTTTTTGTAACCAGTACACAGCTCTAAAATATGATCAAATGAATAACTTTAAATGCTCAATTTTATAGAAGCCAATTAAATTTGGTATCCCAGACAACAACTATTGCGACAAATAATTTAGTTGTGATCTTATACAGAGTTTAAAGATAAATATTTGATCTAATTAACCTATTATCCTTTTAGAGAGATATACAAGCACATGCACATGTAGGATTAAACACAGATCAACAGAAACTGTAGAGTAGTATACAATTAAGGGATGTATAATTACATAGATAACATTCCAGAGTGAATTATTTGGCAAAGCATGCTTCTTAAATCATTTATGAGTGGAAATACATTATACATATTCCTTACCTTCACTACCGCTAGCTATGAAGGAATCATTTACTCCAAAACATGAATGTATGGTATAGAATCCCTGTGTAACACCTTGAAAACGATGTACTATACATCTGTCTGATAGGTCCCACATGTGAACACCCTGTAAGAATGTATGTACATTGTATAAATTATAGTATAGTACATTATGTACATGCACACATACACACGTTATAATTATGCTATGCAAATTTAATCTATGTTGTACATAACTATTACACACACCTGACTGGCTACATTGAGAAGAGCATAGCGAGCATCTTTAGACAGTGACAAAGCCATAATAGGATGTTCTTCTTTGACTCTATGAAACAAAAAAATGAGATTCCAACTGACAGACACCACCACAGACATATATACACATACACACATGCACATCATAAACAGTTCAAGGTAAGATGATGAGCTACAAGGAAGAACTAAAAGGTGCACAAAGCGTGTTACAAACATTTTCTAGCTCATTAATTATTCATAAGGGATGTGCATCCAGATTATGCTGCTAAGCTATTCAGCCTCTTTTGGTTGCTCTGAACACTGAATGACTGACATTTTCTTCTGCAAGTAAATTAATCAATTAATCAATGTAGGATAGTATTTATTGAGAAAATTAGTAAAACACTAATGCTCCTCCTAACCGCACCTTAATGTGTAACCTGGGGGGCTAAAGCCTCACTAGCACTATCATGGTTCTTCAATCTGTAATGTACATGTACAGTTATACACACATACACACACGTGCGTGCACACACACACACACACACTTACAATGTACTGCTAGTTCTATCCTCAAAGTTATATTGTCTAATTCTCATATGTGAATCAGCAGCAAACACTAAATTATTATATGGATGAGCTGCTACTGCATGTAGTCTGATACCTTCCCAACTATTAGTCACTGAACCATCCTCTGGAGACTAGGATAGAAACACATAAAACCATGTCAATAGTAGTCAAGTAATTAGATTGTGTCTACTTCACATATACATGTACCATAGTGGTAAGGATAGTATCTACAGTATACATGTATGTACATGTACATTCTTTCTAATACTGCATGTATGAAAGGATAATAAGTGAGTGTTTAGTAGCTTCGAATGTTGACCAAAACAAATGTTCTAAAGTTGGTACATTAATCCATCTCTAATTCAGTTCTGTGTGATGTCCTTGTAATATGTGTACTAGTGTATTCTACACAGTTATAGGGCACGTGAAGCCCATTCTGTTTATACTAAATCTAAAGACGATAAATTCCAGTGACAGGAAGAATAGCACTCATTTACAAATCAATAAGTCAGTTTAAGATTTCTATGAGCATTGCAACACTCATTTGTAGAACATTCATCCCATAGAACCAGTTACCTCAGGATGAGTACAAGTATAGTCAGTGTTAGATCTAGGGAGTGACTTGGGTGCTAAAAGTCTCTTTTCCATAGGGAAAGTTGCTCTTTACAACAAAGAAAGCCCCCTTTATTTCACTAACAACTACCAGTAATTATGTTTTGATTATTAATTATTCATTTTCAATTTTTCGAATTCACATGTACTACATGTATATTCTCTATTTAAGTGATATTTAGTAGTAGATTAAAATGTGCGAAAAATTCAGTACTAGTGTAACAAGCAAATATGTCGATCTTGAACTATTTATAATGCCAAAAGAATAGTGATGATAGGATGATTCTCTTACTCAATGGCAACTTAGCACCTGTGGCTACCAGGAAAGCCAAGATACCTCCAGAACCTTAGGCAAAAAATGACATGCTCCTCTCTGAATGTGTAGGCAACTGGTACAATCGGCTACATGTAGTATTAAAGTATTGGCTTTTTTTCATGATAAATATTTGTTTAAATCATACATACATGTACATGTACATCCAAGTCCTCACAAAATAGGTCTCCCTTTAATACATTTCTAGATCTAACACTGAGTATAGTACATTACATTAGCCTCTGCTACATATACATTCAATTACTTGAACAAGCTCAGATATGGGGTAATAGTAATAGATAATATTAATAGTAAAGATTATAAATATCAATATATAGTAATAGGTAATTAAAAAAGTGAGGTAATAGTAACAGTAATAGTAATAGACAGTCAAGTAATAGTATTATAGTAATAAAGGTCATTCACATTTATTTTGACCTTCATAACTTTAGTTTGGAATGACCAACAATCTTTTACCTCCACCATTTTCACATACTTATCCTTTCTGTTCTTTTTTGTGTATGTTAAATTTCAATCCATTGCTTTATTATTGAGTTACAGTATAATTATGTATTAACCTTATGACATTAAGCTATACAATATATTACATATAAAGTCATCAAATCCTTAAAAGTAGTCTACTGATTTTTAAGGTAATAGTAATAGTAATATATTACATTGACTTAGGAGGTATTAGTAATAGTAATAATTATACTGATTTTTAAGGTAATAGTAATAGTAATATATTACATTAATTTAGGAGGTATGTAATAATAATCTACTGATTTTTAAGGTAATAGTAATCATTGTATTTGACCTCATGTCTGTTAATGTTATAACTTCCATAGTTGTATGTACGTATGTATGAACAACAGTTGCATATACATGTACGTTTCCACTATTCTACTAGAAAGAATGTATAGCTACATTCACTATGGATAGTAGATACAGTGTACCATGCCTATCACTATAGTGACAGGAAGAGTAGTACAGTAACTGTACATAACTAGGGATGTTTGATATACAGTATGTCAATAAAATATCACCATATGGTGACAGCATTCCCTTAGTTCTACTGTCAGTACAGTACAGTACAGTAATTACTGCCTTACTACTGGTGATGTTAAATTGACAAGTGTACCAATTACTGTCAAAACTACTGTAGTGTAGAAATGAAACTATATATACTATATGATGACTTCTTATTGACATATACTGTAGATTCTCCCTGTTCATAATGATGATAGGAGTCACATGAGCTGAACAATCAAGATAGCAAAACATCTATTACATATACAGAACTTTGTAACTGAAGAACTCAGTTACATAATATACACATGGTAGGCAAAGGAATATTAATAAGTCCTTATTTTCTATCCAGCCTACTAATACTGAATTTTCTTGGCTTCATGACAGTTCATGTCAGCAAGTATTAAAAGGTGGTGTTAACATTCTTTAATCCATTTTACAGATGAACATAAAATACATACTTAATTAAATTATTTCAAGATAATAACTTACACATTCATAGAATTGGCCTCTTAAACCACCCACATAGAACTTCCGACCAGAGTGATGCCAACTACTACATGTTAGACTATCATCATGTGCATTTGACACTCGACATTTCTCTTCACCAGTTCTTGTGCTGAATACAAAGACTTCTGGACAATCCTCTGCCCCACATGAGAGTAAGAGCGTATCATCTGGACTCCATGCAAGGGAAGTCACTCCTGAACTTTGACCTTTGAGGACATGTTCTTTTCTTGGAGAATCTGGTTGCTATAACCAAAGTAGATAAATACATGTATTTGTTTATTATATATATATTAATATATACATGTACATGTATATATACATGTATATATATTATATATACATTGTATATTATATATATATATTATATATATATATATATATATATATATATATACATATATACATGCATGTTTGGTCAAAGATGTTTGTTGAAAATGATGTAATTAGTAATGCCTTACAGATCTTTTAATGATATCTGTCTTGGAAGTGTCTTTCATGCATGCACTGCTTCATTATCGTTTGTGGTTAAACCTAACTTTCTGTTGGTACATGACAATATCTACATGTAGGCCTCAGCTAGTAGATTCACAGTTACATGTACATGTATAATGTATGATAACTATTTGTATTACAAAGGAAGACTGTACATTACCTGTAAATTCCAAATGATGATGCTTCCATCCTTACAACCAGAAGCTAGCCAATTACCATTGTGTGAGAATTGTACAAACCACACTTCATCATTGTGTTCTTTGAGAGTATGGACTGTTTCTGAGGGAAATTGACTCCTACAGAAAATAGAAAATTAACATGATTAATGTTTAAACAAAAACAGACAAACAGAAATGCATACAGGGACACACAGACATATTCAGAGTCACACACACTGACACATTCACAGACAAGCACACACACACACACACACACACATGCACACACACGCACACACACACACACGCACACACACACACACGCACACACACACATAGACTGATTGGGAATTTGGGATTCCATCAAAGATGTCTTTAACCCCCAGTTCTGGTTCCCAAGGCCAGACTATCCGTGTCGAATTGTCCAATGACATCAAAGCATACATGTATGTGAATTTATTAAAAGTTAAGATTGTTAAATAATGTTTGTGACACTGCTTTTGACCAATAAACTCCCAAATATGGGAAAGCTCTAAACCATGAGTGAAATACTGGGTCAGAGGAGAATCACCGTCTTTGTTTCTGTGACAGGACAGAAACTTTACACCATTGGTGTTAGAACTGTGCACTACCTGACTCGGTGGTTCACCTAGTTTGCCCTTTCCACTCAACAAGTAAACACACACCAATACACACAACACACATACTAACAGACAGACTGACACATACTCTGAGTCACACACAGACACAGACACACACACTGAGGGTCAAAAACAGACACAGACAGATACACACACTACCTCGAACATATATGATCAGTAAGTAATGAATAACAAGAAATATCTTTCTCCATATAATGAAAAGGACACTTGTCAACTTGTAATTGAACAGATTGTCTCAACAAGAGCTCTAATCTCTTGGGAGGCAGCATAATAGATGCAGGAAGAAATGCTAACGTAAGGAAATAGCATGGTAGACCAAGAGAGACGGAGAGATACAGAGAGAGACAGAGAGAGAGAAAAGATGAAGGAGTAATTAATTCATTAGTGAAATTTATTAGTGTACATGAAAATTTGTAATAAATGAACAGGTAGAGCAGTTGTTATTACAATCACATGTGTCACATGTGTGACTGTGTGGTATATGTAGTTAAGAAAGTTGTGTCATTCCAGAGGGCTTGGTCAATTAATGGGTGTGGCATGTAAAATAATTGAGATCTACATGTACAGACCAGCAGGAAGAAGCTCACATAGAAACTGTAACTAATAGCTGTTTTATCTGAAATATATTCTTAAAGTTCTACAAGATCCTTTAAAAAGTAAGGAGAGTAGATAATCAATGTTGTACACCACAAAGCAATCATAGGGATGCTATACATGTGTATACATGTATCTTGCAAACACATGTTACTTGTACATGTGAAGAAACCACAATAATAATTATTATTATATTTATTGTGCATTTGTGGAGGTGATTTTATATGCTGACCAAAACGTTCTAAGATAATTTTGTACTGAGATTACTGGTAGCTGGTACAATATGTACTGAGATTACTGGTATCTGGTAATATTAGTACTGAGATTACTGGTATCTAGTATTGAGATTACTGGTATCTAGTATTGAGATTACTGGTACATTGTATCTGGTAATATTAGTACTGAGATTACTGGTATCTGGTAATATTAGTACTGAGATTACTGGTATCTGGTAATATTAGTATTGAGATTACTGGTATCTAGTATTGAGATTACTGGTACATTGTATCTGGTAATATTAGTACTGAGATTACTGGTATCTGGCAATATTAGTATTGAGATTACTGGTATCTGGTAATATTAGTACTGAGATTACTGGTATCTGGTAATATTAGTACTGAGATTACTGGTATCTGGTAATATTAGTACTGAGATTACTGGTATCTGGCAATATTAGTATTGAGATTACTGGTATCTGGTAATATTAGTATTGAGATTACTGGTATCTGGTAATATTAGTACTGAGATTACTGGTATCTGGTAATATTAGTACTGAGATTACTGGTATCTGGTAATATTAGTACTGAGATTACTGGTATCTGGTAATATTAGTACTGAGATTACTGGTATTATTGATTGTCACTGTAAATGGAATGTTAATGATAAAAGGGAATCTAATTATTCAAGTATTTGTTTGCTCAAATGGGGCAAAATACAAGGCAAGTGTGAATTCACAAATTCACACAAGCAAATACAGGAAAATTCATGTGCCTAGCATGCGGTGTAAAACATAATTGAAAATGGCATGTTGATACATGTACAGTATATGGTCTTTAAACAGTCAGAGTTCCTTGAAAGATCAATAATAACTATAACATTGAAAGTGTATGTATAGATACAATCATATGCTCATATTTAGGAAAAACAAAGAATAGCACAATTATATTCCTAATCACATGTACATGCACATCTATTATGAACAGCAAAATTGGCTTTTTTCATTAGGAAAACATTATTAAAGATTTACTGGTCACTATGACACAGTGTGTTACCATAGCAACCATATGTTTTTAGGTTAGACAACTATCTGATCTTGTGAAGGGTGACTTACATGAAGACTAGATGCATTTCTGAAACTTTAATGAAACAAAATTCTTGATATAGTAGTGTGTTGTGTATGCCAGCCTTAAGTGCTTTTGTTTCATTATAAGATACTATAGACCTACAATATGTGACCTAATATCTAAAAAAAAGGACACTCTCCTGTAAAATAACTGTGATGAAATGCTTACCTTCAATCGCTTACCATTCCACCATTTTATACAGCAAGTCAGTGAAATTCAGTATCCAGGAAGAGCTTCTATTAAGCTTCTTAGATACCAATGTCCTTTGCAAAATGGCGGAATGACAAGTAAGCATTTGATCAAAATTATTGTGGGAAAGTGTCCCTTTTCGAAAATTAGGTCACACAAATTACATGTATATAAGTTAGAGTATGTTCAGCTTAGAAATGTTATATTAATATAATCTGGTAATACATGTAGGTCCTAGTGTGATCATAATTACTATACATGTACATACCTTGTAATTGGTCCATTAATCTTTGTCGTGCTCCACCTTCTACTCCTGGCCAGTTAGATAATCTATATAGTTCCTCTCTACTCTGACACATGATATATCTGATAAATAGATGTACATTGTACATACAGTTGTTTACTAAGATACATGTATAAACAAATATACATTTTCACATTACAAGTACATACATGTACATATACCTATTACAACTGCTTTGGCTTGGAAAACTACACTGTACCTTTGAAACTTCATCAGCACCCACAAATAATATGAACTAAGATTCTCATGCTTTTGTAATGTACAGTCTCAAAACTTAATTAGTACCTACATGTATAACAAGTACATGCACTGTACTATTCCTGTAACTATTTCCAAATTTACATGTAGCATTTTTGGACTCTGAAAAGACAAAGTATGCAAGCAACAGCCTCAAAGTTTTCAGGAGCACGGCCACATGAGTAGCTAGATGTTTAGACTGACATTTTAGTGGGCGTGTGGCAATGAAACTTCAACTACATGTAAAAGTCAGTTTGAAGGTACACGAAAATGAATGAAAGTTTGGATTTCAAACAATTTCCACACTTTAAAACATAACATGTTGTTGTACTATATTATATGATTGGGAAATTACATCTTCAGTTCAGAGAAGACATAGACATACATGATACATGTACAGACTGGCTACAATAACACTTCACTCCACCTACACCAGCAAGGGTTAATTATCATTCTTAGCTATATACGTACATGTATATATGTACTATTACTATTACCATACATGTACATGTAGTTATAATGTATACTATTATACCAGGAAACTGGCTGATATAAACACTTGTTGGATTCCTATACAAACTATAGTGAGTGCTTAAAGAGAAGATGTTGCTCCACAAAATGAATAACAGATCCCATCATGTACATGTACATGTATATTAACATAATTAACAACATGATAGATGAATCTTACTGTGATAAATCTTGTATTCGTTTCTCAGGATGATGAACAGGTAACGAAGCAAGATCATTGCGAAGACATTGTAACGCTAATAATCTTTCTCCATTCTCTAAATGTTCAAGATATTTTTCTTCTAGCAACAAGAGACGCATTTTCTGTCCGAAGAAAACATGAAAGATTGAACATTATTAATTAATTGATGTAATGTTTGGGAAATCCCCTATGACTACTTTACACAGGAATGAATAATTATGTACAATGTCATTTCAATGGGGCTCAGTCAGTGAATGTGAATAGAAGGCACACATACACACAGCTATTGATACATGTGGCAGTTATTAATCATACTCTACATTAATCATTTCTGATGATTAGCTATCTTAAACACAACAATCTATCATATTTATGTTTTTCCACTTTTCTTACTTATTAAAGCTTTTCAAATTCCTTCAATCTATTTCAACCATTAGAGTAGTTTCTTACAAGCTGCTTTGATGCACTTTTTTCTGCTGTCTTTTACACACCACACCCATCAATTGACCATGCCCCCAGAATTACATAACTACCTTATCCAACATGACTGGTGTATATGACACCGGCATAATACCATAACATAATTATATTAAACCCCATCAAAAGCAATCATAAGGATGACTCTATGGGTCATAAAATGTTAGTTCTAAGTTTCTAATAAACACCTCTTGATACATGCTGTACGTGGCAATCAACAAATGAACAAACATTTATGTTACTGACCTCAGTGCAATAAGGGTCACCTAGTAATGGAGATAAATCATCTAATGCTTCTATGGCCTGTGGAATGCAAAAAACATCATAAGCAACACTAAACATTATAATAATTAAAATCAAAATTAATTTATATTTATACAATTAGTATGAATGTATACACATAAAATAAAAACATAATTATTACAATATACACATGTATAAACAAATGTAAATATTGTATAGAAACAGGTTTACTAAACCATGTATATAGGTAGAAACTATTTGAGCACAAGTACTTTATGAGCTGTTCACAAGGTGCTAATAGGTGATAAATAGATACTTGGCATGTTAATGATGACCTCAAAATTACATTGTAATGACTTTATATGTAATATAGTGTATAGTTTAATGATAAGGTTTATACGACACAATAAAGAATGGGAAGCATAACTACATGTATGTGAAATTGGTGAAGGTAAAAAGATTATTGGTCAATCCAAACTGAAGACATGAACATTTTTCTGAGGTCAAGATGAACATGAATGAAGATAAGTTCTAACATTCTAACATTCTGGAATTCTGTGGGAGGACTAAGGCACTGTAATCAACCAATTTACATTCTCTAATGTGAGTAATTATAAATGTAAGAACAATTAAATATATATATACATGTGTATATTATATATATATATATATATAATCATGTATCTAATTGTGTATATGTATAGGCAACTTTAAAATAGAAGGGTGCAATAATTAATTACTACATAGCCACACCCATCTGTGCTACACAAATGTAAGAATGCTTTCAAATTATATAACAGTATAGTTATTTTCATTAACCCTCGCCCGCATAGGTGGAGCGGAAGGTTACTGTAATCGTTTTGTCTGTCTGTCAGCAAAATTCCTGCGAACTTATGAACATTGGCATTTTGAAAATACTACCAGCAGATGTCAAATCATGCAAGGATCAACTGTAACAGCAGGCTTTTGCTAAAACCTTTCTGTTTTAAAGTTATGTAATTCATGATCGCCATTTCACAACTTTCAAAAGACATTTGGTAGCAAAAGAGTTCACTGAAACACAGCTTACCTTGCTTGAAGCCTATTGGTGTCAAATCACAGCTTGAAATGAAGTACAATTGAAGTAGTGGCTGCTACAACTTCAAGTTGGCTCTGAGCTTTCTGCCATGACTGGCAATTTCTAGCTCCACCCATTTATTTCATCCACGTGATTGAAGCTGTTTTCAAGTCTGGATTTTAACACTGCTTTTGTAATCTTATACTATATAGCTAGTAGGACTGTAATGCACAAACACAAATAATCTCAGTATAATAATTGTAATAATTATTATTACAGTCAAATATTGTCTGCAGTTATTTCTTTGTCAGTGACTGAATCATTCTCAAGTTGTTTCCCAAATCACACTTGTGGCGAGGGTTCTGCACTGCGAGTGCATTCATTATTATCTTAAGTTCTTTTATTGTTTAATGGTACAAAATAAGTATCAGTGAGTTAGAAGGTATATATAAATGGTGCAGCACCCTAGTATAGAAACCTTAGTGAGAACTCTGACATGTGACCATCAATGACAAAATCAGTTAGTCAGGAAATTATTTATTTACATAAACACTTTCATTTAAATGCTCATTATTCAGCTATTTTGTACAGGAAGGTAACTAAATTTGGTATTCAGGATGAGATACATATATCAAATATAGTTCACTTCATGTATTCAATGGTCAAATAATGAGCATTCAAAGATAAGCATATATTAAAATTATCATTTCTCAAGTGATAATCTAAAGTCACATATACGTATGTACATGTACATGTATATCACCTCTTTCCACTGTCCCAGTGCAACATGACTTCTGAAACAAGCTGCTTTTGGGTGTTCTAAAGTACATCCGGATTCTTCAATTAAACAGTCCAATGTTTTACTGAAGCAAGGAAGTAAGAAATCTTTCACATTACAACTTGTATCACATACATAGCAACACAGATCTATGTACTATTCTAAATGATTTGTGTAATTACATGTCCACACACTATATTATGTAAATATACATCTAGATTGTTTAGTACAAAGGAATATCATGTAAGTGAGTGGGTGTTATATACATATTATATGTTATAAAAACATGTATACTTGTAAAGGACACTGTGGTAACTCATAATAAAACTACTATAGAGAAGTACATGTATTACACCATACAAAGTGTTTAAATAGGGAGTGTAGATAGATGAGTAGATAAATAGAAGGATAAGTATAGGTATACTGATCCATGTACAGAGACTCATTACACATACACATGTACATGTATTCCCATCTATAGTTGGAAGTATCATTGGAAGATGCCTAATAATCAAAACATGTCTGTTTCGCTGTACACAAATCATTTGGCGTGAATGAGTTTGTGTATTCAGAACAGCTGGTAATCAAGACTGTCTGTTAACAGAAATACATGTATAACACATGTATAACACATGTATTATATCTAGGTTAAGTATGTGGTCAGATATTACAATGTGCTGTGAAAAGTGGTGAGATTCTATCATGAAAATTAACATAGGTATAGTCTTCACATGAATGAATGTTCACACGTTATTGTGAAGTGTGTCATGTACATCAAGTAGGAAATAAGCCTGTAACTTCAGGTGTGACCTGAGCAAATAAGGGTCACCCTTTTATGGCCGGTATGGTAAAATAAAATGTTTGGTGCTCCAGTTGTTCCGCCCCTGATGTACATGTGAGGTAGCAGTCAGTCTAAAACACATGAATATACATACTTTATTTAAATTATTTAAATTATTTACCTATATCCTCTTTCTCTCAAGTGTTGTCCCATCAAACTTATGATATCTTTCTCCATTGTTGTCATCTTTCGTATTCTCTTCTTCCTACGTTCAGGGAACTCTTCAAACCCATTTTGAAGTGTTTCGTGTGTTTCTTCATATCCATTGATAACACACCCATTTGATTCACCAGTACAGTTGCTACTCTTACTGCCACTATATGTAGAGTCTGACTGCATCCCCGTCAAACCGTGTGGACAAAGAGAAAGAGTTTGAGAAGAAGACGAAGGGGTTCCTGAGTTCACACTAGCGATGGAGGGCCCTCCAACAATCTGGTCCATAGAGAGACGAGCTCTCTTGAGTGGTGGTGGAGTGAACCCTCCTTCTCTCTCACTGCCCGAAGAGGCCAGATTCACCTGTTCCACTTGTTAGGTAAGACTCCAGCTTGTAGTTACTCTCCTTATAAGTCTTCCTCTTTCTATTTCCACTATTGGTTTATTCTAATTTAAGGAAATTATTTGTTCGTTTAGCGTATAGTTACCCTCCTAGATCTTCAGGATAACTAGGGGGTGAATAATAGTTGTGTGTATCCCAAAAAACCTCGCCCTCTTCTCTTCAAAAACAAGGCAATACTTCAAATTTCTCTTTTGTTACCACTGATAATAGATACACACCAATTGACAATATAAGGGCCAATTTTATTTCCTTTAGAAATTCTTTCCCTTTCTTCTTCAGCTTCCCAAGCAACCGCAATTTATAAATACGCTACAAGGAGTAGTTTCTAATTATTCGTATACAGAACTAATACCTATTCAATCATCAAATTAAGCGCCAGGGTGACTTATTTTCCAAACAGGTCAGGGATAGCACGCTGTATTATTGGAGGTTTTTCATATATTATTGGCCAAAGGATTTGATTTACCTTTTCAGAGAAGAAGTTGAAAGTTACAATCAAACGTTTACATCAGCAAAGAATTAAAGATGGCTGAGGGTCTCTACAGAATTGGAGGTGAAGAAATATCATGTCTTGTCATGTGATCATTTTTATTAATGTATTATCATAAACAAACTAATCAGTGCTATACTATACAGTTTACAGGTATACATTTAATTAATTATTGTGTACATAGAAACTCAATCATATACATGTATATATATAATTATATATAATTATACATGTATACAATATATATATACATTACATACACATCATACAAGGACCTCAATGTTTTCTTAAATATTACTCATAATATAAATGTATGTATAATTATAACTACCTATTAATCTTTCAATTTCAGAATGTATTTATATGGAAGTACTTCCTCCTCCTACTCCATACCAGATTTGTAAAATTGAAGAGCTAAGAAAAGTACAACTACATGTACATGTATAATGTAATATGATATTGTGATCCAATTTATAGCCTCGCCCATTTTGAAATTAATCTAGTCCAATATGACTCTCAGAACCTTAAGCCAAAACCTCAACTTCATGTATAAACTATGAAGCTTAAATCCCGAGTCCCAAATCCAGGTTTTAAAATATGTCAGGTTGTTTATTGGTTCATAATATAAGTGTGTATATATTATATTAACACTTACAAATATCTAATCTGATAGAATGCCAAAGGTAGTGTAGAAGTTGCTGCTAAATGTTTCTATCGCCGTAAAGATCTCCCTCCTAACCTATTAATAGCAGCTGATCGTCATGCCTGTAAGTATCTCTGTATATAATTAGGTATATACAATGTACATGTATTGCATATATACCATGTATATGTACATGTATTAGTGTTATATATACATGTATTTACATGTATCTTCTCTGTCTATGTGATGATGTGGTATTTTTGTAAAGCACCATCTTCATTTCACTGTTCTTTCTAGAATTAACTGAAGGGCACATAAATTAATTAATTTGATACCACACCCTCTGCCACACCCATAACACACACATACATGCACACATACGTGCACATATACATGTACATGTTTATTTATGAGTACAACTCATTGCATTTGAATCAAAAGAAGAAGAATACAATGGATCCCTGTTAGTCCCTTGTAGTAGTGGAAAACAATGCATTGATCCACCTTCATTATCTATCTAGTCATCCCCCTCTATCTGATCCATCTACATGTATTCTGTATGAAACTATATACATGTACATGTATGCTTCAGTGTTTCCCCCATGATAAATATTAAGGGTGGGGGAGTGCATCCATAGTAAATGATGTTTGGTTAACAAAGCTCAATCAGTATTGTTTTTCGGTATAACCTTTAAAATTAAAGAATGGGGGAGTGAGACTAAAGGGTGGGGGAGCGCCATGTTACTACCCTTTCAGGGAAACACTATGCTTGATGTACATGTATCTCCATGGTTACTTTTGATGCACCACAGAAGTTATTACATATTACACCCGCTCCAAGTGCCACTTACAATGTACATGTAACTTTAATGAACCTCACTTACCAAAGTTGCTGACATGGCATGTCTGCTTCTTCCTCTGAAGTACAAAACTCTAGGCATTGTTTAAATCAAATAATCACCCTACATGTACATGTACCTAGTCTTATGCCCTCAACCACTTTTTTCATTCTTGTATCTGTCTATCAATCGTGTATAGTATACATACATGTGTCCACTCAAATGTAATCATCATACATTTTTCTTCTGTCCATCCATCCATCATGTGTCTACATGTACATATAATATCTATTCCTCTGCCTCACCCACCTACATGTGAACAGGGGTTCATAGAGAGTTAGGAGGAAACCATAGACTCCCTAAACACTCAGGATTTCTTCCAAATTAGCAAACTAAAACAACGATACAATAATTTAACAATAGTGTATTAAAAATGTCAATCTTGGATAGATGTTCAAGAAATCTTCTTGTTGCGGGTATGGAAATATTAAGCCAACTACCAGACATTTAGACCTACATGTACATGTATTTTCACCACTATTGTCTCTTCCCCATATACATTGTTAGTTTCAATTTACTCGACAATGTCCTGCATGACTGGCTGTTTCCACACCACTAGGCACAAATACCTTACCTTGTAGACACACTCCTTAACCACTTGCCTGAAGACTGTATGAACCTCTGTGTACATGTACATGCATTCAATCATCATTTAATTTCTTTTCAGTGGCTGTTGAAGAGGAGAATGAAATGGATACTACTATTCCACATGCTAATAACTATGAGAAGTTAACTGAACTTCAAAAACATCAAATTAAACATCGTGAGTTGTTCTTGTCCAGACAAATTGAAACTTACAAGATAGACATGGTCAGGTAAGAAGAAACAGAGACTAGTAATACATGTAACCAAAAACGACATTACAATACTAATCACACAATGTGTCTATTATGTGCCATGTCCATTAATTGACCGAGCAACCCAGAATGACGCAACTTCCTTAACTATGTATACAACACATACACATATGTGAACATGAATAATAACATATATAATTACAATAAAATCCTGTGGAAAGCAATCCTAGGATGGCTCTGCAGGACATAGTAAAAAGTAGTATTTGGTTTCAATTCTCTCCATAAAACTGAGCAAAAAAGGATGTTCATGTACATGTATAGGAAACAGATCATAATAATTATCATAAATTCATAATGTGTTTGTACTAGTATACATACACAATGTACAATGTATATACATGTACATGTAATTAGTGTTGTTTTAGTAAGGTCAGTACAACCATTTTAGTTTGGTTTTAATTAATCAAATCCAAACTTATATTAATTAATTAAGTCAGAAGGAAGTTTTGGGTTTAATTAACAACTGAAAGATTACATGTACATGTACATACATGTACCTCTTGTTTTAGTAATTAATTAACAACTGTTGACAGGGTTTCATTTAGAAACTTTCAGGGTAGGAGCAAAACGTGAATTTGAAAGACTTTGATAGAATAACATACAAGGTTATTGTGTGGATATTGGCAAACAAATTCTAATGGGGGACAAAACTATAGCAAGAGGAGCAAATGCCCCCGTAAATGAAACCCTGGTTGAATCATTTTAGTTATAGTTTATATTTATAATTTTTATTACATGTACTGTACATGTATCAAAGCAATTATTAATCTTGTAAAAACAAATTTTAACTTCATTTACACAACACATATTAATTAATAGTGAACTAGTTTTCCATGGCCACTAAGGTGTGTTATAATTTTTCTTATAATTAGCAGTAGTTTAATTAATTACCTCACAAGATAATTACAATTTAGTTTTGATACTAATTACTGATGTCTGGGAGTACTAACTATAGTTTTAGTTATAGTTAACAATACTAATTAGAGCTGAAACAGATCCTGTCTTTCACTATTCAGATATCCATTCACACTAATGGTTGGGTACCTGGATAAAATTCATGACTTGTGCACATATGCAAACATTAAATGAGTACCTGCAGTCCTGCATACATGTACAAAGAAACAAATCCGGATGTTCAGTTCGCAGATAATTATCTGGATAATTGAGTATTCGTTCCAGCTTGTACAGTATATTGCAAATTACATGTTCTAATCCTTTTTCAATTACAGGGGTAAATGTGCAGTAAGTCTTCTTAATGAATTAGAGAATATTCAATCATACATGGAGAAAGAAGACACATTTTTTTATACCATGGTTTTTGACCCAAATCAAAAGACTCTTCTTGTTGACAAAGGAGAGATAAGAGTAGGACCCACTTACCAGGCAGAAGTACCTCCATATGTTCCACCTACTACAAGAAAGGAAGAACCGGAACATGTATCTGAACAACTTTGGGAACCAAATAAAATGGCTGACCAGAAAGTTGAACAGTTTCTTGTTGTTTCTCGTTCTATTGGTACTTTTGCACGAGCACTTCTTGATGGTGCCAAGAAACCACAAATCAGTTTACGTCTTGGGGCAGCTGCTGCTTCAAGAGATATAACACTAGTAAGAAACATTCACATTATAGTGTTGTTGTAGTTAACAATAGTGACCACTTTTAGTTATAGTTATATTTTACCTGGTTTCTCAAACTTTAGGTTTAATTAAAGTTTAATGAACTAAATAATAATTAGGCTTACATAATGGTAAAAGGGTTTAGTTTTAGTTAGCTAACTAAAAGTGATTGTAATAGGCTAATTTTAGTTAGCTTTACATGTAGTTTTGGCATTTGACTTTTAGTTTAGCTATAGTTTCGTTATTCTAAAAGTCACAATGCCTTGGGGTTATAGTTATAGTTAAATAGAACAACACTATCACTGACACACCTACATGTACCTACAGTGTACATGTATATGTACACATGACTATAGGTGCCAAATCATGTACAAGGAGTTCATGTACATGTGTATGTGGTGTGGGGAAGGGGAATATGATATACATGTGTACTCATTATGATATGAACTTTTGAAGTACATGTACATGTAACATACATGGCATTTTCCTCATTTAATGTTCATGCTAATGTGTAATGATGTGTGAACAGTTACTCATTGATATACATGTACATGTGTATACTTTGGTACATGTACATGTACATGTGCATGTTCATGAAAATACTAAGTATTGATTCTCCTCAGTTCCATGCTATGGATACACTTCATCAGAGTAATTATGATATCAATAGTGCTACTAGCAGGCTTGTTCCTCGTGGACCTGTACTATGTGCTGACGAGTTGGAGGCATGGTCTCAAGGTATGTGGTACATACAGTTTGTATACAATGTACATGTACATGTACATGTTCATATTTACATGTACATGTATATACGCTGTTCATATGTATACAATGTATGTACATGTATTGTAATAATCATACATGTATGCCAGCATGCTAGCAAAAGGTGTAGAAACAATTAACAAACAAACAAGTAGCCACAATGGCTTAAAACATTCATAAAACCCAGCCACAAAGGGCTTAGAAAATATGTAAGTATCATGTATACATGTACATGTATGTGTACACATACATGTATTTGTATGTAGAATGTTTTTGTGTTTGTGAAATTCAACTAAATGATTAAGAGAAAAGTATCCCTGAGATTGCTTTGATTGTAGCTTATTTGTGTATAGTTTACATTAACAACACATTAATAACATAAGTACATATGTATATGTAGCATAGCAAATTCCTAAGTACATGTAGTAGCACTTACATGTACGTGTACAGTGTACATGTGTATGTAGGAATAATAGGATTATTATATGCAAGTGGTATGCTTAATGTTCTGGAGATGCAGACCTACGTCTCAAGGAGGGGCAAAATTTGAAGTTGAGACTATGAGGGGTATTATCCTATTACTATTGGCAAACTAGCTTTCAAGGGGTGAGGGGCAAATGTGTTCCCCTCTCTCCCAAACATTAAACCCTGAGATATCATCCAGAGTCATTGATTATGCTAATTACATGTATTCCAAAAGACATACTTTTCCAGCAAATGACAGCAAATAATGTACAATATGGAAGTCACAGAATGTTTTTTTGATCATCAAATGGGAGGAGTTTCCTGCATTAATTACAGTAATTGGCCTAATTACTTCCACTGTTTTTAATCGATTTCAGAATCTCAGCCAATTCTCAACCCTAATAACATTTAATCAATAAACAAATAATGATGATATAAATATTGCCATTCTTGAGCTTCACAAACATACATGTACATAACTACAGTCATACATTGTATATCTTTGTATTCAATGCAAGATTACTTGCCTCGTAATAACACACTCAGCTTTTAAAATACTATGTTGTTGTTTAGATGTTGTTGATTCATACATTACAAACATAGTACATAGTGATATGTAAATTATCTGTAATTAATGGATGTATAATGCTTGTCAACTGATTATAACAGAGGAAGCCAAAAGATTTGAAGAAGGTCTACAGGACGAGAAAAACTTTCTCTATATTCAGAGAAGATATGTAAGTTAAATATTCTTAATTGTCATTTGCTCCATATTGTAATTAATGTTCATTTGCATTAAGGCTGGAACGGATCCTGTCTTTTACTATCCGGATATCTGTTCACAATAATGGTCGGGTACACGACTCACTGATTTTTCACTCATCTACATGCTCTTTTTGCTGTAATCAACTGCAATAGATGTTTATACAAGCAGTATTGGTGTTTTAGATCGCTCTGCACTCTATAAGCCTAAAAAGCTGGTAAAATGGAGCAAGACACTTATTAACCACCATTTTTATTACAATTTTCATTTCATGTGGTTGGTTTCTGCGCATGCGCAAACATTAAACAAATACCTGGATACAAAGAAACAGATCCGGATGTTTAGTTTGCGGATAATTATCCAGATAATTGGGTATTCATTCCAGCCCTAATTTACATGTACATGTAGTCATGTACATAATTAACTAATTAGTATTTATTTTTTCCTGTAACCATGGTGATTGTTATAAATAAATTATAATTATAATAATGTAATTTTGCAAACTACAGTTATAATTTACATGTAAATGGTATTTTATTGATTATTTAGCTACCATGGAAAGCAATGAAAAGTATTGTGGCATATTATTACATGTGGAAGACAACTGATCGTTACCAGATTCAAGTTAGTCATTAGATTACCATAGCAACCAAATGAACAACATATTTCTTTTGATTAGAAACGTCATCGTATGATTGAAAAACAAAATGATCTCAAGGAAGTTATTGTTCATCTGCGGACCCCTTCAGGTGCCCCACCCACTGGACCACGTGACCTGTCAGGTAAGGGATGTTGTATTTTATGAACCAAAAGGGAATGTCCCTATGATTACTTAGTGGTAGTATTTCAAATAGTAATTAATTACTTGTATACTGTAATTATACCTGGCCACGAGCACTGAGTACCTGATTACCCAAGATTGAATGTATTACCCAAAACTACATTCATTACCTGTAGTATCATGATATAAACAATTACTATATGCTTTTCATATGAATAATAAAATAAGTATTTATTAAATAAACAGTCCTAAGACCTGTGCTAGAGTTGTACAAAACACAGAAGATGATCGATAAAGATGTGGGCATTGCCTGTTAGTGCTCAAACTTCAAACACTCATTTCACTTTATTAGCAAACTTTTATAAGCTTGATTTGGCTTTCTTAGAAGCTCTGTTATGTAACTAAGAAAGCTTCTTTCAAGAAAATTAAGGCCCGAGAAAGTGGTGACCCACCCACACACTCAATTTGGATTAAACAGGTACAAGGGTGTGGAAACATTGAGCTGACTAGCGGACATTTTGACCTATTTTCACCACTCCTTGTCCTGCTCCCATATACTTTGTGTACAGTTCAGATTCAATTTTACCAGACATTCACTTGATTTATTGGACAATGTCCTGTATGACTGGCTGTTTCTACACCACTGAACGGGTGGGTACCCCAGTATGCGTAATAATTTTTCATCTTTCTACCCAGATCCATTTTTCTACCTGTTGGGCAGGTTCATACTGTACATGTGCTTGTAAAACATAATTTGTAACTGTGAAGTGAGGCTAAACAATTATATTGCAAATATTTGAAGCTACGTGTGTATATAGAATATACATGTACATGTATGTACATTGTGTACACGTAGTAGGTACATGTTTGTATTTTAAGATATGTACATGTACATGTAATTATTTCAGGAAAAGCTGCTTCAGCAGGTGATATGCTTACAACAATCCAGAAGGAAGTCCAAACTGTGCCTACAGCCAGTGATGGAGAAAAAGGATGTGAAAGTTGTTATGCTACTACTTCCCCTCGTTGGGTTTCTTGGGGACCTGCCCATGAGCACTGTCGTTTGTGTGGTCACTGTTATATATACTGGAGAAAGTATGGTGGATTGAAACTGCCAACAAAATGGGGTGAGTTTGTATGATAGCAAAATTATTATGGCCCGTAGGGCCATCCCTATAATTGCTTTCCACGGGGTTTAATGTATATATATACCATAGTTAACAGAAACATCAAAGAGCTGACAGGGCGTATATATGGCATATGTCCCCGACCACAGGGCAGTTATACAACCGCAGGGAAGTTATACAACCACATCAAAGTTCGTTCACGAGTACAGCAGGGATATATGCCATATATCATCCCTGGTATGACGTCACGCACATGCGCAGTCACCAAAAGTCTACAGAGAACCAGTAGATGGGCATTTCTCCCAGGAACTAAGGTGTGTTAGTCTGTTACTCGTGTCCATTGTCCTGTTCTTCTTTGATGTTTCTGTTAGCTATAGAATATATTATATGTACCATGGCTTCTCAGTATACACATGTATATGGTGAATATAAGACCCTCGCACCTCGATATTGGCCCTCGGCTTCACCTCGGGCCAATATCTCGGTGCTCGGGTCTTATATTCGGCATATATCCCTCGAAGCCATGGTATATATATTACATAATTTATATATATATAATATATGTTTGTGTCACTTGCGCGACTATGCATTGTATATGTAGTTAAGGAAGTTGTGTCATTCCCGGGGGGCTCGGTCAATTAATGGGCGTGGCGCATAAAAGAACGCCAGGAGCTACAGACAAGCCAGGAAGATTCAGAAACTGCTAATAACTGTTGTATATAGCAGAGAAACAGTATAAATATTATGCAAGAATCTTTAACAAGTAAGTATAATAAGTTGTTAAGTTTCAGATATGAGGAAGTCATCATTTAGAACCTTGTAGGAGTACTTCAGTCAGTTCATCAAAGATCTGTGTACTTAGACTGCAGTCAGGCTTACACTTACTTCTTCAGGCCCCAGCTTTCGAGTACACAGAAAGGTAGAGATACTAGTGCCATCAGCAATGCTTAATACATAGTCATCACAAAGCAAATATAGGGATGTTTTTTTTCTCTATATACACTTGTTTTTAGAAGAATACTGTCAATACTTTGCTCACTGAATTGAGTAATCAGTTGCATTGTGAAATATAATTTAATTATATTTTCCATTACTATGAAGCTAACAAACTTCAGAAAGCATTATATTATTATACATGATCAGCGTTTCCCCCAGGATAAATATTAAAGGTGGAGGAGTGCATTAATGGTACAATCAGGGTTTGAGCTAGAAATATTTTGAAGGGTGTCCTAATTAAATATTCATTGTGGGTGTGGTCAATTATTAACCATTTTTATTACAAATTTACAGCACAAACATGATCAAGCCTACATACATGTACATGATCTACAGTCTTTCTTCTGAAGTTTGGACAGCCATCTATAAAGGCATTCTTCTTCATATTTTATTCACTTGGTCTTCAATCTAGCCAAGACAATTCTTCCAACCATCTGGGAACACATTTTTTTTACCATTGTATAACTTACACTGTCTTCTGAATTTGAAGATCCTCCACTAGTGCCAAGAGGCTCAAAAACCAGAGCACTTCCACGTTGCAGTACAATAACAAACACGTGGTGGCAATGCCCTTAAATTTTGTTGCATTATTAATGCAATAACTGACCACACCCTTTATTGATTGGACGCCTTTCACTTGAAAAAAGGCATCTTTTGCGAGTTTCAGGGTGTTTTAAAATGCCTAAATTGTATTGTAGCTCAAACACTGGGTACAATGTTTGGTCAACAATGTTCAATCAGTGTTGTACATGTACATGTAAAACAGTATAAACTGTTAAATTAAAGGATAGGGGAACAAGACTAAAGGATGGGGGAGTGCCATGTTACCGCGGGAAACACTGACATGATTATGTTCTTTCAGAGTCACTCTTATCAAGGTGTCATGCAGGATTTTGGGGGGGGATTATTTAGCCCCCTGAGGTTGCTTCTGGTGGCTTCTTGGGTCCCAGAAGGTGATGTACATGTACATTCATCTGCTGTCATGAAAGCTAATATTTACTATGGAAATTGTGGTGGGCGGGTTAGCCCCCTTTATATCAATAACTATCAAACACTAAATATGTATCTCACATGATGATCAGCAATGTACATGTAAGTACTTATAATTTTATCATCCCAACTTATCTCGTCAGAAACTATTGATCGTCAAGCTGTTACTCAGAGTGGAACTATTGTTATAACCCCCATTGAGAAGAAACCACTGAAAGGTAATGTACATGTACATATTATATATATTGTATATAGCTTCTGCCCTATTTATGTATGACATTACATTCCATTCTTTTACAGAGCGCCATGACAAAGTGTCTAAGAAAACAGTAAGTCTGTGTGAATCATCATTTTATAACTGTTATATACATGTACATGTATACCGTATAGAGGGTTTTATTGGAGAAGGAAAATTTTGGTAAATTGGCAAATTTGGAAAATTTGCCAATTTGAATACAATCAAATCTTACATGTAGCTTACTTGTCACTGCTATGCAGGGTACAGTTTCTCTGACAACAGTATCCCATACGGTCTGGTAGATGTGGTATTTTCTCACTGCACTTTTCACCTATACTTTGGCTCCATTCCATTGTCACAAGTAGGCATAGTTTGATAACACGTGCTTGAAACGTCATATTTAATCTTGCCAATATACAAATTTTATGAATTAGCCAAACTTTCTTGTCAAAAATACCCGCTATATGGTACTACATGTATGTACATGTATTCTTACACATTCTCTAAGTACAAAATTCATAAATGTGACCTAATTTTCGAAAAGGGACCTTTTCCCACAAAATTAGTGATTGAAGGTAAGCATTTGATCATAATAATTTTGTGGGAAAATGGTCTCCTTTTGAAAATTAAGTCACAAATTATTAAGTACTACTACATGTACATGTAAGTACATGTAATTACCTGGAAATACATGTACAATTGTATATGTACCTTGTATAATTATGTTGATTTGTTTTCTGTTTGCAAGCTACTGTACATGTAAAATACGGGCAACATGATCAACATGTAAATATAATTTACAAATATTTAGGTATTGAACCTTCGCTTCTTTCATGGTTTAGAACTTTCAAACCATGAATCCATAAATTATAATTATTTAATAAAATAATGTGTACATGTACTATATATGTACATTGTACTTGCAGCAATGCCCTTTTAGACATACATGTACATGTACATGTATAGCAATGTTTAGCAATGTATAGTTGATAATGCATGCAAACTCATTCAACAGTGTTGCCTTCATGATGTTTATGTTACATCTTGCATTCATTTGATTCCATAACTAACTGATTGAGTCATTTAAAATGGATTTTAGCCTTCCATACACTAGGCCTGTGCAATAATGAAACTAACTTACCAGTACATGTATGTCTACATGTACATGTAGGTCTATTTATCTAGATAAACAATATTGTCTCGATAATAGTTATTAATTATAATAAATAATAAATTAATGATTATCAATAACACAATCAACACACTGTAAATAATATGGAGATAGATATAATGATAAATACAGTGTAAGTACAGTAGAAAGTGAAGGTTTTCTGGGAGGTACATTTTGTAAATGCACCACTCTTCACACAGACTTCAATCTGACTCCTCCTGATAAATGCTTATATAAAACGTAATATGTTGGTTGTGTAATGTGCATGCCCAGTAGTAATCTTATTCATGAAGCAGCTATCTTTCATGATAATCGCAGGCCTACCATACACACACATAATGCTCACTGCATGTGTATTCATAATCTCTTTCAGGTGGCAAAGACAAAAGAAGACATAATTCCCCATCATCCTTTCTTAATGGTTCCAACTGGTACTCTTCTTTTTCTGAGGAAGAAATTGGGCTCAGCAGCAATCCTTCGAGCAGCACGTTCACCCTTCAAACATATCAATATTCAGAATTTGCCAAAACCAACAAGTACATATACACACACCCATACATGTACTTGTAATAAATACAGTACTAAGTTGGTCATTCCATTTACATGTATGCATTATACTATAGCAAAAGTGCAATACTAATACATTTCACACATCACATAGTACTAATAGAATACTAATACATTACACATAATCACATATACATGTACATGTACATGTGTATGTACATGTAGTACTAATACAATACTAATACATAACGCATATCACATAGTACTGATACAATACACATTACACACATCACATAGTACTAATAATTATACATGTACAATACTAATACATGTACATCACATAGTACTACATGTAATACAGTACTAATACATACATGTGTATGTAGTACTGATACAATACTAATACATAACGCATATCACATAGTACTAATACAATACACATTACACACATCACATAGTACTAATAATTATACATGTACAATACTAATACATCACATACATGTATTACTAATACAATACTAGTACATGTACATAACACACATATCACATAGTACTGATACATAACACCTATCACATAGTACTGATACAATACAATACATTACACACATCACACAGTACTAATACAATACTAATACATCACATACATATAATACTAATACATTACGCTATAATCTTTAACACTATACGTGTACCTGCATGATAAACAACTGTATTATTTAATTTCTTACTCCAGCAACTGGGATACAGCTAGTAGCAGCACAACACAAAACAGGACAAAGGCGTCGACATTCACTAGCAAATGTTCAAAAAGCTCTGTCATCTCCTCCTAAGCAATTTCGCCTTCACAATAGTCCAATGCCAATCTCTCCATCATACAAGGCTAGAGTTCCAAAATTGAAAATAGGGAGTGGAGTTATTTCAACAAGTGGAACTTATGTTCCTCCTACTGGTTCTTCATCCGCTACTTATCCTCTTCTTGAACAGAAAAGATCTTCAGTAACAATACTATCAGGTAAATGTATCATTGTGTTAAAGTCTGTTCACATTCACAATGACCTCGAAATTAGGATTTGATAGACTTTATATACTGTATACATGTACATGTAATATAGTGTATAGTTTAATGTCTCAAGGTTGATCAAACACAAAATTAACAGGAAGGATAATTATACATAAATAGTGCAGGTAATAAGATTGTTAGTCATTTCAAAAAGTGAAGTTTTACTGAGGTCATGGTGAACATGAATGTCCTTTAGATTACTAATTGACAGTGACACTGTTATCATGCAGTGTCAATGTCACTTGTAGACATCTAATTCTCACCTAATACATGTACATGTTAAGTGTATACTGATACAATATAGCTGTAGGAAGTTGAGGGAGTGAAATATGGTGCACTTAAATCTAGTTAATTATTTATCAGTGGTGTGGTTGATTAACATCATTAATTATCAATAATGTATGGTACCAGTGTTCTCGTCAGGATTTTGCAATAGGAGGGTACACGGAAGTGACAAAGTAATTATTATTATGTCATGTTAATTAATTACATGTGCAATTATTGTTTATTACAAGCTACAACCGAAGAAGAATTAATGGGTAATAGGTGAATACAGCTCTCACGATCCCATGTAGATGATGGTGATAATGTGTGAATGTGTGTATGGAAATACTTTGAATTAATATTTTTGTGTGTTTAAAATAGTATTAATAATTCAAAATGAAAAGGGGTACATTATGTGTCATGGTGGTATTTTGTTTTCGGTATTGAAATATGAAATATGTTGATTTTAGTTGGTCTGTTTGTTACACTGCACAGCATACGCACAAAGTGACGAAGGGTTACATGTATATGATTGGTTCTGTTCATGTCTGTTCTGTGAAGTAAAAGAACCATTTCTTGGGAATTTGTTTGTGCATAATGTTATGGTGGCAATGTTCTAGACGTTATTGACACAGTTGCCTCACTGTAGCTGGCCTTCATATTCCCCCTACATGTGTACATTGTACATGTATATGTTTAACTTATTCTGGAGTTACTCACCACTGACATCTCACAGGACTATATTCACTTAGTGTGCTGCTGTGTCCACAATATTACTAATAAATGGGAAGATGTCTATTTTATATTTCATTTGCAGGTGACACACAGTCTATTAGGAAGAGAGAAGCACCCGACACTGAAGGTATAGAAAATTGGCCATTTTAATTTCAAGACTGATTACTTTTTGTACTGATACAGGAATTCCAAATTCAAAGATTCCTAAAACTGAATCGAGTACAGCTGCCAATCTTCCAACAGAGATATTCTATCAATGTACAAAGCAGATTAAGTATGTTTAAAAATGCACTACTACATGTACAGTACATGTAATGTATGGGGTACATGTATCTTAGTATCAAATATTATGTAATTTAATAATTTCAATTTGCTTAGTCTCTTATTCAATACAATTGAAGAGAAATAAATGTTGTAGCATGTGATACAGTGTTAAGGAGTTGAGTCAAGATTTGATAGTGTGACAGTATCTTGGCCCTACACAAAAACATTACCCTGATTTTTTTCTTTCTATTACAAGTTTCTCCTCGCAAATAAATTTTCATAACTACTGTCCACTTTTCTAGTACTTTTGTCATGGTTTAATCTGAAACATCTGTTCCATCAGTAATAGTTAAACTATGCATTACAGAAATTATTGCACTGTATGCATGTTGAAGCCACATTCCCAAGAGATGTATTTAGTGAATGAGAGTAAGTAGGTGCTTTGTATGGCCCCTAGGATCATCCCTGTGATTAGTTTCCATGGGTGCATGTATACGTTTATATGTAGTTAAGGAAGTTGCGTCATCCTGGAGGCTTCGTCAATTAATGGGCATGGCACATAAAAGCACATCCGCTCTATAGCTACAGACCAGCAAGAAGATCTGGGAAGAATGCAAAACTAATACTAATAGCTGTTGTATATAGCAGAGAAAGAGAGTAAAGATGATGCAAGAATTTTTAACAAGTAAATTGTTGAGTTTCAGATATGAGGTAGTCATCATTTAGAACCTTGAAGGAGTTTCATCAAAGACCTATGTACTTAGACTGCAGTTATGCTTACTTATTCAGTCCCCAGTTTTCTTAGTACACAGAAAGGTAGAGACACTGCATCAGCAATGATTGACACATAGTCACTGCAAAGCAATCACAGGGATACTTTTTTATAACTGAAATGTGATTCAAACTTGCCAGTAATTGTCATACTGCACATGATTACAATAATTATAGGAAATACAGCACTGTTGGTGTCTGGGATATACCCACAAACTGTACTTTAAATTAGGGCTGGATCAGATCCTGTCTTTTACTATCCAATATCTGTTCACAATAACAGCAGGGTACCTGGATAAATGCGAAATTCATGACTTGTTTGCAGTAAAATATAAAGTATAAAGTATTATTTGCTATAATGAACTGTAATAGATGTTTATAAAAGCAGCATTGGTTTTTTTTACAAATTGTTCTGCACTCTACAAGCCTAAAAAACTGGGTAACACAGAGCAAGACACTTATCGTGCACCTTTTATTGGAATTATGATTTCACGAGTTTGATTTCTGCACATGTGCAAACATTAAAGCAAGTTCCTGGATACAATGATCCAGATGTTCAGTTCACAGATAATTATCCTGGGTATCCCATTCCAGCCCTACCTCTAATAAACCATCAAGCATTCAGTCATGAAGATTACAACAAATGTTTTTTAAATGAAAGTGTATGTATTCATTTTATAGTTTGTAATGCATTTGTAGTAGTATTTTTTTTTTTTTTTTTGTTTTTAGAGATGCAAGAAAACAAATGGGACATGACAACATATTGAAACTTGCTCGTTCTCCAGTCAAAAACCCAGTCACATTATCATAATAACGTATTGTATAATGCATCTTACAAAACTTTTTAAGTATCACACATTTTCTGTTATTTTTGTGTGAATACTGTTAACATCTTCAATGTAAGAAAACATTGAAAATACTTTTTTTTTTCATCAAATAGTAAACTTTGAAACCGTTTGAATGACAGACGTTTTTGTGTCCTCTGGAATGTTTGGCAGAGCCAATCTGATTGCAACAATGTGAAATGCCAAATTTCATAGTTGTATTTTCCAGTTAAAATTTTAATATTAAATGCTACTAGTATGGAATGGTTTAAGGTGAACAAAGGTGTTAACAAGGTTGCCTTCTATCCTCAACTCATTTTTAATGACCTAGTCCCTTTTGTAAAAAATATGAATATAGGTAGTGGAAGATATTATAATATGTGTACTCCTTTATGCCGATGACGTTGCACTCTTGGCTGAAAATGACCTACAACAATTAATCATTAGAGTAGCTAATTGGTGCAGGAAAAATCATTTTAACTATAATATAAATCTCAATAAAACTAAAATTCTCAAAATACGTCCCAAGTGTAAACTAGTAGTCCCTATGGTGCATTTATTGGAGATTTTTATTGAGCCTTATTTTATTAACACAACAGAATTTTTCTTTATTAATAAAAACTGAATGTTTCAACCCAAAGGTCTTCTTCAGCAGTATACAAAACATAAACCAAACAGCTTATTTATTGATGGATAGATGACTGGTGACAGTACAAATGTAAACAATGACGGTACAGAAAATGCAGGGTTTGAGGATCATGGTACAGAATAGGACTGTCATGGTAAGACAGTGTTCCAAGAAGGGTTGATGTGTACCCCAAGATCTGTGTCAATGGTATTGGATGTACTTCTAATTAATGTAGCTTCTTTGATTCTTCTTTCCCAACTCTAAAGATTTCACATTTGTCCTATAAAATGGCATGACCTGTAGAATGAACATGTACAGTTATTGTGATCCCCATTCTTGATTGCTCTTTTATGTTCACTCATCCTGATCTTAAAAGTTCTTCGCCTATATAAGTTCCACCACATTCACAATGGACAGCATAAATAACTCCCGTTTTCTCAAAGGGTGGAGTTGGAGTTTTCACTTTAGTCAGAGCATTTCCAAGTGTACCATAACTAGTGAAGGCAATTCTCAATGGAAGATTCCTGCATGACACATCAATATCTTCACTAAGTCCAGGGGTATATGGTAACTAGAGTTTTAATATCTTCATACCTTGGTTGGTCTTTTCTATGGTGTTTTTCCTGGACCTTATATCTTGGGTATCCATTGTCCATGAAGATATTCGTCAATCTTTTCTTCTCCTAATTCTCCATCCTTTTATCATCACAAGTGCCTTGATGATCCCCATTTTTACTCTGGGGTGATGGCTAGACCTGTAGTTGAGATATTTGTTGGTGTTAGATGGTTTTCTGTAGACATCAGTGATTATATAATCGATCACCTTTCCTCTCAACTAATACATCTAGGAATGGTAACTTAACACTTACCTCTTTTTCCATTGTGAAGTCAATTCGAGTTCATTAAGATGTTCCAAGAAATCAGTGAGATGTTTTTCACCATGTTGCCACACCACAAACGTATCATCATCAACATACCTTAACCATAGTTTGGGTGTAAAATCACATGTGACTAAAGCTGTTTCTTCAGTTCTTCCATGAAGATGTTAGCAACAACTGGTGATAATGGAGACCCCATAGCTGTACCATCTTTCTGCTCATAATAACTATCATTAAACCTAAAGAATGTGGATCTTAGACAAAGATTGGTTAGTTCACAAATCTCATCAGTTGTGAAAGTAGTTCTCTCGTCTAATGTATCATCTACTATTAACTGGTCATGCTGTACTGAGAGAATCATCAATAGGCACCATAGTGAAAGGTTCTTAACATCAAAGCTAATTAATCTGACTAACTCTTGCAATTGTATCTTTGATATCTTCTCAACAAAATGAGAAGAGTTATGGATATATCAGTTAGATTTCCCTACATTGGGTGACAGAATATACGGCAAAGTTCTTTTGCCAGTTGGTAAGTTGGAGATGATAAAAGGATGGAGAATAAGGATTGACGAATATCTTCATGGACAATGGATACCCAAGATATAAGGTCCAGGAAATACAGAAGAAACACCATACAAAAGACCAACCAAGGAATGAAGATATTAAAACTCAGTGTTACCATATACTCCTGGACTTCACTAGTTATGGTACAGTTTGGAATGCTCTGAAAACTCCAACTCCAACTCCACCAGGAGTTCTTTATGTTGTTTATGTGCTTCACTCTGTGTTGATCCCTGCAAAGTCTTGATATCCCTTGCAGCTGATTCCAGACCTTGTGCAAGTTCACACAACTGGATTATGGGATCACTAACACCACATACTAGTCTATCCCTCAGGTTCTCTTCTAAGCTTGCACCAAATTCGCAGTCCTTGACTGTCTCGCAAACATTTCAAGACCAGAGGTTCAGTTAATTTATGGTATAAAGTTATAAACTGTAATAGTATTCACACTAGAATTAACACAATATTATCAGTCAATAAAACAGAATGCATTCATATAGTAAACAAAACAGTAAGTATAAAAATATATAATGTACAATAAGTTCAAACAGAATGTATAGCTAAAGAAGAGAATGAAGAGCACGTATCCAGATCGACTTCTTCCATTGTATATAGTAAACAAAACACCTCAGAGATACAGTAGAGAAGAACTAAGATATTCAGAAAGTAAAGTGAAAAATTATGAAATAAATCAGTGATCAGTCAGTATAAGAAGAAAGTGGAGGATATGCAAGGTATGAGAAAACAAAAACAGTTGGAAGAGAAGAACTTACTATACATGCAGCAAAAGTTAGAGTGATAAGAAGAATTACGAAGAGAATCAACTATGAGAAGTTTAGTAGACTCTAAAAAAAAGATTGCAACATTAGAAAATGTACTTGCTCAAGAGAAGTCCTTGGCTAAACTCTCTCTCTCTCTCTCTGGCTGTAATAACCTTAATTAATTGATTCATGTAAATATAACAATGCAATATAATACTAGCCTAGACTATTTAATTAAGGTTATTACAGCCCACATTGTTTTTAAAAACAATGTGGGCTGTAATAACCTTAATTAATTGTCTAGGCTTTCAGAGCCAGTATTATATTGCATTGTTATATTTACATGAACATGGCTGACAAATTGTCTAGGAGCCTGTATATAAGCAGGTGCAGTTTTCTTATATTCATGCACTATTCAGGTTCTAACCCCGTTTCCGTCAACCAGGGGAAGAGAAGAAAAGAACTTACTATACATGCAGCAAAATTTAGACTTAGAAGAAGAACTACGAAGAGTATCAACTATATATGAGAAGTTTAGATGGTATTTCAGAGTTTTCACTTCATTCCTGCCATAATTCCCTGTATGTATTTCTCTTTCTGATCACAGTGTACAGCTATCGAGAATTCCAAGAAGTAATTGAAGAAGTCAATCTGGACATGTGCTCTTCATTCTCTTGTTCAGATATACATTCTGTTTGAACTTATTGTACATTATATATTTTTATACTTACTGTTTTGTATTACTATATACAATGGATAATATTGTGTTAATTCTAGTGTGAATACTGTATGTACTACTACATTATATCAGTTTATAACTTTATACCATAAATCAACTGAACCTCTGGTCTTGAAATGTTTGCAAGGACTGCGAATTTGGTGCAAGCTTAGAAGAGAACCTGAGGGATAGACTAGTATGTGGTGTTAGTGATCCCGTAATCCAGAAAAGACTATTGTCGGAGGAGAGATTAACATATAAAAAGGCGTGTGAACTTGCACAAGGTCTGGAATCAGCTGCAAGTGTATTGGCCTTCTGGAAACAGCACTTTCCCTGGGCTCTACCCTGATATTATTCGGTTAACGGAGGGAGTTGTTTTCCTTGGTACTCCTGTTTGGGGTACTGATTCATCATATGTTGCAGATATTATATGGAAAGTTAAAACAACTTCAGTCCGGCCAGCATTTTGAAATTAAATGATCTTCAGGTGGAGCTACATCTCCTTAGAAGTTGTTTGGGGATAAGTAAAGTAAATCACATCTTGCGAACAGTCCAAGCTGATTTGATTGCAAAGGACCTAGATGATTTTGACGGAACCAGTTGAGATCTACCTTCAGTAATATCCTTCACGGAACTGTCTCAGAAAATCCATGGACTCAGGCGTCACTTCCTTTCCTTATGGGTGATCTCGGGCTTAGGTCTGCTAGTAGATCAGCTTCAGCTGCTTATTTGGCCAGTGTTAATATGTCTAGAAGCACAATGGGACATTTGCTGGCAGATATACCATTATCATCACCATTAGCTGGGCTTGAGTTTGAACTTCTACCTGGAGAAATAGAAGCCAAACGTCATTTGGAGAATACATTAAACATGTTGATCGAATATACTACACTGTGATCTCAAGCAACATACCAAGCTGAGCTAGACACACAGTTGTTTGATATTCTTAAGTCTAGACTCAACATACGTGATAGAGCTCGTCTATTGGCTGTTCCCATCCAGTTCTCACAATGCCTAGCTCAGAATTCATTACTAGTTTGAAAATATGGCTTGGAATCCCCATTTTATCTCCCCAACCCACATTGATGTGCCCCTGTGGCTAACCTGTTAATGTATATGGAGATCATTTATTAGATGTAACCACGGCCCTTTTCATATTAGGAGACACGACGCCTTACATGATGTAGTTTGGCATGCTCTATTACAGGACAACACCACTGTTTGTAGAAAGCAAAGAATCACAGGGGATCATCAGGATCGCCTAGGGGATATATATCACCCAGATTTTAGTAATGGAAAACCATCTTTCTTTGATATTTCAGTTCGAAGTTCCTTGCAAGCCAGCTTTATTAGTCAATCCTCAATTACCGCAGGTGTAGCAGGGGCTCGAGGTGTAATGCAAAAGGATGAGAAGCATAGACAACTAGTTGAAGAAAATGGAGGTGTTTTTTGGTAGTGGAAAGTTACGGGCTATGGACCCCATTCGCAAAGAAGACATTAAAATCCATTGCACTGAATACTACAGTTAGAAGTGGTCTGGAAGTGAAAATGGCAACCAGGAACTTGTATGAACAGCTGTCAATAAAACTATGGAGCTATATATAATGCAAAAATTATTCTTAACATTCTGTCATTATTACTGTGTTCGCGCTCAACGTATGTACAACTAACCTTGGCAACACTAGTTAATTATCGATTATTCTGGTTCTGCGTACACTTCTCGTTCGTGATGGCAGAGGTTAGTGTTGTGCTTTGCTTACTAATATTTTATAATTGCAATACCTTTTCAGAGAAAAAACCAATAAACTAAATAAATAATAAAATAAAATAAGAACTTTAAAAGGTAAGTCCCACAAAGGGTTCCTTGCAAGCTGGCTTGCAAGGAACTTCGAACTGAAATATCAAAGAAAGATGGTTTCCATTACTAAAATCTGGGTGATAGATATCCCCTGGATTCTTTGGTCTCTACAAACAGTGGTGTTGTCCTGTAATAGAGCATGCCAAACTACATCACGTAAGGCGTCGTGTCTCCTAATACGAAAAGGGCCATGGTTACATTCTAATAAATGATCTCCATATACATCAACAGGTTGGCCTGTCATGGCAAATTTGGTCCCGGTAAATTTCTATCCAGGACCAAATTTTACCTGCAAAATTTTGTCCCAGGACCAAATTTTACAATTATAATATGATTAATTGATTAAACAAGGACGAAATTTTACAATTAAAATAAAAATGATAATTATAATACTTATTGTGCATGCTTAATAAATATTATTAGTATTAGTAATTGATTAAACTTATTGAAATAAGTCTGTAACAATAAAATAACTTTATGAACATTCTGTACAATGCCACTGAGTATCTTTATTTGGTATAATATTGTTGGGAACGATCTCACATTAATCTAAATGGTACCATTCATGGCATTTGTTACACTGAATCATCTTCTTCGAAGCAAAAAACGGGACCCGACAGGAACAGTACAGCTTGATATTGAACTGTGCCTTTATCTTTACATCGCCCCTGCGTCTTCTAATGATGGGAATGGTCTTATTTCTAAGTTTTGAAGATAATGGTGTCGCATCAGCTTCTGGTCATATACTACACTTCCTGGTTGCTCACCATGAGCAAGAGTAGTAATGTTAGCTAGTGCAAACAGTCCACAGTCAGCAAACCCTTCTTGCATGTGTACATCAATATACCTACATGGACAAACAAAACTGAATAGCACATTACTGACTAAAGCATGACCATACCTGATATTAATTGACGGAAGTGAACTGAAAAGAATGGCTGCTCTTTGTAATTGCAGATCATTAGTATATGCTGGTGGGAGGCTATCGAAAACATTTACGGCTCCGTTTGGACATCTAACAGTTGAAATGGCAACCCAATGTCCACAGCCAGTATGCAAAATTTGAATGAATTCCTGCTTCTGTATTTCAAAAGCCAATGTATGACCTAATGCAAACATTCTGAACCCATTCAGATGTGGAAGCTTGTTTACTAGCATGCATTCACTAGATTATCATTCAACCACTTTCCATTTATTATCAGTTCTTTGTCTTCTCTTCCCATTCCTAACAACCACTTTTTTCTTGGAATATACTGTTATTCCAACTGACTTAGAACAGAAGATTATGAATGATGTATTTGGTTCTAAAGTCAACGATACATACATTGAAGGGCTAGTTGACGCTCAAGATGATGACGAGTTCCAGAGAAACTTGATGCTGTAATGGAGTCATGGCAAGGCAACCCAGTTTCAAGCACTACTAAACTGGACAGCTTCATCATTTGGTTCAATGTGAACAAGTCCAGTGCAATTCGTAATTACATGTTGCAGCCCATTCGAGAGGAGTGTGGTTTAGGCTGTCATTCACTAGTATCAATGCTGTTCTTAAGAACAAACTTGATTACCAAAGAAGTGAGCTCCCCAATTTTGTTGAGAAAATAAGGGAAGTAGTGAACGAACAGCAAAGGGAACTTGAACGTGCTGTTATAGGTAGGGGCAAGTACCAGTTACAGCAGCAGTACAAGTTTCTTGAGGTGCCTGAAAATAAATGGTTCCGAATGAGTCTGCAACAAAGGAAGGATCATCTTTCAAAATTGCAGTCTGTGACCATTATAGATATAAATGGAATGGGAGAGCTAGAATCTGCGTTATTATAATTGGGGGTGTTTCCGTAGTCCTCTTTAAAAGATATTGTACTGTCCCATTTTCCTATTCACTGCACATCATTGGGGGGAATATCAGCACTTGTTTTGGTTGTAAAAATAAATACAAGTCATTAAAGCCCCCAAATGATTTGTGTATTAAAACCCCTTGACTCAAGATTGGCGGGAATTCCGATTAGTCGAAATAGTGCAACACCACAGTCCAAGGTTTGGAAATGTATATTTACATTGCAAACCTGAGTGTGTGTTGATGTGAAACCCATCTGATCTGAATGTTCCTGATGAAGTTGCAGAAAACCTCTATGAGGCACACAAGCAGTACTTGCTCGATCTTTTTGGACTGCAAATTTTTAACAATAGTTAACTTACTGATTATGTTTATGCTACTTCTTCAACTAGTATTTATAGTCTAGCACATTAATTTAAATTGCGTAAGTTGTATATAGGGATCGCCATGGCGATTATATAAACTCGGCTTGTTCCTAATCTCGCGTAGCCAGACCCACCCTCTGCTGAGGGTAGGTCTGGCTATGCGAGACCACCTTGCTCCTATCCTGCATTTAACAAGCCATGATCTTATTGACAACCCTTCCCTTATGAAACCCCTCCCACACAATTTAAATAATAAATTAGTAGACATGTCTAGAACAACACCCTCGCATTTAATTAATTTGCAGTCCAGTCCAGAATGGAAACACCCAAATATAATTTTCCTGTAATCTGATTGCATGTAGATTAGACCAGTGTTGTTTTAGTATAACAATACTGATCACTTGTTATAATATATCAGTAATTACTAAAACAATATTAGGCTTACTATTATTTGCCATTTTTCATTTTAGTTAGTTATAGTTATTACAGTAGACACAACTGTACAGATCAATTTGGCTAGTAGTAGTGATTTTGTTTCTTGCAACTATATATAGATTGGACAACTATCATCATGTGAGTAAAGACATTTGTCCTTGCTTTGATAGTGTCTACTTCTGAGGTGTAGGTTTGAATGAGCTTTGTATACATAGGGGAAAACTTTTTAGAGCTACACATGCATCTTGCTCACTGCAGCATCAATGTATCTGAGTTTGATTTGTAAAATCAAAAAAGAAAAAAAAACAACTGAAAAGTTAGGAAAAAACTGGAACCTAACTTTCCCATGCTGTTTTAATATACATTGTAGCTATAATCTGTATGCCACTATGGCCAAAAAAATGTTATGGATTAATGTATTTATTGTTCAGTAATGAAAATCAGTCATCTGTTGTGGGTGTAGGATGATATGACCATTGAGCAGCTACAGAAGGTGGTGTATGATACATCCACTGACTTGGTGTGTAAGGTGTTTGGCCAGGTTGATGATGAACATGTCCAGAAAGTGGAGTTCCATGTATAGAAGACCCATGGACTGATTGTGGACGCATTTGTGACATTGGCTTTGAAACACGTATAGGGTCTTTGTAATGTTCTTTAAACCAATTGATCAACTGACCAATACTGTTTTGTACTTGACCACGGTATCTGAATCCCTCTGGCAGAAGAGTCACAAACTCAATCTTTGGCCTAATTGAAGGCTGATAAGCTAAAACAAATTTTCCAGGATACTGAATAGTAGAACTAAAGAAATAGGGTATTCTTTTGGGGTTTCTGGCCTTTTCATCAGCTAAGAGCTTTTCAAGGTACTTTCTGTCTCCTCCATTTGCTTCTCGATAATTTTTATGGGAAGTTATTTCCCTTGCATTAGCTGCCAGTGGTTGAACATAACGAGCCAGTATTTCATCGAGATCTTCATATTCCTGTGAGGAAGGAAATTATCCATGAAGGGTGTGATATATCATATTTACATGCCACATCATTTAATTGACTGAGACTGCACACCTGGAAAGACGTAAATTCTTTAACTACATATGAAATCCGTGACACAAACACATAAATATATTATATACATTAACCCTGTTGAAAGAAATCACAGGGATGGCCCTACAGGTCATAACAATTGTACCTCATCTCCAATAACCAGTGATTTCCCAAGACTGTAAGCATTAGGCTTTCCTTCCTCTTTGATACTAATGTGTTGGATAACTTTATCTGTCACTTTCCAAGATAAAGTTAATCGATCATATCCCTATAATGTATAAACATAATCATATTAATAATAGGATTATATATACACATAATTATACTAGTATAAGTATCTAAATAGGTACCTACATTAAGATATAGGCAGAGTATCAGTATAGGTATTAGGGTTACACATATACTAGTACAAGTATCTGAATAGGTAGAGTATTGGTATAGGTAACAACTGTCAGGGTTTGCAGATTATATTTCTCTAACAGCACAAGTACTGTCATGAAATACATTATTTGGAACTGATGAGAGAAAAGCTATCACTACAAGTACGAGTTTAAAAGTTCAGTAGCTGATTGCTACATGTAGTAGGCTATGTACATGTACATGGTAGATTTGTGGCTTTGTTTTTGTACTATCAGAAAAAATAACTGATGAACTTTATACATACAAACATTGCGACTAAGAATTTTTAAGAGGATCAATGTACTATTTACTGTAAGGTCAACATGGAGAGGTGTTCTGAATAATGTATAATCATGTATAGTGATAGGTTTTCAATACCTGACTGCTAGGTCTGAAAATGGCCTCTCCTTGGTCCATGGAAGATAATAGTTTGTCAGCTTCAGAAAATGACACATTCATGAATGAAGGATGAACAATTACTCGTTTGATACACTCTGAAAGTAGAGATCAACAGAAAAAAAAACTAAAGTAGGTGCTTAATGGTTTCCCAGGATGTCCATCTACAAAGTCATGTACATGCAATATACATCTTGACTAATCATTCACATGTATAATTTTATCTTGGCACAAATAAAATTCTATTGAGATTTAGTTCTTGGTAGTACGACAACCACAAGTAAGTATGTATCCTAGAGGGCTGGGAATATTACTCGATCAATCAATCAATATTGAACATTCATCTGTTTATTAATTATACGTGTGATATTGATTATGCTAATATATTCCAGAAGACATACTTTCAAGTATGCAACAGCAAATAATTTAAGTGACAGGAAGCCTTTTAGATCATCAAATGGGAGGGGTTTCCTGCATTAATTGGCCTAATTACTTCCACTCATTTTAATTGATTATCAATCAATTTAAAGTTTGTGATAATCGATTTCAGAATCTCAACTGATCTAAAGTAAAACTGAAGGTTAAGGATTAGCTGTCTCAGATTGATGCTACTAAGGTGATAGTTCCTCACAAGCCTTTATTTAGAACATTTTTCAAGGGGCAAGTTGATTTTGGGGGTTGGGTAATGTAGAGGGCTGATGTGCTATGCCTATGATAATATTGACAAACTAACTTCTAAGCTCTAAGGAGGGTACTTTTTCTTGCTTATGAGGTTTACTAGTATCATGAATTACAACCAGGTGTCATTACATTATGTAATGACACCTGGTTGATAATGACTTTACTTTGTTTTGGTTTCTGCTGATTTGCTTCTTCTTTCTTTCTGTCAACATCTGCAGCAGCATGATCAAAATACATGTCTCTTGGTATGCTAAAGGAAGTGAAAATATGCATTAATACATATAGTACATAGATTATATAGACTATGTTAACGATAATGTATATGTACTTGTACAGTTATGTACATATACTGTTTTGTATATGTACATGTACTTGTGAATAGACTCTACTTAATCCTATATTATACTTGTGCATGTAACAATACATGTGCTACACACTTGCACATGTACATATATATACGTGTAAATGCAATCTATTGTAGTCTAGTTGCCACACCCCTAAATACAAATAATTAAGAAAGCACAATAGCATAATCTACTGTACATGATATCTAACTGTCTCAATACTTTCATACAACATTATCCCCACCTAAATCTTCCTTGTTTATCAGCTAGATCAGATGAGCGACAAGTAAGATCCACTGAGAACTTATCAAGATTAACAGTGAGGATTCGACAATGTATTGTCATACCAACCTATATGATTAACATTACAATTATTAATGATTAACAATAACATCATGAGATCTCATGACGTACATAGAGAATGATGAACATTATTTTACATTCTATAATATAACAGAGGAAGGGACAAAAAATACTAATAATATGTAATTGAATACTTCATTACCACACCTACCTTACACACAAACTTGCAACTGGTGCATGTTGGAGGTAGTTCTAATGAAATGGTTCTGAAGTATTATATGCAGGAATGCAGATTGCACCAGAGATAAACTATCAACAGTGTTTCATAAGGGATTTGTTGTTATGGAGGGGAGAGAATCAATCATGTGAAGCACACTGCTTCTTTAGGCTCTCTGAGGTTGCTTCGGGTGGCTTCTTGAGCCCCAGAAGGCTTGTGGCTGAGATGTACATGTAGTGGCATGTTGAAATAAATTTGGCTTGAAATCTAGAGGTTGGAGGGATATCCAACCCAACTGCTGTATGAAACCTACAAACCTTTTCTGGAGGAAATGCCCCAGACACTCCTACTTTGCAGTACTTCATAGAAGCACGGGTTACTTCTCTTCCCTCTATTCTTCCCCACATTAAAAATATTCCTAGATAAAACCCTGCTTAATGAGGGCCATGCAAAAATGCTTCATAATAGGTTCACTCTATTATTGACATAATTATTATTGTGCTAAATGGTCTTTCACCTTGGGCATGATTCTACAGTCTGTTCACATTCATGATGACCTCAAAATTAAAATGTGATGACTTTATATGTACTACTGTGTACAGTTTAATGTGATTATACTGTAAATTATACTGTAAATTAATAACGAAGCTATGGATTGTAATTTGACGTGCACAAAAATACATATTGTATGTAAATGATAAAACTATTGGTCAATCCAAACTAGAGTTATGAACATTTACTGAAGTCCTGGCAGTGTTGTCATTTCAGAAATTAATTAACTTTTGATGGGGCATTATTTAGAATAATTCTGCCTAATGTGCATTGGCTACGTGTCAACTGGGTCAGACAATCTTGCAATCTTGCAATCTTGTCAATTGGGTCAGACGTGGAAAAACATAACAATTTGACTTTCTTATGTAATTTCTTAGCAGCAACACTCAGTCATGGTGAACGTGAATGACCTTTAGTGAATTCCATGTACATGTATGTATTACATGTACATTGTATGTGAGTGATGTCCAAATTTGCCATCAAAGGCTAAGATTACTTTGATACTGATTGAACCTTAACGACAAGAGAACTCTAACCTACCCCTAACCCCACCCTAAATGAACCACATAATGATATTCATGAGATTTTGATGGCAAACCTGGAGATTATTGTTGTATGTGCAAGTCAAATAAGTACCTGTACTCTTTCTTCTGGAACATGAACTTGTTTATCACTAAGGTTCTTTGTGAGTATGAAACCAGACAAACCATTCTCAAGTTTAGTACGAACTCCAATACCTTGTCCTGGACATGATCCATCATCAATATGTGACCATACCTGCAATTTCAAAGATTTGAGTTACAAATAGGAAGAGGAGAACTGATTTTTGGTTGAGCTGTTTAAGTGTGTAACTATTATAAGGCAATATACATGTACACATAAATATTAAAGATTGAAAGTGCTATCATACCACAAATAGATAAACTTCTGAATACATGTATTTAGTGTGTGGCTTCACTGGCTTGAGATATTCAACAATGAATGATAGGATGTACATGTATATCTGTTCCGTACAATCTGGGAATTTGTGAAATCTGTAGATTGTGTTGCCAATCTGAAAATTGCGTGCGCAAACTGTTGAACCATAAATCCCTCCTTAAAATTACACTTCCATTAGTGTTGAGTATAACTACAACTAAAACTCTTTTTAACAAGTCATGCATCTCAACTTTTATTTAATGAAGCTATAATTGTTTACTGTGATAACTATAACTAACTAAAATATTATTAAACTATATCTCTGCTAAACATTTGTGAAATTAGGCCTAATATAACTATAATTATTATTGTCAAACTAAAACATTAAGGAGATCATGATTCTCTGTAGAGGGGAAGAAAGAATGGTTGAATGGAAACAACTATGAAGACGCAAAATTTAAATACTGAGTCAACAAAAATCAGTATAAATCAGATATAGCACCATGTGGTCAGATATAAAACCTGCCATCGACACAGACAAGAAAACGACTACCTTTTCTAAAGTGAAGACAGAAAGGTAGAAGAAGCATCAGACATCAACAAAGGTTTTCTCTTTTGGGAAATGTATTAATTATACATGTAACATGCCTACGAGTGCTATATCACATTTATAATCACCTCGCCCTCGTGCTCAGTGATTATATATCTGATATAGCACTCATAGGCATATAGCATATGATATAATGTATACAAATTATATATGACTTTTCACCATTGCAGGGTGACAAATGTAGAACGAACAAGTGATGTATTCTTTACTCCAGACATCTATACATACACTAAAGTATAATTAAGATTGACAATCCTAATGCTAGTACAGATATAGAGTAGGTGTACCGTGTACATGTAAGTGGGTTTTATGGACATCTTTGTCATGCCACATACTGTCCTATTAGGTAACTTCTGTAATAATCTGAAAACTTACCAAACTGACATCTGGGAAGTTAGACTGTAAACAGAAAGGACACTGCAAATATCCAGTGATTTGATTCTTCAAAGGATTAGCTCTATCTCTAGCCATTTGATTAGGTCTTCGACGAACTATGCCAGTCACAGTACAAGTGACTAGTTTACCTTCATATAGACTATCTGGGGTCTCTCCTGTGCAGTGTACAAATCTTAGTATACATGCAACACATGTATGTATGTATTATTGCTAGTCATACAAATTAGGGCTGGGAAAAAGCTTTGAATATTTGAACCTTCGTTTGTTTGCTGCGCATTCGAATCTAAATTCTCCCTTCGAAGCTTTGCTGTCACGCCTACTTTAATGTTTGTGCATGTGTACTTGTGCACTCTAAACACATGGTTAATAATATGGGTGTGTCTAGTAAAGGTGAGGCTACATGCATGTTGTTGGCTGTTTCTGTCTCATTTCTCAGTCCAGCTAAATCCAAGTACATGTAAAAACAGTGACAGAAACAAGACTAGTATTTGTTACAAAGCAATAATCTAATTTTGGAGGCTTTCTTTAGCCAATCAAGGTGAGAGCAACATTGATTAAAAACACATGCAAACATATGAAGCCTTTTTTTCTTGATGAAGCTTCAAATTTGATATTGACTATTCATCCCAGCAGGGATGGGCAATATTTTGATTATCGTGATAATCGTGATTAAAATTTCCTGTGATAATCATATCGTCTAAATATTGCCATATCGTGGTCACAAAAATAATGATTATTGTGCCATAAATTCAGGTTTTCAGTACTGTCACATCTAAATCAGTTTTTCAACACTGTTTACTCAACAAATAAAAGGTATCAATTTGATTGTTGAATGAAATCTACATACATATGTAAGGTAGCCAATAATCGCAATAATCGTGATACTTGCACAGACAATAATCGTTGACTCATATTTCATAATTGCCCATCCCTACATCCCAGCAAATGTATTGTGTAAATTTATAATCTGTGACCCAATTTTTGAAAAGGGACATGTCCAGTACTTACTACTGGACATGTACATAGATTGTTGATACATTGTATACTGTACATGTACTTAAGAATGTTAAGATATATGTACATGTACATGTACATGTCCAGTACTTCTATGTCCAGTATTAATTGACATTGTGAATAGATTAATTGTGACATGTATTTAAAATTACGTAAATAATTAATTACCTGTAAGTAGAGTGAACTTCTCTTCAAGTGACATGCTACCAAATGGAACTCTAAAATCCTTGAATGGAGCAAAGAGTTCATCACGAATATTGTATAATGTGGCTCTTTTATTACCACACCCCTAAAAGATGTTATGAAACCAATGAACAGTGTGAAATTCGTAGTTTTACAATAAAAAAAAGTATATATGTGAGTGGTTCAAGTAAAAACAGAACCTTATGCGCACATCACAAAAATTCACTTTTTTGCAGTTTCATAAACCTCAACATATTGACTGCAACATACACAAAAATTGTACCAAACTGAGTAAGTGACAGTGTTTTGTGAGTTGTTGTTTTCAAGTACTACATCAACTATTACTTCTTTGCTCGCTTTGCTGCAACAGGACTCAGTTGGATCACTTGTTTCTACTTGAATACCTTTTCTAAGTCGAGATAGACGTTGGTTACTCACACCAAAGCCTGCAGTTGCGGTGATACAAGTAGTTTCCTTTGCCATCAAGCACAGATTTCAACAGAAACTCATTTTGTCTCCTTAGATCATACTAGGCAATGTCCGCTGGTTTCAAATAGATTGCACTCCATCTTGACAGTGAGCGACTAGTGTGCACAAAGCTTTGGAAAACTCCTTTCAGGTCCAGGAGTGTCTTACACGAAGCACAAACGCCATCATCATTTCCTTCTTTGTTATTTGTAGCCATCATGCCATGAAGTATTACTTTTCGAAGTGTGTAAGGTCGCCTTGCACGGCCAGAACTATAAGCCGCAGCTGCCTGGTGGCCATCATGTCATTCCCTCCACATGTTTTTTTTTTTTTTTCAATTTTTCGGAATTGCGCAATTACATGCTATAACTCTAATTATCCGAAAAATAATGTCTGCGCATAAGGTTTCGTTTTTACTTGAACCGGTCACATATACTCTTTATACTGAATCAAAGTGTGTTCACATTCATGATGACATCAAAAGTGGGATGTGAAGACTTTATATGTAATATAGTGCATAATTTAATGTCCTAAGGTTAATATATGATTATGCTGTAACTCAATAATAAAGCAATGTACTGAAATTAGACATACACACAAAAGAATTATATGAAGGTGGTGCAGGTAAAGAGATTGTTACTTGTTAGTCATTCCAAACTAGGTCTTAATAAATATGAATGACACTTAATTTAATGGTATAATACATGATGCATACATGAATGTACATGTAGTAAAGTATATGACTTAACCCGTCTCTGTAGCTCAACAGCAAATGCATCCAAATCAAGATCATGTAGTTTATCAGGCTTTTTCATGATATCTTCAACTGGAGCACTAGGATTAGAATCATCACCTGTCTGATTATATACTATCATAATAATTATTAATTAAAATACACACATGTAATAAAGCAAACAATTATAGGGTTGTTATGTGGAAGTGATGTTTAATTTTGTTTCTGAGGTACATGTACTATCCCAATCTTGTTCCTGTGCTTTTTCGGTTTTGATATCCCTACACCCTCTTCCTCTTGTATTATTATTATTATTATTATTATTACTATTAAATAACCTCTAACTTACTTCCGGCACAAAACAATTCTGAGTAAATGCTTACCCTTTAAACATTACTAAAAGGGCAGTTAACTAACTAAAAGTCTCCATTATTAGCCAATTTTCATTTTAGTTTTCATGTAAATTGTATTTCATCTAAAAGCTGAAGGGATTTGTGGTCATTGTAATAATAATACTGTGCAATCTGCAGATTGGCATTCATTCTGTAGAGGGACATATTATAAATAAAAAGTAACTCAACAGACCTCATCATCATATTCTAGTGCATCAACTGCCATTTTTGTAGCCCAAGCATATGTTTCTGGATGTATTCTAGTATTGTCTAGAACTTCAATGGAATTCGAGTCACTAGATTACAGGAAGAATAAAATTAGATTCGAGATACTAAATGTTATTCACGTTCACCATGACCTCAGAAAATGCTAATAACTTTGGTTCGGAATGACCAATAATCTTTTTACTTGTGCCATTTTGACATAAATATCATTCCTGTTTTTGTGTGTGTGTTGCGTTTTAGCTTCATTATTGAGCTACAGTAAAATCATGTATTAACATTATGACATTAAACTATACACTAATTAAAGTTAACTAACTAAAATATAAAATATATAAAATCAACAGATCCTAATTGAGGTCATTGTGAACGTGAATAGATTTTAATAACAAGGTTTTCAATTCCAGTATGTTTCTTGTTTATTCTTATCAGAAGATATTGCTATTTCACGTTAATCATGCATTCAAATGCTGTATTAATTACATGACAACTACATAAGATAATTTATGATATCGAGCTACAACATGTATGGCATACATGGAGGAATTCCATGTGCCAGTTAAGTGTTGTAATATTCAAGGCAAGATTGCTTACCTCAAAATAAACGTGGATGGATTAATCTTAATAAAACCAGCACAGTTGATGAATATTTGTCGACCAATAGAACACTGGATTACTAACTGAGAACGATTTTGAATTTGAATGTTTTCTTGACGTACAATCTACAAAGTGAAATTAAATGAAACATTACACTAATATACATGTACATGTACATTATAATACAGTACATACCCAAATATGTCAAATCAATCCCCCTCCCCCTGTGGTATGAACCCTGCATAATTCATATACCTTTGATAGAGCACTTGCTTTACGTGGTCCAAATCCACATAAAAAAGAGATGACAGGCTCAGCATGAGAGTGTTCAAGACAGAAGTTAATGTCCACTCCAACTTCATTAATTTTTGTGACTAGTTCAGCCTCCAAAGCTTGTTTCAATTGGTCCTGAGGAACTTCACTCTACGAAAGACATGAATAAACACATATACATGTATCATGATGTGATTGAATTGACAAACCAGATTGCTTTATACCAGGTTACTTACAGGAGGTATACAAGTAGTTGTTAATTAACTTCCATTTTGACCAATCAGATTGCTTAATTTAGATATGTTGCATTTGTAATGTGCAGCAAGTTAATTTGATTGGTCAATTCAGACATAGAGTTTCAGTGTATAAATCACAATGTAATCTTTACCTTAGTGTATAACCTATACACAACCATATCAATTATTTTCTTGTGCACATACATGTGTATACACAACAAATATTTGCTCCTATTAGTTTGTTAACTAAACGAATATTTGAATACCAAAAACTACAGCCCTAACATATAACCAGTCAAGATTTGAATGTGAGATAATCTTGCATTGTTGAAATTTCAATTCTACAACTAGTTCATCTACATGTACATGTACATGTATTAGTACAAATTCCCTTGTATAGTACTAGCCATGTTGTCAGATAACCACAGGTTAATTAATATATCACAATTAAACATTTACAATAATTACAGAACCCCTAAAAATTAAGTTTTAAGAATAAAACGTATATTTTACTCATAAAGTAATGTGCCGATGATAATTATTGGCTTATTAAAGTTTTAGCAAGAGCTCAGAGAAAGTAGAATGGCAATGTCAAAAGCATGACCACATCAAAGGTCTTATTGCATTCCTATTACCACATCAAAGGAATTGAGACAAGGAAAGGATGGTGGGCCATCCTCCTTCGCTCCTTTGGCTAAAACCCTGGCTTATATTAAAATTGATGAGCAACATATTACTGCATTACAGTACAGTACTTATCAGTACTGTGTACTATCACCTTAGAGAATATCTCAGGGATACAGTACGCATGTTAGAGTACAGCTAACTGTACTGTATCTGGGCTGAGGCAAAGTCAAAGCCCGTTAGAGTACAGAGTTGGTGCATTCTAACAAATATAAAGTACTGTATGTTACTGGACTCAAGTGGGTATAAACTATAAAGTAATTCATTGCCCAATGACTCTTGCTTAAAATAACTTGTGAGAACTTTCTTGGTGATTCACCAGTATTCTTCACAGCTACATGTAGTAACCATGGTAATATACTCTATATCAATAATTACAGTCATACAATGAAATACACACAAACCTGTAGCACTTGCATTCTCAAAGCTAATATTTCATCATCATGTGAGAGAAATAATGATGCAAATTCATGTAATGGCTCTTGCACTCTTCTTCCAAGAGATATTGCAAGTAATAATAGTTCTGGATAACTTGGATATGCTTCCTGCAAATGTACATACGATAAAAATACATGTACATGTATGTGTCTATGCAGTAGAGCATACATGTATGTTTAGAAAAACAATTACACAGGATACCATCCTCAACTGCTACAAGCAAAAAGATTATGAAACAAAGTACCAAATTGTTAGAACATAGGACAATATACAAATGAATACATCTAATCAAGTAGTGCTGATTACTATACATGTATATATAATTATATATATATATATAATTATATATATAATATAATTATATACAATGTATATACAGTACAAGTCAATATAAACTTAACGTTTCGTTTTGAAGAACGAGTGTAATACGAAACTAATCGTATTGTACTATTAACATTGTGTTCAAACGGTTAAATTGCCTTTAAACGTTTAATTAACGTGTTATTAAAATCATTGCTAAAATATGGGCGTGGTTAACGAGCCAAACGGCCAATATTTTACTGTTAGATTCTCTCAGAAGAATTTAGTCCTAAACAAAGTTGATATTCCAGAAGGTTAAGGCTCTGTCCAACTTAATAATTCTTTATTCCATGTGGAAATAGATAAAAGATTGTCTTGACAAAGATGGGCGTGTCCACTAAAAACGGTTGAGTTGTATCAGATTCTCCTGCCTTCATAGATGCTTTTAAACTGAATTTTAACCAAGATTTGCCTACTACAAAGTGTAGAACGTGCGTAGTACAAAATGGAGTGTTACCTTTATTTTGACATCTACTGTATATACATATGATTGTGTATAATTATATATACAATAAATATAAATGGATATGTTTGCTTTGTGTGATCTCCCTACAACCATTAAATCCTACTGTCCATCATATCCCACTGTCCTATGTAGGATAGGTAGGACTGTCCAATGAATTCCTATGTGTCCTCCCTACATTCTATTGTAAATTCTATTGTCTTAAGTGTACAAGTGGTATTACCATATGGGACATGGGATTTTGATGGCAAAATTGGACATTACTGAGTTCTTTAGGTAGCATATACAAAGTGAGATATTGTCAAACCTAGCATGTCAGCTACAGGTACATGTAAAGGCTAATTGTAAAATTTTATTACAGACATTAGGGTCCTTCTCTAACATGAAACAATTGCTTGGGAAGAAGGCCTGGATCTGCTAGTCCAAGCAACATACATGTAACACATTGTGTCCTCAGAGCAGCCTGGATCTGCTAGTCCAAGCAACATACATGTAACACATTGTGTCCTCAGAGCAGTCTGGATCTGCGAGTCCAAGCAACATACATGTAACACATTGTGTCCTCAGAGCAGCCTGGATCTACGAGTCCAAGCAACATACATGTACATGTAACACATTGTGTCCTCAGAGCAGCCTGGATCTGCTAGTCCAAGCAACATACATGTAACACATTGTGTCCTCAGAGCAGTCTGGATCTGCGAGTCCAAGCAACATACATGTAACACATTGTGTCCTCAGAGCAGCCTGGATCTGCTAGTCTAAGCAACATACATGTAACACATTGTGTCCTCAGAGCAGCCTGGATCTGCTAGTCCAAGCAACATACATGTAACACATTGTGTCCTCAGAGCAGTCAAAGGAAAATGCAAGTTGATAATCAAACAATTGAAATGCAATTACCTTAATCAGTGTGAAAATATTTACCTTAGCTCTACTTGATTTAGAGTATATTCTAGCCACATTAGGATCGATCAATTCAACAGGGACAAGTGTGTCATCATCAAACTCAATCTCACTAATACATGACTTGAAATCATCAACAATTCCAAATGCCTGTCTGAAATAGAGAGAGCACCAGACTGTCATGAGGTTGTAAGTAAAAAAAAACAACATGTCCTAACACCCATCCCCCACACACCATAAGGAATCAACTATGTAGCTAACTCAGAGGCGGAAATACAATGTATGAGTCAGACGTCAGACAATTTCTGACCATTTAGCCTGTTTGTCTGAGCAAATCTCACTTTGCTCGAACATTTTGTCCTAGCAAAAAAATAAATATGACAAAATAGAGTGAAATTTAAAAGAATACTCTCACAGGAATAGTAAACAATCTGTAGCACTTGTCAATATATGTAACTACATTCTTGCCCCAGAATTCAATTTTAAATCTGATTGGTTGATTTTATCATGTGGCTAGAGTAATTAATATAGACAGATAGATTTGCTCGCAGTCAGACAACAATGTGAAAACGTCTGATGAAAAATCACTTTGTTTAAAGTTACTTTATACGTGTTGTTCTTGCAAATTTATAGTCTTATTTCCGCCTCTGTAACTAAAAAGGACAAACAGTATGGAGAAATGGCATTGCTACATGTACATGTTGTATATTGTGATTTATTTCACTATAGGACGTTTGCACACAAGTCAAAGCAATATATATGGAAGTCAATGGAAGCATTTACAAGTTCCCTCATGGGTGGGTAAACTATACATTTGTTGTATTCAAAGCAGTGTTTTTGCTAAGGATTTTCAAGTGTGGGTCAATTTTTTGGATTTCCTAGTGCTTGACCCACTTACTAAATGCTACTGCATCATTTGGTATCACGTTTGGTGCATCAGGTGAGTAAGGAGCATACTATTGTGTGTCATAGGTGAGCCATAGAGGCTTAACAAGAACACTGATTTATAGCATGTACATATATATATAATATAATTATATATTATAATTACCTTGATTCAGCAGACACCACAATGATATCAGGTTTTCTTTTAACAATGATATCTTTGATTTTTTCAATCTCTTCTTCCTGTGCAATAAAAATTCAGGTAAACGATAGTGTGAAGTAATTAAAAATTAAACGAATGCACTTGCAGTGCAGAACCCTTGCCACAAGTATGATTGGGAAACAAGAACAATTACCAACAAGAAAACAATTACAGACAATACTTGACTATAATGCTTTACTGAGATTATATAGTTAGAACCTACACTCCAGCCCTATATACACTGTAATTCCCAGTATAAGAAGTGCAGTTAAAATAGCTTTAATCACGTGTGCTGCATGAAATTAAATACATGTAGGTGAAATCATGACAGAAAGCTTAGAGCCAGCTCGATATTGTAGTAGCCAGTACATGTACTTCAATTTTACTTGATTTCAAGCTGTGATTCGACAGCGATAGCCTTCAAACAAGATGAGTTGTGTTTTCATGTACTCTTTTACTACCAGAAGTCTTCAGAAAGTGGTGAAACAGCAATCGTGAGTTGTAAAAATTGTATAACCAAGGTGTTAGAAAAAGCCTGTCTTTTACCTTGTATAATTTACAGTCTGCAAAGAGGATTATAATTATTGTGTGGGTATAAACTCATACAATAGTGACTGTTTATAGTTAAGAAATATCATTATTATATGGCCTGCAGGGCCATCCATACGATTGCTTTCAATGGGTGTTAATGAATATGTATATACATGTATATAATATATATAATTATGTAATAGTTAGAACACACTTTACTGATTACGTGTTTTAATGTAGCACAAGGGTGGGTCAATAAAGGTTGAGTTTACATAATGCACGAGCCGAAGGCGAGTACGTTATGTAAACGAGACCTTTATTGACCGCCCAAGTGCTACATTGAAACACACAATGCACTGTCAAATGTGTTCTAAGTGATTTATTGACGATCTGGTAAACTACCACTGTTGTTGGAGCTGCTTCGTTAGTAGAGGTGAACAAAGTGTGCAATAACCAACTTATTGCATGCAAAAGTGTGCAATAAGTGATTCAATGTTCAATCACGTGACGCATTGTCTGCACTCTGATTGGCCACAGGTCACATGATCAGCAATAAATATATTTACATGTTTATGCTTGTGTCTTGTACATGTTGTATATGTAGTTAAGGAAGTTAATTAAGGGAGTTGGTCAATTAATGGACATGGCAAACAATATAACATGCACTTGAGCTCTACTACAAACCAGAAAGAAGAAACTGCTTCTAGCTGACGTAGAACTGGAGCTAATAGCTGTTCTGATATACTCCGAAGGTTCTATAAGAACCTTTAAAAAGTAGGAAGAGTGGATAATCAAAATAATAACTATAATAGGCTGTTGTGTTTCAGGAATGAGAAAGTCAGCCATGATTACTGAATGCTGGACACCACAATGTAATCATAGGGGAACATGTACAGTATTTGTTTCTCCATATATCTTGTTTTTAAATAAATTTATATTGTTGTTTATGAGTTGTTGAATTTAACTTTGTCTTGCCCAATGTATGATCAATGTGATCAGGATCAATATCGTTGACATGAGCAGTGATTTGAAAAGATGAGGTTAAAATGTCTACAAGGCACTGTTTAAAAAATCAATGAATGACATTCTTACATTGCGTATTGATGCACAGGATCTTGTTATGATTCATATGAATACAAACATAGTCTTACCTTTTGTACTCTCTCCACTTCATTGAAAGAATTTCGTCTTTTGTGTACACTAGACAGTCTGAGGAATTCAAGGACTTCACCATTACCATCAAGACAGCAACAATATCCAGAAACATTCCTACAAAAATAAATAACGAACTTAAAGGTTACAAACTATAAAATAATAATTAGTGCTAACTAATGATCATCCATTAACATTCACAATTACCTCATACAAATATTCATAACTTTAGTTTTGAATGACTGACAATCATTTTACCTGCACCATTTTCGTATAATTATCCTTCCCATTCTTTTCGTTTATCACAAATTTCAATCCATTGCTGAGTTACAGTATAATCATGTATTAATCTTATGACATTAACTTACATGTACACACTATATTATTTATAAAGTCATCACAACCTAATTTTGAGGTCATCATAAATGTGTAAATGTGAACAGATTTTATCATAGTTCAGTTTGTTAACAAAAAAAGGATTTTCTAACTTTTGATTTATACAATATCATGAAGTCTATTCATGTGAACATGAATAGACTTTATGATATTCACAATGACCTCAAAACTAGGCTGCGATGACTTTATATGTAATATAGTGTATTGTTTAATGTCATAAGGTTAATACATGATTATACTGTAACTCAATAATGAAGCAATGGATTGAAATTTTGACAAACACATCCATGCACACAAAAAATACCATGAAGGATAATTATATGAAAATTGTGAAGTAAAAAAGATTGTTGATCATTTCTGACATCAGGGTGTACGTGAATGACATTTACATGTAGTTATACTTTTTTTGGGATTCAACATTTTAGATTTCATATTTAATCCTAAAATTCCTGAAAATTTTAATGGTAGAACAACAAAAACGATAAGCCATCACCACACCCCTCCATAGTACTGACATTAGTCATTAATATAAACAACTTGATTTCTTCTACAAATTTGTTTTGTCACAAATTAATATTCATCTACAAACATGAATATGATATACATTCTGTAGGACACTGGCAAAGCTCATTTTAATAGTATTCCACTAAAGGGTGGTACTATGACAACTACTTCCCCTCCCCTAACCTTTAGTATTGCTCTCCCACACTTTAATTTAAAAAAATACACTGATTGAACATGGTTGACTAAATGTCATGTACTACTGACACACTCCTCCACCCTTAATACTTATCTAGTATGAATAATGCACATGTACATGTATGTCTTACCAGTCATCAGAATAAGCACATGCCATAACACGAGGACCTCTCTCTGATTCATGAATACTATCGTTCATCTGTCCAACGGGATAAGGCCCAGTTTCTAGCCACTTTCTAAACTGAAGAACACAACTCTACAGAAGACAAAAAGTATTGAAAAACATTTCCCTTTCAGAAAATAAGTAGACAATTATTTTCCCTCTACAGGGCAAGAGGTGGAAGCCCCCCTCCCCCCTCTGCTAGAGTCTTGCCTCCTTGAAATTAGTTTGCCAAAAGCACAATACCACTGTATATCACCCACCAAATTCTAGTTTTGCCCTCCCATTGAAAAAATTTCTAAATGAAGGTCCATTCTATGATGACTGTATGTACAAGTAAATACAGACTGTACAACAAGATATTGAATAGAAGTGCTTTTAGTTTAATCAGAGAAAAGCATTGTAGATTTGATGAGAAATCCACTTTATGGTATAATATCTCATCGAATGACAGGTCAGTAAATACAAGTTTACAAATTAAGTACAACAAGTACTGTAATGTGTGAAAATATGAGCACTATTGACACAAAATCAGGTCAGTTATTAGCAGTCACCATAACTATTGAAAGAAATGTAAAGCTCATTAGAGCTCAATTAATCACACAATTTGATCTATCATAAAGTAAAAAAAGATGCTACTTATTCCTGGGTCCCATTTCAACATTTTAATGATTGAACTACAAGTACATGTACATGTGTATAATGTAATTAATTCTATTCTTTTCAAGGAAAATTATGATTACCATGAAAGTATCTACAGTACCTGAACTTATTATGTTTACATACTACATTGTATGATGGGAGCTATACTTTAATAAAATGTACTTTATAATTGTAACATATAGTACAACTTTGTACTGTAATCATAGTAATATGTGAATTTCCTTTACATTTGAATGTGATAGCATAGTACTATGCACTTCACTCACAAAGTAGTGAAAGTACACTGCAGTCAATAGAAGTATAGTGATAGTATGTAAACTGTATGTCAGGTATTGTATATAACTTTAGAAGATGTGTATTTCTAATAGACACAGTTCTTCACTCTGATCTAACCTCTATAACATATTCTTTTGCTTCTTGGAGTAACTTTGACTTTATTTCTTTTTCCATTTGAGGATAAAGGACTTTCATTAGAGCATGGGCTACAGCCTGTGCACGCTGAGCATTCCATTTTTCAACTAACATACTAAACTCATCCTGTGAAATAAATATAAAGTAGGAATATCAAACACATTAAAACATACGTACAATATATTACATACATGTATAGTCAATCATATCCTCATTTTGAGGTCATTGTGAATGCAAACAGACTTTATTAGATCATGATTCACCCACCCTATAAAACAGCATCCTGATCTCTTCAAAGTAAGTTGATGCTGGAACAGCAGAAGGATTTCTGTGAAATAATGAAATTATTTATGAAATTATAGAAATTGATAATTAACATTCTAATTTTGACTAACAAGATTGCAGGAAAGGCACCACCCACCCACCAGTGCTTTAAATCATGTAATGCATATGTGAAGTCAATATGCTTATAGCACCCTTTAGAGTGCAATACATGTTCTACGTGGGGCTAATAAAGGTCGAGATTAAATAATGCACTCGCTTTGCTCATGCATTATGCCTTTATTGCCACACCCGAGTGCCCACTTAAAACCTGTACAAGGTGCTATAAACAGGGGTATGGAAATAGCCAGACATGCAGGACACTATCTGGTAAATCTAGTGAATGTCCTGTAGTTGGTCAACTATTTCCACACTCCTGGCTATAACTATTACTTATCGCACACCTACATATATAAATTGTACATACATATATGTACATGTACATGTACCTTTTATCAATGTACATTTCCATATCAATACTGATCTTAATATTCAATAGACCATCCTTTTCAGCCTGTACTAGCTTCAGAAAGTCATCACCCTTGAATTCTCTTACTGGTTTATTTTTAAGATACTTAGAAGGAAAACATGGATGACTTTCATCTATCACCTGTGATATAGAAATATAAACAAACATGTATGTTATACAAGTATATATATGTAATTATACCCCAAAGGAGTGTCATGCATTGCATTATCTATTCTTTCCCTCTAAAATCCTGTATGAAACCCTAACATCATTAGCATCCATAATTACAGAAATACTAAAAGGTGATGCTATAACTGAATTGCTACTGTAAAGGCATGTACAATTGTACATGTATATCTAAAGTCATTATCAGGTTTACTGAAATATTGGTAAAATCCCACATTTGTGTATCACTGGCTTTATTCGTGACTTAATTTTCAAAGAGATGCTTTCCTGCAAAATAATTTTGATAGCACACTTAACTTCAATCGTTTGCTGTTCCGTCATTCAGTACAGGAAGTCAATGAGATTTGGTATACAGGAGGAGCTAGAGCTTCCTACATGTAGTTACTGAATGTCATTGACTTCCTGTACAAAATGGCAGAATAACAAGTGATTAGATGTACCGTATAGGTTCTAAAAATTCGCTATTCCAAATTCGAAAATAATTAATTCTTTTTTAAAATCTTGGTGATTGTTTATTCTACATGTATTCCTTCATTAATTTTATAATATTCTAATTCCCCTCTAAATTCGACGTGTGCTAAGTTAAAAAGAATGGACAGTGAGTGGCCAGGTAAGGAATTGTGTTTTGGTATTATCGATAATTATGTTATTACCTGTAACCATGTAAGGCGCTTTAAGCCAGTTGCTTCGTGTGGAAAATGTCCATTTGGTTACCAAAAAAAGATGACCACTACTTTTACTTCTCTCAGCGATATACCAGCTGTTTCTAGACCATCCATAGAGGCCACTACATCTCCAGCATCTCCGACAATAATACTTTCCAGCGATGTAAAATTGATTCTCTGCCCTCCAATTTCGTTAAAAATAAATATTTCCGGTTCAACATGTGTTATTTACCCCTAAAATTCGCTTTCAAAAATTCACTGGAAAGAATCTACTCTGGCGAATTTTCAGAACCTACATGTATACGGTAAGTGTTTGTTATTTTGAAGGAAAGAGTCCCTTTAGGTCACAATTGACTCTAAACACTCACCTTCTTTCCTTTTTTTGATGGGGTAACATTAACCATGGCTCTTGTACTGAAAACTTGCCTCAAAGCTTGTCGAACTAAAGGGTCACATGCTATATGTAGAGCAACCATATGACATGCTCCTTGTAAGATACTGCGAACACTTGTGAAATACCTGAAAATTATAGTAACACAAAATAATAGCAATGAATGTTGCCATGATAAGACCACAAATGTAGTCAATAAATAATCTAGCATTCACGCTTTAATTAGATGTACATGTAGTTTATATACGTGTACATGTAGTACAAGTAACTACATGTACATTATAAAGGGTCACTGATCTAGTTTGAGTCTACATGTAGACAGTGGTGTGGAAATAGTGAGCCAACTACTGGACATTTTGGCCTATTTTCATCACTCTTGTCCTGCTCCCCATATACTTTGTATGCAGCTCAGTTCTGACATTCACTTGATTTATCGGACAATGTCCTGCATGACTGGCTGTTTCCACACCCTTAAATGTAGATGATTGCAATGATGTAAGCAAACAGGATGAGCATTTTAACTACATGTACCATGGAATAATATTTTGTAGTTTCTGAAATAACTTGTAATTGTAATTGTGTACTGTACAGTGGGATATTTTCATGGGGTCTAATGTCCATGTTTTGATTGATATTCGATTTTCATGGGTCAAAATTTTGCTTTTCAATTGATATTGCTCAAACTCCACCCATAACAATAAATTTTCATGAGTTAAATATTCATGGTGGCTCTGTCACAAACACATGAAAATTACACCCCATGAAAATATCCCACTATACTATAATCAATCATTAGTATAACTATAACCTTAGAGGAAGAAACAGAACAACCCATGATTTTACAGTTATTCAAGTCTCATTGGGAATTTACCATTTTACTTTTCCATCAAAGTGCATGTACATGTACATACATATGTGTATGGGTAGCTATGCCTATATAATAAACATCCCCGCTCTTTCTAAAGTATGTACATGTATTAATCAATCACATTTATCATAGGAATATTGTTTCTACTAACACATGACCCAATTTGAAAAAAACTACATGTGGTGCATAATGATTTTGAACAAATGCTTACATGTACCTTCAAACACTCACTATTTGGCCATTTTGTTTGGTTGCAAACTAAATATGGTATCTAGGAGGAGCATTAACTGATCTTCCTTGATACCAAATTTGATTGGTTTCTTGTATAAAATCACTGAATAATAATTGAGTGTTTGAAGGTGCGCTACAAGTGTGATTTGCCCAAATTGAGTCACATTATATTCTAAGTACTTACCCAGATGGTTGTATAAATTCTTGTGCAGCTTCTTCGGGTTCAGTAGGGTGTTGTTCTGTTTCATGTCTCTGATAATTGTCTCTCAAGTTTTCACCGAACTGCTCAGCTGTTAAACCAAACTTCGAAGCTAGTGAACCAAGGCCAGCCTCTTGACATATAGAGTAGAAATCCCTCCTGCAATGAGAACATTGTCACATAAGTGATACAGTAAGTGCATGACTTGATCTTTAGGCTTGGAAAGAGTAGAATCATTCCATTAGAAAAATGAATTCACTAACAGTGCAGAACCCTTACCACATGTGTGAAATGTTATTGAAGAATTATTAGTGACAGAAGACAATATTACATATAAAATTATAATTATGTAATAAATAATGTTACACGTATAACTTAAACACCAGTTCTGGCTTTAATCACACGTATGAAATGAAATAGGTTGAGCTAGAAAGTGGCTGTCATGGCAGAAAGCATAGCCAGTACTCATGTAGCAGCCACTACCTAATTTGTACTTGATTTCAAGTAGTGTTTTGAAAGCGATAGCTTTTAAACAAGATGAATTGTGTTTCCAAGTATTTGTTTGCTACTAGAAGTAATCGTGAGTTACAAAAATTGTCACAACTTTAAAACTGAAAAGTTTTAGGAAAAGCCTGTCTTTCATTTTTGATTTTTGGACAATATGAAGTCTGCTGGTAACTCATTCGAAGTTCCAATGTTCATATATAGTTTTGCTGAAATTGTGGGAACACACAGACACACAACCTGATTACAGTAATCCTACACCAGTGAGGGTTAATAATAATTGAGTAAATAATGCGATCAGTAATTTGGAACCAATGTAATTTACTAAAGTTGCTTTACTACAGTTCTTCCTACAAAACTGAATTTGAATTGAAATTTGAATTGAATTGAACTGAAATAATGTTATCTCAAAAAGAGAAAGGGTTTGACAAAAGGAAACCCAAACCTATGGAGGATAAATTGTAAGACAATACATGTACATTGTACATGTATATGTATATGATTATATTATAGTATTGTCTGTAATTAATTTCTGTCACTAGTATTTCATACTTGTGGCAAAGGTTCTGTACCATGGGTGCATTCATTCAAACCAGTGTGCTACCCAGGATATTTAGAGTGGTGGTTGGATTCTAACTTGTATTTAGTATTTTATTAGCAAACAGAGGAGGTGCCTCAGTGTTTTCGATAAGCTTATATGGCGCACCATTAGCCCAAAGAGCTTCTTATTTGGCATTGCACAGTTCTCTCTTTGGGCCAGTGGTGCAGTTAATTATGATTATATTGTCACTACCAGCATTAAAAAGGCTCAAGATGTACATGTATTCCCAATGGTGCACACACTATCTATTGTTGAGCCAATTCGGTCCATGCTTCAAAAAATATCAAAACCTCTTGAGGTGTTTATAACTGATTAGAAGGTGGTACATTTTACTATAAGGAGGTATTATATATCTTTAGTAAAACACTGAACATACCTTCGAGCTTGTTTCATAGATGAACCCTCTTTTTTAATATCCTCTACTTGTTCTTCCTCAACATCTTCCTCCGTTGGAATCTTACTGGCTGATGCTTTCTTGTTCTTCATAGCAACTAAATCTCTTCCGTAGTACAACATAAAATGAGTGTATACATCCCCAAGCTCATCCTCAGTTTGAACTGCATCAAGCCTAAAGAACAGATTATAAGATTATCTATAGACTACAGTGCTTGAAATAGTTTTGGAAAGTGTCCAGCAGAAATACATGTATCTGGACAAAACAAAATTTGACAAGCAAGTTATGCATTTTGTTTGAAAACCAGATATATATAGAGAAGAAAGTATCCCTATGATTGCTTTGTGGTGTCCTGCATTCAGTAATCATGGCTGACTTTATCATGATGCCTGAAACAAAACAGCCTATTATAATTACATGTATTGTCTACTCTCCTTACCTTTTAAAGGACCATGTAGAACTTTAGTAATATATTTCAGCTAGCTATTAGTTCCAGTTTCTACGTAAGCTACAAGCAGCTTTCTTTCTGCTAGTCTGTAGAGCTCGAGTGCACATTGTTTTATGTGCCACGCCCATTAATTGACCAACTCCCCCGGAATGACGCAACTACATATACAACACATACTCAGACAAGTGACACAAACACATACATGTATATATATAGTTCAAACCTGTGGGAAAGCAATTATAGGGTTGGCCCTACGGGTCATAAAAAAAGCTAATCGCAAGAACAGTAGTGTTGAAACAGCCAGTCATGCAGGACATTGTCAGATAAATGTCCAGTAAATTGAAACTGAGCTGTATACAAAGTATATGAGAGCAGGACAAGAGTGCAGGACAAGAGTGGTGAAAGTAGGCCAAAATGTTAACAGTTGGCTTGCTACATGTACATATATTTCCACACTATTGCTCAAGAAGGATGAGATACATACACGTACAAGAACCAGTACTGTACACATCTGTGGCTTATGCGTAACATTAACTACTTACTAATCTTATTGTAAGGTTACTCACTTATTTGTTTGTTGTAACAAATCAGACAATTTTTGGGGGGCATTTTTTGAGTTGTAAACTCTCAAAAAATGTTGATTTGCATTTCAAAGTACAAACAGTTGCTTCCTTTACTCATGGATGAGATTTCCAGCTCTACTAAATAGCACGATGACATACACATGTACTAGTAACTACATGTACATACATGTAGGTCATCATTGCAGCACTAGTTTCTACTAACACTTTAAAGTCTGTTCCCATTCATGATGACCTCAAAATTAGAATGTGATAACGTTAATATATAATTATACTGTGACTCTATGAAGCAAAATGTGACATACAAAATGTACACAGAAGAGAATAGGAAGGATAATTACATAAATATGAAAATGTTCATTCCAAGATGAGGTCATGGCAAACGTGAATGATCTTTAGTTGCTATTCATTAATTCTTTCCGAAAAACTTCGTGTATTATCCAAGTATTGTACATGCAAATTTCATGTATATGTATACACAGACCCCTACATCCTTCTATGAGGCAAGTGCAAGTACAAGTACATCTACCAAAGGTCATTCACATTCACCATGACCTCAGAAAAATGTTCATAACTTTAGTTTGGAATGACCAACAATCTTTTTACTTGCATCATATTTCATATACATACATTTGTACATGTACATTGTAATTATCCTTCCCATTCATTTTTGTGTACATGTGTACATGTACATGTATGTGAAATTTCAATCCATTAAACTATACACAATATTATATATAAAGTCATCACACCCTAATTTTGAGGACATGTGATTGTGAACAGACTTTACATGTACCTTTGTAGATCCTCTTCTTCCAGTATTCTATAATCTTCAGTTAGTACTTTACCAGGCTCTTCTTTAACTTTCTCAAACTGCCATTCCTGCATTCGTTTGAATAGTCGATGGAGATTATGCTTTCGCTGTTGTAACTGCATCCACTACATGGAATAATGTATATTGTACATACATGTACATGTATATATATGTACAGGAGTAGAGCATTTACATTACAATTATTATAACTATATGTTTTGCACATTTTTGACCAACAAACCAATAACAGTATCTCTCCACTCTGCCTACACATGGCAAAGGTACACATAAACACACAAACAGGTCCCAGTAATCCATCCCTCTGCCTACACATACACTTAGACACACAAACAGATAACAGTAACCCTCTGCTCTGTGCTCTGTGTACACGTTAAAGGTATATACACATGTACATAGACACAAACTGATAACAGTAACCCTCTGCTCTGTGCTCTGTGTACACTCAAAGGTATATACACATGTACATAGACACAAACTGATAACAGTAACCCTCTGCTCTGTGCTCTGTGTACACTCAAAGCTATATACACATGTACATACATGTAGACACAAACAGATAACAGTAACCCTCCGCTTTGTCTACATATAGCAAATTAATGTGGTTAATTATATTTTTGTGCATTCTCTGTATGTATAAATACATGTACATGTACATGTAGATTACCAACTGACTTTTTCATCCCATTTCAAAATCTTCCATATATCATATTTGTCTAACTCTGTTTCAATGTATTCTTGTCTGTACACAGATATGTAGGGAACCTCGAAAAAATGATTTCTAAAAAAATTAAGAGCTTCCTTAATTTTTGGAATAGCAGAAGGCGGTTTCATATTTATAGAAATTCCGGCTCGTTGTCCATATTTACTACCGTAATGAGGCTGCTTTGAAATAGGAGGATTACAAAAGGCTTGGTGGTATATCCAATCAGCTTCTTTTTCAAGCTCTCCTTCCTCAGAATTCTGAACTGGAATGGTACGTAACTAGAGTGAGAAAAATAGACAGTAGGACAGGTTAATACATGTAGAAATGTACAAGTATTTAAACCCATACAAGTACACACATACATGTAGTCATGTACGTACATGTATGTATATAAAACAGAGCACAAAACATCTCTACAAATCATATTAGGTTGGAATGTATTACTTGGTGTCCCAACACTGGTCACATCAAATCTAGTTACTCTAGATTTTACTGCTCAACAATTCTACTACTATTAGATTAACTCAATGACATAGTTATAATAAATGTATATGGACATGCATCATGTACCTGAAATCGTTCAGGAATATCAGTGATTCTAACAACAGAATCAAACTCAGTAAAATGACCTCTTTCAAGTTCACTTGGCTCATAAACATCATATATACTGTTCTTTGTAGTTTTCTTACGTTTCCGACCTTGAGAATATCCATCATCATCTTCTCCCTCGATCTGCAAAAGTATACATGTATCATGTACAATTAAGGTATTGTGTTTGTACTCACACATGTACATGTACATGTATATGTATATGAATGAACCAATTTGTGAAAATCACACTTGTAAGCCACATTTTGAACAAACGTTATCTTTAAACATTTGCTATTTGGCCATTTTGTGCAGGAAGCCAACTAAATTTGGTATCTAGGAGGATCATTAACTGGTTGTCGTGGATACCAATTACAATAGCAAAATGGCCAAATAGTGAGTATTTATAAATAAACAATTTTTTTCAAATTTTTATGTACATGTACATGTACCATAAGTTTGGTTTTCACAAATCATATTTTTATATTTATGTATATGTCCCATAACTGGTTTATTTTACTCACTAGGCCAGACTCTCCTTCTTCTCCTTCTTCCTCCTCATCATCATCAGGACCAAGCCCAAATTCTGATGGATCAAAATCACCAAAGACATCAAGTGCTTCCAGCAGTGCTCTGCAAAAAATATACATGTATACACAGTTGCCACTTTCATTTATCATAGTATTACGCTTGGGCATCAATATATCATACCACATGATTTTGGTCTGACTATATTATCGCAATGACAAAATGTTAAATCATTAACATGCTAAAAAAAGTTATAATATATGCAGTTGAAAAACTCTATAACGCTAATCTTGAGCCATATGATCTCAAAACAATATCAGAATTGTCATTTTAAAAAATGAGCCTATGTTTGTTATTATCAACAGCATCAATGAGTAGTTGCAAAATATTTGCGATGATCACGAGTCATTTTTAGGCAATAATCACAAAAGGTAATTTGCCCAACTTCACATAGTATCCTAAGTTTATAACTACAACAAAAGAAATCTAAAAAGGCAATCCCTATGATTGCTCTATAGGAACGAGTCTATATTTATAATAATGCTTGTGTCATTCTTACAAGATGCTTGTGTCATTCTTACAAGTATACGATGTACATGTACATGAAATTCATTATTTCACATGGTGTAGAAGAATGTGCAATAAAAGAAAGATTACTAGCAGTGTGTAAAGCTGAAGGAGAAATAACATTGGCCAAGAGTAGGTTGTTGGATTCTAGGTAAATAAATATAAATATTTTGTAAGTCCAACTTGGAGTGTAACAGTGGCAGATTGTATATGTACGTAATCTCACTATAATAATAAAATCAAATACCATTACATACTCATCACACTCAGCATGTACATGTTGATGTTTATCCTCACATTACATCAATCCTAATGTTTTTGTTGCACTTACGGTTCTGTAAAAACTCCATTTCTTGCCTGTCTTATGGGTCTGCCATCATCACCAACAATGAAGTCATCTGATCATAAATAAATAAATATGATTACAGTAACATTCTGTTTCGCCTACACGGGCGAAGGTTAATAAACACAAAATTATATATGTACAAGAGCTTCCCTCCCCAACCAAACTCATATACGTGTACATCATAATCAGTTATGTGTAGTTAACTACATGTACATGTACATGAGCGGGGAGAGTTGGCTAGCCATCAAAGATCTTTAACTCACCATTCCCGGTTCTCAAGACTGGGCATTCAGTGTTCCATTTTTCCTTATTTTTCTAAGCCATGGTGGCTGATAATTATTTTTCTAAGCCATTGTGGCTGATTATTTTCTAAGCCATTGTGGCTGCTCTAATGTTTAATGAAGCCATTGTGGCTGCTTGTTTGTTTGTTGTGTGTGTTGTCTACGCCTATTGCTAGCATGCTGGACACATGAATTTTCATGTATAAAACCTCTTTTAGTAAGGCATTGTGACTTTTAGTTAGATTTGGATAAGTGAAAGTTTAATTCCTTGTATTGGCTGCAATTTGAGCTTGTTTAATACTACATGTATATCTACATGTATAATGTCACAGTTGAACTACAATGCATGTATGCTAAGAGCTAAAGAAGATGTTTGTATCAGATTGATTTGCTTGTACATGTACATCATTTCTGTATAGTAATAATTTGATGTATGGTGCAGCTAATGTAATTAAGGTGTAAATAATAGGTGTGGTTAGTGGGTGTGGTTGATAAATGGGTGGAGTTGTGACTCGCTTGATTTATATCTTAGGGAAAACACTGATATAATGAAAATGCTAGGTTGATTGCATAAGGCTTATGCCAGGTGTTGTGAATGATAGGCAGGCATGAGAGAATTATAAACAAAGGAAAACTGAAAACGTTAGGAATACGGCTCAAGATTGATATAATTATATACAGTACACATGTATGTTAGTCATATGCAAAGGATATTATAATGTGCACATTTTACATGTTCCTATAATTTCAGTCAAAACATACCCATGTCATCAGAATATCGACGATCATTCTGTCCAGTTTTCTCAATTATCTGCAATTCAAAATTATAATAGCAGTGAATGGAACTACATGTAAGAAACAACTTCTTATTCACACAGTCATGTACAAACATTTCATTAATGAAGGGAAATAACAGTGTACCCCTCACTGTTTTTTCCCTTTAATGAAGGGCTAAAACAGTGTACCCTTTATTAATAAGGGAAAAAACAGTGTACCCTCTCTTAATGAGGAAAAAAACAGTGTACCCTCTCTTAATGAGGAAAAAAACAGTGTACCCTCTATTAATGAGGAAAAAACAGTGTACCCTCTCTTAATGAGGAAAAAAACAGTGTACCCACTATTCATGAGGAAAAAAACAGTGTACTCTCTATTAATGAGGAAAAAAAAACAGTGCACCCACTATTCATGAGGAATAAAACAGTGTACTCTCTATTAATGCGGAAAAAAAACAGTGTACTCTCTATTAATGAGGAAAAAAAACAGTGTACTCTCTATTAATGAGGAAAAAAACAGTGTACCTCTATTAATGAGGAAAAATCAGTGTTTATTCCCTTCGTTAATAATGGAAAGAAGAGTGTATACCCCTCACTCTTTTTCACCCTTCATAGAAGGAAAAACATGCAGAACAGTGAACATTTATCCTAACCTGTCTCATGCTTTCATACATGTATCATAATGTATGATTACAATTGTATTATGTCACAAAATTTCAAAAGCTTACATCATCATCTAGAAATGGATCTTTTAGACTGGAGTTCCTTCCTGTTGATTCTATATCATCCTTTCCTTCATCTTCATCATCAGACCCTCCAAATACTTCATCAAGAGGAGTGGCTGGTCTTATTATTTTATCTTTTTGGATCTCAGACTGTATTGGTCTAACATCTTTCCCCGTATCCTCTTCTTCTTCATCACTATCAAACATGTGAATTCTACGAAACTTGTTCTGTAGAAATATATTAAAAATTAGGAATTAACATCACCTGATGGATGATGGTGAATGGCAGTGTTGGGCAGTAATTTGAAATATCATAAACATTACAATAGCATTGCATTGTAATACACATGTGATTTTTGGTCTGCCAATATCACAATGGCAAAATAACGCTATAATATATATGTATGAAGTTTAAAAATACACATGTACTATAACACTTAATCAAAAGCAATATGCTCTCAATACAAGAATAAGAGTTGTCATTTTTTAAAAATTAGCCTATTTTTGCTATCAAAGACAGTATCAATGCAATAATCGTGAGTCACCACCCCCTTGAAATGCACATTGTACATGTAGGTAATAATCACTAAACTGGATTTTCAATAATACCCAACCCTAATGCACGGCTTGTTTATGAACAGGCATCAGAATAAGTTTTGTTTATAACATACATGTACATACATGTAGTTACATGTACTGTACATGTATATATAAATGTGTACTACTCAGATGAAAAGCATCACAAATAATCCACTACACTTATAAATTTGTGACACATCATTCTTTCCATTCGCCTTAGAAACTCTAAAGTTGCAAACCAATCAAAATTAATGATGAACAATTCTAGTGAGACAATATCCAAAAAACACTACTCGGAACCTACATGTACCAAATGCTGGGACACAGATTTTGCTACATGTCAACTCAAAAATTCAACAGGGAATCCTATGCAGTATGTTCATACACTCGATACTTACTTTGAATGTCAGTTATTACATCATACATGTGCATTTACATGTACACTATGTACATAGTGTACATAGTTTACAGAGAATACTAACCTTTGCTACATTAATTCCTGTATTTTCACGAATGAGATCATAGTCTTCATCTTCAAGTCTATCATCAACTGAAATAAACATGTATAATGACCAATAGTGATACATAGATTGCCAGTTTTTTAAAAATATTCCAATAAACCACTTTAGATATGTACTGATAATACATAATGGTCAGATGTTACATGTACTGTACATAAACTTTCTCAAGTATCTGATTTATTCGATGAAATGAGCATTTGCTCATTGAGTATCATAAAAGTGATTTGGGAGTTGATCTTTCAAATGATTTTGAATGACCTTTTCTTTAAGCTTTTTATTTATTTCAAGTGGTTTAATGACATTAAAAAAACCCGTCTTTTACATATACATGTAACTATTTCACATTTTACATAATAAAATGTAATGACCAAGGGCATATACGTATCATTCAGTGTTTAATTATTGTCTTAAACGCTTTGCTGCCATAGCCATTTCTATATTTGAAAGTACACATTATCAATTAAAAGGTAATAATGATGATGATGCACAAAAGAAACTTTAAGAGAAAAAGAAAAAAAACATGAATAGACACAAAGATTAGCGCTGAACTAAATTAACCCTGAACCCCATTAGACCCTTTAATTGATAATAAAGCAATTTGTCATTACAATTACGTTCAAGCTTTAGGCAAATCTACAACCCCACCCCCAAATGGGTAATTCCAAATATAATACCAAGTCTTTCATTAGACTAGAAATCCGTTCCACAGTACTTGTGTACAAGTGACATTTAATTCACAATTTGCAACTACCTTTTTTTCTACGTTTTCTAGCAGGTCTGTCATCACCTAATTCCGATTCTTCTCGTTCAATATCATCATCCTCATCCTCTTCATCACCAAGCCATTCCCCTGAAATTGGATAAATATAACAATGATAGGTACATGATACAACTACTCCTGCCTTTTAATTTCTCATCTTCAGATTCATCACTGGTTCCTTCTTCGCCAGACTCTACCTCTGCCTCTTCTTCAAGATATCCTTCTTCAGACATTGCATGAACGGGCGTCAATTAGAACAGCACACATGTCTTGTTTATTTATAAAGTAGTGGAGGTGTGGCTGCAATAATGGCAGCATCCGGCCAATCCCTTCAAGTGCTAACTGATACTAATAGCCAAACCCAACCCCACTTATTTGATACTGAGGTATCCGTCAAGCTGATTTGATTGCTCTGAAGTACTCTGCAACTTTTTTAATGTGTATATATTTATAGTTTATTATGGCCAGATTACGCAAATTGCAAGTGATCCATTGTATTAGAATGTAATAACAAATCAATAAAATTACGATGTACATAATTACATTACAGATGCTCAGTTCCAATTTTCTCAAACATAGCAACAAAAAATCCTTGTGCTTTGTTCACTGATGGTACTACACGAATACAAAAGGGTCCTGTAGAACAAAAGTGGATGATCTAAATAAAGTAAACATAACTTTTTAGTATAATGTTTTGTATTGACTACGAGTATATTCATAATGAGTCCCCATATATGAGTTGTAACTCAGCATCCTCTTCCAGGTTTCTCCTTAACATGATTGATTTCAGACCAGATTTACTTCAACATGTAACAACATTCAGCTACAAGCTTTCAGGGGCTCTAGATGCAATATCAGAGGGCCTAAATTAAAAAAAAAATTTCTTGGGGCCCCAAATGCAACATCAGAGGGCCAACAATTTCCTAGGGGAGCATATCCCAACACATCTCCGAGCAATGTGTTTCAAATGATCAATTGTTCCCACCCCCTAATATGCAAACCCTACCAACAACCTCATCACATGCTCTATTCAAATATCATTATTCATGATTGTTTTGATAAATACCAATATGCCAACATACATGTACATCAGTAAATTCTAGTAATCTACAGTAATATGAGGCATGGTACCTCCCAAGGCCCAGGGATTTCAGTGAAATTTGGGTTACTTCACCACTAGTATGTAAACAGCTAAAATCACATACACACATACATGTAGCTCAGTATCTGGTTGAAGGTCAACCCAACCTGTAATGATCATGTGACTTAGCTATACAGGTACAGTTTAATTTTAGTGATGACGTAATGAATATTCTTATAGATACACCTTACTACATCTTAGTACTTAGTTAGCCTGTTCACACAGGTGTATGAGTGAGATGTTTGATTTGGACCCTCCCAGCTGATCTGCCTTGGTAGCTCAGTTGGTAAGAGCATCTGTCCGGAGTGCAGAGTGTAGTGGGTTCAAATCCCACCTGAGGCAACTCATTTTTTCATTTTTCATTTGCCTCAGGTGTCTTTCTTTCTTTCTTTCTTTCTTTCTTTCTCTCATCTCAGTATTATCATGTACATGTAGGTGCTAAGACAAAATATATGCTACTATCAGAATGTCACTCAAAACTTTAGAAACCAAATATAGCCATACCTGTTGAACTATCTGCTAGGCCTCTTGTCTGCCATTGTGGTAGCAGATGTGTTAGTTTGAAATGATCTTGAAATTGTTGTAATGCTTCAGACACAACATCTTCATTTTCCTGTTGAAATAAAACAATGAATTAATAGATTTGTGATGCAGAAACCTCACCCCACTACGCAATAATGCTAATTATTCCAGAAGACATACTTTTCAAGCATGTGACAGTAAATAATGTACAATATGGAAGTGACAGGAAGCCTTTTTTTATCATCAAATGGGAGGAGTTTCCTGTATTAATTGACTTAATTGGCCTAATTACTTCCGCTGATTTTAATCGATTGTCAACCGACTTGAAGTTAGTGATAATCGATTTCAGAATCTCAGCTGATTCCCAGCCCTAATAATTATATAATACATCTTAGACTGTTCTCCACTATAGTGTAAGGAGATTACGAGGAAAACAAAAACCACCATGTGGATTGATAACATATACATGTACTATGCACAATAACATAAAAATGATGAGTAGAAATTAGCTGTCATGGGCAGAAGCTTAGATCCTGTGCTTATGTTGTAATGATCATTGCTTTGCCAATGTTTTTAGTTTATGCAGAAAATAATTATTGTGGTAATCAGGGGCTACAGACCTAATGAATGATTGGGGGTACAAGTTTCAGATGCAGAGGTAGGTGCCATTAATTAATATTTATGATTGGTGTGATCATATTGTTATCACTTTTGTTTGTTGGAAGTAACCGCATTCTTCAATTGAGTAAAGGAGAACTACTACAATGCATATGTTACGTTTGTTTAGTACGTTAGATTTTCATTTCATCAAATACACCAAGATGACAATATCAAAAGTATATTACCCAATTCACAACTTTGGAAGTCAAAACTGTAAATACAATGTACATGTATGATAGTTTAGAGACGTTTACAATACCACTGTTTGACATTGAAATTCTTTTCATTGCAGTTTTCAAAAGGTTGGAACAGAAGCACACAAACTTACAATTGTATTATTAACAACTAAACACATCATGTGACTTCATATATTATTAATTGGCAAAAAGGTCTATTGAAATATGTAAATTATACATACATGTACATACATGTACCTCTTTGTGTACTGAACAGGTCGAATAGACAACCTTTTTCACAGAAGGAAAGGAAAGAGCATGTTTTAAAATCATTGTTTGAAAACATGACAGTGACCTCAATCTCTTTTCTGACAACTGTAGAAGAATAATAATATCTTACAAGGCTACAAATACCTCTAATAATTCACATACGTACGTAATACATATGTAACATGTAGTGTTGTCAAATGTCAATGCTGAAAAAGTATATAAGAACAAGGTTTGTAACTTGGGATAGTACAATGCCAAAAGTATAGAACAGGTGCATGTAAGTACATGTATGGTACATGACATGTATCTTTTAGAACATGCTGAGCACCTTGCAACCGATTATTGGAAAAAAAATTTTTTTTGTGACATTTAACATAAACCTGACATACGACATGAATGATTTCACATCATGGTGTCACTACTAATATAAATACATGTCACAATTTGAACACACATAAAGGTAAGTACCTTGTCATGTAACTCTAGTCTCCCAACCATTCCAGAACCAGAACAGGAAGGATCAACGAGAATGTAATGAACATCAGAAAATTGCTCAGGTGACACCTAGTAAATCAGACATTTAAGGACTACTCTTACTTTTAGTAAAGTTTAAATATGTTAAAAAAGATAACAAAGACTGAACATAACAAATAGGTTTTTAAAATAATTTACCAGGTGAACCCATGTACAAAACACATACCAAGTGAACACAACTGCCTATGAATAATTTTATCATTAATGTACAACTTTTTCAGGTCAACAGAATATCATGTGGAGCTTAGATACATTGTATCAATTATTATAAATTAATTGTTTACTTTGAGGAAGTCTTCATTGTAAGTTTGAACACAAGTAACTCCAGCTTCTTTTAGAATTTTTTCCATTGTTCTGTATCGTGATTTGTCTCGATCAAATGCATGAATGATTCTAAATACACGTAAATAGCAAAACATTTCATAATATAAGCCTAAAACAAATGCTATCTGCAAACAGTGCACACACAAGACCAATACTCAGAATAGTTTTATGATTGTCCAGTAGAAACATCTGGACAAAACTATATTTGTCCAGCAAGTTATGAATTTTGTCTTGAAAAACATTGTCAAGTTGTAAGTATTATTTTTTTGTTACATCATTGCATTTTTATTTTGTTATTATGTGCAAAATTGATACAACTTTATTACATTAAAAATACATCACATAACATTTTAAGTTACATTAATAAATTATTGTTTGCTTTACATAATTACATTTGTAACTACAGAAATGCATGCAACCTGTTGAAATTTATCTATCAATTATAGTAATCATGCTAATCCTAGAAACTATACTAAGTCTATGGATGCCATCCAGAACACTACAGTATAATATACCATATTCTAATTAACAGTTTAACACACCCCCTAAAAATAATTATTGACAAAAAAGGTCCATTATTGGCGAGTTAAACTAGTTATTCAATGGAGGGCTTTCTGATGTCAGTACCATCTCAGTACTGCTATCACTATTATGCTACTACTGTTTAAATTTACAATTGTAAAGTATTGATGGTGTGTGTTTTGGAATGACTAAATTACAATAGTCACAGACAGTAACCAAATATAACCATTAGAGTTTAAACCTACCCTTTATTCTTCATGATAGCTGCTAAATGAGATGTTTTATTACCAGGAGCAGCACATGCATCAATAACACATGAACCTGGAGCTGGATTGAGTAGAAAAGCTGGGAGACAGGAAGACTATAATAGATTGAAATATAACACAGTGATGTGTGTGTGTGTGTGCGACAAAGAGATAAAAGAGACAGACAGACAGAGAATCATTAGTCTCATTACTAACACATAATAAACCTTGTCTTGTAAAATGATCTTGTGTGATGTATAGAGATTAGAATTAGTAAGGATTGAAGATGAGGTGACAAAAGAATAGGAGGAGGGGAATGCCAGGAGATTAGGAACAATATCATCTTTTGAAAAAATCCATTCTTTGCTATTCTGTTAATTGAAACAAAAAAGGTATATTGCATTTATGTACATCTATATGTATGTATAGGACCATGTCTTTATGCCTTCATGCACAGAAGGTAAATTGATAAGTGCAGTGTTCTGCCCACACTGGTCGGGAATAACCACCTCTCAGATGAATTAACCACCTCTTAGATAAATTAACCACCTTTTAACCACCTCTCAGATAATACATATATAGGCTACTGAGACAGAATTAACTATATACTGGATAAACAGCACTAAATGCATAGTAGAATCCAACCACCACTCTAAATATCCTGGGCAGAACACTGTAAGTGGTTTACAGTGTGCAAAGTATTGAAACTTAGTCAAAGCTTTTCATACCAATTTAAATTTAGTGTTGTTTTAGTTAACTATAACTATAACTATAACTAAAACCCCTTTTAGTAAGGCATTGTGACTTTTAGTTAACTAAACTATAACTAAATTACAAGTCTACTGTAATAGCTATAACTACATGTAACTAAAATGAAAATTGTCCAATAAAAGGGCAGTTTTAGTTAGTTAACTCAAACTAAAACCCTTTTAGTAAGCCTATTAACTTTAGGACAATAAACTATAATATTATATACATGTATATGAAGACACGAAAGCAATGAGATGTATATGTGTATTACATACCTTCAGATCTGTTACTAGTTTGAATCCCATTACTCTTAGTTCATCCAGTGCGTCTTCCAGTTTAACTTTTAAAGTATTAATGCGAGCGTATCTCAGTATATCACCTACATTGTACATGTAGGTATATAATACCATTAGTCTATACAAAACTTGTATAGTTATGAATTTGAATTAACCTTCAGCTACATACTGTAGGTGGATCTGATGGTTAATGTAAACATATTATCTTGTCTTTTAAATCTACACCATTGGCACTTCAAACAGGTTATTAGCAAACTTCAAATGACATGAACAATACATGTACCATTAGCTGGGATTCCAGCCCTAGATCTTCAGATCTCAGTCACATCATGTAGCAAAAAGAAAACACAATGATTTAAACTAAAGTGAAGCCAAATGATGATTCTCCATTTAGTTACAACTTTAATACTTAATATTCTTCACTAATCAATGCTACTAGGATGCTGTTATCACTGGAACTTGAGGATGGCACATATAATCGTTTCATACAATTCCATTCCGAATACAAGTATACTTATTGAATATTAACCTGTGATAACAGAAGGGGTGACTGCCTTGCATTCATCGGTTAGTCTTTTCAGCTTTCCTTTCAAAACCTTTTTGTGTCGAAGTATCATTCGTGTCAGTGGACCCTTACATATCACATGTTGTGTATACAGTAGATCATAAACAAGAACTAGTGCAACATGATGTGTAAGCTATATATGGAAAAAGAAAAGGCAAAGATTATTTTAAAAAAAAACAAGATATACATGTATAGAAAAAGTATCCCTATGACTGCTTAGTGGTGTCCAGCATTCAGTAATCACGTCTGACTTTCTCACGCCTGAAACAAAACAGTTTATATTATAGTTATTATTTGACTACTCTCCTAATCTTTTAAAAGATCTTGTAGAACTTTAGGAATATATTTCAGACAGAAAAAATACATGTAGCTATTAGTTCGAGTTTATACATAGAATTAGCTTTTTTTTGCTTGTGTATGTATATATTAGCTATCAACTTGTGTCTCGTCCTTTGGTCAATTATACTATACAACACATACATGTACATGTACATGTATGCATATTCATTTACCTTTGGTTCCTTTTCCAGAAGTCTACATTGTTTTATTAGTGATTGAATGGTGTTTTTATCTGAATGTGGGAATAACAGAAATGAATATTTTATTACATGTATATCAGAGAGTACGATAGTACTCTATATTTAGGTATGGCTAGGAAATAATGGCCACCCATACATTGCAAGTGATGAGCAGAAATCTCTGCTAATATATTCTCTTTATGTTGACAGTTTTAAAATGAGTTTAAAAGGTAACCATGCTCTCGATCATTATAGTGAACAGATATCTGGATATCCATTGTTCTATGTTTGCTTTCACCAATCAATAATTGTTTTTATAATAACCAAACGTTTCGGTAGTACCTTTATCAGCGGTATAATAATTTTTGTAATTATTAAAAATTGATTTTTGTAATTATTACTATACCACTGATGAAGGTACATGTAGTTGTATAACTACTGAAACGTTTGGTTATAATAAAAACAATTATTGAAAGCAAACATAAAACAATAGATATTACACTACCTAATCATTCAGGACTTTTCAAGATATCTGGATAGCACTACTATTTAATTAATCTCATATCCATTGGATTATTAATGGATCATAAAATCCCCATGCATTAATAACTTACATTGTAGAGTCTTTGTTGTAAGGGCATAAAGTGCTTTTTTTCTTGAAAGGGTGTATGGTAATGAAAACACAATCGACTTAATTGATCCCTTATGTTCATCTAATTTTTTCAAGACTGCACCAGCATCATGGTAGATACTAAAGTCAAATAACAGAAAAGAAAACACAAATAAAAAACTAATTAACTGTTGTTGAAGGACTGGGAACATTTTTATGGCCACCAGGACCATCCATATGATTGCTTTTGACAGGGTCGAATCTATTAAATATTCATACAAGAATAATAAAAAACATTTTAAAAAATGAAAGAGTATGTAGGGATATATATCAAAACCGAAAAAGCACAGGAACAAGATGGCTTTGGCAACAAAATGAAATACCACTTCCACATAACAACCGTACATAAGTATCACTTCTTTGTGTTTTGCCTTTACTCTAGTTGTGTACGGTTGTTATGTGGAAGTGGTAGTTCATTTTGTTGCAAAAGCCATCTTGTTCCTGTGCTTTTCGGTTTTGATATATATCCCTACATACTCTTTCATTTTTTAAATGTTTTTTATTATTCTTGTTTCGATTCTATTTTTAAAGAATTCAGGTAAATGTTTGATCAAATACGTGATGACTATTCTGTTTCATTTACAGTACTGATATTTTCTGCAGGAATGGTGTCCAGAAGGAGACAGTACTCAAAATTTACTGCAATGTTATAATTATTTGTTATTACAATTCCTACATACTCTTTCATTTTTGAACATGTTTCTATATTATTCTTGTTTTGATTCTATTTTTAAATGACTCAGTATAATAATATATATCCCTACGCACTCTTTCATTTTAAAAAATGTTTTTATTATTTTCATATACAATGAATTAATGGCACAATTGTGATGAAATTTCTTATCTGAGAGTGATCAACTAACACATTCAGTTATACTAATGATTTGCACATGGACAGTTTCAGTATTATCTGGGTTTACAAATTTTGCTATTTGTGGAAGTGATGATATGCAGTACAGAAGCACATTCAGTACAGAAGCACACTCAGTTATACTACTGAATGATTTGTACATGGACAGTTCAGTATCATCTGGATTTACAAATTTTGCTATTTGTGGAAGTGATGATATGTATAATACTTTATACAACTTATCTGTTTTGTAGAACACCATCTCTATAATAACATCCATAATTCTCTTAAAATTAATGGGTGTGTTTTAAAGGGTGTGATTCGTTAAAAATGGCGTCCTATCATAAGTAGGTTGCTGTAGTGGCTGAAAGTATTCGTTGTCTAAGTCAAGAAACAGAACAGTACGAAGTTTGTTCCCCTGAATTTAACTTAAAACATATTTGTATTTGTGCTACCACTACTTAATAGCTCCAGAAATGTAGAAATCTATTTTTATGAAAAAGAGGAATAATAATGAATAATAATAATAATAATTATGAAGATTTTGCCAGTTTTGCTACTCGCCGATTGCTACATTAACGAAGATCTTTGGACATCTGAAAGGTATTTTTAGTGATAAAATTACTCAGTATTATAAGTTTTATGTATATTTTAACTTATTTGTATATATTAGCAGAGATTTCAGCTTACCACTTGCAATTGAAATGCATGGGCGGCCATTTTTTTTCCGGGCCATCCCTACATAGAGAGTACTACCATACTTTCTGATATTCTGTCACATATGAAGTTGTGTCATTCTAGTGGAATCAACTGGATGTATTATATAATGTTAATTTGCATGTACTTCAGTTTTAAATAGTTTCCTATAATTTTTAATTTAGTTATACACTGTTAGTTTGATATCATGAAAACGTTTTAGCTATATAGTAGGCTAACTAAACTTTAGTTGACACACTTTTCGAAGTTTCATTATTACTACATTTGAAAATTTTTTTGCATTACTCTACAGATTGATTTTACATGTAAGTAGTACTCCGTTATCCTTGGTTTTCAATAGACATTGCTGAACAACTGAGTCAAAGAGGTTGGAATAACAAGCTAAAGAATTAATGACTTGTATCACAGCAGCAAGCTTTACACCTTTAAAACTTGTTTTTCCACTACAAACATCCAAGAAGTTCTTGGTTACTTGATTTTTCAAAATGATCTTTTCACGAAGCTAATTGTTCTATGACTCCAGCTATGGAAGACTAGGTAATCATGTATTACAATTTAATGCATTTCTTACAATACAATCATACACAGGTGGATTACTTACAGAAAGAGCAGTAATACAACACTTTTCTGGGGACATTGAAAGTACAAAATTTGAGTTGTGATGAAAGCATTCAAAAGAATAAAGAAAAACCTCGATTAGCTCAAAATAACAGGAGATAATAAATACACTCATTAGTTATTTTATTATTATTATTATTTACCTCTCTGTCGGTGTCCTCTCCTTTCCCTTTCTAGCTTTCCCAGCTTTTCCAGCTTTTCCATCCATTCAACACGTGTCTGACGTCACGTGACACCCGAATTTCTGTCTGGATGCTGGATTCAGTATCAGAGTATCTGTCTATTCTGTCATAACTATTACTCTAACATGCCTGAGAATCTACTGATGAGAAAATATAAAAGAAGAAATTTAGCGGTAGGATTAAGTCTAGCTGCAGGTGTACTAGGAATCTACATTTACTCCATGTATGCTGTTAAACAAGAGAGCTTTTTGGATGAAGATTTCGATAAATCATACATTAGCTCAACTAAGAAAAATAATTGAAGTCAACTGATGTTTGTATTTTTTGTATAATTGTTTGTATAATTATTATTAGATCCAGATCTAAGCTAGCCACACCTAGTAAGTATAATATAATTATTATTAATTAAAACGGGGTAGCTAGTGAACTTCAGTAGGTAAGTAGTATAGTTTATGTATAACTATGACTTAAACACTCATTCCTTAGGAATAAGGATCATGGCTCAGAGTTTCAATAGTTCTGCTGGACAATCAAGTCCATTTTCGTCTCTGTTTTTTTACTCCATGCTCATGATAGTCTTGCCAATTGGAGGATTTTTCCTTTCAAAGGGTTACATATTTGAAAGTATGTAGGTAGGCCACATAGTAAGGAATAATTGCTTGGAGGCCCTGATCTCTGTTGTGTTACAGGCTAGCAATAACCAAAAAATAATTTAATTACTGAACTCTGTGAAAGCCGCAAATTTTTCAAGCAATTCTAATATTCCAATTTTCAAAACATTGACTTAAGAACCCTCTACTTTAACTCTCAAAGAGCCCTGTAGAGATTACTCTGTAGAAGTTTACAAATGCTAAACTTCTGTAGAGGTAGAACATTGGCAGTTAACTGTTTTTTTGTTGTTTTTTTTTCTTTTATGCCATTCGAATGACAATAGGTAGGCCAGATAGTTCAGAGCTAATGAAACGGCTTCCCCGGCAAACAACTAAAATAGTGTGAGAATTTTAATTATTATTCCATAAATTATATTAAATCCTTGTCCTAACCTTTACTACAAATTAACACTAACCATAATTTTATACCCTAACTCATAGCCTGACTAAATTAAATTTGATCTACATCTATCTTAGTCTTTGACATTCTGTTGGGATTATGTACCAATAAAAAATGCAAATGAATGTGATTATTTGGTAACCAACCATTCATGCATTAATTATGCATACTTTTGATCATACATTCCTTGACTGTTAGAGTGAGTCGCAGTTTAGTGGCAAAATGTTTCTATTTATAGTATCAAATAGTTACGTGAAGAAACTGCCAGTTATTTGTGCTGCATTAAATTATGGCAGTGTCTAGAGTGCTGGCAACCCCAGAACTTGACAATGACCAAATCCTACGAACCATAGTGTCTCACATAGTTAGAGTTCCTATCTTAATTAGTACATGATGAGTATTGCCAGGTTCTGGAGTTGCTAGACACGGCATTAAACTATTGCTACATAATGAATTTCTATAGAAAACCATTTTATGTTACTTATACATATAATTATATATTTGTTTGTTATGCAGACATATTTGGATATTCAGACGGATCAATTGGTGCTGCAATTGTTGCAGTTATATTAGTACATGTAGTAATTGCTGCATACGTATATGCAGCATGGAATGAAGGTTCAAAAAAGATTGACTAATTTATTGTTTGTTTATCATTTAATAATATTTATGTAATTTGTAATAATAATTACTATAGTCTCATCCCAACTGCATGCATTGGCACACACTACGTAGTGAGTGTAACTAGGACCCTTGGAACATACGACCTTGAAGCTAATTGATGAAATGGATGGTTCATTAAGTTGTTACACTACATTCTTTTAATTAAGAGTTTTGTACCTCTCCACAGGCGTGGTTCACGTGATCATGTCCCTACGCAACACAAAAAGCCTAATAAACAATCTTCGTTGCTGATCTACCAAGATAAGGATCAGGAGTACGTATCTATTACATATTATACTATATGTCTTATCGTGGCCTCCTACCCACTCAAAGTGGGAAAACAGTAGATCTAAAGTCAACGTCTACGCCAAAGTCTTATTATCTTGGTCTTTTCCCTCATCATATTGTTCAAGAGATGACTGATGTACTAAGTCCTGCAAACAGGAGAGCAGCTATAAGTACCGTTCATCAGGTAATATTAGATTGTCAAAATGTGGAATTGCTGGTGGAGAGTCTACAAGAGATCATGAAACTGGTTACCATACCACTGAATGATTCAAATATCAAGATTGTTCTAATGGGGCTTGAAGTATTAAACGACCTAGTTGATAAAGTTCCAGGACATTTATCTCCTTGTCTCTGTATACTCATACCAACTTACATGGCTAAGATTGGTAACAATAAATACGTAGTGAAACAGGCAGGAATGAAATTATTGAAACATTTGATGGAAGCCATGAGCCCAATGCCAGTAATCGATGTGATAATGGATCATGGACTTTCTTACAAGCTATCTAAAATTCGCGAGGAGACATTGAACATTGTAATTGCCTCATTACTCGAATTCCCTGCTTCAGAGTTCAATCTTCTGTGTATTATTGAAAAGATTGCCCCACTACTTGCAGACAACAAGCAGAAAGTGAGACAAGCTTGCCTTGAAACGTGTATGGTCTTAGCTTCAAAACTAGGCCCAGAGCATTTTCAGTCATTAGTCACTGCAGTAATTAGGGTAGAGAGTAAATTGCCAAGTAATGAGAAAAATTCACAGCTCAGTCTCATGTTAGCATTCCAAACAAGACTATCAAGGAAAGACCTACCTCAGCTGAATGAAGATGGTCTTGTAGATCATGTTGTTAATGTGGCTAATGGTAAGAATGTTACCGGACTTGCAGGCATGGATGTAGACTGGATTCTTGCTGCTTCAAGTTCTGAGAAGAATAATTCACCTAGTGGTAAAGGAAGGAGCCATTCAACAAATGGACCTGGTCCACTTAAGAGTGCAGGAAAGAAATTGCCATGGGACAAATCAAGCAAGGTATGTTTTGTGTGTGTGTGTGTGATAGGAAGTGTAATTTTAATATTACAATGATCAGTGTGGTATTGGAATTTTCATTATACAATAAGTAAATTATTATCGTAAAGATACCATGAAATATCATGATATGAAGTGATATGTTGCATTTATCTTATGATAATTTATTTATCTAATCTTTTTGGTTTTTCAAAAATACAGTTAGCAGCACTGCGTTGTTGAAACAATCATGATAAGAAACCTCATGTTGTATAAAACTTTCCTTATTCAGGATTTATTTGTACTATCTTTACCAAATAACAAATTATTGACACATTACTTGTAGTACGATGAAACTTCCAGTGCAATAACCACCAAGATCACCAATCAGTAAAATATCACCATAGTTGGTGAATTATTGAAATTATAGGGGATTCCTGGTTGCTATGGTAAACATATCTGTAATTAGCACTATAATAAGTGAGGTGATATAATTACTAATAATTATTAGGGATATTATCATTAATTTCCACTCTAGACACAAGTACCTTGTACAAGCTATTCAAAGATGTATCTGCAACAATCTCAATCCAAACCAATGATAATGCCTTCATCATCCTCTTCTTCAAACTACATGACTAACACTTCATCAAATAAAGGTTACTTAGAGATACATCATAATGGTAGTGATCACAGTGTTTCTAATGACGTGTTTTCTGTAACATGGCCTCGTTCTAATGGTTATTACAGTTCTTTTATGAAGACAACAAAAAGACAGATATCAGTTGACACATCCTCTGTAGCAGGTATTTGTTCTTTAATTAGTGAACTACAGTGTGTACATGTGGTAGTCGTGACCTGAATTGTACATGTATATGTATATAAATTACTGACCAACAAACTAATAGTTAATATTTTTAATATCTATACATGTGTAGTTTCATATTTACATCTCATACCATTGACTCAAGTCCCCAGAATGATGTAACTTCCTTAAGTACATCTACAATCTTATGTGATCATGTTTGTGAAAATTGCTAGTTTTAAACTAAATAATTTAGATGAAATGCTTATTTTAATATTGGTTGTGTATAGGAAGCCATTGAAATCTTTATATAAGAAGCCTAATGTAGTAGATAAGATGGCCGATAAGAATTGCACCTTGAAACAGTTTGACTCCTGGATAGTCCTACCGGCCATTAAAATAGTTACATGCTCTTCATTTCATCATTATACCTCAAACAGTTGATTCCACATGATCGCATAAAATGTATATTCCTGTGGAAAGGAATCATATTGATGATATTCACATTGATTGTCCTTCAGTTCATTAAAATAATTAATATTAGTTTTGATTAGAATCTTATTCATAGTTGTTATGAACTTATCTCACATGAATCTACTAAATTTTAATCAAAATGTAACCTATTTACAAATATATTTATAATCATTCCCATACATGTAATTGTATGTACAGTTGTACATCATGCATTATAATGATGGTGAATATTTTCATTATGAATTTTAATATTAATAGGAGTTCCAACTCATTCGAGGTCTGGTACACTACCTGCAATTGGTCGACCTCTGTCAAAACCAATTGTTCGTAATCCACTCGCTTTTTGTCCTCATTCTCCTCCACCTCACAATTCACATCCTCATCCTGTCAACATTACCCTACCTTCAGAAATTGTGAAGCCCAGTAGTCCCACACAAATAGAAAAGGTATTTAGGATCTACATATTAAATTCTACTATAACAACAAAACTCTGTTAAACTATATAGAGTGATTACAAAATAGTAATTTATATGAGCTTTTTGGGTGTCCAGTATCCATATTACTCTAGTGTCTACATACCCTTTGTAGCCATTTCACTCTTGCCTGTAATATATCTGCATTATGCAATGTGTTCGCAATGTGTTCAAAGGTGGGCTCTTCTTTATTATTGTTTTGGTTGTAGATGATTTGGGTACTATCCACCTTTGTGCTGTAGATGGTCAATAGTCAGTACTGGGCATACAATGCTAACATCTCTCATAGAGTCCATATAAGCTTTGAGAAGGGTAAGGTTCACCAAGCTTCACTGTCTAGTCTGCTTACATTGTACATGTACCTCAAGAACAAATCTAACCAAACGTCTAACTGTTCTTTCATACATAACAGAAAATAAGACAGACAATCATTGCCTAACTCTGCCACACATTTTTAGGCCAAAAACTTTACTTCAATCTCGTAGGCCAGCCTGTCTGGCCTGTGAGACTACATATATGAAGGCATATGCAACTTAACAGAAAAGAGTTTATTATAAAATTTAGCTTGGAAAGACAGATTGTAGCATTGAAAGTGCAATATATACATGTACAGACTAGCTGTGCATTTTGTACTAACAATCCAATTAACATTTTGTTGTACCATATTATGTTTTTAAAGTAATGTTTTGACCCATTAATGTTCTTTTTCAGAATTTTCTCGGAGGACAGGTTGAAGATGATCAGGAATATTTCAGTATTCCTGTGGATGATTCACTTTTGAACAGCAGCCTTTGTTCTTCACTCTCATCTCTATGTGCTTCAAGAGATCTACAATCTGCAGTGAATGAAAGAAACAAAAGTGGGGTAAGTATTATTGTTAAACTGTATTCAGAGGAAAGAATCTATTTTACATATGTACATTACAGACTCAAACAGTGGATGTGGTAAGTCAAATTCGTAAGAAGGCAGCTTCATGGAAGGCAGATATGCTTTCTGCTCATTGTTCAACTTCTACTTCACCTGTTGGCACTCCTCCTCTGCTCCATCAATCACATACTGTAACTGGGTCAAATTCAAGTAGAACTCAATTAAGGTTTGTGCAAGTGAATATATGTTTTTTGTTCATAGTTTTATTTTGAATCTACATGTATATGCAGAGGTGTAAATAACAGTCAGATATCAGACAATTTCTGACAATTTAGCCTGTTTGTCTGAGCAAATCTCACTTTGTTTGGATATTTTGACCTAGCAAAAAAATAAATATGACAAAAAAGAGTGAAATTCAAAGGAATGCTCTCACAGGAATAGTAAACAATCTGTGGCACTTGTCAATACACGTAACTACATTCTTGCCCCAGAATTCAATTTTAAAATCTGATTGGTTGATTTTATGATGTGGTTGGAGTAATTAATAGCTTTGCTCTAAAAGTTGCAGTCAGACCAAAATTTGAAAGCATCTGATCAAAAATCATTGTGTTTAGACATGTTGTCCTTGCAAAATTATAGTCTTATTTCCACCTCTGTATACATGTATGTATGTAGTAAACTTCTATTTTGTTGTTACAGTACTCTATCTGCTCCTGTAACTCAAAGAAAAAATAGTCAGACTAAGTTACCAAAACCTATAAAACCAGTTTTTACTTCTCCGACTTACCAAAAACAGTACCCTGTGCAAAATGAAAATGCTACTATTAATACTACATTCACAATATCAGAAGCTGGTTCTCACTTCAGTGATGATACTGAAGATACTGAAGACACTGTGACAACAAAAATGTCAGTTACAACCAATTTTCGGATGAGAAAACATTCAGGTGACACTACGTCTTACAGAAACTCTAAATTATTCAATTCTCCTCAACATGATCCTGTACATAAGCCAACACAGCAATCACTTGAAACACATGTTAATGATTTAGAACTGTGTCCTGAAAGTGTCAGCGAATATAGTTCTCATACTATGACATTTAGTAATTCAAAACGTCCAAGCCCTACATATGCTAAATTAAAGAAGACTCCTCCACATAAAAGTATCACTTCCCCACGCAAATCAAGTCAAAACTCCTCATCTGATTCAAACTATAGTAACTCCGCACCTGTCTATCGTGCAGGTTTCGATATTCCAAGTCAAACATACCAAGATGACTCTTTGGTTGAATTAGAACCTCATCCTAATCCAGAGTCAGCAATTAGAGAAATATTAGATGACTTATCTTCTAGTTCTGAGGAATGGGAGAAGAAATGTAATGGTCTGCTCACTGTGAGAAGACTAGCAGCTCATCATAAAGACATATTACTACCTCAAATGCAAACTGTGGTGTTAGCTGTGGAGAAACAGGTACACAAATAGTATCTTGTATGTGCAGATTCCAAAAGCATTATTTCAAAATCAGGAAACATTTGCAACTGACAGTTCAGCTTAGTTTTCTTAAAGTCAGGATTACCAGGGCTTTACATTTAGGTTTCCACTAATTTTTTAATTATTTGGGTTTGTGCAGCTGTCAGAACTAAAGCTTTCAGTCTGCCAAATGCAAGCATTCAGTAGAATATTGCTGGTTTTCAGTGAGGCCCTGTAACACTAAAAACAATCATACACACTAGAGCATACAACAAACAAAGCAATGCAGTAGTTTGAGTTTAAAACAACAAAAATAAAATAATATATAATTTAATACAACTAAGCTATTAGAAAAAGACAAACATAAAAAGGAATATTAATAGCATTACAGGATATACTTAGTTGCAGTTATACCATGTATGTGTATTGTGTTTCGTGTAATAACAATTAGTAAGTGTATACAATCATTCAGGTAAAGAACTTGCGGTCTCAAGTTGCAAGAGGTGCTATTGCTTGTTTTGGAGACATGTTTGCTTTCCTAGGCACAGATATGGAGCAGGTATTGAATGAAATAATATACATATACATGTACATGTATATACCAGCTAGAAGGACTACATGTATAATAATTATGATAATGCATCTTTTTGTATATAATTAGCATTAACAGAAGTGTAAAGTCATGCACTGTTTTCTTGATCTGATTGTGCATTTCAAAGAATAATTTGTACATCCTTAACTCTTAAATTGCGTTAAAATTACAGCCAGTGTTTCTCCCAAAGAGTTGTCCTCCCTTCAATTTAATGTTGATGCTGAAAAACACTAATAGTCATTCCCATCAAAAACGTCCCAATTTGATGGGCACTCTTTCGTGGAGGCAGTGTGGCATAGTGGTTAGAGCTTGAGCCTCCTGATCAAATGGTCAGTGGTTCAAGTCCTGCTACAGTCATGCTGTTTCCTGGATAGAGAGTGTCTGTGGACTTCATTACAGATAGATGTTAACCAAATGTCATGTACATGTACTACTGATGCACTCCTCCATCCTTAATATTTAAATACTGTACAGCAAAAACATTTTTGTTTGTATTTTTATTTTATAGTCACTTGATGTAATAGTGAAAGCACTTCTTCTTGTTGGAGCAAAGTCAAATATATTCTATAGAGAAGATGTAGAAAAAGCACTTAAAGAAATGCTTCTTAACATCAGTCTAGGCAAATGTCTACTGGCATTAATTAATGGAGGCATGGATCACAATAGTACAGCAGTACGTAGACTGGTTTCTCAGAATGTTTGTTGTGCAGTAGAGGAATATGGAGCTACTAAGGTTTTAAGACTACCTCAAGATGTGTTGGAACGGACTTTGAATGCCATCGCTCATTTTTTATTTGATGCAGATGTAGGAGTAAGGTAAATATTTCTTACTCTTTAGTTGTACTGTTCCACTGCTTTAGAATGAATTTACCCTTAGCATTCGTGGTTAATACTTAACATATCTTCTTAACAGAAACTATGATATGGTATTTGAAAATATTACCTTTTGAGTATGCAGCCATCCCAAGCTTTTGCTGGATCATAACAATTGATTATATAATTATATAAATTACCTTCCCTCACATGATTAACACTACAACACTGTAGGATTTTAAGTGATATTGAAAATTAAGTGTTATGATTATTACCCAAAGGTGATTATTGCAAATATTGTAGGTACTCATGCGTACTGTCTATGATAGCAAAATATAAGCTCATTTTTTAAGAGATGACACTATTCTTAATCTTTGTTTTGAGAGCATATGGCTCGAGATTAAGGGTATTTTCAACTGCATACATTATAACGTTTTTGTGTATTAACCATTATTTAATTATTTTGCTATTGCAGTGATATAGCCACACCAAAATCATGCCATGCTCAATAATTATAATAATATTGCAATGTTGAATTATTGCCCAACAATACAACACGAGCATTATTCTGAACTCTCCAATTCTACATTGTTTATACATGTTTATATCTATAATAATCCATCCACACTGTTATTATATTATATACACTATTCATATTTGCTACAGATATCATGCAAGAAAAGCATTACATTCATTTCAGTCATATCATGAGTTTGAACACATTGCAGCAAGATTATTACCAACACACCTTTTAAATAAAGTTAGAGTCACATTGGAGAGCCTCAGAATCAAGGTATTGACAATACATTGTTCATTTTCTGTGGCAGTGCTACATATAATTACTTCGTTGAGCATACATGTATACATGTATAATATTTTTTTGAAACAAGATAATAGAAAAGTAATGGCTGACTTTCTCAGGTCTGAAACCCAATAGCATATTATATTTACATGCGTATCAATTTTTGTTTATCCATTATTCTCACATTTTAAAGGCTTTTAGCAACCTTGGAGAACTGTTGGAATGATTACATGGTTTTAGCTAGAACACCTGCTAATTCCAGTTTACATAAGCCACAAACAGCTTTCTTAATTTCTTTCTGCTAGTTTGTACACTAGTGTAGATTTTAAGCTCACATTCTTTTACATTAATTGACCAAACCCCCTGGAACAATGCAACTTCATTAACTACGTATGCAATGCGCATGTGACATATACATGTAAACATTAACCCTGTCAAAAGCAAATTTTGGGATGGCCCTGCAGCCCATACAAGTTAAATTTTTGTTCATTATCTGTGACTTGTAAATATGTGTGTGATTTACATGTATGTTGTTAAATAGTTTTGTAGTTACAATCCCTATACCTACATGTACCTACAAGTTGTTATTTTGTGTCATGCAGAGCATGCAATACTGTATATATATATATATATATATACAGTACATGTACACAAATCTTTACAATTATAGGGTATTGGTAAACCTCCTCCTGAATTCAACTCCGCTAAAACAACTCGCCTTCCAGTAAATAATAGTCACCCATTTTCAGCTGCACACTATCCAGGTTCTAGCTACTCATCTTCTAGCACAAATGACACTGATCACTCAAAGTTAAAGAAAAGAAGAACCTCTGCTCAGTTAACTGACGTAGGTAGCCCCCTTGTGACTGAAATTCCTCTACCTGATGGTTTGCTGGCCAAAATGACAGCTAATGATTGGAAGGAAAGACAGGAAGCTATTTCTGAACTAGAGTCATTCATAATGTCATACCAAATCGGGCTAGGTTTCAATATAATCAAAGTAAAGAATTTGCATAATACATTATTATGTATAAGTATATAACTACATGTACAGTTTGTATATACATGTATATCCAGCAAGCACTTGAATGTTTGTACTTGAAAGCATTTTTGGAGTGTTGGAGGTGTTTTCAAGCATTTATCATGCACCCAGCACTTGTGCTTGTACCTAAAAACTCTATAATATTAGTGGATTAAAGCACCTTATAAGCACGTTTTAAGCATAAACACGTGTCTGGTAAATAATTATGTCTAGTCCTCAAAGGTAAGAGATTATTTAGGATGAAGGAGATTACACCTTCAATAATTAACCTAATGAAACAGAAATTATAAGTGAAAAGTCATCTTCAACTCTGTTGATGATCCTGTACAAGTCAATAGTTTTTAGCAAATAATTATTATTATTAATTCCCACTTTAATATTGTCTGCAAAAAAGGGGCAGCAGTTGTGCTTGAAGCACTTTTAAAACTAAACTTTAAATGGTAATATGATTTGGATTTGTCTAAGCAGTTTCCTTCTTGTTTGTATCTACAGGTATTTGATGTCTTCAACCAAAGACTGAATGATAAGAATAGCAAAGTCAATCTCTATGCTCTAGAAGCCTTCCAACGGTTCGTCCCAATTCTAGGTCATCAACTTCAACCTGTGATTTCAACTCTGGTTGAGGCCTTAGCAAGGACTGTTGCTTCGCGTTATCCAGCAATACATACTGCTGCTCTTAATGCAATTGATGCATTGATTAACAGTGTTGGTAAGCATGAACAAAATCAAAAACAGTAATTAATGTAAATTTCATTGTTGTAAAATGTATAGTAATTGACTAAATTAAGGTGGGTTTCAGACATGCAATTTTACTTACTGAAGTAGCCTTTGTTTTTTTTTACAAATACAGACATGATTAAAATACTTTAATTCACTAATGGTGCAGAACTCTCACCATTTTATAGTTTTCATTGTGAGTTTGGCTAACACAACACACACATTCACACATGCATAAAGGCTTGTAGATTAACAAATGCCCACCTTACTTAAGAAACCACATAGATGTATAAAAATTGCATGAGTTTTCTAGACAGAGAATTTGGATCTTTCATGATCCAATAGGAGTGACCCCCTTTTGTATATTTAGTGCTTCAAAAGTAATCATGTACATGTATTAATTAACTGATGTATTGATAAACAGGACTCTTCACCATATCTGATAGAGAATGGAGAGTAGGGAACTTGGGATCCCACTATATATATCTTTAACCACAATTTCTGGTTCCCCAAGACCAGACTTTCTGTATTGACTACTCCAAATTTTAACAAGGCATCAAAATATTGTACATTGTAATGTAGTTAGGAATCTTTATAATTTATGTTGTACATGTATATGTACCTAGGAATGTGCCTAAATACTAGTGCTTAAATCACTGAAATATGTGGGCGACCATTTTTTTTTTCTGTGCTACTGTAACTCTCTGATATGAATTTCAACATAATTACGATACATTCATTTCAGGAGACGAATAACATGTTTTACAACCATTCCAGTCAATTATTTTTCTACCTACAGATAGTACACTATTGCTTCCTTCTTTTTCTTCTGCTGCTGAGAATGGAAATGCAAGAGTACAACCAATTATGCTTAGAAAACTAGCAGGTAATGATATTAATGTATGTAGTTACAGTGTAGTTCACAAGCCAATTCAGACATGGGGTCAATTACAATGCAATGTAGTATAATATTATTACTATTACTATTACATGTACCTTAAAAATCAGTACATTACTATTAATATTACCTCCTAAGTCAATGTAATATATTATTATTACTATCACCTTAAAAATCCGTAGATTACTATCACTATGACTGCCCAAGTTAGTGTTACAGTTATGGATTAATTACATGTACTATTGCATTGAAATTCTGTCATTTTGAACTACATATGTAAATGACCATTGCATTTAATGTTCATGAGTTTCTCAAAAACAGAATCAGTAAGTCTGCACCTTTCTGGCCAGAAAAATTTCCCTCCAACACTAAAAAGTGTCTCTAATGGCCCTACTATAATGAACGTACTACTTAAGGCCAATTACAATTACTACTACTATTACCTCAACATTGGGATTTTATATTACTACTATATACTAATACGTATTACTTGACTGTCTATTACTATTGCTAATACCATTACCTCAGTTTTTTAATTACCTATAACTATTACTATTACTATTACCTTGGAAATATGTAATCTTTAATATTACTACTATTACCCCATGTCTGCAAGGCACAGTGTTTGCTCTAAAGGGTGTTTATGTGTTCCTGGACGCCTAAAGTTGAGTGCTGGATGCGCCTAAAATTGCTCATTTTATTACTGAAAGGTGTTCAGCTTTTTCAACAAATTAGTAATAGTAATGGTTTGTTATTGTATGGTACCTATAAAATAGAGTGAAAACCAAACTTGATTACTTATGAATATTAATGAGATGCCTACCCTACAGCAAACGCTGGCAAGGCATACACATCATTTGAAGTAAGACAAGATTGTGGCTAATGTACATTATGGAAAGGCCCTAGCCCATTCACTTGTATTAGGAGCTTATGAGCAGCGAAGCTGTGAAGGAACATCAACCATAGAACACAGACTGTCTAATTTTATTCACCATATTAGGAATGTTTTGTGGGTAATGCTGTACCAAGTACTTAACAGTGCAAACAAACAATTAGACAGTCTGAGATTTCAGGAAGTATTGCAGTTGGATGCTCCTTTGCAGCTTTGCCACTCATAAGCTTCTGCTCGTGTAATGCTTTTCTCATTCTGTGTATTTAACTATACCCATGTTGCTTCTCCTCATCAGGTATCATACCAAGTGTTTATCAACAGAAGCCTGCATTGGTGCAACGCTTAGGTCTTCCAGTTTTATGGAAAATGTTAGCATCAAGATCCCCTGCTACCGGTGAAGCAAAGTCTGCACTTCTCACTCTATGTGAAACTTTATATGAGTGTATGGGTCCAGCACTGGAGGCTAGTGCAGTACAATTAGATCCTAGTCAACAAAAAAGATTAAGAGAACTGCTTTGCAGTTTAACAATGAGATGATGAATTTTAATAAGCTAATTAATACAACTCTACTTAATATTTGTCACTGTTTTGAACCATAATTTTTTAAACTACTTAACTGTTTTAATATTGATACATATGTCATGTTAAACATGCATTTTTAATTCATTCATTTTCTGATCAGATATCTCGTGTTAAACTGAACACAGCGATACACATCATCCTCACTGTCGGGCCACAGTAAAATATCCTTGAACAAATATTACGTTTCAAATAATTATACTGATTTTTACATAAAAGTATCAATTAAAAAATTTATAATATTTCTGTACTATAATGTGTATAGTTTGTACTATTTCACTTCTGAACAAACAGCATTCATTGTCGTTTGAAAACATCCCTCATTTCCTTTCCAGTCTTTATCAGGGCCATGCATTTTAAACCCTACCCATTCCAGATCCTTCATTGGATACACAGATGGTGTATCAACCTTCAAAAAAGGATTTTTCCTTTTCCGTTCCCCAAACAAATCATCATACTCTCTTTTTACTCGTGCATAAGGCCCAATGTCTTTATGCATTAAGAATTCCCATATTACTCTTAAATAAGAATCATGCTGTGGTAGTGATTCATAGAATTCAGCAGCAATTCTTGTGACTTCAGGGAGTCGAGAGCCAGGTATATATGGGAAATCATGATGTTCCATATGATATCCAACATTAAAAGTAATTTTATTCCAAATACCATAGTAGGAGTATGTTTCATAACCTCTATCAAACATGTAATGTTCACTAATAAAGTGAGCAGCCATTGGATGGAGGCCCATGCTTATTATTGTTCCACCGATGAAATAGAAAAGTCCTTTAATACCACAGAAGTAGTATATCATGGCATCAAACAATAATTGGACTACGTAATTCAAAATCTCTAGTTTTGTTAGCAATTTTGGTTTTACAACTGCAGGCCTTAATGCATAGAAAAGTGGTTGTAAAAACAGCCAAAGAATTTTGAGTGGTATATTTTGAAAGAATGTTCCTTCCCATTTGGTCGGCAGGTCTGTGTCCCAGTTATCACTACCAAGATATCGATGGTGTTCAACATGATACTTTTTAAATGCTATCGACATTGGTATACCAATAGGCAAATTAGCCCACATGCCAAATAATCTATTTGACACTGGATAATAGTTACCAAAAATCACATTATGTGAAATGTCATGAATGGCAAGGGTAAGTGAGTGATTAATGACTCCTCCGAGACAATAGGCAAAAAGTAGAGTCCACCACATTGACAGTCGAGAAATATAATAGCAAGATATAATTTGGAACAATACCATAGCAGAAACTATGTACTTGAGATGTGGATCTGGACCCATTAGTTTCTTAATCTCAGGATATTTTTCTGTTGGGAAAAATAAAGGAATAATGTATTGTGCTATTTCTATTTCACATGCATCTATAATTACATCAATACATGAATTATACACATGTGGTTTTCATTGAACAAACACTCAAGTTAGAAGATTATAATTACTATAGCCTCGTTTTGATTAACTATAGTCTTGTTTGATGAACTATGCTGTAAAAATTGGTTTTGTACCAATAATTTTGATGTTAAAGTTATTATAATGAACTTATTAGAATACTTTAGATATTGTATCATCCCACCTTTGTTGCAAAACTTTTGGCATAGTACCATCATGACGTTGTCTGCAACGAGGGTGGGATGGTTACTATGTTATACATTTTGGTGATCCCCATGTAAATTCTTTCATGTAAAAAAAAAACCTTATTAGCTAAACAAATATTTGTCTGGTACTGGGTATGCAAACAAATCAATTCACTAATAAATGGGGTAAAGGAAATTTGTTCTGGGTGTGGCCTTAATTATAACACAGCTTCTATTGTATACTTGGAGTAGTAATGCACCGATAATCGAATCAGTAATCAGTAATCAGTATTAGTCACTATTGGCCATTATTTCTAGCATCGGTATCAGTTATTTCTGAAAGATGTAACTGATATTGTAATATGTGTACTAATAATGTCATTTCTTGTGATTATAATATCATTAATTACTTTTATGATACTCATAATTATTGAGAAAATGCTCATTTAGATATACAACAGGATGTCAAGGTGATTTCTATTTAATGGCTGAAGGTATGCAGCAAAATATTTACTACCTCTTTGACTGTGGGACTCCAATGGTAACAGCAACATAATATTCTTTATATTATGTTGCTGTTACCATTGGAGTGTGCACAAAAACTATTATTCTTACATTCCAGAGTAGAGAAAATTATACAGATTATGAAAAAAAAACGCAATACCATCATGTGATATACATGCCTCCATGGTCATGGAACGAAATCGAATGTTACATCACCCATTTTTGAAATCCCATTGACAAATGATCACAATCACCTGAAAGCATGACTCAATGTAGCACTCAACAAAGAATTATTTAATCATTGCAAATGTCTCCTTCAAATGATTACAAATATGTACATTAGTACTAATGACAACGATGTCAGCCACATGCTAGCGCAATTGCATCCATATGTGTCTAATTATACCAAAATGATGAGTCAGAGACAGAATGAATATTGATGATTTCGATTAAATCTAGTGGAACCGAAAGTGTGGTAACTGATGCATTTTTTGATTTTCTCTACGTATTAAAGTTTTGTACAGCCCAATCTGTTGAATATTTTGTAGTAGTTAAAGGCTTTGTATTGACAATTCTGCTATCTTCACACTCTAGATTAGTCTAACAGGCCAGTCTGTTCATTGAAACCAAATTTATTAAACAAATTATTATTAGGTGTGAACGTAGTGGGTGGGAGATGAGAAAAAAAAGTCTGCTGAAATGTCATTGGTAAGTGTGCACCAAAACGTATACTATTAATATTCATAATTTCACAATTTATGATCCACAAAGCCTACATAGCATTCATAACTAATTGTTTGCCCGTGAAATAATATTTTGCCTTCAAGGAACAGAGAATCTGGCTCACAAGACTAACTCTAGATCTGCTTTGAGAGCTCTTTTAGCCATGTTCAATTGACACAAATGATTCTAATACACAATGTTTGTAGCTATAATATACAAATGTCTCTTAGGCACTGTTTTGTATTAATTACTTAGCTAGAAAACAGTTATATAATGCTTATAATGGATTCTAAGCCTGCACATTCAGGCATGCCCCTTCCTGCTAGGGCTTCTATTCTGTTACAAACCGTTTGCATATTATATAACTATAACATAGAGTATGTTACTAGCCATACCCCATTTTTGATAGGATACTGGTGAATCACAAGAGGTTTTCTCACTGTAAATTACTTTATACCCACTTGAGTGCCATTATCATCAAAGGTGAGAGTGACATACTCTGTACTTATTATACACAGAAACATACATACGTACATATATACATACGAACATACATATAATTATATATATATATATATATTTTATCACTCTTTCTTGTCTTACCTAGAATGATCTTTCTTCTTGCGACATGAGGTTGTTGAGTGTATACCCACTCGAAATCATTTCTTGAAACTTGTCCACCCATGATGATAATATTAAAAGATGGTTAGTGACCTCTCCATTGCAATTATCACCCCACCCGGTGCGTATGCTAAGCAGTCGGTGGGTTTCCGGATCAGATCACGGGCGTGGACGTACGTACGTACGTACAAGGAATCTACGGACAAGTTAAAAGTGACGTGTCGTGCACGTGATCGTGCACGCGTAATCGAAGATCCGATCTGCAACGTGAAGAGAGTTTCTGCAGACACCTTTCACAGCAAAGAATGTAAGGTAGGAACAAAATATGCAAGCATCAGAATTAGGTCAGCGCCTAAGCTCCTGCTTCAGATCAGAATTCAGAAGATCTTGACGTTTGAAAACCACACTCATCCAGAAACGCCTGGCCCCGTGCCCATGGCCGGCGCGGCCATGGCCCAGGCCGCGCCCAATTGAATATGCGCCGCGCCAATTTATCTTACGTAGCGTACGCTCGCATATATATATATACGCGCGCGCACGCACGTGCACTACTAATATGGTGTAACCTAGCAACCTCGGTGTGTTTATTACATGGAAATACGACCATGACTTCTTCTATCTCGAGTTTCTCGACAGAATCACCACTAGGACTAGAAATGGAGATGAAATTGAAGCAGCTCCAAATTTGGTTTTCTTTATGGCATCAATGGCAGAAAAGAATAGTTGTTTCCCACATCATTGAACACTGTTCACTTGATCATCTTCAGCTCCTTGCAACATCATTAGAACCAATTTTACATTTAGATTTCTCTTACTCCCCTTCACCAATGAAGGTAGCCTTGCATTATCAAGACTTACAAACATTCAGAATCCAAAGAACAGTGAATACAATAAAAGAAACTCGCTTCAGTGATAATGGACAGACATTTATATCTCAACATAAACAGAATGTAAGCCAGTCATCATTTATACCACACCAATCTATGACTTTTACAAATAATTGCGATCATTTTGTAAAATCTAGGAAGGTCATTCCAGCTATCCCCATTGATCATAAATCGTCGCCAACATCGGTCAATCTTAAAATGTTCTTTAACCAGGAATCTCACAAATTCTCTCTTCCACCTCTGTTGATCAGGCAATATAATTCTGTGCCTAATTTACGTTTGACAACAGACTTTCATGACAGAATGAAAGCAGCTCATCAGGAGACTCTCAGAAAAAAGTACAAAACAATGTCAATTGCATCCACAAGGAGACAAGACCTTCAGTATAGAAAACAATATCAATTTCAGCTTTATAAGAAACAGCTAGTCTGTATTTCAAAGGTACAAGTCTTCTGCTTTTTTGAAGTTTTATGAACAGAATATTTCAAACCAAAAATCTTTCTAGTAATACATGTAAAGTGGTATTTGTGTGAGAGTTTTACTGTCATTAAATTTAGCTTCTGTATCATTAATTCCTGTGCTTTTATTAAGCTCAAGAAGACTTCTGGTTTGAAACACTGGACCGTCTTATCACTTTACCAAACAAATAAGTATCTAATCTCTTTATTTGCAGTGGATGTCCGAATGTAGTGCAGCAGAAAAAGCTAAATTATTAGGAGATTTTGTAAAGATGTTTGATAAGGAGCTCTTATTGTATCTTGTACAATGTCTTCATCATAGGTAATGTTAAATAGCCATGGAGGAGAGGTGGTCTTTTTTGTCCATTGTGATTAATGTAGTATTTATGCATACATTGAATTTGTTTTTTTACTGATTTCCAGATTGCAGTTGCAGCATGGAATTGAAAGTCTTTCAGATTCTTTAATTCTCAAGATATTCTCTAATTTGGATGCTAAAAGTCTATCTAATTGTGGCAAGGTAATTTACTTTATTGTACATGTAATGCTTTCGACTGTTACTAACTCCGTAACTACATCTTAATGAGTCATCTCAATGTTTATTATATACAGGTATGTCGCCAATGGTACTATCTTGTATCTTCTGGTGGTTTATGGAGAGACCACTGTGCTGCATTGGGTAGGAGAGAAGGTATAGGTGATATTGCAGGTGCAATAGAAGCTGTTCATAACATTAGTAGTGATAGCATGCCAAATGCTGTAATGGTAGATTGGATGCAAGCTTACAAGGAGTTTGATTGGCTGATGTCAAAGATAAAAGCTATGGTGATAAAGGCAGGTAAACATTATAATAATGGACAACTATTAATCAAATGATCTTTTATGTTTTGTGTGTTATGTTACATACATTTCTCAGCTGATTCTTCTGAAAGAACTGAGAGGCTAAGTAAAGAACAAGTAATGAAACTAACTTCAGCACATCTGAGATCTTCACTTACACTTAGAGAAATGTTGGATTTGGGTAAGAATTGTTTATTAACAGAGAAAGATATAGATAGATGGATACATAATATATTTAAATATAATTAAGTTATAGTTAAAGAATGTGCAATGGTCTATAGCTGAGACTTCATGCCGGGCTCAGAAAAAATGGTCATCCATGATGAGTTTAAATCTCTGCTAGTAGTATACAGATAAGTCTTGATAATCACATACTTTTTGATTTTGAGTGTTTTTATGACTAACAAGACCTAGATGGCAAAAAATCACCATTAAAGTAGCGAACTGTCAAGTGGCAAAACTGCAAGATTGTTCCTCATAGTTATGTTCATGTTATTTTCCCAAAACATCTACATTTGTGAAACTATCAAATGTAATTATAATTTATTGTCTATAACATATAATTAGATTGAGTAAGATGGATGTCATAAACATTAATATTTAACATTTTAGTACAAGCTACATGTACTGGTAGGAGAAGCACAACACATGAAGTTCTGTTGTCTGCTCCTGAAAGTGCTGCTACACAGAGAAGAAGATTACGATCTGAGAAGGCTGAGAAAGAAAGACTGATGCAGAAACTTCATGCTCAAAAGCATAAAATATTTGAAGAAAGCCAGGATCATGAGATTACTGGTAATAGTTACATGTAGTGTGATGTACATGTACATGCAGGTCTGTGTATATGACCCCACTATAACCATATAACACTAATAATTGATGAGCCTGAGTGAACTTCCTTCCATGGTTTGTTGTTTCAGCCAATTTTGTTTGTTACATGAATTGGATGTTTCCTTATACACATGTCTATATATAAGCATTAGGACAGCATTAATTATTGGCATACAATAGGAATAATGTGATGGCTCTCATACAAGAATTTAATCTGGGGTGGGAATAACAGTGAAGGCGAATTATCACAGGGGGCATGTGGTGTGGTGAGGTGTAAATATTCAACACATTCAAAAATGGCAGTGGTTTAACACTGCCATATAGTGTTAATCTTTGGAAACTGTGGGGTGGTGGAAAATTGTAGCCCCCCCCCCCCCCCCTCTGTATGAAACTTTGTGTAGTGAGCTCCATGTATTATAGATCGAGTTATAATATTATATCATGTGTCAAGTGTTAACTTAGCAGCTTTGACAGTAACACTGTCACTGTCATGCAGTATGATTGACATCTTGTTTTGGAGTATAGCTGCTTTGAAAATGACACTGTTATTGTTTTGCAGCCTGTTTTGGCTTCATAATAAATATTTATGTTTATAATTATGAAGAACATATAACCAATCAAATTGGTTAAACTACACTCCCCGCGTAACAAAAGCAGTTTTTACAGTGATATAGACATGTACACAACTAATGACATTCACCCCTACATAAACCAATAATAGAGATGGCCTTTTGAGGCCATGTTTTCTCTGTGTGTGCTCTAGAGTGAATGTGTGTGACTGATATTTTATTGTTATTATCATGCTATTGATATTAAAATGAAATTTTTTCATTGTGATTCATGTGTATTCATTATTATTTTCAGATGGATTCATGGAACTAAATGATCACACGTATTTCAAAAGTGCTAGAATTCAACCATCATGTTCTCACATTCATGAAGTTCTCGATACTGCAATTGATAGCAGACCTAGTGTTCCTTCTCTGGTAAGGCAATACCTTAAAATACATTGAAACTGATTCATTACTAAGTCATTTATATACTTCCACAACCATTCTATGGTTTACACTGTATATAATAAATTGTTCTGTTTTCTTGCAGCCCAATCCTGAAGGAATAGAAAGTTTAGTTTTGGGTGGGTTTCTCTCACATGTAGAAAGGCTTAAACTGGGTCAAGCTGACTCTATACCAATGATTCAAAGATTAACAGTAAGCTAATTTAGAAGTGAATTTCAGATTTTTTATTATATTGCAACAGCTTTTTGATTCTTCTGTGCTGTGTCTTCAGTGTGATGAAAGAAAGATTGTGGCAGGTTGTGCTGACAGAGTGATTAGAGTATTTGATATTCGTAGTGGTAGATTAGTTTCCACTTTACAGGGACATAAGGTAACCAGACAAAGTAATTCCAGTTGTTATTCATTTTTGCTTACTCACAATAGGGCAGTGTTCAATGCCTACAGTTTGACGAGCATAAGATTGTTTCAGGATCATGGGATACCACTTGTATTGTATGTTATTTGTTTTAATATTACAATTGATATTCAGTCTTTTATAATTATTATATATAGCTAAGGTTTTTAAGTAATGATTCACTGATAATCAGATTGGTAATTGGTATAGCTCATTATTGGCCATTGTTTCTACTACTGGTTATTTCCGAAAGGTGTAACTGATATTGTGTATTATGTGTAGTAATTACCTTGAGCCTAATATTAATTGCGTCCACTAAATTTAGTGATTTTAAATGCTTGGGTTTAGCATGCATTATTTTAGTGAATTTCTAAGCCATGCTTAATATACCTAATAAAATGATTATGAAATATATTTTAGCATGTACTAATTTTAGCGATTATTTGGTTAGTTGCTAAAATCGCTAAAATTAGTAGACTTAAGATATGTCATTTCTTGTGATTATAAACATCATTGATCACTTTTATGATACTCATAATTATTAAGAAAATGTTCATTTTGAAAGAATCAGACACTAGCAGGTAAATATAATATTTGGATCAGTACATATCTAAAGTAGTTATCAGTGGTATATCAGTAAAATCAGTGGATCACTATTTATAAGTATTGTCTGGGCACTGCATAACACTCATTCTAAAGTACTGTTAGTTTATATTCTGTACTAAAGGTAGTAGTAGCTGGAAACATGCATCGAGCAACTACTATATTATTCATCGTGTCTCAAATTTGCATGCATGATTAGTCAAGTGTTGTTTTATATCTCAGAAGGGATCATATACCTAATTAGTTAGTAACTGATGTGCATCTTTTGATTTTGATTTTTTGTTTTCATTTTCTGTCTTTAGGTTTGGAACATAGTACATTTCACAGCTCTTAAGACTCTAGTAGGCCACCTTGACTGTGTGTCTTGTTTAAAGTTCTCTGATGAAACTCTGTGAGTATAATAGATATTCTATGCATATGATGTATGTATACCCAAGTAATGTGTAGGTTAGATACTGTATTCTTATCTGCCAAGAATAATGCTAAGATTGACCCAAAATTTTGGATATTGAATATTTAACTTAAATTAAAATGCTACACAGATCAATTCAATGGAGAATGTATAAATTATTTATAAATTATATACTGGATGTGTTTCAAAGAACTCTAGCAGTGGTACTACAACCATTAAAGACTATTTATTACACTTGAGACAATGTATGGCTAGTTTTATTTTGACATCCCTAATTATAAAGATGGATGACCCTGCAGGATTGTTTTCTGAACATTTTAGAATACTGTTTCCTTTCTATAGTGTAACAGGTTCATATGATGAGAGTCTAAAAGTATGGGAAACTATTTCATGGCAATGTCTGAGAACCATTTATCCAGCACATGAAAGTAAGCTCTGGAAATCATAACTACTCAACCCTATTCATTGAACTGATATATTTCAAAATTCATAAATTATATTTTATTGTTTATATAATTATGTTTAGAGTCTATCACATGTCTGGCATTTGATGGTACAACTGTATTCAGTGGATCTGATGACAAGTGAGTATAAATTTGAAAATTAATTAAGTATCTGTATAACTATGTAGACTGTGAACATCAAATAGATAAACACCATATGGTAGTCATCATTCATATGAGGAGCTGTAAACATAATTGTGTGTTTATCACTACTACCTTTTCTTTTATATGATTGAAGCAGTAGTATTACTATAAATTGCACTAGTAGTATAGTGCATACATGTATAATTATACCAGTATCATTTGTAGTTTCAGATTGACTTGGCTATCTAGCAAACGTATCTAAACATTTAGTAAAAATTCTGTTCCATTCCATCTATTCCTGTAACCAGAATCCTGTGTTTGCATTAACCAAGTAAAAATTGGCTGTTATATTTGATGCATGTATTGTGTTATTGTAGAACTGTCAAGCTATGGAATACTGCTAATGGGCGTTGCCAAGTGGAGTTAGACCATCCAGCAGAGGTTACCTCATTAGTGATATCTGGACTACTTCTGATAACTGGATGTAGAAATGGTGACATACACTTGTGGAATTTGTGTACTAGGACAGAACTGATGCAATGGAAGATGATGTCTAGACAGTCTAGTGCTGGTCCAGGTTATATAACCTGTGTATTTGTTGACAGAGGAAAAGTGTTTGGTGCAGGAAGGTACAGAAGGTTTAAAGTTATTTAAGCTGAAGTACAAGGCTTTTGTATTTTTTTTGTAGTGATTCAATATTGTATGAATGGGACATTGCCACTGGAGCATGTGTCAGAACTCTACAAGGTCATTTAATAACTCTAACAGGAGTTTGGGTGAGTGTAAATAAAATATACTTGATGTACAAGTTCATAAAGAGGATATACTCAAATGACCAAATTACATGTTGATGTGGTGTAATCAAGCAACCATTAAACAGTGTAAACAGTGGAAGGGGGAAGACATTACTTTATTTTGTTATTACCATGTTTGATTATTATTACATGTATGTGAGATAGACAATTAAATTATGAACACAAAATAGCTTTATACCCACTTCACTGAGAAAGTCAGTTGTGTAATAATTGATCAAGCTTCATAAATAATTAATTAGGTAACAAATATTTGGTTGTGCTTTATGCCAAATTATAAAATCTTTATAAGTGGTCCAACTTTTGCTTGAGTTGCCAGATGTATTTCTATCTGCATCACAGAGTACATGTGTATATTGTTAATTTATAAAGAATCAAACTAGTATATACATGCATGTAAAAGATTCACAGCTCCAATATTACATGATAAACTTTGTGTTTGAAAACAGAGTATCCAGTGGATATGATTTGTATATATATTTCGCAGGCAGGAAATTATAAGATAGTGACAACAGCACAAGATAAAACAATTTGTATATGGAGTACTAAGAAAACTTCTACTCAGGTATATCATATATGTTAGTGAACATTACAATGTTATTCATACATTATTAGATTGAGGGAAATATAGATAGCAGTGAATGTTATTTCTTAAATGTGCCAGTAAGAACAATTACAATTCATTGAAAGTTTTAACCAGATAAATACAGTTTAAGTAATTGTAATTACTTTGATATAGTATATATATATGAGAACTGTCATTAAGAACGTCTATTTTATGATGTTATCTCATCTGGACTATCTATTTATTAACTACGTTAACTCATCTCTTGTATGTTTATGAAATAATAATTTACTAAACTCCATACTGAAAAGAGAAAAACAAAATTTTTCAACTACTTTACTTGTAGTGGACCACCACCACCAATACAGTTAGTGTACCTAGCATACCCAGCCCCTCCCACTCTACAGTTTATATATTATACAGCAGAGAACACACACTCTGATCCAGTCATATCATCTGTCAGTGTGTGACATCTTGGGTACACATGCAAGTAGCTATTGTGTGGTGTATAGTATTAGAATAACATCAAGAAAGTCTGTTTATTACAAAAAAATCCTAAAAATCATGTTATAATTATATGCTACACAATTTGTAGATTCAATAATATTATTTTATTAGAGCAGCAAAAACAAATGAATACAAAAGATTTTATAATTATAGACATAAAACATCACATGACTCTATAGAACAATATGTCACAGACACACAGATAATTAGAATGTTCCTCTGTATAATTATATACCTATCAAGATCAGGCTGTTACTACCAGTAAGGCAGTAATTTTACTGGTAGTAAAAGTAATGACTATTTATTTTGAGTTGGTCTAGTAAACACTGTATCTCCAATTCTGATTGGTCCTGGGTTTACCACAGCAAAGTTACTTCCAAACAATGGGCCACTTGTATAATTCTTGTCATATTTACCATAAACTTGTTCATATGTCCTATATGTATTGAGGGTTTTGAGTGGCTCATTACTTCCAGACACTTCACCAAGTTCTTGATTAACAGTAGTCGTCTTACATCTAAATGCATAAATAATTGCATTTATTTTAAAAAACCTAAATCTACACGATAATAATTACAGTCTGGTGCTGCTGCTCACTTTGCTAAGAGCAAAGTGGATGGCAATGCCAGACTAATAATAGTACATCTGTGTGTATAACCCACTGTCTGGGTTCACCATGCATGTGCTTGATAAATAAATATGACCTAATTTTCAAAGAGACACTTTCCACAAACATACATGTAGTTTTGAACAAATGCTTACATTTAATCACTTGCCATTCCACCACATTGTAGTCAATGAAATTTGGTATCCAGGAAGAGAGGGTTCTTAGATACCAAAATTAAGTACATGTAACTTCCTGTGCGAAACAGGCGATTAAAGGTAAATAGTTATTTGTGGAAGGTGTCCCTTTTCAAAAACTAGATACATATACAATATATACAGGTAGTTATTTACAAACCTTGGTGAAGGATTGATATGTCTCAGAATACATGTTTGTCCAATTTTAATTTCAGGCCAATGATCCTATTATTAATAAATAAACAAAAAAGCGGTCTATAAATTAAACAAGTATATAGCAGAAGACCTAATACAGTTGATAGTTCAGAAGGGAACTAAGTCAACTTGGAAGTTGATGCATTAACACTATAATTTATTATAATAAATATTTCAACGTACAGCGATTAAAAAAACTGACTAACAAAGAAGGAATATTTAAATGATTAGTGTTAATGTAACAGTGATAATTCAGATTGACATGGAAGATAGGAAATATTAAATTACCTCTGCATGAGGAGGAGAGCCAGTAACAACAATATTAGGTCTAAAACGATTCATTGGAAGAGGTGTTTCCAGTCTGGTATTGAGTTCATTTAGTGATGATTGTGACACAACAAAGACAGTTGAGAAATTGGAGAAACTTGTCTGTTGGTAAAAGCAGAGGAATTGTGTATAATAATATTATTATATATAATTACATAATAAGTGTATGCTACCATGGAAACCATTCAATGTGGTTAGATTGCCAGTGTACATGCTATATGATGCCTATATCATTTATACTATAGTTGGCAGGTCTGTATTTATTGGACCCCTGGCCTTGGTTTTCGATGTTTCTAGTTGCATAGTGATTTCAGTTTCACCTCTGACTGCTAGAAACTTCCTCAACCTTGGAGGGTCTGATAAATCAAATAGAGCTCTGTCAACCATGCTATAAATATTCCATATAGTTTGATACCTGTTCATTTGGAAGGGAAATATCAGCAAATTTATGGTGATCTTTTAGCATCCGTGGCTTGCTAGCATTTGACATGAAAAAGATCCTACATCCTTCAACCTCAAGGTACTCCGAAATCCAAAATGCAGCTTCATCACCAACATCTTGTCCCTCACCAATCATACTAAATATCCTAATGTTGGAAGATCACATGCTATACAGTTTCGTGATGCAATTATACATACAATTAATTATATGGCAAACCTACCAGGATGGGGAGTATTGAATCTTCAGTGTTTAGGAAGATTAGATTAAATCAGTGCAATTATGTACATGTAGTAATCCACCTAGCTCCTTATAAATGTGTCAAGTGATTGTGTCACTATGGGTCCCCCTTGTATGAAAAAAATTCATTAACAATTCAATATTACATGTCCTATATAGTAGGTTAGCTCATGCCTAAAATTAATTCTAATCATTGTGTCTTACTTTATTGGCGTAACAGCAGTACTTGTATCTGGTTGTCCAACTTCTAACACACTCATGCCATGAGCACTCATCACTAATGTACACTTTCCATTACTATCTTCTTCAACTCGCTGAACCACTGTTGCCAGTTTTGGACATTTCTTTTGATTTATGAATGTATACTCATTATCAACAACAACCCAACACCTAAGTAGTAAAAATTATCACAAAGTACAGTTAATTACTTTCTATGTAGGGATGGCCCAGGAAAGATGGTTGCCCATACATTTCAATTTTAATTGATGAGCTGAAATCTCTGCTGGGATAAGTTGTTGTAAAGTCAACAAATACTGAAAAACACAAAAGACTGATTTTCTTAGTTCAAGGTAGTGATTCAATTGGATAGCATCCAAACTGTATGAAATGACGTACTTAACAAAAAAAATTGAAACAGGAGTAACAAAAATCATTTTTAAAAATGAAAAATCATGTAGGAATATCAAAACTGAAAAGCACATAAACATGATTGGGATGGTATCTTAGCACAAAATCGATCACCACTTCCACATAAGTATTACCTTAGAGTTTTGCTATTTACTGTAGCTATAGGGTTGTTATGTGGAAGTGGGTGTATTAAGTTTGTTGCAAAGGTACCATCCCAATCTTGTTTCTGCACTTCTTCAGTTTTAATATCCCTACATGAATTTTCACTTTGTAAAATGTTTTTTACCAGATAAATGATAATCATCAGAGTGAGCAAGTAAGAATTGTATGAAATAAATAGAATACAGTAACCATCCATCAAAGTGGCATTCAAGCAAGCAAGATCCGAGCACCTGTGCAAGACCTATCCTAGCCAGGTCGGCTAGGGTGAGCTTTCTCAGGCTCAATCCTTCATTATTTTAGCTATAGGCACTAGGAGGCCAGCCTGTATTTGGGAGGGCCAAACATTTTAAGCCCTCCAAATACAGATTGGGCTGCAAGACAAAACTATAGGTAGGTATGCACATTCTTGATGCTGCCAAATTGAACTGTCAAACAACTGTAAGCTAGTTAATGAAGGCATACATGTCATAGTAAGTTAGTAACTGATTTTCAGACTGGTACATACATAAGCTTAGAAGTTTTTGGGTTTAACCTGTTTAAACCCGAAAAATACTCTCCGAAGGGGAAAAACTCTTTTCGGGTTTAACCCATTTTCTCCCGAATTAGTTTAAAAATTTAACATCTCATGTTGAAGAATAGATGTCTAGCACTCTTTACTAACTCAATTGCTACTTAGAAAAGCCTAACAAACACTCCTAAAGCACTATTTCAGCTGACCATGTGCTCAAAATTATGTGCGTAGACATCAATTATTTAATTAACTGTGAAAAATTAATTTGATGTTAACCTAATTCTTATATTTAAATTTAATAACCCAAAAAGCACTATAAAAACCTTGTCACCATTTAACACCCCCTGAATTTCCATAAAACCTGAAAACTTCTAAGCCTATACATACACCCAATTATAATTAGTATATAGTAAGCCATGATATATTACATAAGCATTAATAACCTGTCGTTTTTTAACCCCCTGAAGGTACATTCAGTGTATTCCAATTCCATCTGATGTGCTGATTTAAGAGGATAAATCCACAACCCATCTACAGTAGCTACAGGTTCTGTATAGTCATCTAACATGCACCGTTTTATAGGATCTTTCTTTTTCTTGTAATATAACCATATTCCAGCAACAGCAACGACTGCAGCTCCTGCTACAAGGACAGAAAGAAATTGACCATTAATCATTGGCATTATTATTCAATTGAATATTAATAGGGTGGGTATTTGGGTGTGGTTTCCAGCATGTTTTGTCAACCTGAAGTTGTTCTACATGATGATTATTACAAAGGAATAGAACTGTGTATGTTAGTAGTATAATGTATGTAAACTTTGACTGATTGTTAATTCTGTCTAGGTTTGTTTTGTTGTGCAATAATCAAGAATAAACAGCAGACATCATTTTTGGTGAAGTAAGCATGTAAAACGTCTGTACATTGGTAAACCTCACTACAATATGTCCATTTATCCTAGAGAACTAAATTTGAAATATCCACTTAATGATTATGTCCATCTTAAGAGAGTCAAGATGATAAATGAAGGTAAAATAATGCTTACAAACCTCTTTTAGCAAGTGAAATCCCATATGGTCTAGCGGTTAGGATTCCTGGTTTTCACCCAGGCGGCCCGGGTTCAACTCCCGGTATGGGAACACTTTTTTTTTTTTCTTTTTTCCTACTTTGAAAGTGTAGTAAAGGGTTTATGTTCCTCAGAAAAATGTTCATTACTTTAGTTTGGAAAGACCAACAATCTTTTTACCTTCACCATTTTCATATAATCATTCTTTTTTTTTTTACATGTCAAAATTTGATCCATTGCTTCATTTTTGAACTATAAATTATACACTATAGTACATATAAAGTCATCAAATCCTAATTTTGAGGTCATTGTGAATGTGAATAGACCTTCGAAGCTATAGAGTGGTTTTTTTTTCTTTAGATCTTCATGCTTTAATAAAACCAGTGAAGAGTCCAAGCCAAAATCTGCAAGAAATCAAAGAAGATTTCAATCATGAAAGTATAGGAATGATGTACATCACACAAGTACCAAGAAATAAACCACTGACAAGAAAGCAATTTTTTGAGTCTCAAAAGTATTGGAATTGCAGTTTTCATGAAGATAAAAAGTACTTTAACATAGTAGTTTTATAGCAGATTTGTGTATAGAAAATCATCTTTTTAAATGTTTTTCTCAATGAAGATTTTGACAATTTTCAGGACAAGAAAGCTTCAACCTAATTATGCAAAACTTCATATAATCATGTTTATTTGCTAATTTATTAGGGGCTTATTTAATGCTTTATTGCATAATGCTGAGACCTCCACCCATAGCATTTTCTTCCATTTAGGATAGAAAGGTGTTTTAGTGATCAGATTTTTACAGTTGAAGAAATGGAAAAATATAGCAAGTTCATGAAAATTGCTATGGAAGAGTCTGAAAAGGCATCTAAATTAGGGATGGTAAGTCATATGATGTAGAAGTTAGATTAATAAAGCCTAAAAGAGATAATTATTGTAGAGTGTCTTTCACTACTCCAAGCCTCCTGAATTTTCTACTGTCTGTCATTTTATATTGCCAATTCCTCTCTCTATAATTTGTACATATTTGATATTATAATCATAATTCATTTGTTAATAATTATAATCAATAATTAAAGATCAATCCAGAAACAGAGGGGCTCAGTGTATGTTGACATGTAAAGCGGGCCAGAATGGTCTTGACTGAATATGTGAATATATATATTGCATTTGAAGAAATGGAATTTCTATAACTATCCAACAATAGTAATAATAAGTTGTGAATATAATTAGTATATGCAATGTTATGGCTGGTATATTTATATAGCTATAATTTCTCCTTCAACTCCTGTTTTATTGCTATTCTCTGGTTGTCAGCATCACTTTGTAAAAAAAATTAATTATTTGCTCAAAGATATTACTGGGACGAAAATGTATCTCAATATATCCCACTAAGAATGTAAGATTACCAAATTAAACTGTATGTATATCTAAAGCTTTATTTGACAAACACATAGTTACTATTATATGACACCACTACAATGTGTGACTTGAAGTTATCTGAACTTCCTGCTGAATTTTTTTTTTAGGCAAATTACACTATTTGGATGAAAATGCATTCTTGGTGTTAATGAAATGTTTTCCATTACAGGTAAATCCAGTTGGAGCAATACTGGTTTCACAACATGGAGAAGTGTTAGCAAATGGTCATACTAGTTGTGATCATCCTCTAAAACATGCTATAATGTGTTGTATTGATCATATATCACAAAGACAAGGTGGTGGAATATGGCAACATAACAATATGCCATCATTGCTACAACAGAAACTATTGTCTTCAAAACTACCAAGTAATGATGTTTCATCAAAGTATCAAATTTTATTTACGACATACTCTATTTAGCACAACAGAATAATGATATTCCAGATCATGATCATCAGTGTGATGATAAAGCTAATACTGAAGCAATATTAGATCTTTCCTGTGATCAGACATTAGAGGTTGATGATGCTGAAATTATTTTTGAAAATCCTCAACTCAAGAAACGTAAAATGGAGTCATATTTATGTACCGGATATGATCTGTTTACAACACACGAACCTTGTATAATGTAAGTATGACAGTCTCCCGTACTGCCAGTTGGTTGGTATTCTGACATTTTCCATTTTCCATTTAGTACGTAGTTATAGGTATTCTTTCAATTGATCATGATAACTATCCATTGGGGTTTGATGGGTTTTCACAAGCTTTCCCCTTTGAAAAATGTGTCAAAAGCTTGTTAAATTAACATCATTTACTAAAAAGGTTGTTGTCATTAGTAGATGATCTGATTTTGCTGAAATCAATTAGGACATTATACACAAAATATATTTTATTACAAGCTTATATTTTTCGAATAATGATGTATGACATGAAAGAAAGACAAGAATTGAATGTGATCGTTTACATTCCAGATAGGAGTCGTATTAGAGAACCTACAATCAAAAATGTCCCAGGGGTGGACACCCCCAGACCTTGTAGGCAATGGTGTAGAAAGCATATTTGCTTTGGGTGGAGGCAAATATGGTACTCCCAAAATTATTTGTCATTATTAATTATTTTTAAAGTATATGGTCAATAATCATGTTAATTAATTTTCTGTGTACTATGGTGTTATACCACAACTACCTACTTGGAATAAACGGTCACAAGTTACTCTTAAGTCCATAAAACAGAAGATAATTTTAAGTTACAAAGCACTGTAGTGCTCTAATAATTGTGCTGCTTGCTTTTGATAGTTGCAGACCCCCCTTAATGTTTTACAGAGGAAGTATGCATAGGAGGTTGCACATGTCACTATGCATAAATTAGTCAATGTTTTGTTTAGACTCCTAATCAATGTTTTGTTAATTTAATTACTAGTCATAAATGATCATTGTCATAGGGTCGTGTTGATAGTGGCATGTTGAACTATTTAACTTGCTGAATCAGTGTGTGATATACCCTATGACATTGACTAAATTCCACAATAATGTGTGCAACCTCCTCTGGGAAATATGTGTATAACTGTTAATGTGAAGCCAATAAAGAATTGTGTTTAAATTATATCACACAGATTTTTAATTTACTAAAGGTGTTCCATGGCTCTTGTGCATTCAAGAATTGGACGTGTATTTTATGGTTATTCAGATCCAGTTGGAGGTGGTCTAGGATCAAAGTACAAGATACACTGTCATCAAAAAATTAATCATCACTTTGAAGTTTTCAGAGGAATGTTACCTATCTATAATTTATGAATAAAATCTGTATAATTATTATTATGGCAGTGGTTATAAAGTCTATATTACCCATTTGGTCTAGCCTCATACTCAGCCTGAGTATGGGTTTTAACACTAATGAGATGGCAGTAAATAATCTCTGTGTGTCACTAAATGCACTGTACTGAACTTTGGCTGCAAAATAGAACTCTGGAAGTTGCCAGAATGATCTAATGTTTTGTAAGGAGCCTGTTCTTGTTGTGTATAGATATTTTACAATGCTCAATAATGCCAAAAGACAATAGTAGAATTGTGCAAAGCAGCAAGAGTTTATATCAAATTTGAAAAAAGCTTCATTATAGGGATGTTATACAAATAAAATATTGATAATACAACTATACACTTATGATGTATAATAATGTTATGATAATTTTATTGAACACACGTATAAGAATGATAGTCAACTAATTATTATTGTATTAATATAAAATCATTTTTGATAATAAAAATAAAATTGAAGAGGAGGGCAAGGGGGGTGGCTAGCCACCCAATTCACCCCCCCTGTATCAGTGCCTGAGTACACAATACAAGAACTACCATTGATTGTCAATACAGCTGAAAACATGCCTAGTAATATTTGTAGAGAAATGACAAAACTTACTTCTATTATTCACAAAGTGGGTAATGTATCTGTCTGTCTGTTACTGCGGCAGCTTCATAAACAAGTAGAAGCAACTTTATCACTTAAATTAGCTGTATCAGTGAATGGTTATCACTGGATCAAACATTAACTCCTCAACAAACGGAAACATACTACATAATCACAATAATTATTCCTCTTTGCTACTACAGCACCGACAACAACATTGGATCACAAAGATTATTTTGAACAATGAACATTTGATCACGAGATTAAGTATCATAATTATCAACTGCTGTAAAAAGCACTTGTAATAACCTAACTTTGTCTAGGCTTTCAGAGCCAGTATTATTTTGCATTGTTATAATATTTACATGAACATATATAATCACCATTGTGTATGTCTGACAAATTGTCTAGGAGCCCTGTATATAAGCAGGTGCAGTTTTCTTATATTCAGTTCAGTTACTTCAGTATTCTGTAGTCATAGTAATCCAAGTTATAACATATCTGGCGACGAGGATGGGATCCCTAGCACGATTTGCTCCATGATAGATGGGTACTGCTAAGAAACCAGGTCTGACCTTTGATGTTACTTCTGTCTCCCACATCCGTCATCCGTAGCAATGTGAGTTCTGCACTATCTTTTAGTCTCTTCCATTCATGTCTTCTTTCACTGGGTCTTGTTTCTTCCTCCCTAGTTTCATGCCCTAAGAGAAAAAACAACAATGAAGCTACAGCAAAACACAACCATCCTCACCAGCCGCCAATTCTACCATACTCATGGAACTACCACCAATCTCAGAGTCTACTGATCATCCCAATGTTTTTCATTGTTTTTTGTCATCATTATAATTGTTCTTTCTATATTATTATAGCTATATTGTATTTTTTCATTTCTTTCATTCGGCAAATAAATAATATCATTAGTCAAAACAGAAATGACTAACTAATTTTAGATCAGTCGTATATAAGAACATACTGGTCTGGCAGGCTTGGCAATTAAGATGTGCATAAATAAATTGCTTCAACTGTTTTAATAAGTAAATGACAAACAGAAAATTAAGAAATAAAATCTAAAAATAAAATGCCTTTATTAATTCTTCTGTGCTTGTTTGTGGCGTTGGAATTTCATAGGGTGGAGCTGATTTAAATTATATACCTACACTGAGGTGCCAGAGCTGAAGGTGTACCAGATACGACTGTAATCAGTGAGATATATCAGTTTTAACTAGAGGCAGAGGCCGGACAGAAGGAGTGAGAAAATACTTTTGCTCTTAGCCTCTTACAGCAGGAAAGGTCATTTGATCTTCATTCCCACACTGTAGTTTGAGTAATGGAGTGTGAATGTTTTGACATCTAGTTTGCTTGACTTTTGTGTTGGATTAGACACAGAATTCTCTGAAATAGTTGAAGGTTCTCACTTGTATTTTTCCAAAACTCAATTTGCACAGGTGAGACAAAGTACTTGTATGTACACAAGGTAAATCTCTGGTTGTACCAAACATTTCCTGGGGAGAATACATTCCAGAATGGCCTAGAGCCATGCATATGTGTAGTATTATGTTCAGTTTTCCCCTTCTACACCAAGATAAGAAACTCTGGGTTTGAAATGCATAACTTACTCATTTTCTTGAAGTCATATTATTAAGGGACACAATTAAGTTATGATAGCATTATTCTCTATTCTGCAATATAGTTGTATGTAATGTGGAATGCACCAGTCCCTACCACTGTAGATTGTGGTGATCCAGGTATTCCATCATTATAACACATTTACTAATGTTAACAAGTTGAATTCAGTGTAAATACTACATATTCATCTGTGAGATGTGTATTAACATCATGGCATCATTGATCTTAGCTTCACTGAATATAAATGCAAAATTTTCTCCAGCTCCCAATGATGGAAAGTTAATAAGCAAAATCTGCAAAATATATATATTACAATATACAATAATGCACTATCATAAGCATAATATATCTGGTGAAAAGGCTAGCAGATAATTCTCTATTTCAGTGTTGCATCTCTGACAGACATGTTACAGGATGGGAACATCTGAAGACTCTCATCACAAAAACAATGTAAACTATCATATGACATTTCCGAGTCTTAGTTGACACTTTATATACAATTGAGTATGTAATGGGTGGTGATAGATTCTGCTGCTACTCATTCTAATGACAAGACAAACATTTCACACAGAGTATATTAAGTTAAGTACTTTCTTTGATTATCATAATTACTATTATTATTACTAAATTTTATTAAATGAATTTTGAAGTAATAGCAAGTACTTTAGAAAATTTATCTTTTCTTAATCTGAGTTGAGAGGGTAATGGGATAGTCACACGGGTTCCAAGAGGTTCTAGTTTATCATTGAGTAACACAATATACTCATGATCATATCTGGGAAGAGTCTTACTGGGTTTCCGATTACTGACAATCAGAGCTTTGTACATTTTACCACGATGAGCAACAGTCACTATATCACCAAATCCAGCTTGTTTGTTATTTTTAGGTAGTTTTATACAATAAGGTCGATCCACCTTAGTAACCTTCTTTGCGTTTTCATTATTATCAGCATACTTGAAGGAGGTCAGCAGAGTAACATTACAAGATGGCTGAATCAATGGGAAATATAGTGTAGAATGATTAGTAGAACCAGATATACAAGACCTGGGAATCCATGTTGATATTAACCTAAACATCACCACTAGCTAGAATAGAGAAATAGATATAAATAGATATAAATTATAAACACATAACAGCAAACACATGACAATTATTACCTGATTAATTATTCATTAAATAATGTTAATTTTAATTAGCTGATAATGCAGTTATGTGTTTATAAGTTATGTATAGTTTATAATTTTAAATTAAAAGACAATGTCTCAAGTTGTGTAGAAATTTGATTGAAAAATATCAAAGGACTTCAACTGTTGATTCATTTGATGTCACTGGCATGGGAATTAGATGTTGCCTAATTTTAGTCGCTATGGAAATGTCATATGCCATATCATTGACATGCCACAATCCTCCTCTATCAACTATGCTTGTCAATGTTTCTGTCTGCCTATCATTCACTCATATCAAAGAAACTGAAAAAGCATTATTTTCTAACAAATTATAACCATATTTAAATAAATATTATATGCATGACAAAAAATAGGAAAGAAAGTAATTGATTACTTTGTCTTTCTTATTTTGTTTACTTATGTGTATGTATGTATTCTTGAAATATATACTAAATGTCAGGGGGTCCATTTTTCAACAAAAATGGACCCTGTGACAGGAGTCAGTGTTGTTTATAATTATTATAATCTTTATTAATTAAGGAAATAGATTTGTGTTATATTATATGCATGTGATTATTACTGTATGGTAGTATTCAATTGGGTGGAGATGTTACTAACGGGTCTAATGACAAGAAAACATTTCAGTGACCGTCTGTTTATGAATTTAATATTCATTGTATTTCTAATTATTTAATTTGCAAGACCAGACTGTAGCTTTCAGATTACTGCCTCCCACAAGGCACACTCGTTTATACTGTACAAATTAAATTTATTGTTGAAATTGTACATCCGATATGAATATCATATCCAAATAAAGTGATTTCAATTATATATTGAATAAATTTAGTAGTTAGTAAAATACATCCACACTGCTGTGTGACAGTACATTAAGTTTTAATCACAATGGCAAAGGTAGAGCATCAACTTCAGAATAACACTTTTGGAAAAGCTCTTCATATTCTTTATCCTTTTCAATTAGTACAACACTAGTTGGTCTCTTGGTACCTCCAGCTGCTCCAAGTTCCCTCCTGGAAGGTACATAACAATAAGGAATTGATTTCTCCTCACAGTAGACAGGTATATGAGATATCACATCGATGGGATTCACATCACCTAAAGTCAGTAGCAATAACAGTTACTGAACTAACAATTTAAACAATACTATCAATGTAACAAAGACGAGGTTTGGGCAATTATTCTCTATATACAATTAACTGTATTGCAATCAATATTGCCACCTTATTTTGAATATCACAATATCCCAATATCACACTAATATAATAGTTTTCATACATACTAATCTGTTAGGCAGAGAAACAATGCAGTTTGGTTTCAGTTTGTACATGTACTTATTTGAACTTGAAGTCACTGCTACTTCACATTGAGGATACATAATCATATACACACAAAGTACTAGTGCACTCGCAGTACAGAACCCTCGCTACAAGTGTAATTTGGGAAACAACTTGAGAATGATTCAGCACTGACAAGGAAATAACTGGAGACAATATTTGACTGTAATAATAATTATTACAATTATTATATCTATTTGTGTGTGTGTGTGCATTACAACTTACACTCCAAGCAGGAGTGTGGAAACATTGAGCCAACTGCCGGACATTTTGACCTATTTTCACCACTCTTTTCCTACTCCCCATATACTTTGTATACAGTTTAGTTTCAATTTACCAGACATTCACTAGATTTATCAGACAATGTCCTGCATGACTGGCTGTTTCCACACAACTGACTCCAAGTCCTACTAGCTATATAGTATAAGATTACAAAAGCAGTGTTAAAATCCAGACTTGAAAACAGCTTTAATCATGTGGATGAAAGAAATGGGTGGGGCTAGAAATTGCCAGTATTTGCAGTATGTACTTCATTTCAAGCATATTTGTAGGTTCGCCGAGACAAACAGAACGATTACAGTAACCCTCCACTCCGCCTACGTGGGCGAGGGTTAATAATTGTCTAAGCTACATGTAAATAAAACGATCACTCAACCCTAATGAAGGTTCCACCTCTTTGTTGTTAGTTTCTCATTGGGGGGCTCTCTAACCATGTTCAATAATAGCATAGTGGTATTTGTAATATAATTATTACACCTATTTTACAATGATCAGGGTCATTTCCTCTAATAAATTGACAGGATTGTTAAGTGGTGCATCGCCATGCCAAAACAAAATTTTCTCAAGCTGATGGGTTGGCAAGTAATACCATTAGTGTACAAACTATATACAACATACACATTTGTTTACAAATGGCATGTATTGGAGAAATGTAGTATTCAACTACAGTAGTACATCAATCCCTGTTACACTTAAGGTGGTGTTATGGTGACGTTAATGATATTCATAGTTCAAAAGTATTTTATTATTATCTTCATTGTCGTTCATTATTTTGCTTTATAATTTAATAATTAACATTACCTTACTGCCATTTATTGATGGTGAAAATGTCAAGTTGTTACCTTGTTGCATTCAAGAGTTACGAGCGTGAGAACACCCATCACAAAGGTACATTTTTAATACAAAGTACACAACATAGAGTCGAGATTGGAAAGTTGCTGTACTAGGATCTACAGTTCTATGAAGGTATTTCTTGATATCTTTTCCTGTTCCAAAGATATTATACATAGTCAACATGTATCTCCAGAGAACGTAAGAGTATCGCTAAATCGCTTCATAGAATTGTTCGCCCATATATTTTGGTTTCTGATTAAGTTTTCATAGCTGTACGGATTATCAGAACTGAGAAAAATGTATGTCAGTACAATCCATTATAGCAGAGATAATACCACAGGAATGTATATTTAACGCAGTTCCTTATGCGCATAGTATTACACTGTAACGACAAAATGAATTTCATGAATAAAGTATGAATATAATTAATGGGTAATTGTACGGTTTCTCGCTTCCACTGTAACGCCATCTTAAATTCAGAAATGAGAAACTAGCAATCAAAAAAAAAGGACTTAACAGTGCATGTACAGCACTGGTAGTGTCAGTATTGGCCAATTATCATGTTTAATAATACCTGTACTGTTTAAATATTGACAAGTGAGACTAAATACTGACATGTCTGATCCAATTTCTAACATATACATTACTTTATCTCACCTGCAAACACAACTAAACCCTTCACATCTTTTCTCAGAGCTTTGACAACCTCTCTAACTCCTCGTTTTAAGTGTTTATTTTTACTGGACTTCTTAACTACCTGAAGGAATTATAAAGAAATAAGATTATATATATATATATACATGTATATATATATCTCATAATGAGATTCATAGCCCATACATTTCTATGAGGCGTGTAAGTTTATATTTCTCATATAAACCTCAAAATAGGTTGATATTTTAAAATATCAACCTTGTGAAACTCGATGGCGATTTCTTACGGACTCAATGACAATCTCTTGCAGGACAATCCAAGGTATGAATCTCATTCTAAAATATAACATGTTTCATCTGTCTATATGCGTTATATAAACCTGCCAACTCGGATGATATCACCCTCAGGCTACGCCCTCGGGTGATATCTTACCTCGTGGCGGCAGGTTTATATAATGCATATAGACCTCTGAAACATGTTATATATAACACATATATATATATATATATATTATGTCATGATGAAGCCACCTTTTAAAGCTTTCGACAGTGCTATAAATGTGCTACGTGCACCATAGTTTGATATGTGCACTGTGTGGTTTGTGGCTTCATTAAACTGACTTATATATACATGTATATGTACGTATATATATAATTATATATTATTTATACATATATATGTTAAGTCCCATTGAAAGCACTCATAGGAACTCGTAGACCAAAAAGATACTTGCTATTTTATGATCTGTAAGACATGCAAAGAACACAGAGGTGTTGGTACATACATACATAATACACTGGTAATACATTTTAAAAATGAAAGAGGACGTAGGGATTTCAAAACCAAATGCATACAAGCAAAATCTGGATGGTATCATAGTAATAAAATTAAACACCACTTCCACATAACAATCGCTGCTAAATTAATATTGCTGGCTCTACTTAATTTAATATCAGCAATAGTATATAATTAAAATATCTCGTGTTCTCTTGCACCACACAATCTAAACCTCATCTACATTATGTACTCCAATAAGACTAAAAATAGTACCATGTATTTCAGCAATGGAAATTGTATTTTTGTGAAGATTATGATGAAATCAACAATCTTGTAGCTTTGCTGCTTGATGTTTCTCTAGTTTAAAGACCATTTAGAAGGGAATGGTACAACCACTTGATATAAAAATATATGTGCGTATCAAGACTTAGTTGTATGTATTAGCAGAAATTTCAACTAATTACTTGCAATTTGAATTTATGGGCGGCCATTTTTTTCCGGGGCCATCCCTATGTACAGAGTACTATTGTACTATTTGATTATTCGTACATTTTAAGTATAAAGGTTAACAATATAGTTCACCACATCTATTGTGAATGATTCACACCAATAAATAGGCCTCACAACGTTTATGAGCTTGCTACAGATTTCATGTAAAGTGGCTATTCTCACTACAATGGTCACAAATTCACAATATATTTATCTCGGAGGTGTTGACTTAGTGGGGGAGAGCATCAGTACAAGTTGAACTGTTAATTCCTAAACAAGTAAATCATAAATCCTGGGATTGACACCCATTGCTGCAAGAATAGCCAGTTAATGTGAACTGGACTACAACAAAATAGTGAAAAAGTATATTGAAACATCACACAACTAATTTACATTATATGAAGGGAGGGGGAGCTGGATTGGGAATGGGATGAGTAAGAATGGGAATTGATCGAGTGGGAGATCATAGTAGAAATATCCATATGCAGAAAAACGTGTTTAAACAGCAACGCCACGATTTCCAGGCAAAGTCAAGAAGATTCTGATGTTATCAGGGAACATTTCTGTTTGTAAAACAGTAATTCCAGAATTTGTTCACATGAAACTCAATCTGGGTTATAATTGCTTGAAATAATTATGATGTTTAGGAAATGAGCACGACAGATTTGTGTGTGTTCACTCAAATGTGGACATTGCAAGAACAGAAGCAATGTACCTCTCCTCTATTGCCAAAGAAATGGCTAAGCAGTGATGAAGTATCCTTTCAACAAATGAAGAATCATTTCAGGAACAGCTAGGAACCTTCAGTTATTGTAGAGCTAACTTCCATGTGGTCCCACTGCCGCCACAATCATTACATGCATTGAATAAAATAGACACAGGTGAATGTGTTTGTTTTTAGCAATTTTGTGGAATTCCACATGTATCATTCCAGAAATCCATGGGTGGTTCCAATTAACATTTTGAAATTAAAAGAAGATAGTCTCACACTCTCCAAAAAATATAATGATACATGGACTAGGGCTGAATGATAGCATCAATAGTATTGCTGATTATTCAATCGCGATTATCCAAAACCTGATATCGCGATAGTGACACATAGGGTGTAGGCGGTATATCGGTATTTAGTTGAAATTCTATATTCTTTCCTATACCGCAGTACGGTATTGCAAAATTTTGCATACCGAAATATACGATTAATTAAATAATTTACGTGCCACACCCATAATTTCGAGCACATGGCCAGCAGAAATAGTGCTTTAGCAGTGTTTGTTAGGCTTTTGTAAGTACCGATTGAGTTAGAAAAGAGTGCTAGACATTTATTCTTCAACATAAGATGATAAACTTGTGCGGCGAGGAGTGTTACTTTTATTTTGGTAGCACATATCAATTTATATAAGCGACTTCTTGTTGAGTTTATACTATATTATGTCAAAAATGTATGTTTTATATATAGATCTAGTATTGTAGAAGTCTGAACGCTTTGTTTTGTGGCGTTTCAGGCATTGTTTGTTGACTAAAAATGCTCGTGGGTGTGACCAATCTTAGAAACACATGGTTAGTCGGTATTTAGTTGTATTGCGATATTCTATTTCAAAATACCGTGATACGGTATTAGCCAATACCACCCACCCCTAGTGACACATGGCAACTGCACATGCGCACTTCATAAGTACATGGCGTTAATTGATAAAGATAGCCACAATTTCTAGTCAGAGGGATGTTCTTCAGTCAGGTTTGAAACTTGCTTTGAGTTTCCAGCAAAAAGCTTTCATAAAGAAGATAAAAAGAAAGATACCTACAAGATTTGTTCAAGTGTAGTTGTACATGTATTATACAAACAGCTTTCAAACATGAAGAATTCTCATTAAAGGCATTTTGAACAGACAGGATTGGTAATAAAAGTACTGGTATTCTCAAGAGATGTCTTCTCAGTGCAGCAGTGAACTACTTGGTACTCACTCTAATTAGATGTTTTTTTCCTTCATGAAAACCTTGAGTTAATTTTCATTATATTAATAATTGTCAAATACACTATCGTGATACTATTCATTATCATGAATAGTCAATCCTATACCATCATGATAGTAAATTTACACTATCGCCCAGGTCAAAACTAGCAATTAGGTACAGTATGTGTTATCATAGGTACAACATGGACGTGTTCGATGAACCATAGGGTGGGTCTAGGGGCACAAATAAGTCAAACCATAGGAACTAGGCACACAAATTTGCTGAACCATAGGGTTTCATGTTGTTAGGATTAAAATCTGAACAAAGTTGATTTAGTGATCCTCCGTGGCCACTCCTTTTATTTCCTATCATTGCTACTGTCATTATGGGCTCGCTTCCTGGGTTTTTGATGATATTCATTTGAGCAAACCCAATATAACACACTGTACCTAATGGTATGTACCTGAAACCTCCATGATTATACATGTATGTTATGCACCTTCTCTCACACCTTATCACAACTTCACTTCCTACATACAATACTTTTTGGGAAATCCAACAATCTGATAGGCTCTGGCTGTAGGACAGCAGAGTTACAACTCACACATAACATTTTCACTACACCCTTCATCCTTTTTGTGAGGCTCTGGTTTACACAACTAATACTTCCCAATTCTAAATGAACACATAATTGTAGGTACTGACTCAAACCTTCAGTAATCTTTTGGTGAGTTTCTTACTGGCCAGTGGACTAGATATTGGTCCAACAAGTTTTACAAGTTCTTCGTACGTAGGAAAGTCTTGTGAAGTGACAGTGCTCTGCATTGAAAATAATAAATATAAATTAAACATCTGTTCATTAAAAACTAACTGTGTCTAGAGGATCTTCTTCTGGAGTTTCTTCCTTGTCTTGATGACTTCGTTTGTGTTTTCCCATCTTGAACACGTGGCAAAGTAGAAACCACACCTTTGGCACACCCACAAATTATCAATCACCCACGTGTTGGTAGATAGAAATGGAATCTTTTCTGCTTTCTGATACTCCACAACATCAACTGACCTGTAGAAGAGTCAAGGACTGTTGTGCACTAATGCATAACACAATACTAAAGTGGCAGTCGCTCACTAGTGAGTCCTTCGATGTTGCAAGTAAAATAGTAAATACTTCCACTGAAGGAATGCATGTAGAACAATCTGATAGTGGAGAATTAAAACATTTATCTGAAGTAAAAATGAGATTGGAAGCAAAATTAATTGAAGAAAGAGAAAACAATTATTGTCGTTTACAGGAGTTGCTCTCTGAGATGGTTTGTTATACATTTTGTATCATGAATATCTCAGCCTGTGTAGTCCTGTGGGGGTCTGGCTCCATGGGACTAGAATATCTGTGGTTATTATTCAAATTTACTATTTTATGGAACTGTAACAACATTCTTTTATGGTAATGGGCAGATCCTATGATTTTAAAAAGTGTCATTGTGGGTTTGTTTGATATTTCCATGAGATAGGTATATTCATTGTGTAAATGCCCATTTTGCGTGTGTAATTATTCCGTCACATGTCACAGTATTACCATATTCCCTCGATCAGACACCCCCGGTTACTTTTAATATGTATTTGGTATTTCCTGACAGTGTAACAGCAGGCAACTTCCAGAGCAAGAACCAAACTTTCTGTTAACAGTTATATTCCACCACTCTTAGATTGAAAGAAGCATCAAAAGAATGCTTTTCAGAAGTAGATGCTTCTGTCAGTCTCTCTGTTGTTGCACAAGTGTTTTCATGTGTTCAGTGAATCACTTGCGCATAATACCACACAGCTATTATCAGAGGGAGGCTACTATATCACTTACATATAAGAGATGTGGGAAGCTACAAAAAGTAGTTAGCATCTGATTGAGGAAATATGGTATATGGGTTACGGACTTATTGTCCCATAAAAATAGTAAGTGCCTATCATAAGGCTCATCAGGATACAATGACACAATTTGTATGTATGATAATGATAATTTGCTTACCATAACATAATCTCGAGTAATAATTAGAGAACATCCAAGATGCAGTATAAATGTAAGACTGGTAGAGGAAGGGCATTGCTCTACCTGTCCCTCCTAGCTCAGACTAACAATTACATGTGCTCACAAGTTATGTGACTACCAGAACCTGATACTGTATTATTATAATTTATTTTGTATAGGAAAACGTTGTTTCAAAACTTGGTTCAGTGATGATTAATATGCGCAGTTCACTAGAATTGTTATTAATATCTGGCAGTGGAGAAACGCCTCTTTTTCATACTCTATCAATTGGAAACTTTAGTAAGTTTATAAATAACATTAATTTATGTTTTAATTATTCTTCAACAAAAGCATGTTGTTTATCAGTCACAACCACACAGCTCTGATTAGTGTGATCTGCTTATTAAAAATACTAGTAATCTTTATCCTTGTATTCCCTCATAGCATCTTCTACAGAGGATATATTTCAAGCTTACAGTGAAGAGCTTCATATTAGGCAAGCTATATTTAGTGATTTGTTGGATCAAAGAAACAAAGAAACTATTACAATATATCTCTCCTGTTGGATACATCAACCTTGTATTACTGATACTATTTGTGATAAATTAGAATGTTTGTTGATTGATTCTGGTCTAAGAAACTAATATTCTTTTCCATTCTAATAATATATTTGAGCTAAAGAGTTGTTAGAGTCTTCAGAAACATATTTTATAGACAATTCTCTCTTTGGAAGTTTGCTATGAAAGCTATACTTTGTGGAATCGTGTTACATGAACATGTACCATACATCCACAACATAGTCACCGACCATTGTACATCTGTTGTAAACAACAATGTTGCCTAGTATGTGATTGCTTTCTAGATCTACTGTTCAATATCAAAACCAAAGTGAAGTTTTGCCATCATCAATTGCACATATCATTAAACCTTTGTGCAGTTAGACAATAGTGTAATTTGCAAAGCCTAACAAATACTATGTATGCTGTATAGGGGAATGTTTAGGCAATGCAGTTGCCTATACATACCAATACTCTGTCTATAATCTTAATAAAGGCACCTATTCACACATCTATACTAGTATAGGTGCAACAACCCTAACTTAATTATTTACTATATTTGCCCATATTGGCAAAATTTTTCAAATATACAGAGACACAATATGTTTACCATACTCTTCAGCCTATGCTTTGTGGTGAGGGTATAATAAGGTTTATCAAGGCAATGTTTTGGTACTTTACACCTTTGCCAGAGTCAATACAAAGATGATCTATGGAATCGTATTTATTATCATTAGCATCCATACTGATATATAAATAAATATAATAATAACTAAAGGATCATAATAATTATAAATAATATTGATCAAATTAAAGAAGGGGCATTTGTAAATCAGCTTGAATTATTACACTGCAAAAACAGAAATGTTAAAATTTACAAACGTGCAGTTAGTACAGTTGCAAAGATTGCAAGTTATAATTTGATTGGTCATACAAGGTGTTATGACAAATACTTGAACCAATTATAATAACAAGCATGTCTAATATCATGTATTAGATACACAAAGAAGGTTTGGATCATTTAATTAAAATATTATTCTGCTTCTTTGTATATCTATTAGACAGGATAAGGAAATCAAAATTGCAATTATTAATTGGTACATGTATACCACCATGCAGTCATAACAACCTACATGACCAATTAAATTACAATTTCCACTAGTTCTTGCAACTGTACTAATAGTTATTTTAAACAATTTTACATCAACCACAGAATTGTATGTACATATAGTGTTGTTTTGGTTTTCAACTTTGCAATCAGTCAGCAAAACTGAGCTTGAAGGAAAGCTTTGATGAAGTTTTTGATGAGCTGAGGTTGTATTTAGTACGAGTTTTAAATATGCAGATTTTAGACAGTGAGTCTTTCAGTGATCTCCAGCTGATAACATAGATCAAAACACTGAGTGGAATCAGACTCATCAACACATAAACCATAGCACGTGCGTATGGATTAGTGTATTGTTCAAACATTTCTCTGTCACATTTACCAGGTGTATAACCAGAGGCTTCACATTCAAAATATGAACGCAGTCCATTAATGAGTTTTTCAGTGTGAGCTTTACGAACACTCAGGTATATTATATTGTAAACTGCAAAAATGATGAATGAACAGAAGACCACTACAGTTTTTGTCTCAACTGCACTTAGTTTCAGATATAAACATTTGTGCTGTAATGAATAATTAATATGAAAAATGAGTGTCTATTTAAACTATCATATTTTGTGATGAAATAACTGGTCAGACAATTAAATCAATATGCATATTTACTTACCCTGTGAAGGACCCAGAAAATGACAATTAGGAAACAAACTCCAATTTCCACAAGAACATTGATGACCAATATAGTAAAATAGAATTTTATTTCACCATAAGGACTGCACACGCTTGGAGGAAACCGAACCAATCGATACTCATACTCTTCTGTGCTTAGAGAGATTGCAATTCCTGGCAAAGGTAGCAGAAATCCTGAAACGAGATGATATAGCGTGTTTTCAAAAACACATTTTTGTGATTATACAATTTTCAGTATATTATTTAATTTGTATGTGCATTCATCAATAAAGAATTGTGTAAAGGAGAGTTGATACACTTATATAGTTACTAACCTAAAAATATAAGTGCTGCCATGATATATTTCTGTCGTCCAAGTTTCTCTATTTGTTTGGCATGAAGAGGAAACAATACTTTGTAGAGGAATACACTCACGTGAAAGAACCACCAGAGAGTCATATTCAATAGAGTGTATTGATATATAGCCCCTGTATGATAATAACATTGTCATATTCCCTGTTTATAACACTTAAATGACACTATAGTATATGCCACAAAAAGTGCTGTAGAATTACTTTGTTGTATCTCTTGAAGTAATATATACATATTTGATGTTCATGTAATTTAATGTGTCAATATGGACAGTAAATTAGCCAGTGGTATAATTTACCAATAAACATTCTTATGTATATTTATCTATCTTAAATATTGATAATTGTGATATCTTTCACCATTAGGAAACTAATCCTAATATCAAACCAGATGTCATAATTACAATAAATTCTGCACGAGTAACATTGCTAGTAGCATGTGTATTCACACCATACTTGTATATACTACCATTTTGAAATTCCTTCAAACTTCAATCATCTAGTTATCAGTGTTCTGCCCAGGATATTTAGAGTGGTGGTTGGATTCTACTATGCATTTAGTGCTGTTTATCCAGTTTATACTTAATTCTGTCTCAGTAGCCTATATATGTATTATCTGAGAGGTGGTTAATTTATTTAAGAGGTGATTAATTCATCTGAGAGGTGGTTATTCCCGACCAGTGCCGACCAGTGTGGGCAGAACACTGAGGTATATAGATCTCTTTAATTTGTACAGTCGGTAACCAGCTTTGTGATTATATTCTTAAAGTTTAATTGCCTTTTGTATATTACATATTGTATATAATATAATACATAGTCATAATTATATATGTTATATCTGTATAATTATTTGTTGTTATTATTATTACCTGAAGCAACACAGAATACACTAGGACTGTTATAACTTTCTATAAGGTTAGTTGAACTGCATAGCAGATTAGTTCTATCAACTACTGCAATGATCACAATTAATGCTAATGAAAGGAAATTATAACTACAACAAAATATTATTATTGTTATACATTATACCTGCAATAAAATAATCTGTCACCATAAATAGCATAAATACTGATGGGAAATTGAACCTAAATTATAAATAATTATATCATTGTGAGCTTAAAAATTATTTTTCCTCACATTCTTTTGTGATTTTTGATAGAAAGTATTAGAATGATCCAACAAATGGAAATACCAATGCCTGCTAGTACCTCTTCAGATATCTGTAATGCATCATTAGAATTGTCTTTAAACTTATCACACTGTGGTAGGCAAGTGTTGTTAGCCTTAAAAAAACCATCTCTGCATGTGATATATGCAGTTGTGGTATTCTGCATTGTTTCATTATATATATTAACATCACTGTCTGTGCTATTGGAATCCTGAAAAAGATAAAGTACTTGCATACATGATAAATCAGTCACTCTCACTTTGCATAGTGGACAATCATTTTACTTATGCTATAATGACACTTACCAAATCTGTGAATAGTTCTGTATATTCCTGTGAGAGGAAAAAAGATTCACTCTAATTTACCACTTTTAAACTAATTATATATATATATATATATATATATATATATATATATATATTGCAGATTCACCCCATCAATGATAGTTTTGATCATGAACAATACATGAACAACTTTTCGGTTAACTCACAAAAACGTAGTAAAATATAATAGGCAGTGAGAAGAGACAGATTGTTGCACATAGTGTGATAATCAAAGCAGCAGTTTCTATAACCCTCATTTTTCCAAAACTATTTGCAAACTGGTTTCTTTTTTTAATTTATAAGCGATGGGGGTGTGGTGTACTCGGGGTACACGTACACGTGGATGAGTTAGCTTTGTCAAGCCAAATGATATTATCCAAGATAACATGACAATGGAGCAGGTCCAAAGTAATATATCCCCAACCACTCTGCTCGACCTACTATTCCACGTCAAAAGCTAGGCCGTGGAGTCATAGTCTATGGCTCCATGGCCTAGCTTTTGATGTGGTATTGGTGCATTCTTCGGAGTTCATTTTCGAATTCATCAGCTTGATGAAGTTAAAAACACCATCCTGTACAAACCCTTTAGATATGGTTTGAATTGGTTTCAAACAGCCATCCCTTTTGGAAGAGATTAGTAACTGTATCTGGGTCTGCAGCCATTATTTCAGAGAGATTATGAATCATTGAATGTATAAACGTATTAGCTTGTGATGAACTATACTTTCATCTGAAGAAAATATCAGAATCATTGTCTGCAATGCATACCTCTGGTTATTTGACAATATAGAATCTTGTGCTACTGTGACAAATTACTAGTAGCAGTTTCAGTAACTGAATCTAAACTTAACAGGCATGACTGATTATAATGATTTGGGAATCCTTGTCCAGTGTTTCTCCTAACAAGATTATTGAAAGACTGCATGGAGTTGTCTATGTTTCAAGACATTAGCTATATAGCTACCAACACGTCTTACAAGCCATGCAGACAATCTGCAAGACTATACTCAAGGGTGGCCATGAGTCAGTATAGTTACTTGATCCATGCTCTCATTAGGTTGTCCATAGAGATTCTAGAATTAAATTTAAGGAATGCCAAAGAAGTAAATTGATCCAGACTCCTTGTACCCCCACCTCTTTCAACCTCAAATAGTCAACAGAGTGGGATGTTTTTTTAACTAGAATGCATATGTATAGCAAATTTTTAAGATATCATAAATGAATCTCAATACTGAGGAGTGTATTTATGTGTAACATGTTGTATATACAAATAGTGTTTACTGCATGCATGACTTTCAAGAGCTAAATCATGTATTCTCTGCACAAAACTGCACATGTATATATAAATTAATTTTATATCAGAATTTTTGGTGGCATATGGCCATACACTTCAACCATCATGTTCATTGCTATTCATCTTTGTGCCAAAATTGTCTGTTAGAATGATTGATACCTTTGAAGTCTTCTGCAATCAAAAGAATTAAAACAAAAATGAACTGAATACACTTATCTACTAATGAATTTGCACACGAAAAGGAACACACCATGACTCTACAAAGGTATATAAGGGAAGACACACACTAGCTTGCAATTGGTGGGTAGGTAGTAACCTACCCACCAATTGCAAGCTAGTGTGTGTCTTCCCTTATATACCTTTGTAGAGTCATGGTGTGTTCCTTTTCATGTGCAAGTTATAATATAACTGACCCTACAGTGACGTGGGTCTTGGTAGAGTACTATTTCACCAAGACCCTACAGTAACGTGGATCTTGGTAGAGTATTATTTTATACCAAGACCGTAGGATTAATGAAAGTGACTAGGATTGATGATTGGCAGTTAAACTGCAAATTCAATACTACCCATCCTAGTTAGTTATCCAAAGTGTTTCTAATAAATATATTACAGAAAGGTGTTCAAATTGATAGGTTGTTTCAACCAGTTGTGCTTTCATTAGTCAACACTTGTCTTAAACTGTATATATGCTGGCTTGATAGATAATAATTGCATACCTGTAAACTGAGTGCTACAAATTTTATTGTATCAAAACATTGCTCTTGTTGTAGGATCATACTTGCACAAGCATTAACACTGTAAAAAGAAATGGTTGTTTCAACCAATTGGTTTGGTTATATCAGTTGCATGTTTTCTATCTGCATTATATATCATGTTTATATATATATATAACAGAAAATAGGAACAATTACTATATGTTGCTAATTGGATAGTACACCTGTACTTTGCATTAGAAACATAATAAACATGTTTATTACAGAAAGTATTATGTTCCTAATGGATAGTACATCCGTACTTTCTCATTAGGAACATAATAATTATGTTTATAATGGAAAGTAAAAATTGTTTTCCATTAATAGTGGCTTCCTATGTTTCGCTTTATTATTAATATAATTATTACAAATGAAACTCATGTAACCAATCAATTGGTTAAAACAACTAATCATTTTTTACAGTGTTAAATATTCAAAAATTACATGCAAACCAACATTTTATCTTGTGATACATACTTGCAATTTTTTCCAAATGTTTTGAATGTCCCTCTACCCAAATACAGCAAGGTTGATTATATCCATTTTTTGCAAGAAACTCAGCAACCATTCCAGAAAAAAATTTATCTTCGCAATTGTTATGTCTCTCAACAAAATTAAAAAAATTGTCTTGGTAACTCAAATGTGTACATATATAGGTAACGAACATGTGCAAAGAAAGTGGCACCTAATATGAAAGAGTACTGCAGATCTTTCCTTGATGGTCGTTTAAAACGATGGGGTGTATCAACTAATCCATATCGTCGAAATATATAGTCATATGTATGAACTCTTGCTTCAGTTCCAACAATTAGTTGAGGAGAATTCTGTATAATTATATAAACAAAATTCTGAATTCTCCCTCTCTATTATATACTCTTGGTAATGTATATCAGACGTAGATCAGGTACGTTTGTATCTGTGCTTGACTGTATTCAAGTACTTTTTCTGAGTCCTTTGTACTTGAAGATTTAACTAAGCCTAGTACTTGTACTTAAGTACATTGTCAAAGCACCTGTACTTGTACTTATATCATGTCTCTGTTGAAAGACTATTTGACATTTTCAGGAATATGTTTAGTAGAAAAAAGTGCAAAATATATTATAATACATGGAAAATGCTATGTACATTTATTGTAACTGAAACCATTACTTGCATGTGTACTTCACTTGTACTTGTAGTTAAGTACCAATACTGTGTACTCCCACATGTCTGATGGATATAGTAGATGTGTTATCTACATAAGGCTTGGTCAATTAATGGCATAAAAAAACATGTGCTTGAGTCATATAAACCATTAAATGATAAGCAAAAAATTGGATTTCGGTACTAATAATTACATGATCTTCATAATTATATCTTGTTTTCACAATAATAATCATTAATACAAAAGTGGCCTTTTTATGACTCAAGTGGGACATATATATCAGTCGCAGTGTATATAAGAATACAATTTTATTACAGAACACACCTGCCAAACATCAAATGCAAGTTCCAAGTCTTTTTCTTTAGGCATCCTGTCATCATCAATAATCAACACAGCTAAAAATTAATTATTCAAGTTATATTAATCAGACAATAAGATACACTGCAAAAATTAAATTGTTAAAAAGCCAATTTATTGGTAAGTACAGTTGCAAGGAATAGCAATGTTTGGAAACAGACTGAAAATTTACCATGCATCCACTCTGCATACGAGGGTTAATTTAAATGCATCACTATAAGGTGGTATATGCTTTAGTTTGGTTTAAAGCACACCTACAGCCTATTTTTTATTCATGGCTAAGATTAATGATTTCATAATACCAAAGAATACAGGATTTGCTACTGGTAAACTGACAGAGATGAGAATTTCATTCGTAAAAATAATGATCACACCCACCACGAGTGAGCTTGCGTTTAATGCTTTTTCAGTGAAGAAAACAATTTTATTGATAAACATCTCAAGTGTCTTATAAACTTTTACTTTCATTTTAAAAATATTTATGACATTAAGCAAGTATGTATTCTTTAAAATGTGTATAACGAACTAAGTTTTAAATCTGTATTAACCAATATGTTAGTCATTTTAACATTTGTTTGCAGCGTAGGAGGGGCAGAAGGTTACTGTAATTATTTTGTTTGTCTGTCTGTCTGTCTATTACCAAATTTCCTGCAAGACAATAAAAATTGGCATTTCAAAAGAGCTACCAACACACTTCAAATGATTTTTGTAAAGTAATTTATGACTCATCTATTTTATTTGATACACTGAATGCTTTGTTTTCCAATCACGCTACAAAGCTGTATATAGAAGGGTTCTGCTCCATGGGTCCATTCATTGTACACTGTGATCATAAAAATGTGCATGACAAACTAATTGAAATTCATACTTTATATTCCTTGCAACCATATACTTACTAAAGTATTATTTTTGCAGTGAAATGACTAATAGCAACCAAATCTTTATGGTAATTATTAATTATCATGTAATACATATGGGAATGAGTTCATACCTTCAGTCCTTATCTTGGGGTAGGGAAAAAATCAGTTATTCAAACTATTAACAAGGGGTCTTTTAAAAATAGTTGTTTTGAACTATTTTTTAAAAGACCCCTTGTACATGTCATCTTCCTACGGCTGGAAGATGACATGTACTGTAGCTTTTGTTTTTTCAAACTCATCCACCTGACATAGATAGATCTTTGTGCCAACTATTTATGTGTTACCTTAGATTGGTGGTATTACTGGAGTAGCCGACTTCCCTTTGGGATATGCGGCAGCGAACAGCTTTTTCGTTCACTTTATCTCCACTTTCATCAATCACAAAATCCAAGTACTTTCATAAAGAGCTTTTGTGTCCCTTTGGAGGTTGTAATTCAACTATTTCAGTAATAGAAGAGGATTTACGAGTGTGACATCACAGCATCTCAAGTTCAGCAATCGTTCAAAACTCCATTAATAATAATCATTATTATTATTAATGGAGATACATAATTGTCAGGATTGAAATGATTTAGGAAATGCGTATTATTTCAGTTTAAACTTAATAGTGTCTAACGATTAGTCAAGGTCAATTGATGAAGTGAGTTCCAAAGTCCTGGCAAATGGTTTAAATAAAATGACAAGACAAAGAAGAACGACAAAAAGTATGGTAGAGCTTATTAAATGAAGAATATTTAGTTTTTGAAGTTTCGAATGTTACTAAGTCTACAATATTAAAACCAGGATGAGAAGATTTGAGTGATCTTATGGAAAAGATTGTTTAGTTCAAATGTCATCATTAATGGAAGCATTTTAAGGTGTATAAGACAAGACTTATAATCAGAAGTAAAATCTTGTAAAATTATTTAGATGCTCTTCATTGTAGATCTTCTATAATAATTTAGTATCTTTGATTAAAGAGGGTCTCCATAGAGGAGAACAATAGGAGACTCTGGATCAAATAAAGACACAAGCATAGACACTTCTTGGTTTTAATAGAGGTAGTGGAGTTAAATGTTCTTCGCAGTAAGTGCAACATTTTGTAAGTCATAATGAGCATTCCATTTAGGGTTATTTCAATGATGACCCAAGGTCTTTATGGAGGTTTTAGAAGCTATAGGTAAACTATTTATATACAGTGTAAGTAGAGGTAAGGGTAGAGAAGAAGCGAAGTAGAGTAAATTTCTCAGAATTGAAATACAAGTTCCATGTTTACTCCACTCCAAGAAATGAATATCATGTTGTAACCCAAGACAATCTGAGGAAATACTTTTTGGTAAGGCACACTTCCCCTCATCAGCAAAAAAAAGAAGTTTCATAAACGTAACAGCTAAATGCAAGTCATTGATATATACCAGGAAAAGTATAGGTCCCAAGATACTTCCTGAAAGAACTGGTAAAATGGATCAACATTTGTTATTGACAATGTACATGAGAGGAGCCACCAATGCCAATAGATCACAATTCTATTGATATTTGAATGTCAAGTTGGATGTTATTTATTCCTCAAGTTAAATGGTTGTATTGGAAATAGGCACATGGTTTTAAAAAATGAAAGAGTATGTAGGGATATCAAAACTGCACAGGAACAAGATTGGGATGGTACTATAGGAACAAATTAAACACCACTTCCACATAATACCCTACATCAGTATAATTATATAGCTTGAGTGAAAGTTAAACACAAGAAGCTATATTCATAATAAAATAAGGTATGTTTAATATAATGTATTCTGATTATTATTCTATACAATATTGTAATAATATAGACTAAGTAGGTCAATGTCTCAATTAATTAAGGAGTCTTTTTCTTGCACATTACCACTTATATACCCAATGTAGTAGTCAGTTGAAACAAGTTAGTTATTGTAAACTAAGAACTTACTGCAATTAATGACAGAATATAGTAGTACTATATATTTCCAACATAAACAATTATTACATTTTCTGCTTCACAACAAAATAATTGTATTTAGAACTCTGAAATGTTGTCGAAGAAAATAGATTTTCATAGGCAAGCAGAATTATAGTTGAAATGCTTGCTGACATAAAAAGAAACTGGGCATACGATTAGAATAAAAATGAAATCCAAACATTCACACACAAGAAATTAACTAATACTATCAACAAAAAACTAGGAAAATTTATAATGTCATTACTTAAAAAAAAGTAATTATCAGCAAACTCTACATTTAAACAACTGTAGGGGAAACAGGTGGGGTCATTAAGCTCATCTCACTCCTTCTTGAATCCAAACGTACTAAACTCATTTCAGTCCTTCTTGACTCCAAACGTACAAGTGATGATTTAGTTTCTTTTGATATGCTCGAATTCATCCATCCAACTGTGAAACGTTTAAACAAATTTTTAATTGCATTCCATTTGACAACAAAGTTCATAATACTCAAAGGGAACAGTCCCATCAATATATATGCAACTGCACTCATATATGGTTGAGTATATCGCTCAAAAATTGTCCTGTCACATTTTCCAGGAACATGACCAGATGACTCACATGCAAAATATGTTATAAGCCCATCGACAGTTTCATCAGCATTTGAAGTTACAATTCCAACATGGACCATAGTGTATACACCGAAAATAAGAAATGAAATGAACACTATTAAAATCTTTTTCTCAGCTGTACTGAGCTTCACTCTCTCTTGGTTCGATGCTCTGAAACCATGATTCTGTGTACATTAAACATTCATATAATTATCATGATCTATATTAAACACTGGGTAAATTAAGAGTTACAACATTGCATATGAATGAATTTTATCTATACCAGTAATACTTAGTTTACACAAAAACTGATTGACTTACTTTATGAATGACAAAGAAAATAATAATTAGGAAACAAACTCCAGCTCCCAGTAGAATAGTAATTAATAGTGTAGTTGAATAGAACCACATGTCTCCATCAGGATTACAAATAGTAGGAGGGAAACGGGAAATTGCGTACTTATGTTTGTCTGTACTGAGTGAGACGATGACTGCTGGTAAAGGAATCACAAAGCCTGAATTTGAGAGGAAAATACATTATTTATTAGAATTGCTATGAAATAAACATTCTGTTTCTTGTAAATACAATTATTACATCAACAAAGAGCATGTCGATATAACCATTACTATGATAATCACTACTTGTTATACTTTACCAGGCTTCTATTATTAATTAAATCTTTGGATAAACATTTTTATGACAAGAACCATTACGATCACTATCATGGCGTGTTTATTTAGATCAAACATTTTTATTATATCTTATGTTGTAAACACTTTCAAGATGGCGAGTGTTTAAAATGATTAGTGTAGCGTAGCCAAACCTTAGAGCATGCAGTAGCAGCACACAGTGAGGTATATACTAATCACGTTGGAGCATTACAGTGAAGATTCTTCACTACATGAAACGAGCGCCGTCGGGACGGGACCCTTGCCTATGTGGCAAAGTAATACAAAGCACTACAATTTTTTTCTAAATATAATAAAGTTTGTGTATAAAACAAACAATACTTTTATTGAAAAATGTATAATTTATATATATATCTTGCATCTTATTCTCTGAAGTCTCCAACGTGTCTATTACGTGTTTAGCATTCACGTGCACAAGACCATGCCTGTAGGTGGAGCTAAGTAGCTTGCATCAATGGTGGTGTAGTTTAGTAGTAGCAACCATTACCTCGATTGTTTTTGGTTTGAAGTGTTTCTTGGCTAGCGACAGGCCATGAAACAGGATAACTTGTGTTTGTGTGTCCGTATATACTCTCGTTATTGCCCTCGTTTCATCTTAAAGTCGTGAAACGGTAACTGTGAGTTATAAAAATTGTCATAACTTTAGAACCAAAAGGTTTTAGAAGATTTCCTTCGTTATTTTTTTTCCTTGTATAATTTGAAGTCTACCAGCACCCCGTTTGAAATGTCAATGTTTCTATTTTCCAGAAAAATTGCTAACACACAGACAGACACACAGATACACAGACACACAGACAAAACGATTACCGTACCCTTCCGCCTACGCTACGCGGCGAGGGTAATAATGTCAGACTTCCATCTTAATAATTATTCTTCACTAACAAAGATAATGAATCTCTTACACACAGAAAAGACTTTGGATAATTCACATGAGACTGAAATCACAACTTGTTGTGCTTTATCAGGCTATTTCAAAATATAACCACTACACACACACACACACACAATATATATAATATGTAATAATATTATATAAATACACATTATTGTATACTTCCACATACTAGTTGAACTGATACAATGACTTCATATAGCATATGTGTGGGACATGGCTTAGAAGGAAGGGTGCGGCAAGCAGTTTAGGTGTGGCTAGCACACCTTGTCTATACCATAGGCTGTGATGCTGGCAATGCCTTCTATACAGTGATTGATATCACACTGTAGTTAGCATGAATGTAGTGGATATGTATGTGTACACTGTACAGGAGGAATCAGACTCAAAATTCACACTTGCATATAATTATGCACACTTCCAATTTTATGTCAGAAATTTATAGATGAAACAATAATAGTGCTTACCAAGCAATACAGTAACAGCAAAAATATATTTCTGCCGTCCAAGTATTTGTGTTCGTTTGGCATGAAATGGAGCTACCACTTTGTAGAGAAATATAGACACATGAAAGAACCACCAGAGTGTCATATTTACAATCGCATAATGAAATATAGCTCCTGTAAAAATGATAACAATAGTATGCATACATAATGTTCTTTGAGTGAATGATGTGTAATTGAAATTTGTCATCATTAATAACCTGACACAGCACAAAATACAGTTGGATTATCCAGGCTCTCTTTAAGACTTATTGAACTACAAAACAGTTTATCCCTGTCACTTGCAGCAACAATCACTGCTATACCTAAAACAAAATAGAATTAATAACATACACAAAATTATATAGTGTTGTCAGTTTGATAATTAGCTCATTGAACATAATGATTTGGATACTTCAGAAAAGAAAAGGGCAGATATGCGATGTCATCAGTTTTACCAGAAGAGATGGTGACTTTTGGATTTTTTCAAAACATCTTAAAAAGCTAGTGTTTGGTTTTGGTTTGAAACCAAATATCAATTAATTTGTTGTGTAGCCACGATGAAAAATACAGTGATTCTGTGTTTGTTTCCTTTATACTACAGTATCATTATGTTTTTGTCATCACATTCTTTCAATAAAATCTAAGCTTATGTTTTATGCATGAAAATATTCTGTGTTCTTTCAAAGGGGCCATTTTCCTATCAGTGGCATAGCCAAGAGGGGGATAGCTTGAGCTGGGCATATGTCCCGGCAGGGAATTTTTACCTGTGCCCAGGCAACTGCTGAATCTCATCATACATTTTGAATCACTGCAGAATTCCCATAGAAATCAGACTTGATAATTCAGTTACTTCAGTATAAAAGAAAGAGAACTGACATTATAAACACTGAAAAGCACTTAGCACTGATCGTGAAACACCCACTGACATTTTTCTTTTCTAATTAATTATTTTCAATATTTTGATATCATCATCGTCATTCAAAATAACCGACCACACCCACTATAAATAATTAATTAGACACGAAATTTTCGCGGCACAGTTTGTGCACCAAACTTTTGCCCAGGTAGCTAATATCTGGAGTCTATTGGACATCCCCTTACATAGATTCATGTAATTATTATTAATACTCATATGTGACTCACTAGCAACTAAATAGTCCAACATCAGAAAAAAAACAAAGATTGATGGAAAATGGAGCCTAAAATTGGTCAAAATTTAATAACAATAAACTTCATTTTTGCATAATTACTATAATTATATAATCAGTTCATACAGTAATGATAACGTATATAGTGTTATATCACATGGATGGGTTAAGCGTAAGTGGAAGGTGCCAATGTTGCATACATATAATGTTATAACACACTTACAAGAGTGCTATATCAGAAGTATAATCACCAAATCCAAAGTCTGTAAAAGGTGATTATAAATGTGTTATAGCACGGGTAGGCATGTTGCAATGAATTACCAGAAGGCAAACCTACTCTAGCTGTGTCCTAATGTTTTGTTTTGAGTTTGGATCAGGTGAATATTGTAGCATTGTATTTGTGTTGCTATGATATTGGCAGGTTTTATCTGATTTAATGATGTGGTTACTTTGAAGTTTTACCATACTGGGGATATATTATGATCTTATGCCATTATGTAATTCATTGAGCAGTATGATCTCTATATGGTCAGTACCACTATCAAATAAAGTATGGCTAATACGATAATTTTGCCTTAAAATATTCCTATTATGAAGTAAGGCTGTTTGTTATTGTAAACTCTTAAACCTGTGGGTTTTTGATGAGTGAACATTATAACATCAAACACAGAGTGTATGTTAATATAATTATTGTGTTAGTGTAATGAAGTGAACAATTATAACATCAAACACAGAGTGTGTGTTAATATATTTATTATGCTAGTGTAATGAAGTGAACACATTATGACATATATAATTATATAACTATATTGTACATATTGTTTTATATACCTTAAATCTACTTTAAGTCTAATTTTAGCAATTTTAGCAACTAACGTAATAATCGCTAAAATTAGTATGTGCTAAAAATATATATTTCGTGATCATTACCAAAACATACAAATTCAATTTATCTTTCAACAGCTCAATACAGCAACAGTATGGTGTGAAAAGGTATATTATTAAATTATGCACTTGAGGCAACCAACTGAAATAACCAAACTCTTTTTGCAGTAATATCATGACTTTGACCATACTTTAAAACATAATATTTTACACACTGTGGTTCATGATATTTTGCACTGTTGGTTTGACATGCACTTTAGTTTGTGGGTTCTGATTTATCAGATCAGCCAAGGTTGAGGATGTTTCTAGTTGCATAGTAATACAACTAGTAAAGTCAGCAGCCTGATAATTTAGATAGAGATCTGTAAAACATGCTATATTATAGTGTATACACTTACATTGTAAGGTATGATATGCAATAACCACATCAAATGGTTGCCATAGTAGAGTATGCTATTTATAGCGTGTATATACATACACATAATAATATAATTATAGATTAAGTATATATTATATACACTGTAAAAATGAATTATTTTAATAGACCAGTTGTTACCTCAGTTGCACATACATTTCTAATATATAGTTGGAAACATGAAATACAATGATAAATAGCATTTTGTCTGGTTATAATATAGCAAAAAGGAATGTTATGACTACAGTCATAAATGCATATACCAGAAAACACCCTACTACCATAATCATAAAGAGGCTGTTATTGATAACTTCAAAATGAGATTATAATAATGCATGGAAAGAAACCATGTTTTTGAATTATTAGTTATAGTATAACATTTGTTATCACTACATTGACTACAATCAATCATGAATGTACATACCAATATACATCCTACTACTACATGATTGTAGTGATAACATTCCTTTTTACTAAATATCTATCTATACAATAATACCATTGTCTGTCACAAATTCACCCGCAACAAAGACCCAGAAAATTAGATTTTGACGTGATGTATGCGCGTTGATGTGCATGACGTAAAAATGAGGCATTGACAGTACATAAAAATTTTTTATCCCAAGTGTATTGTCATTGTTGTCAGCCCTCTGGTAGCGCTGATTTAGCCTTACTTTCGCCTTACAGCTTTTCAAGTTGTTGAAAGTAAGGTAGACAAAGGAAATATTCCTTTGTGGCATAGGTGTTTGAAGATCAGTACTACCAGCAAGGCCTAATCTAGTGGGTTCGACTTTAAATTAACTATACCAGAGTGCCCAAAATTCAATCTCAGAGCACCTCTTTCCAAAAGAGCATATTATGCTTGCCTAGCTTAAACCGCTGACAGACCGCTGACCTCTTTCCAAAAATCTTTTCTGGGGGTGGACCCCCTGCTTATTGTGTCCCCGTTACTAATCCTGTGGAGCATCCCTACCTATAAATATCTTCCTGCTTGCACTACTATGCTTAGAGCATACTATGCTTGCTTAGCTTAAACCACCAAAGGTTGTACCTCGTGCACATGCCTTAAAAGTCAATCCTGCAAATATAACTAATACAGGGAAGAGCAAGAGTTTTCTAAATGGCTTCTTGAATTAGGAAATGAAACTCTCGTGGCTGATCTGGAGCCACCTATGAGAGATATCATAGAAATACCTGATTTATGTGTAGTGAGAGAATCAATAGTTTCTGAATTATTTGCCAACATTACAAGTGAAGCAAGGTGTCGGTGTGTGATTCTCTCACCAAAGAATGAAGATTGTTTATTATTAATGAATAAATTTTGACAATGCCCCCAGGTGAATCCGTAGCATACCTGAGTGCAGATTAAGTATATATATATATATAAGCTTTTCCTAACGTTTCATCCTGAGCTCAATGATTCTAAATCTGATGACAAAACTTCAAAGTAACCACAGGTTTTAATAAAATATGCCATCGACCACAGTGATACAAACTACATAACCACCTGTCCAAAACTCAAGATGAAACGTTAGGAAAAGCTACACATGACTACAGTAGTTTTGCCTTTCTGGAAATATATTCATTATAACATACCACTCGTAGGTGTGTTATAATATATACTTATATAATACATGTATATAATTATATATTATACATAGTTATACAATTTGTACTCACATAGTTTTATGATTGATGATTGATAATACTAAGATAATCAAACATACAAATAAACCAATGCTGACTGCAACCACTTCTGATATCACCATTGTCATTGATGCAGTGTAGTCATTCTCTCTAAAGTTATCACATCGTGGAAAACAATGAGTTCATAAAAGTCCTCTCTACATGTGATATTGAAATCTTCCCAGGTATTAGTGTCATTGAGTATAGTATCATTGTTTAAACCATCTATATGTGCTGTATAATTATGTAAAGGAAACATTTTGTTGACACAAGAGTATAAAAGAAATTTATAATATTTTGTACACAATTATGCCAGCACAACTGAAACACTCGAACTGTCTGAATGAAATAAATGATTGAAATATTGATGTGCTATTATGGTGAAGTGCCAAGTTGAATACTATGGGGCATGTACCTTTTGTGTCAAAACTTGCTTTTGTGGAGATGTTTGGAAACATTATTGATGTTGGCAAACCTTGACTGAATGTCGAGGTGATTATAATGTTTACAGAATGAAAATTATGTTTTTGATTAATGTTTATGACAATGGTCAATATTTAGTACTTTAAGAATAGAAATAGTAATTTTCACTGATGTTTATGAAGAAGCCTGATTTAACCCCTTTTGACTAAGCTCGCATGTACAGCAATACCTTTATTCAGCTCATAATGAAATGAATTTAACTTAATGTGATGTGAACTCTCATACGATATAATTATATTTTGTGTGTGTGACTATGTGCATTTATGTTTTTTCTTTGTAATATTTGGATGTGAACACATTATGATCATATTGTGATCAGTATAGAATACTAAATAACTAAAACATTCAGACAACGCCTGCTTGTTTTCAATTTGTTGTAAAAAACAAAACAAGCATTCCACACATGTTTGCATTCTAAGAATGATACTGATAAAACTTAGTTATACAAATTGAAAGGTTGATACGTTTGATAAATTATTGAGTGTGCTCCAAACTAAGAGTTATGGTATGTATAAGGAACAAATGAATCTCATACTGGGTGCTTAAACCTACATAGCTACAGTAGCCAGAGATATGTGTCTTCTTCATCGGCTATAGCAACACCACTGCTAATAGCTAACAATGCCTGCTTTGTAAGTTAGCAAAGTGATATGTGATATAGCATGCACTCCATGCAGTAGGGGTGGCTACGCAATGCTCACCTCTTATGTTTACTAAACATCAACTATTGGTATTAAACATCAGTGAATTTTTATCCTTTATATAAACATTGATATTTTTCCTAAAGAACTGGACTAAAAGCAGTTGATGTTGCAATAAATTGAAGTATATTGTATGGTTGCTATCTATCATATGCTCACCATGTGGGAGAGCATCACATTTTGGTAGCTGGTGACCATATCCAATATTAATAGCAAGATTCCATGGGGCAGCACACACAGTAGTACTAATACGATTACAATCTTCTTTAGAAGCCATGTATATGTTATCAGTAGTACAATCTTTAAGGGGAAAGTAGTATTGACAAAAGAATGGAATAGCTTGTTCTTGGCACTCAGTGAAACTATAAGTAGCTACAAAAAGACATATAACATTTGAAAAGTATGTATGTATGTATACACTTGTATGTGTACATGTGAGCATTTGTGTCCATGTGTATGTGTCATTAGTAACCTAACAAATTATCCAGTTCTTGAATTTCATTTTCAAGTACATCTTGTGATGTTATTGAAGTGTTAATTGAAACATCACCACTACTGAGGGCACACTGGTGCCAGCTGTGAAGGACATCCCCACATATGGTGCCAGTGTATTGATAAGCATTACAAGAACCATTTAAGTTCAAAGAAAGTTTACTCCAGGTCATATCATAATTATTACATAGAGTAGTACTGTTTTCATTAGGCCTGCTCTTGTTGCTGGAGTAGGGTTTCCCCTGGAACATTGAATCCTGTGAAAATAGTGAACTGATAAACAAACAATTCCACAATAATTATAGTGAGATTTACCGTTTTTGCTGTAAATTCAGTATACTCCTGTAGTAAGTAATGATATTGAAGTTTATTGATAATATATAAGTTAAAGATACAAATAATAATTATTTTACAATGGTACATTATGCGTAGAATAATTATAATTATTATTATTACCATGCATTGCATGAATACAGTACAGCACATGTACGATTATAATAATTACTGAAAATTTAGACAATTTCAGGGCACCTGTATAATTAGAATAATAAAAAACATTTTAAAAAATGAAAGAGTATGTAGGGATATACAAAACCGAAAAAGCATAGGAACAAGACGGCTTTGGCAACAAAATGAAATACCACTTCCACATAACAACCGTACATAAGTAATGCTTGTTTGTGTTTTACCTTTACTCTAGCTGTGTATGTAGGGTTGTTATGTGGAAGTTGCCAAAGCCATCTTGTTCCTGTGCTTTTTCGGTTTTGATATATATCCCTAGATACTCTTTCCTTTTTTAAAATGTTTTTTATTATTCTTGTTTCGATTCTATTTTTTAAATAATTCAGGTAATTTTTGATCAAATACGTGATGACTATTCTGTTTCAATCACAGTATTGATATTTTCTGCAGGAATGATGTCCAGAAGGAGACGGTATTCAAAATTTACTGCAATATTATAATTATTTGTTATTACAATTCCTACATCCTCTTCCATTTTTGAACATGTTTCTATATTATTCTTGTTTCAATTCTATTTTTAAATGACTAGATATAATAATATATATCCCTACGTACTCTTTCGTTTTTGAGAGTAATCAACTAACACATTCAGTTCTACTAATGATTTGTACATGGACAGTTTCAGTATCATCTGGGTTTACAAATTTTGCTATTTGTGGAAGTGATGATATGTATAATACTTTATACAACCTATCTGTTTCGTAGAACACCATCTGATAATATCCATCATAATTCTCTTAAAATTAATGAGTGTTTTTAATGGGTGTGGTTTATTACAAATGGCTTCCTATCGAAAGTAGGTTGCTGTAGTGGCTGAAAGTATTTGTTGTCTAGGTCAAGAAACAGAACAGTACGAAGTTTGTTCCCCTGAATTTAACTTAAAATAAATTTGTATTTGTGCTACAACTACTTTAATAGCTTCAGAAATGTAGAAATCTATTTTTATGAAAAATATAAAGATTTTGCCAGTTTTGCTACTCGCCGGTTCTATACTTTAACGAAGATCTCTGAACATCTAAAAGTATTGTTAGTGATAAAAATACTCAATACATTATAAGTTATGTATATTTTAACTTATTTGTACATATTACCACAGATTTCAGCTTTCCACTTGCAATTGAAATGTATGGGCGGCCATTTTTGTTCCGGGCCATCCCTACAATAGAGAGTACTACCGTACTCTCTGATATAAATAATACTAAAGGTCATTCACGTTCACAATGACCTCAGAATAATGTTCATAACTTTAATTTGGAATGACTAACAATCTTTTCACTTGTACCATTTTCATATAATAATCCTTCCCGTTCTTTTATGTGTATATCAAATTTCAATTCATTGTTTCATTATTGAGTTACAATGTAATCATGTAATCATGTATGTTTTGTGTCCAAGGATGTGATATAGTCCTCGCAGGCTCGGGCTATATCACATCCTTGGACACAAAACTCAGGTCCTATATAGGACCTATTAGCATACTATATAATATACACACACACATATATATATATATATATATATATATATATATATATGTTATATATATCACGTTTCAGAGGTCTATATGCATTATATGCAGAGGTCTATATGCCACGAGGTCAGTAAGATATCACCCGAGGGCGTAGCCCGAGGGTGATATCATCCGAGTTGGCAGTTTATATAACGCATATAGACAGATGAAACATGTTATATCTGATATATTTTAGAATGACCTTGGATTGTCCTGCAAGAGATTGTCATTAAGTCTGTCAGAAATCGCCGTCGAGTTTCACAAGGTTGATATTTTAAAATATCAACTTATTTTGAGGTTTATATGAGAAATATAAACTTACACGCCTCATAGAAATGTATGAGCTATGAATCTCATTATGAGAGATATATATATATATATATATATATATATAACATAATTACATACTACAGCCAACTCACAGACACATAATGGAAGACGATAGCAGCAGAGAACAGTATAACTGTTGCACATAGTGCAATTACAAGAACAACAATTTCAATAATTTTCACAGCTTTCGGTGAAAACCTTGGCACTTTTACAAGCGGTACCTTGGGTTCCTTTCGTTGTGTAGTGCAGTCATCAGACAGCCCTGTAGAATCAAGAGAATCTTTGATTTTATCACTGTTCTTGCTCGAGTTGTTATTCATGTTTGCACAATTATTATGAAAACAAATTTAATAATTATTATATATTAATTGAGTGGTTATTATAATCTAGTGATGACGTAATTACATCATCAGGACATCATCAGTACATCATCAGTACATCATCATTACATCATTAGTACTAAAGAACATGGTCTCAACACATCCAGTACTGTTACTTGTAACTTTTGAGGTATTAGTTATATATTTTGGCTTCTTTTATAGACTCATGTAACATCAACACAGTAATTCTTTTGCTTGTTTTATGTTGAAAGCGTAGTTCAGATTACTGAGAGGGATTAGACCTAACAATATATGAATATGAAACTGCAGTCATATAGGGACGGGAATATTGTTCAAAACTACTCCTGTCACATTTATCAGGAACATGACCAGATAATTCACATTTGAAGTAAGTTAACAATCCTTCAATAACTTTATCAGAGTATGCTGTTACAATTGCAACATGTACCATAGTAGTCTGGCGATGCCAGCCCATTCGCTTGAAGAGTAATAATTTTCGCGAGGGTCTGGCTACGCGAGACTAGTACCATAGTGTATACTCCAAAAATAAGAAATGAAATGAACACTAGTATAATCTTTTTCTCTGCTGTGCTTAGCATCATTTTATCTTGATTGTTTGCTTTGAAACTGTGACGCTGTGTAAAAGAATAATATCTCATGAAAATTATGAATAGTAGAAAGATAATGTAATTAAAATTTGAAATTAACCTACATGTGTGAATATATTACAGCAGATTATCGATTACTTACTGTATGAATGACAAAGTAAATAATAATTAGGAAACCGACATCAGCTCCATGATATGACATTATATAGGGAAATAACCTTTACTAATAACCTTTACTAATAAGGATAACTTATAACATGCATGTTCAGCTTTTGGTTAATTAGACACTCTGATAACTACTACATTCTATAAACACATTTTAATGTTATATACACACCACCTGCTAGATAATCAACCAATATATAAACAGAAGTAATATATAGCATCTATTAAGATAAATAGCGAAAGGAAACATGTATAATGTGTGTTTGATATGTGTAAATGATACATATTGATACATATATTTATTTATATATCAACGTATTCATTAGTGAATGATGTTTTATTTTCGTTTCCATAGTTTTATAATCTTTGATTGAGAGTATTATGATAATCAAGCATGCAAGCACTCCAATCGTCACTGCAACCTCTTCTGATACTACCACTGTCAGTGATGCAGTATGTGGATTCCCTTCAAGTTTATCACAATGTGGAAGACAAGTATTATTGAGTTCATAAAAATCCTCTCTGCATGTGATATTGAAATCTTCCCAGGTATCAGTAATATTAATAGTGGTATCATTAAAAAAATCTGTGTCTGCTAATGGTGATAACATGGGATAATAATAATAATAATAATAATAATAATAATAATAATAATAATAATACAAATCTTACAGACATACAACTGATCAGAAAGAGACAAGTATTACCATAAAGGTTCCATATACTGTGTTTTCAGTATTCATTGTGGTTATTTCAATTTATTTGTCTGTCAGTTAATACATGTTAATTATCAGAGAGTACGGGAGTACGGTAGTACTCTCTATGTAGGGATGGCACGGAAAAACAATGGCCGCCCATACATTTCAATTGCAAGTGATGAGCTGAAATCTCTGGTAATATATACAGATATGTTTTAATACACACATACCTATTCATATTGAGTGTTTTTATGACTACCAACATCTTTTACATGGCCAAAAATTGTCGCTAAGGTAGAAAACTGGCGAGTGGCTAAACTGGCAAAATCTTATTAATATTTTCCAGACAAATCATTTTTTTGTTTGGTGAACTATCAAATTGATTCTAGCACAATTCCAGTCGCATTAATAGTAAAATTCTAGTCTTAAAGTAGCAAGATGATATCTTCAAATACTATGAAAGAAGACAGTCTCAACTACTACAAAGATTTGATCTCAAATCGGACGCCATTTTCTTTAATCAACCCACGCAGTATTTAATTGCGCATGCGCATTTCTATCCTTATAATAATGTTTTAATGATAATATTAAAGCAATTGATATATTGTATACTATGATAAGCATTGGAATAGCTTGTAGGACTGCTGACAGCTCTGTAAGAGAATGATTATCAAAAATAATTGATATATACAAAAGATTCGCCTTCATTGATGAACTAACTTTCATGCATTGCTGACTGAATGATTTCATATGATACGGTATATAACTTACAACAGTATTTCTGCCAATCTACAAAACATATTCAGACCATTCAGAAAAAAAAAACATGGTAACAAGAATAATAAAAAACATTTCCAATAAAATGAAAGGAGATGTAGGGATGTCAAAACTCAAAAAGCATGCAAACAAGGTTAGGTGGGACCCAAAATTAAACAAACCACTTCCACATAACCCTACATAAGTACAGCTCTTTGTATTTTGCTTTATAAGTACTTATGTAGGGTTATGTGGAAGTGGTTTGTTTAATTTTGGGTCCCACCTAACCTTGTTTGCATGCTTTTTGAGTTTTGACATCCCTACATCTCCTTTCATTTTATTGGAAATGTTTTTTATTATTCTTGTTACAATTTATAATGAGGAAATAATTATTCTTTTGCAAAATTCTCAACTATCCTATGCTCACCATGTGGTAGAGTATTACATTTTGGTAGTCGGTGACCATGTCCAAAATTAACAGCAATATTCCAAGGAGTAGCACACACAGTAGTACTAACACAAATGCAATCTTTTTTGGAGGCTGTGTATATGTTATCAGTGGTACAATCTTTAAGGGGAAAGTAATACTGACACAAGTATGGAAGAGCTGCTTTTTCGACAATCAATAAAACTAACTGTAAAAAAAACAAAACAAACATTTTGTTGTTTAGCAGCATAGTAATGAGAATCATTTTGTCAAAGTAAAGTGTATACATTTACACATGTCAATTGTGCACACTTGTGTATATGTGTTATTATAACCTAACAAGGTATCAAGTTCTTGAATTTCATCTTCAAGTAGATGTTGTGATATAATTGAATTATTAATGGTAATAACACTACTTCCTACTGCACATTGATGCCACTTAAACAAAACATTCCCACATATGGTGCCTTTGTGTTCATACACATTACAATAATGTGAGTTCGTAGTAAGTTTACTCCCATGTCATATTATTATTTTACACAGCACACTGCTGTTTTAATTGTACTTTGCTGTGCTGCATTGCTGGGAGTGTTCACTCATTGAATTCTGGGAAAGGAGACAGTCACATAAACTATTGTGTAAACAAAGCAATGACATAATTATTATAATAGTTTATACGGCCAGCTGTGCATATCACAGTTAATATCCTTCCCAATCTACTCTATGGATCTGCTCCAAGGTAACAATTCTTATTGATATCATAATTATGTTGACAGTTGCAATCTTATTTAAAAAACTACGTTTACTGAATAGTCATGGAATGTAAACAATCTTTTAGCAGATAAAAGAATTTAAGGCTGTTGTATACACAGGACTGATAATATTTGAGTTGTATCATCCATGGTTGCTACACATGAAGTAGCTATTATATATATATATATTATATATATATATATATATATATAATACAGTAAAATAGAATCTTTAACATTGGAAATTTCTTAATGAGATCACTACAATAATGGTGTTACGGGGTCTCATTGCTAAAACATGTATGTTTTGCAATAGTATATCCTTAACCATTATTTTTCATTTTAGGCAAGGAAGGTTTTACTGATGCAGAAATCATGAAAGTAAAAGGTAGCTACAGGCAATAGATCTACACTAAAACGCCCACAAGGCCATTCATATAATTGCTTTCCATGGGGTTTGATGTAGATGTATGTATGTAACAGAGGACTTGTTTTATAATAGTATATCAATGTTACAATCAAAAGTACAGGAATCACACAGAATCTTCTAGAACATTATACACGTTTATGTATTCATTAATTGATATATTACGGTATACAATTATATATATAATTATATATATATATATATATATATAGCTAACAGTACAAGCCTTGTCAAGATCATGGTTCAAACCATATGTTACATGGATAAAAAAGTATTCCTAGATTGCTCTGTGATGTCCAACATTCATTAATCATGGGTGACTTTCTCAGGTTTTAGCTCAAGTGCACATTTTTATGCACCAGCAGTGCCATGCCCATTAATTGACCGAGCCCCCAGAATGACTAACTACAGCGAATTTCAATAAACATTGCTACATGTATTAATGTTAATATTCCGTCCCATAACCACATCCCTCTGTTACATACATGTAATTGAATATACCTCCTGGTAGTTTTCCACCTAACATGGAAGTTAATATCTCCATTATTACAACACCATTCAAAACATTTCAGCTTCCAGATGGCTACTATCCTGTTTCTGCCTTACTATGAAATTCATTCGACTGTTCAACCAATCCTACCTGTGACTATATACCTTCAAATCATTATACAATTGAAGTGTTATGCCGTGATTGTAGTTTCTCCCAGACTGCCACGCCCTAGGATGGAGACGGTCTTGAACAGTTGCTTCTTGGTCCAAGCGTAAAACGTCTTTTCCACTCAAAAAGGACGTTCATTGTAAAGAACATGCTTTTTGAGTGGAAAAGATGTTTGACATTGTTTCATAATTGTAAGACAGAAATAAAAAATGCTTGCTGGCATAAAAAGAAACTGGGGATACGACTAGAATAAAAATGAAATACAAACATTCACACACAAGAAATTAACTAATAGTGTCAACACAAAGGTAGAATAAATGTAACATTTGTCTTCACTTTAAAAAAGTACACATGTACGTATGCCTATACATCTAAACAACTATAGGGGAAACAGGTGGGGTCATTAAGCTCATCTCACTCCTTGAATTCAACAATACTAAACTCATTTCAGTCTTTCTTGACTCCAATGGTACAGGTGTTTTTGATCTGCTTGAATTTATCCATATAGCTGTGAAACATTTAAACACGGTATTTTTAACTGCTTTCCATTTGACAACAAAATTCACAACACTGAAAGGAATCAGTCCCATCAATATATATGCAACTGCACTCATATATGGTTGAGTATATCGCTCAAAAATTGTCCTGTCACATTTTCCAGGAACATGACCAGATGATTCACATGCAAAATATGTTATAAGCCCATCGACAGTTTTATCAGAATTTGAAGTTACAATTCCAACATGGACCATAGTGTATACACCGAAAATAAGAAATGAAATGAACACTATTAAAATCTTTTTCTCAGCTGTACTGAGCTTCACTCTCTCTTGGTTCGATGCTCTGAAACCATGATTCTGTGTACATTAAACATTCATATAATTATCATGATCTATATTAAACATTGGGTAAATTAAGAGTTACAACATTGCATATGAATGAATTTTATTTATACCAGTAATACTTAATTAACTAAGTTTACACACAAACAGATTGACTTACCATATGAATGACAAAGAAAATAATAATTAGGAAACAAACTCCAGCTCCAAGTAGAATAGTAATTAATAGTGTAGTTGAATAGAACCACATGTCTCCATCAGGATTACAAATAGTAGGAGGGAAACGGGTAATTGTGTACTTATGTTTGTCTGTACTGAGTGAGACGATGACTGCTGGTAACGGAATCACAAAGCCTGAATTTGAGAGGCAAAATACTTATTGTGATTGGAAAAATGGAGATTTTACATACATTTCCTCACTTACAGGACAATATAAAGGTTATCAGAAGATATGAAGGTTGGTATTACACCAGGTTAGTGTCATATTATATAATATTCCGTTTTGAAACTGATTGGAGTCCATCCGTAACTCCCTACTACCACCTTAATATTTAAATTTTTGGATAAACTTTAACATTTTTATGACAAAAACCATTACAATCACTATGGCAATCAATTGATCAATTGATCGATTAATCAATACATTTTTCAATTGCTTGTATAATGTACATGCACATGTTGTAAACGCTTTCAAGATAGCAAGAATTGAGAGTGTTTATAAAAAAGATTAGTCTTGCGTAGCCAGACACTAGAGCAGTAACTGCAGGCAGTAAGGTAAATACTAATCACGTTGGACCATTACAGTGAAGATTCTTCACTACATGAAATAATTGAAAATTGGATCACAATAATTATTCTTCATTAACAAAGATAATGAATTTCTTACACACAGAAAAGGCTTTGGACAATCCACATGCATGAGACTGACATCACCATAAATCACAGTGACTACTGTTTTACCAGATATACTTTGCTATTTCAAAGTATAACCACTATGATTATGGGTTTTGTTGAGATCAGTTCTGTAGGTGGTGGGGTGTAAATATGAGCTACTTTCAAAGAAAATTTTTAAATGGAGATGCAGCCCATCTTGAATTCTAGATCATTTTAGATTTAAATTCAGTGAACAAATACACACACACACATACGTCCATACATCTTCTTCCATGTTTATTGAAATTGTTTTTTAAATTATTTTTTATAATAATATTATGACACATTATTGTATACTTACACATACTATGGCTTCATATAGCATATGTGGGGACATGGCTTAGAAGGAAGGGTGTGACAAGCATCTTAGCTGTGGCTACCCCACCCTGGCTATACCATAGGCTGAGATGCTGGCAATGCCTTTCATACAGTGATTGATATCACACTGTAGACAAATGTAGTGGATATGTACGTGTACACTCTACAGGATGAGCCAGACTCAAAATTCACACTTGCATATAATTATGCACACTTCCAATTTTATGTCAGAAATTTATAGATGAAACAATAATAGTGCTTACCAAGCAATACAGTAACAGCAAAAATATATTTCTGCTGTCCAAGCCTTTTTATTCGTTTGGCATGAAATGGAGCTACTACTTTGTAGAGAAATATAGACACATGAAAGAACCACCAGAGTGCCATATTTACAATCACATAATGAAATATAGCTCCTGTAAAAATGATAACAATAGTATGCATACATAATGTTCTTTGAGTGAATGATGTGTAATTGAAATTTGTCATCATTAATAACCTGACACAGTACAAAATACAGTTGGATTATCCAGGCTCTCTTTAAGACGTATTGAACTACAAAACAGTTTATCCCTGTCACTTGCAGCAACAATCACTGCTATACCTAAAACAAAATAGAATTAATGATATACACAAAATTATATAGTGTTGCCAGTTTGATAATTAGCTCATTGAACATAATGATTTGGATACTTCAGGCAAGAAAAGGGGCAGATATGAGATATCAGCAGTTTTGGCATGTTTAATAGTATTGGTTATTACAGTTGCAAGGATGCAAATTATAATGGTTGTTGTTATGACTGCATGATAAAATTATTATGTCCAATATCTCATATTAGATGCACAAAGAAGGTTGGGGAAACTTAAAATGATTAAATTAAAATGTTGTTCTGCTTCTTTAATAGACAGATTAAGGAAATTCTAATTGCAGTTATTGGATTATAATTACATGTATGTCATGCAATCATAACAACCTACATGACCAATTAAATTACAATTTCCATTATTCCTTGCAACTGTACTAACCAATAAATTAGTTATTTTAATTTTGATTTTGCAGTGAGATGGTGACTTTGAATGTTTTCAAAATAATTATCTTAGCCTAGTGTTTGGATTTGGCAAACATCAATTAATTTCTTGTGTAGTCATAATGAAGACTACAGTGATTCTCAATTTATTTTATAGTATCATTTTGTTTTTGTTGCCAGATTCTTTCAATTTTTGTGATTCAGTAAAACAACGGAAAAGCTAAAATCTAAGCTTATGATTTATGCATGAAAATGTTTTGTGTTCTTTCAAAGGGGCCATTTTCCTTTTTGACATACACTTGCATAGACCCACATAACTATTATTAATACTCATATGAGACTCACCAGCAACTAAATAGTCCAATATCAGGAAAAAAACAAAGATTGATGGAAAATGGAGCCTAAAATTGGTCAAAATTTAATGATAACAATAAATTTCGTTTGTGCATAATTATTATAATTTTATAATCAGTTAATATTATTAATGACAACAATGTCATATATAATTATATAATGTTATAACACACCCACAAGTGTGATATATATCAGATTTAGCTATAATCACCAAGTCCAAAGTCTGTAAAAGGTGATTATAATAAATGTGTTACAGCACGAGTAGGCATGTTGCAATGAATTACCAGAAGACAAACCTACTCTAGCTGTGTCCTAATGTTTTTTTTTGAGTTTGGATCAGGTGAATATTGTAGTATTGTATTTGTGTTGCTATGATATTGGCAGGTTTTATCTGATTTAATGATGTGGTTACTTAGTGTAAGTACCCACATGTTTTATTATAAGTCAGATTATAAAACTAAAACAAAATGCTACACATAGCTATAGTAGTTTCATAATAACATACCTACTTATGCTATAATACATTTGCAATCACCTAACTTTTTGGGCATGGTGATTCTAAATAGCACTTGTAGATGTGTTATAACATATAATATCATGACTTTGACCATGCTTTGAAACATTATACACACTGTGGTTAATGATATTTTGTACTATTGGTTTGACATGCACTTGGGTTTGTGGGTTCTGGTTTATCAGATCAGCCAAGGTTGAGGATGTTTCTAGTTGCATAGTAATACAATTGAAATCATTAAAGCCCCTGATAATTCAGGTAGAGATCTGTAAAACATACAATGAACAATATAGTTATACGCCTACATTGTCAGGTATGACTATTTATATTTTTAATAATTGTGTATACATACATATAATATAGATTAAGTATATATATTATATATATATATATATATATATATATATATATATATATATATATATATATATATATATATATAATAAGTATATATATATATATATAATTATATATATAGTATGCTACCATGGCAACCGTTTGATGTGGTTACGTCTTATATTTTGTATATAGACCTGTGAATCTTTAATCCGCCAGCATACTATATATTGTATATAGTACACTTACAGTTCTTATATACCACAATATAAACCCTTGGTTTAGTGTCTTTGGATGTGATATAGCCCTCGCAAGCTCGGGCTATATCACATCCTCAGACACTAAACCTCAGGTCTTTATTTTGTATATAAGAACTGTAAGTGTACTATATAATATACATATATTATAAATATATATATTGTTATATATATATATATATATATATATATATATATATATATATATACATATATATATATATATATATATATATATGACAAAACTTCAAAGTAGCCCCAGGTTTTTATAAAACCTGCCATCGGCCACACTGACACAAACTACAAAACTACAACACTCGCCTGTCCAAAACTGAAGATGAAACATAAGGAAAAGCTACACATGACTACAGCAGTTTTGACTTTCCAGAAATATATTCATTATAACACACCTAATAGTAATCACCTTGTCCTTGGCCCATAGCCCTTGGGCTCAATGATTATAAATCTGATGTAGCACTCGTAGGTGTGTTATAATATATACTTATATAATACATGTATATAATTATATATTATACATAGTTATATAATTTGTACTCACATAGTTTTATGATTGATGATTGATAATACTAAGATAATCAAACATATAAATACACCAATGCTGACTGAAACCACTTCTGATATCACCATTGTCATTGATGCAGTGTAGTCATTCTCTCTAAACTTATCACAACGTGGAAAACAAGTGTTATTGACTTCATAAAAGTCTTCTCTACATGTGATATTAAAATCTTCCCAGGTATTAGTGTCATTGAATTTAAATGTTGTTTTGTTTAGACTATCTGTATGTGCTATATATGTATATAAAGTATTGACACAAAAGTATAAAAAAATTAATAATAATTCTGCTTGTACACAATTATGGCAGCCCAACTGAAACACTCAAACTGTCTGAATGAAATACTAATAATAAATGATTGAAGTGTTGATGTGCCATTATGATGATATCTGTGATATTTGAACTTCCAAGTTACCAGAGTTAAGTATCTTCTTCCTTGGCTACAGCAATACCATTGCTAACAATGCCCCCTTTGTAAGTTAGCAGATTGATACGTGATATAGCATGCAGTATAGGGGTGGCTACGCAATGGTTACCCATGATGTTTACTAAACATCAACTATTGGTATTAAACATCAGTCAATTTTTTATCCTTTATATAAACATTGATATTTTTCCTAAAGACCTGAACTAAGAGCAGTTGATGTTTACTAAACATTGCAAGTTTTGACACAAATGACACACCATAGAATACATTCTATGGTTTTGGGGAAAAGAGAGACAAGAAGAATAACGACTGTTGCAATAAATTGAAGTATATTGTATGGTTGCTATCTATCATATGCTCACCATGTGGGAGAACATTACATTTTGGTAGCTGGTGACCATATCCAGTATTAACAGCAAGATTCCATGGGGCAGCACACACAGTAGTACTAATACGATTACAATCTTCTTTAGAAGCCATGTATATGTTATCAGTGGTACAATCTTTAAGGGGAAAGTAGTATTGACAAAAGAATGGAATAGCTTGTTCTTGGCACTCAGTGTAACTATGAGTAGCTACAAAAAGACATATAACATTTGAAAAGTATGTATGTATACACTTGTATGTGTACATGTGAGCATTTGTGTCCATGTGTATGTGTCATTAGTAACCTAACAAATTATCCAGTTCTTGAATTTCATTTTCAAGTACATCTTGTGATGTGTTAATTGAAACATCACCACTACTGACAGCACACTGGTGCCAGCTGTGAAGGACATCCTTACATATGGTGCCAGTGTATTGATAAGCATTACAAGAACCATTTAAGTTCAAAGAAAGTTTACTCCAGGTCATATCATAATTATTACATGGAGTAGTACTGTTTTCATTAGGCCTGCTCTTGTTGCTGGAGTAGGGTTCCCCCTGGAACATTGAAAATAGCGAATCACTGATAGACATTGTAACATGATAATTATAATGAAATTTACCATTTTTGCTGTAAATTCAGTATACTCCTGTAGTAAGTAATTATAATGTAATTTATTGATAATATTTTGAGTTAAAGATACAAATAATTATTACCATTGCATGAATACAGAACAGTACATGTATGATTATAATAACTATTGAAACTTAGAAAATATTCAGGCACCTCTATTTATATTAGGTAATTAATATATATACTACAGCCAACTCACAGAGACATAATGGAATACGATAGGAGCAGAGAACAGTATAACTGTTGCACATAGTGCAATTACAAGAACAACAATTTTCACAGCTTTCGGTGAAAACCTTAGCACTTTCGGTGAAAACCTTAGCGGTACCTTGGATTCCTTTCGTTGTGTAGTGCAGACATCAGGCAGCCCTGTAGAATCAAGAGATTCTTTGATGTTATCACTGTTCTTGCTATTCATTGGCACAATTATTAATTATTAATTGGTAGTTAAGTTATTAGTGTGATGACGTAATACATCATTTTGTGATATATATAGTCATCAGTGCATGATTTGTATGAAAGAGAGACTCAACATTTATACTTGTCTCAACACCTCCAATATTGTTATACTTGTAACTTTTGAGGTATCAGTTTCACATGTAGAAGTTGAACAGGACCACATGTCTCCTTCAGTATTACAAACAGTAGGAGGAAAAAGAGTAAGTCTGTACTTGTGCTCAGTGAAATTATGATTGCCAGTAAAGGAATTACAGACCCTGAAATGTTCATGTATGAGTGAATAATAATTTGTTGATATTGATCATTACTGAAAATTTGTTTATAAATTATAGTATATTATGTAGGAACCTTACTGACTACATTTCATGCCAAACTTATTAAACTAGCATTTACGCTAGAAGATCAACTCTTAAGTATAGCTAAAGTTCTAAAACAATATTGTATTAGTTCCAAAAAAATCTTGTACACATACACACATACACACATACACTGCAAAAATAGAGTTGTTTAAATAACTAATTTATTGGTTAATACAGTCACAAGGAATATTGGAAATTGTAATTTAATTGGTTGTGTAGGTTGTTACAGATATACATGTAATTATAATCCAATAATTATAATTTGAATTTTCCTATCCTGTCTAGTAGATATACAAAGAAGCAGAATAAATATTTTAATTAAAATCATTTTAGGTCTCCAAACCTTCTTTGTGCTTCTAATATGAGATATTAGGCACGATAATTGATTATAATTGGTATATATATCCTGTATGTATTTTAATATAATTAGTACAAAGTATCTGTGGCACTAGAACAACAAACAACAAACAACAAACTAATTATTAAATCCTTGCGACTGTACTAACTAATACATTTGTTATTTTAACAATTCTATTTTTGCAGTGGTATATACATGCAGACAAATGCACAAGCACAATAGACTCATGTATTTTAGTTTTCTAGTATTTTGTACTCATTTGGCATAAAAAGGAAACATTATTTTGTATAGAAATATACACAAATGAAAGAAGTGTCTTGTTCACAATTACATAATGAAATACTGCTCTTGTAAAAGTAGTGTAAAAGTCATGTACAGTGAATCACTTTTTCATATAATTGCTGTAGTTAAATGTTGATAGTGTTTAGGAATTGTATATAGTTTATTTATACAATAACCTGAGAGAGCACAGAATAAAGTTGGATTCCTAAGACTTTCCTCCAAACTTTTTGAATGGCGGCACAAAAGTCCTATTCTGTCTATAGCAGCTATAATCACAAATATTGCTACAAAAATATAAATATCAATACTATTTAAGACATCAAAGGTGGGTGTATGATAGGGGAATAGCCACACTGCAAAAATAGAGTTGTTGAAATAACAAATGTATTGACTAGTACAGTTTTTAAAGGATGCAAATTATAGTCAATCATGTCGTTATTACTGCATGATAACTTACTTGTACCAATTATAATCAATTATTATCAAGTCCATTTCTGACAATAAATATTTTATATCTCATGTTAGATACAAAGAAGGTTTGGAAATGTACAAAGATTTAATTAAAATATGTGTTCAGCTTTTTAGTATATCTATTAGACAGGATAAGGGAATTGAAATTACAGTTATTGGATTATAATTACATGTTTATCACCATGCAGTCATAACAACATGCACAACCAATTTAATTTCCAGATACTATTCTTTACAACTGTACTAACCAATAAATTAGTTGTTTTAACAATTTTGGAGTGCATTTTACTAATAAGGATAACTTCATGCATGTTCAGCTTTTGGTTAATTATATTTGTTTATATATCAACGTATTCAGTAGTGAATGATGTTTTATTTTCACGTACATAGTTTATAATCTTTCATTGATAGTATCATGATAATCAAGCATGCAAGTACTCCAATGCTCACTGCAACCTCTTCTGATACTACCATTGTTAGTGATACAGTAGGTGGATTCCCTTTACATTTATCACAACTTGGAAGACAAGTATTGTTGAGTTCATAAAAATAGAACAGGGAGAGAAAAAAGACCAATTGTTATATATACACAAAGTGCAATTATAAGAACAGCAATTTCAATAACCTTCACTGTTTTTAGTGAAATGTTTGGAAAGGTTGCAAGAGGTACATTGGATTTCCTCATAGTTAGGACATTAGATACCTGTCGTTCTCTGTTTTCGGTAATGTTATTATCCTCACTGTCACCTTTACTCATCTTTCAATTAGTAACGGAAAATTAATTATTTGTACTACGTTGAGACGAATTCAATTATCTATTTCACACAAGTGTACATAATTATATATAATTATATACAATTATCAGCCATACACAGAAACACTTGTTACTCAGTACATCACGTGCACGAATTCTCTTACTCCAACCAGAGTAAGAGAGACTGCTGTAAAGTATGAAATTTTAACAAAAATTACTTTCAATCGATCAATTTCATCTGAAGTTTCTTCTTTCAGAGAGGGAAGATGTAACTCTACTAATTTCATCCTCAGAGGGAGACACAATTTTGTTTGTATCTAATTTCATTATGATCCAGAAACATCTATCCGGAACACATGATTTGCTATGGAATTAAATATATACTGTCATCTAACTATCTATATACTCACATAAAACAAAATATTATTTTTATATACTATATAATATTTATAACACTCTTTATGGTATATTAAATGTTTAATGTGGCACGAGGGCATGATTAATAAAGGTCAAGATTATAGATAATGCATGCACAAGCCAAGTGAGTGCACTTTCTAATCAAGACCTTTACTGGACTTCCCAAGTACCACATGTAGGTTGTAGTCTTTTCCGTGGGCGGATGCTACTCCAATCAGTTTCTAGTCTTGCCAGCTTCTTGCTGCATACAATCTGGTTCCATTCTGTATTTTTTGGAAGCCACACCCACCCGGGGGTATAATTATTAGGCCTAAATGTTATGACTGATAGTTTATTTTCAGAAACAAACCTAAACACGCCCCACGGGTGGTGGAAGGGGCGGTGGGTGGGAAACAATGGCGGGTAACTGTAGTTGCTCTCTGAGAAAGATCGGAGTTTGATAGTGCCTAGAAAGGTAGATTTTATGGTTTCAGTGAAAAGCTACAGAATTCAGCTTTCTTCAGCCTCTTGTAACTTTAAAAGTAAAATGAATTTGCAGAAAACGGCTTCGTAACTTTTCTGAAAATACATTGTACTTGGTGCACGCCATTATGGTGGGCGTGGCTTTTGTGGTTTTGTACTTATGTTAATTGGAAAAATGGCAATTTTAACAATATTTCTTCAATTACAGGACAATATAAAGCTGATCGGAAAATTTGAAGGTTGCTATTACACCAGGTTAGAGTCATATTATATAATATTCTATTTTGAAACTGATTGGAGTCGCATCCGCCCACTCCCTAGTACCACCTTAAAACACTTTAGATAACATAATTATATGGGTTTTTAGTTTGCAGTTTCCATCATCTTAGTTGACCACACCACAGTGACTCACCCTGACTATAAAAGCAATTAAAGGAAAAAGAGAGGGGGTGGAGGCTATGTTAGAGGTAATTAAGCAGTTTTGATTAAGTTTCAAATTTCTTTTCTATGAGTATATCAAAGGATAGAAATAGTAATGGCATTCAAAAATCATAAAATGTATGTAGAAATGGTTTATACCCCTTTGTGGTTTTTGCCCTACAAATCTGGTGGGCATGATTTTAAAATTACTTTTCTAGAGTTTTATAATGAAGAAATGGTAATGAAGCAATAAGAGTGTAATGGGTATGTTACTTCACCTTTGAAGAGTTTCAGAGAAACATCTATGATTATCTTAATCACCATAAAGTATGTTACAAAAGGTTTATAGTAATTAGGATTTCATATAATTTATAGTTGCTTCAATCTAAACATTAATTAAGTATTTTTAAGTGTACATGCACTATGTTGTTAACCTTCCCTGTAGATTAAGTGGAGTCAGGTGACTAGTGCGGATTAGATCAATTGCACATGATATGCACTAAACAATTGTTTTGATATGCAGCCAATGATTAAATACATATCTACACATCACACTATTTATTCATGTATGAGAAAAATTATAAAAGCAATGTTTTACACATGAATAGTAGTCACCTTTTTTGGTTGATGAAACGCACATTAGCAATAGCTCCAGTTATAGATACGATGCACTTGAGTTCACCAGTTGTTTTATCTGCAGGAGAGTCCACCAGTAAACCATATTTTGGGAAGTTTTCCATATCTATATATATATCTTGTGTACTAATTTCAACCTACATGAAAAACAAAATATTTTACTATTATGGCCTGCAGGATGGAAGAATTAAACTGCTATATTTCGAATTCTATAGTAACTTTTAAAAGTAAAATGAGTTGATATAAAAAAAATAAACTGTTGTGTTTCAGGCATGAGAAAGTAACCCATGATTATTGAATGCCAGACACCACGCCGTGCTGAAAGCAATCATAGGAATACTTTTTTCTCCATAATAATATATATATATAATTATATCTTGTTTTCAAGAGTGAGTATAGTTTCAGCAGTGTCTATAAATTAATTATTAGACTTTGCTCTTTTCATTAAGCTTACAGTCAACTCATAAACACAACAAGATATATGGAGAAAAAAATAATCCCAATGATTGCTTTGTGGTGTCCAACATTCAGTACTGAATCATGGCTGACATTCTCACGTCTGAAACTGTGAAACACAACATACTATTATAGTGATTACCTACTCTTCTTACTTTTTAGATGTTCTTGTACAAATTTAGGAATGTATTACATCTAGAACAGCTATTAGTTCCAGTTTCTAGTTTCTATGAGCATTGAGCAGCTACCATGGTCTATCAGTAGAGCGCGCGTTCTATAACACACCACACCCATTAATTGACCGAGCCCCCCGAAATGATGCAACTTCCTTTAATTACGCATAGTACTCGCGTAAGTGAGACAAACATATGATATGGCATATGTGATCGGCTCTGAGAAAACCTGCCTTATACGGATTAAATTTTCAAATCCAATTTTTTTGTTTCATGTGTATAAAATGATATATGATACATTCTGTGTACTCGAAAGCTGGGGCCTGTAGTAAGTGTAAGCCCAATTGCAGACTAAATACACAGATCTCTGATGAACTGACTAAAGTACTCCTTCAAGGTTCTAAATGATGACTTCCTCATGAGACTGAAACTCAGCAACTTATCATAGTTACTTGTTAAGATTCTTGTATAATATTTATATTGTTTCTCTGCTATATACAACAGTTATTAGCAGTTTTACATCCTTTTTGAATCTTCCTGGCTGGTCTGTAGCTCAAACGCGCGACGTCGCGCGTTCTTTACGCGCCACGCTTATTAATTGACCGAGCCCGCGCCCCCGGGAATGACGCAACTTCCTTAACTACGTATACAACGCATAGTCGCGCAAGTGACACAAGAATATATATATATAGATTCAACCCCGGCGTCGAAAGCAATTATAGGGATGGCCCTACGGGCCATAAAAAGCCACTATGACAATGTGATTAAAGAAATTTTTGTTAAAATCTGTAAACTATGACCGTATTTGTGTTGTCACATGAGATTTCCCGTTTAAAAATGCATACGAAGTTGCTATTGGGCGTGGTCATGTGTTCGTTGCACTTCCGTTCATTTCCGTTATATTTTTATGGCCCATAGGGCCATCCCTATGATTGCTTTCCCACGGCCACGGGTTCGATGTATGTTTATAACAAGTGTATATAGAGAAAAAAACATCCCTATATTTGCTTTGTGATGACTATGTATTAAGCATTGCTGATGGCACTAGTGTCTCTACCTTTCTGTGTACTCCTGGGGCCTGAAGACGTAAGTGTAAGCCTAATTGCAGTCTAAATACACAGATGTCTGATGAACTGACTGAGGTACTCCTTCAAAGTTCTAAATGATGACTTCCTCGTGTCTGAAACTCAACAACTTATCATACTTATCATAAAGATTCTTGCATAATATCTATACTGTTTCTCTGCTGTTATTAGCAGTTTTACATCCTTTCTGAATCTTGAATCTTCCTGGCTGGTCTGTAGCTCAAACGCGCGTTCTTTTACGCGCCACGCCCATTAATTGACCGAGTCACTTATTCTCCCAACATCCCTTTCTCTCTCGCTAGAACCAGCTAGAAACCAAGTCTATACATCACACATACATCAACATCCCGTTCCACTCTCCTTTCACTTTTTTTATTTTTTATTTTTAATTAAAGTACCCTAAGCTAACTTCAAAGTAACATCAAAGGGCGGACACTTGAATCAAAGCACTGCTAGACCACATCGAACAAAGCGTGGGCGTTTTGAACAATAGAATGCAGACATGCCGCCACCACATTAGTATACTCTCGTAATTTGGGGTGTGGTACATCCAAGACCCAGTCATTGCAGTGAAATTTAGTAATGTAATAAGTAGGTGTGGTACTTCCTATCTGACAGGATGTTGTAAAATTACAACATTAAAAAACTGAAAGTGTTATACTGAGTACTGACTAGAGCAGCTGTAGCTTTACTAGCTAATGTAGAAACTGGAACTAATAGCTGTCTATTCTTGCTGAAATATATTTCGAAAGTTCTAGAAGGTCTTTCGAAAGTTCAAGAAGGTCTTTAAGGTTGTAGTCTTTTCCGTGGGCGGATACTACTCCAATCAATTTCTAGTCTTGCAAGCTTCTTGCTGCATACAATCTGGTTCCATTCTGTATTTTTTGGAAGCCACACCCACCCGGGGGTATAATTATTGGGCCTAAATGTTTTCACTGATAGTTTATTTTCAGAAACAAACCTAAACATGCCCCACGGGTGGTGGAGGGGGCGGTGGGTGGCAAACAATGGCGGGTAACTGTAGTTGCTCTCTGAGAAAGATCGGAGTTTGATAGTGCCTAGAAAGGCAGATTTTATGGTTTCAGTGAAAAGCTACAGAATTCAGCTTTCTTCAGCCTTTTGTAACTATAAAAGTAAAATGAATTTCCAGAAAACGGCTCTATTTGTTTTCTCTAAATGCATTGTACTTGGTGCATGCCATGATTGGTGGGCGTGGCTTTCTCCGTTTTGTACTTATTGCGATTACAAAAATGGACATTTTATATATGTTTTATCACTTCCAGGACCCTATAAAGGTGATTAGAAGATATGAAGGTTGCCATTACACCAGGTTAGAGTCATATTATATATGTTTTATCACTTCCAGGACCCTATAAAGGTGATTAGAAGATATAAAGGTTGCCATTACACCAGGTTAGAGTCATATTATATAATATTCTATTTTGAAACTGATTGGAGTCGCATCCGCCCACTCCCTAGTACCACCTTAAACGGTAAGAAGAGTAGATAATCAAATAATAACTATAGCAGTAGGCTGTTGTGTTTCAGGCATGACATGATTACTGAATGCTGGACACCACAAAGCAATCATAGGGATACTTTTTTTTCTCTATATACACTTGTTCGCGTTATTGTGAAGATCTTTATTGGATGGTAGAGAAGCAAATAAAGCTCTCCTGTCATTGTTAAATGTATCAGACATCACTAATGCATAAAATGGTGACCGCTTGTATGACCGAATTTGCGAAAACCAGGCTTATTAGATAATTATTAATTTGGAGATACGAGGGAAAATAGACTGTTATGGCTTACTCGGGCGATCAACTGTTTTACTACATAAAAAGCTTCATTAACATTTTAACAATTCACTCATACCTTCAGAGAAGTTTGGAGACATCTCTGTATTTCGCTAGCCACTCCTAAAAAAGTTTTTATTCATTACTAATTGCGTTTTTCTCAAAATGAAGAATTTGTATTAATCCCCCGCTGTGAGCTTTGTATTTTGCGTGATTGGGATGTATCATATATCATTCTGGAGCTAATTGAATACTCTATTTAGGTAATACTCAATTTTAAAATTTTATCCTATAAGCCTGTTTTTTGCAAATTCGGTCACATATCTATAAACATACATTGAACCCATGGGAAAGCAATCATAGGGATAGCCCTATATATGGTCAATAAAAATATCAATTTATAATTATAATGCATAAGGATCTATATCATTAATAATGATATAGATCCTTATCATTATACTTTAGAGCTGCAACAATATGCTCATACTACATATTGCGTATTAAAGTATTGGAATATATTGGGCTATTGCATGTAGTTTCAATTTTGTAATTACATTAAAATTCATAATTATATTTCATTTCAAGTTAATATGTTGTTCTTACATCAGGTAGCTTTCCCATAAGAAGGAGTAGATAAAACAAATATGTAAAACTAAACGTAATGGTTCGTATCTTGAGTATCCACATTCTCGGGAGAAAGACAAGATCTCGTTTGATTAACAAGATTTTCAACTGAGTTGAACAGCCTCTTGTCGTATATAACTCGATATATTTTCCAGGAATGAAATTTTGTGAGAAGTATATCCAACTTGGAACATTGAACCGAGGCTCAGCGACCTTTATCAGTTTGCGAAAGCCCTTCCCTTCCACAACAGATATTGGTTCCAATTGGAACTATGAAGTTACCAACAGCACTAATTATCTGTGTCGAGTTGAAGCTGTTCCTAGTGGTGTGACTTTACAAAAGCCTTCAAAAATGGAAGCTTGACATCCCAGTTTTGAGGGTGCTTGACCTTCACTATCACGTTTATGTAGTTATTGATGCTCTTTTTTATGATGGCGCTCCAGATGTGAAAATAGATTAGATGTATTGTTCTTATAGGGCATATACAACAAACCATGATGATTGGTAATGGTTCTTGAAAGTAATTTTTGGTGTTATTTATATATATATATTTAATAATTATAGTTATAGATGGAATATAGGAATCCAGTATTGAGTTGTGTGTTACCAAAAAACATTTCAAATGTTATCTACATGTAACAATTAATACAAGTCAATAACCTATTTTTGAAACTAATCAATCACCTTTAACTTTCTTAATTAATGAAAGTGCTAACTTTAACTATTGAAATCAGAACTCTTGAAGCTGGCTAGTTATTATTTGCTCGGAAGACACTGAAACTTTCGCTTAATTACTTCATTTGGACTACCTGATATCCTGTTTTTACCTTGGTCTGGTTCACATATTCTACTCTCCTCTTCCCCAACACTGAATGACTTCTTCACAGGTGGGAGAAAGCAATAGGGTTCAAAACATTATCGTTTTCTCTTTGATAAGTCAATCCCAGTAGCATAGTATGTGAGATGAGTAACACTGAATTATTTCAGCATGGCAATTAGTGAGTTGTGCGCATGCGTATCAGCTCTGCAGTTTCTTCGTCCCAGACTACCACGCCTCACGGCGAAAGGTGTGGTATATAGTCTGGGGACGAGACTATTTCATGATGACGTACTGCCGCTGGAAGAAACACCCACTAATAGCTAAATGTCATCGTTAACTTGATTGATTGCTTTGTCTTTGTTACCGAAGTTCTCTGTTTCGAATGGCAGGTTAGTAGTTTAAATTAAAAAATATTACCAATATTATTATTGTAACTGAAGTAGTGAGGAAATGGCAGTAGGATGTGTAGTAGTCATCAATGCCAAAAACAGTAGTGTTTATTTTTGTAAAAGGACACTTGTTTGTTGTATAGGATACTGTAACTAAAGTAGTCATTTTATAATTATAATAGTGTTGTTTTGTTTTTATTCGTATTGGTTACTCACATGTTCTTTTGTATAACTTTATTATTGTATAAATTAATAAAGTTATCTTTGAGTGCTGAATTGCTAATATAATCACATAATGTATTAATTTATGTAGTACATTATAATTATTTAGCTACTAAAGTGGGGGAGGGGGGCTTGGGCTTGGCCCCCCCAATGCAGATGTTTTGGGGGGTGGCTGGGCTATTGCCCCCTCTGTCCCCTGTTTTCTCTTTCCCTGTATAGTGATTTGTGTTCATTGAATCTTAGAGTATCACATAGTAGGTTCTGATGTGAGCAAACCAGTCTCTTAAAAATAATACCAGTTTTGTCATTGATGATCTAAAATATATGTAGATGGTTACTATGTTTCGAATATTAATTAAACAGGTAAAAAGTGATCGCAAAATAGCATAGGATGTAAGGAAAAACAAGTTGAATATAATTGTTGAATCAATGGTCTTGAAGAAATAGCTAGTTGACCTGCACAATTATTATATATATATATATTTATAATTATATATATATATAATTATATAGTTATTGTTACAGTTATAACGGTATCAATATTAGTTATATCTAAGTGCTTAGGCTAGTGTGGTTGGCAGATACCAGAATGATTGTTTGTTATTGCAGAAATACAGCAAGGCGAGTGTTTGAAAGTCTCCAGTTACTATTATTACATTTTAGTGGTGATCATGAAACTCACATGATCAACTGACTTTGATTGGCTCTGCAGAAATCCTGGAGAAATCTAGCACAGTTTTCTCTCCCTTTTGTGATAAATAGGCTGTGCGAGACTATTAAGTACTATGATCCAAAGGTTGACCTTTGTTTCATTTAAAAATGCACATGTTTTGTATATAATTATATAGATAACAGAAGATATGTTGAATTTGAAAACACCAACGTGTATGGTGTACCTAAACAAAAAGATCTCTTGAATTGGATTGCAGCAAAGGTAATTCATGCAATGCACATAATTATACATAAATTAAAAGACCTGTTGCTGTGTTAGAGTTTAAAATTGTCATATATAGGAGGGGAGAAGGAAGGGCTTACTATAACATCTGTTATCATAAACATTTTTTTGTGCACCTGTTTTGGTAACTCCCTGAAAGTTTGTTTATTCAACATAATAATGTGATCAATCAAAAAAGTTCTAGATAGCATCAAGTAAATATAGTTGCAGGTGCTGATAATGTTATGTATTATTGACTATTTCCACTTAAAGTTGTGCTATATTAACTTATGTGCAGATACCATTTAAATGGCGTGAATTTGGGATAAATCTTAACATACCTGAACCACGACTAATGGCAATCCCAGCTGACATTACACTTGGAGGGAATAATCAACAATTTTTTAGCCAAGTATTTGCAATATGGCAGTCAACTGAGACTGTTCGTACCTGGAGAGTAATACTTGACGCCCTTGTTTCTGAAGGTGTCAACGAAAGACCACTAGCTGAGGAAGTTGTCAGTAAACTGAAAGCAAAGGCTGGCATACAACAAGGTACATTCTTTCTTACTATTTATATTCATCTTATATGTTCTCATTCAGTTCTACCATGTCTTGGTATGTTTGATTACATACTACTAAAATCATAGGAAGAACTAGTGTTGTTTTATAGTTAACTTTAAATATATAACTAATTTTAGTACAGCATTGTGACTTTTACTGAAATAAACTATAACTAAATTGCAAGTCTATTGCAATAGCTATAACTAAATAAATGATAAATGGCTGGCCAATAATGGGCATTTTTAGTTAGTTAACTAATTTAGTAAACCTAAAATTGTTTCAGTTATTTAACTATAACTAGTATATACATAGCTTATAATTAGCTATAACTATAACTAAAAGTGGTCATATTATCATACTAAAACAACACTAGGAAGAACCCAGTTAACTATAACCTTAATTGCTACCAACTGGTTATTTTTTAAATTTCCAAATAATATTTATTCCATTAACTTTATAGGTCCAGCTAAAAGTCTAATTACTAGCTTTCAATGTAAAAAAAATCTGAAAACAATAGTACCAAATACATACCATAACAGCCATTTAATGTAGAAACATATTTAGCTGTACACAACGTCTTTCATTAAATGCACTATTTTTTTCTTAATACCTGATTACCCTTCTTACAGTATTGAATATGATTTTCTAGTTGAAAATTATAGTATTAAACTAAATCACAAGTTTATTTTGCATTACAGGAGCAATTGTAAAACCTGAAGAAGAAAAATTTACTTACGAAGTAAGACCTGAGTCAAGTTCCAAAGTTGATGAGAGTATAAGACTGGTACCTGGCTCTGTGTATGATCAAGTCACTCAAACAGGTTATACTTATAATAATAATACATGATTATACATCAATATAATACATATTATATAATATACCATTCACTCAGTATTACTGCTTGTTGTAAAGGTGTTAAATTAGTGGGTGTGGTTTTTATAGAGTCAGAATAAGTCACATGACTTAGTAACGTGTCATCGTCCAGCAAAATATCCTAAAAATATAACAAAGCTCTATTCTAGTAAACTAAGATGAAATTGTTATACTAACTTTAGGAAGATCTGTTATAGATTTATTTAGTTGTGTTTCATCAGTGATATTTCCAGTTTGAGAAACTTGTAATAATAATTGTGCTGTGTCTGTTTGTTGAAATTTTGTTCTTTTGCAACATTGGAATGAGACTTATAGGATTGCAGTGTATTTGACGAGAGTATGAATGTACAGAAATGGGAATGAGGATAATTGTAAGGAATGGGTTTCTGTCTAACATACCCAAGCAGATTCATATTGTGAATGATACAAGAGTGAATTAGATAATTCAAGATGAACAGAGCATCAAATATCACTAATTAATAGATTATTCACATTAAAAATTAAAAAAAATTATTTCCTTATGTTTTCAATTCTTGTGTTTCAAGTAGTTCAATTAGTTCCTCTTGGTGATTTTCTAGTTTATTCTCCCTTCATGTGGGTATACATTGCCTGCTAGTCTGAGAATGTTTTTGGGTTATATATTTTCTTATACCATAGAAGCCTTACACTCTAAAAATGAACCGGTTATTTTAACCCTATTTGGTTATAGGAGTTTCAATGCTGTATTGATAATAAATATTATGTTTCTGAAGTATAAAATTCTCATTTAACTTGTACAAATAATAAATAACAAATAATAAATAACATTTTTTAAAACATTTGTGTATCAGAGAGTACGGTAGCACTCTATGTAGTGATGGCACCGAAAAAAATGGCCGCCCATACATTTCAATTGCAAGTGATGAGCTGAAATCTCTGGTAATATATACAGATAAGTTTTAATACACACATACCTATTCATATCTAGTGTTTTTATGACTACCAACACCTTCTAGATGGCCAAAGACCATCGTTAAGGTAGAGAACCGGCGAATGGCAAAACTGGCAAAATCTGCTTCATATTATTTTTCAGACAAATCATTTTTTTGTTTGTTGAACTATCACATTGATTCTAGCACAATTCCAGTCGCATTCATAGTAAAATTCTGGTCTTAAAGTAGCAAGATGATATCTTTAGATACTATGAAAGAAGACAATCTCAACTACTACAAAGATTTGATCTCAAATCAGACGCCATTTTCCTTAAAATCAAGCCACGTAGTATTTAATTGCGAATGCGCATTTCTAAACTCAAAGTGCTGGAATCATAATAAAATTTGTGAGGAAATACATTCTTATAATAATGAATATAAAACTTATTAATATTAAAGCCATTGCATAATAATATTATATACTGTGATAAGCATTGGAATACTGAATGGTTGACACAGTGACTGACACTAAGACTGCAGGCAGTGCTGTAAGTGAAATAGAGAATAGACATCATCTGTAAGTGAAAGAGAATGTTAATGCATAGATAAAAAAGAATGACCTTCATTGATGAACAGATTTTAATGCATTTATGATTGTATGATTTCATATGATATATAACTTACACCAGTATTTCTGCTATCTACAAAAAATGTTCGCATCATTCAGGAAAAAAAAAACAATGGAAACAAGAATAATAAAAAACATTTTCAATAAAATGAAAAAAGATATAGGGATGTTAACCCAAAAAGCATGCGAACAAGGTTAGGAGGCTAACATAGGACCCAAAATTAAACAAACTACTTCCATATAACCCAACATAAGTACTTACACCACTATAAAGCAAAATACAAAGAGCTATACTTATGTAGGGTTATATGGAAGTAGTTTGTTTAATTTTGGGTCCTATGTTAGCTTCCCAACCTTGTTTACATGCTTTTTGGGTTTTAACATTCCTACATCTTCTTTAATTTTATTGAAAACGTTTTTTAGTATTCTTTATAATTATATATATATGTATAGAGTTTACTTTCAATTTGTCAAATCTATCATGAGATAGAATGTATATATAATTATATATATATGTGTTATATATAACATGTTTCAGAGGTATATATGCGTTATATAAACCTGCTACGAGGTAAAATATCACCCGAGGGCATAGCCCGAGGGTGATATCATTCGAGTTGGCAGGTTTATATAACGCATATAGACAGATGAAACATGTTATATCTGATATATTTTAGAATGAGATTCATACCTTGGATTGTCCTGCAAGAGATTGTCATTGAGTCCGTAAGAAATCGCCATCGAGTTTCACAAGGTTGATATTTTAAAATATCAACCTATTTTGAGAAATATAAACTTACATGCCCCATTGAAATTTATGGGCTATGAATCTCATTATAAGATATATATATATATATATATATATATATATATATATATATATATATATATATATATATATACACACAAATGTTTAAAAAAAATCTATTTGCTATTTATTATTTGTTATTATAGTTACAAGGTCGTGAAATTTGTCAACAAATAACTTTGTTCTTCACTAAATGAGAATTTACAATAACAATTTGTACCTCAGAAGCATAATATTTCATTGAAACTCCCGTAACCAAATAAGGGTTAAAATAACCTGTTCATGTTTATAGTGTACAGATCAAAGGAAACTGGCTGCTGTTATACAGTATATCAGTTGATAGTGACCACATCCTGTCTGATATCTATATCCCCTAGGGGATATACATATCAGACAGGATGTGGTCAGCACCAAGTATTTTATAAGTAACATTCATGTGATCAACAATGTATTTTATAAGTAAACAAGATGATTAAATGAAATTTCATGAGCATAAATGATTGAGTAACAATTCATTTCTGAGCATTTTGATTCAAATTAATATTGATTTGCCCAATAGAGCATTTGTTAACAGTAATTCCAGACAAATCAGGAAATGCTAATGATTTCATACCAGAAGTGGAGGTGCTTTTAGTCTGATTGTTCATCAGTACCTTGCTCACCTCAGTGTGTTGTGAAGTTGATATCTTTTCGTAAGCTCTTAGTGAACCTAAGGATCGATGTCCGGTAACTTTTTGTATAACATGCTCAGGTATGTTTTTCTGAAACATTGCTGTTGGTCCAGAAGCCCTCATGCTATGATTAGTGTTGCCTTCGACTCCTAACTCTTCACACATATCTTTTACCATTGTTGAAAGTGTGTTTTTACCTATGGTAACTGTGATGTTTGTGTAATTGACCAACAGCTTAAATAGTTAAATAAACCTTGGCAACATTTTCATACCAGGCCTCTCCAATGTCACTTGGAGCTTTCTGTTTGGGTTAAAAAAACAAAATATCCTTTTCAGAGGCATACAGAGGTAATTCACCCAAGTACAAGTCCATCAAGAAAACAAGGCACCTAGAGTTTAAACTAGGAATAGCATGACAAGGCACTTCTTTATTTTCTAAATGTAGGTCAGATGCACTGCCACTGTAATTTTTGGATCCGTGTTTCAAATAAGTCATACAATCAGGATTAAAACTCCTCTTAACTATGAAGGGTCTAGTTTTCGCATATCTTCCTCTTCTCTAATACAAAACCTTTTCCCAATATAAAAGAAAATAATGCGTTGCAAACTCCTTGGATTATCACAACCAATTATACCTAAACTCCAGAGTTTGTCCTCTTCTTCCATTATAACTGTTGTGTGGCGAACAGTTGTACCAACACCACTCAAGTGTAGCCGGTGGTAAACTGAGTCACATGCCCCATGAATAGGATGAAAGTCTGAATTAGATCGATCTAAAAACTTCGGAGCTGAATAATTCACATCAAGCATATGTCTTTGCAACCCAGCCAACAACTGAAGTATAGTTCATGGTGGATAATACTCACCGTCTTGCCATCTGACTTCATTTACGAATCTTGGTATCCACTTGTTGAGTTCATCTACAATGGATTTTTCTAGTAAACTGGGTGGACAACTTTTATATTCAGAAATCCTAGCTGCTCTCCATTCGTTGAACACACCGAAAGACCAATTCGTGCTTCTCTTAGTATTATATAGTGGGTGTGAAGCCTTTAGTTATTTCAGCTACCTCTTTTCAGTGGAGGTAGACCTAAACCTGTGAAGGTCGAAAATCATCATCGCTATCACCATTTGCTAAACACATATAGTTCTGCTTCTTATTCATGGCAGCCATATCCGCAACGTGCAAACACTCCGATGTCATCAAATCACCATGGCAATCAGTAAAATGTCATTCTTGAACCTTTGATCTGTAAGGCTTCCATGGTATAAGTTAGTTATAACACCCTTTCTCCACGTGCGTTATCGATACACACTCAATGATATTCATAACCACTCGGGCTACGCCCTTGAGATTATTGAATATTTTTTCGTGTGTATACACGATTACACCCTAGAAGGGGTGTTATAACTATTACATATCATCTTTTTGTTACATAATTATGTTGTACTATAGCTAATTAGTGGGAAGGTTCTGTTGGCAATATCAGAGAGTACGGTAGTACTCTCTATGTAGGGATGGCCCAGAAAAAAATGGCCACTCATACATTTGAATTGCAAGTGATGACTTGAAATCTCTGCTAATACCGTATTTGCGGGTTTTTAAGCATATGCGTTTATTGACAAAAAGAGTAAGAAATATGTGCTAAAATTTGAGTATGCAGTAATTGCACTTCCGCAAGCTTATCATTAAAATGTCTTTTGAAATACATACTGGTATCTGTATAGCGAAGTGAGAATAATTCTTGCTCAGTCCACTTACTACCTTATAATATAAATGTTGCGGGATAAAAGATAAGTAATTGCCAAATTGGGTAATTTTTCTCTTTTCAAATTTACCTGCTATAAGGTAGAGTCAGGAATGTGTACTTATAGTATTTCAGAATTAGTAGCAATGACTTCTTTTTTTACATAGATGATAAAATTCCGTCTGAAGAGGTATATGATTATGAGCTTGTTGAAGAATCACGAGACTATCAGTGTCCTGTTTGTAAAAATGTACTGCAAAATGCTTACCAGACTGGCTGTGGTCATCATTTTTGTAAAACCTGTTTGGAGAAAAGTATTCAAGAGAACCCGAAATGTCCCGAATGTAAACAGCTAGTTGGTAACATTTTTGTAGATGTCAACTTAAACCGCAAAATACAGTGCTTGCAGGTTTATTGCAAATACAAATGTGGATGGCAAGGGCAGCTACAGGAGGAACAAAAGCCAGAACATCTTGATATCTGCAAATACAATTGTAAGACTTGTCAAAACTTGACTTTCTGTCATAATTTTTCTTTTTTATTCATTAGTTCTGTATATTTAGGGAGCATGCAATTGCCTAATTCTGTTGTTTGTGTTATTCCTTTTCATTAATATTTCTTTAAGCATTTTTTTCTTTCTGAATCATTTGTTTGCCACCCTAGTCTATATACCCTTAGCTGTATTTGTGCTCTATTATTCTCTTAGGGCAGTTTATGCATTTTTTGTGAATTAATGAGTGTCTGGTTGAACTTAAGAAAAACAGTATACCATAATAGATTGTATTATTGTACTAGCTGTTTTAATGGATCATCTCCCCATCTTTAGTGAGTGCATGGCTTTCTATGGGGAAGATGGGGAGGTAATAAGAACAGTATACCATCCAATGAATATATTACTGCAAAAAAAGTTTGGTTATTTCATGCCAATTTAATAATATGCCTTTTCACACGATACTGCTGTATTAAGCTGTTGGAAGGTAAGCCAATTTGTAATTTTTATTTATAGTGTTGAAATGTTGTGTTCAAAATGACTAAGTAAATTAATAGTGGAGGATGACAGATAGAGTGTCAGTAATTATATAAACTTATAGTGGGAGGTACCGATATGTAAACTGTGAATCATGACTAATTTACATGTTATTGTGAACAACATTCCAACACCAAAAGTTAAGCTGGCCTACTCTTCATGCAACACCTCAATTGAGCAGTATTAGGAAATTTGAAATGCAATTGAGGTAAACAACTGATTGGTTGGATTAACCAAACTGTTTTTGCAGTGGTGAATAAGTATGTAGTAATTTCTATGTAGTCATTACTTTTGTTCAACTTTAGTGAAAGAATTGGTAGATCAGGAGAGAAAGAGATGTAAAGATTTCGAAGATCAATTTCAGGTTCTTCAAAAAGAAACCTACAATTTAAAAAGTACTGTTTAATTTCATTCCAATCTGAGTCAATTACTGTTAATTTTGTGCATCTAGGAATGATATAGTAATAATTCCTATAGGTGCATGGAATTAACAGGAAGGTGTAGGATACAGTATAAGTTTATAAGACTGATATTAAAAATAATTATACACAGACCTACAGTTATTGTCGGTCTGTGTGTGATTTTTTGAACACAAGTCTTACAATTTTCATCTGCATCCTACAATTATTACTATGATTTAGTATCATTGTTAAAACATAGGTTTACAATGGTAAATACCTCGTGCAGTGGCGGATCCCCAGGGGGTGGGGGGTGGTGGCTCAAAATTTTGCAACTCCATTTTTATTCTGTAACTATTTAAATTCAGTATTCTTCATTTTGACCACAGATTCATCTTATATGATTAATGCAAACCTTGTTTATAATATTCAACTGTAAAGAAGACACTATATAGAAAAAACACGGGTTTTGATTCCGTATGGTCTTGTATGTACGTATACAGTGCGGGAAAAGACCACACCCTTTACGAACAATTAATGAACGAAACAAATGCTGAATCACTTTTATTTCAGCCCCCAGCCCCCCCAAACTTTCTCTTTATGGATCTGCCACTGATCTTGTGCAATAGTATGTCCTTAATCATTCTTTTTCATTTTAGGCAAGGAAGTTATTACTGATGCTGAAATCGTGAAAGTAAAAGGTTTGTGTCTGTTAAATAATTATAGTGTAATTATGAAATAAGTACAACAAAGGGTATATTATGGAAAAGAACGATCTCTATCAGTATGGCCGTTTGTGCTATATATAAAAACATGCAAGTATTATATGTATGTACTATAAATAGAAGTGTGCACAATATTTTAACTATTTGCTAATCAGTACTTGATATCAAATTGAATACTCTTGTATCATAATGTCAATATCATCATAATTTAGTATAGTTTATGAATTATAGAATATATTGACCACCTCATTCACGCAAACATATTATAATTTAAATTATATATAATTATATATATATATATATTATATAATATGTATATATATCCTGATACGGCGAAACATGAAAGTAAACTATAGGTTTGTAAATCACCCTGTGGTCAGATATAAAACCTGCCGTCACCACAGACTACAAGAAAACAATACTTACCTTCTCCAAAATGATGACACAAAGTGAGGAGAAGCAACAGACATCAACAAGGTTTTGTCTTTCGGGAAATATATATATTAAGTATAACACGCCTACGAGTGCTATATCAGATTTATAATCACCTCACCCTCGGGCCTACAGCCCTTGTGGTCAGTAATTACAAATCTGATATAGCACTCGTAGGTGTGTTATAACGTATACATATATATATTATAATAATTATATATAATTATATATATATGTAATATATATAGTATGCCAATTATAACAGGTCCTATATACAAAATATAGGACCTGAGTGTGTGTCCAAGGATGTGATATAGCCCGAGACTGCGAGGGCTAGATCACATCCGAAGACACAAAACAAGGGTCCTATATTCAGTATATAGGACCTATTCTCATACTATATACAATATATTGTATGATGGTGACATCTCCTGCATAGTGTGCACATGGAAGGTCTATATCAGAGAGTACGGTAGTATGTAGGGATGGCACGGAAACAAAATGGCCGCCCATACATTTCAAGTGATGAGCTGAAATCTCTGGTAATATATACACATAAGCTTCTATACACACATGCCTGTTCATATCTAGTGTTTTTATGACTACCAACACCTTCTAGATGGCCAAACATTGTCGTTAAGGTAGAAAACCGGCAAGTGGCAAAACTGTGACAGTTTTGCCACTCGCGAGGTGATTATAAATCTGATATAGCACAAGTAGGCATGTTATAATCAATATATTTCACGAAAGACAAAACCTTTGTTGATCCTTCTCCTACCTTTTTGTCGGCACTTTGGAGAAGGTAAGCGTTGTTTTCTTGTAGTCTGTTTCGATGGCAGGTTTTATATCTGACCACAGGGTGCTATATCTTATTTATAAACCTGTGGTTTACTTTGATGTTTCGCCGTATCGGGATATATATATATATTTGTATTATAGGAAGCCATAAGATGAAAGCTACCGCGATCAGTGTATATTACGTAGACCCCAACTTCCTGTTAAATATACATATTCTTAAAAGATTAAAGCAACTGACAGTGATATATATATATTCCATCGGATGTTTTTTTAACAACATAGTAATAGAACAAAACAAAACAATAGTTTTTAATAATAGTTGATCTTCCTCTTCCATCTTAATAACACCTACGTGTCGGACACTAGTTCCGATAGCTTTACAAAGCTCACGAAACACGACCTCGCAAACACCTTGAACCGGGAGTCTCTTCTGTATAATACATTGGGAGTATCACAACTGTAATATCTCATATATCGAAGAATGAAGAATACCTGAAAGCAATTTGTGAATGTTTCTTGGAGGATATTGGTCACCATCAATGCGGCGAACCTCAGCTATGAAAGTTGAAAACCATCTATCTATTTCTTCCTTTTGTATGTACGCAAAATGACTCTTTTTGGTTAAAGAAAGCTTTAGACACTTTTTTCGAACGTCTTGAATTTCCGGATCTGCATTCTCTTTCACTAGTTTGATATCCAAATTCGAACAGTCTCTCTCACATGCTAAAATATTGTGACGTAATGGTAGTTACTAGGAGATAAACCGCAACAGTCATGACGCAATAGATATTGCTATGATACCAAAATAATTGCATAGCAACTGCGTGAGTGGCATCTTTCATCTTATGGCTTCCTATCAATACAAGCCATATAGAACATGACCTGACCTCGTGGCGTATCAGGTATACACTCAAATGATATTCATAATCCCGAGGGCGTAGCCCGAGGGATTATGAATATCATTTTCGTGTATATCTAATACACCCCTCGCGGTCATGTTCTATCTATTACATATATATGTAAATATATATATGAGCAGAGTAGAATATATTTTCACTAATTGCTGTAGTACAGCACTGAATAAACCATTGATGTTTTATCTAGAAGAGAATGAGAAATTAAATGAAAGATTAATGGAATTTTCTAGTATGTTATTATTAAACATATACACGTCCAGATTTGTATAATTATGCAAAAAATTAATAATCCAGGTGAATGTAATCAAATGAAAGAGAAACATGAGCAATTAAAAGGTACTCTGTTTTTCTCTGTGACTATAACTTACCTTTTGTATACTTACTTTAATCCAGGTGAATATAATCAAATGAAAGAGAAACATGAGGAATTGAAAGGTACTGTGTCTTTCTTCATATGTTACTCTTTACATACTTACTCTAATCCAGGTGAATATATTCAAATGAAAGAGAAACATGGGGAATTGAAAGGTACTGCATCTTAGTTTGTATCACAATAGCTTACTCTTCTCCAATCCAGGTGAATATAATCAAATGAAAGAGAAACATGGGGAATTGAAAGGTACTGCATCTTAGTTTGTATCACAATAGCTTACTCTTCTCCAATCCAGGTGAATATAATCAAATGAAAGAGAAACATGGGGAATTGAAAGGTACTGCATCTTAGTTTGTATCACAATAGCTTACTCTTCTCCAATCCAGGTGAATATAATCAAATGAAAGAGAAACATGGGGAATTGAAAGGTACTGCATCTTAGTTTGTATCACAATAGCTTACTCTTCTCCAATCCAGGTGAATATAATCAAATGAAAGAGAAACATGAGGAATTAAAAGGTATTGTGACACAAACAAAGATGTAGTACCTTTCAATTCCCCATGTTACCCTTTACTCTAATCCAGGTGAATATAATCAAATGAAAGAGAAAGACGAAGGTACTAGTATAAAGCCATTTTATGTCAATAACTTACCATTTGTTTCTTATTCTTCTGTTACACCAAGAACAAGATGGTCCAGGAAGACAATTAAGTAAGGGTTATCCATTTGTGAATGTAAAACCCCAATGCAGATTATGAAGCGGAGTGAAACTTAATTCCAATATAAAAGAAAAATGATTAATGTTAGAATATCACTCATTATTGTAAAGGAATGTTTCCCAATTATAAGCTATACTACAATACTGTAAAAAATAAATGGTTGTTTCAACCAATTGGTTTGGTTATATCAGTTGCATGTTTTCTATCTGCATTATATATCATGTACATACATAAAAAAAACATGTTTATTGCAGAAAGTATTATGTCCCTAATGGATAGAACATCTGTACTTTCTCATTAGGAACATAATAATTATGTTTATAATGGAAAATAAAAATTGTTTTTCCATTAATAGTGGCTTCCTATGTTTTTATAGATACTTTATTATTAATATAATTATTATTAAAAGCAAATGAATCTCATGTAACCAATCAATTAGTTAAAACAACCAATTATTTTGTACAGTGAATGCTATGTTAAAGCACTAATGCTAAATAAACCCAAAGAGTGTACGAGTACAGCAGCTAGCCAGCCTGGGAAGTGGTCTAATATTATCATTCTGTGTAATGTTTCACAATACAAGGCGAAGTATATTTTCATGATTATTACACTTGCTATATTACTATATCAGTTTAGATTTGATTCTAGCTAAGCAAAAAAAAAACAAACAGATTATAATTACATGAATTTTCAGATGTGTGATTATTCAATTTTGATTGAAAAATGTCCATACAGTTTGTATATCATTTCAGGTGATCAACCAAACAGAGAATCAAATATTGAAATAAACAGTGTACTCCTTGCATTAAAAATGATATGGAAATTTATAGGTAAATCTTGTGTCGTCTTGAATTACCAATTTTCCTTCCTTTTGGTATGAATTTAGACACTGGCTTACACATCCGGTACCTCTTCTCTGCATGGTATATATTTGTGCTGGTAATTGCGGTGTTACTAATTATCATTCCATCACATGATGGCATTCAGAAAGGTTGGTCATCATGTATATATATATAACCATGAAATTCCATGAATACAAATGAATACTGAGAAAACTAATGTGGTCCTATTCTATCGACAAATTTTCTTTTAGAATTGAATATAACAGAAGTACAGGACATACAAGAACAAAGCTTCACAATAACAGGTGGTAAACCCGAGTCTGTGATATGGTTGGATTATGGTTTCAAGTTGGATATACCTCCTGGTAGTTTTCCACCTAACATTGAAGTTAATATCTCCATTATTACAACACCATTCAAAACATTTCAGCTTCCAGATGGCTACTATCCTGTTTCTGCCTTCTATGAAATTCATTCGGCTGTTCAACCAATCCTACCTGTGACTATATACCTTCAACACTATGCCAAAGCAGATAAAATAGGGCCCAACAATGCTGAAAAACTACAAATAGCACACATGAACAAGAATGGCTTGGAATTCATAGATGCAATAGTCTCACCTAATACAGTTTTTGTGTCATTTGATCTCCCAAACTTTTCAAATATCACAACTGTGACCAATGACACAAATATTATTGATTATGTGATGATGGTCTTTCAAAGTAATGACAGTGATTATTCAAGTGAAACATCTGTTCGTCTCATTGTTACTGTCAGTGGTATTGAACACACAAATGTGAGTAATTCTAGTCCTGGAAATATATTGATAAAGTATAGAACTACAATCAATTGCAGCATCGTAGATAATAGTCGTGATTCAAAGTTATAATGTAAAAGGCCCTCATATAATATGTATAATTACATATAATTATATATCTTATACAATTTTGTGAAATGTGGTTTTTATATTGCAGTCTATTAGTACTTGATGGAAGTTCATGATACTTTCTGTCATTTTTTAGAATCTACAGAAGGAAATGGAATCAGAAGGATGGTTAATCACAAAACATAAATATATTCATGCAACCTTTGCACAAGAAAAGGTTTCTGTACACATAGATGAGACTTCAGTGTGTTGTTGGGTCAGGAAGCACAATACATCTGCTGAAGTATGTCTAATTACATATTGTATGTATTTTGGTTATTTCAACTTTGTATAGTGATGGTACACTGCATTTTTGATATATTCAAACCCATAATAACCATAATATGCACATATCACACACACACACACACACAAACAAGCACACATACATACACACACCATACATACATGTGACTGTAGATATAAAAAAAGGGGAACTTTGGATAATAAAAAAATGCTTATTCACTATTCTTGCAACCATTAATAACAGCAATGATTTTTTGTTTACTATATATAGTACATATATTTCCCATGCTCTACATTGGTTCAACTTTGTATGTATATATACAATGCATATAATTTAGTGTGTAATACAGATTAACAGGTAATTATGTAAACACTCTGCAAAGCAAAAACTTCCTGATATTAAATAGGTAACCACACCCAACTGGACAGTATTAATAAAATCACTTGACTCATAGTCCAGTATCAAATACAGAATACTTTAACACTCAAGCCCCTCCTCCCCCTCCCCCCTTTATGTCTAAGCCACTGATTTAGTGTGTAATATAGTAATTATGTAAACACTCTGCAAGACTAGATTAACAAACATCCACCTGATATTAAACTGGACAATATTAATCACTTGACTCAAAGCACCATAATATATATAATCATAGTCCAGTATCATTGGTTCCAATACAGAATCATTTAACACTAACATTTGCATATATAATAGAAATTTGATGAAAATGAAGCTCTCAGAGCAGTTAATGAAAAAAGGCTTCATCCAAAGATTGACTGTCCGCTGATTTGGAAAAAAAAATGTTTAGGAGATTCAAGCTGTATTGCAATTAGTGTAAATGAGAACGGTCCACAACCTTTTCCTCTAGAGATACCTGGTATGTATATATTCCTATTAAAATTGCATTCATACTAACTTACTGTTATATAGTTGACTGGTGGAAGAAACTTCTTTGTAAGTAACTTGTATACTTGTCTACCTCACTTTTTATTATTTCTTTGTTTTTCATGTAGCTCATTTTTGGTCATGGCTATGTGAGTTTAAAAAATGTTTTTCAGGGTTTAAGACCACTGCTTTTTATTATTATTTGTTTTTTCATATAGGTTATTGGATTCCAGTAGTAATGTTTGGTGTAATGTGCATATATCTTGGTGTGAATTGTGGTATGCAAATTTAAATCTATATACAGCACATACTTTCATGTTGATTATTAGTAGTGCCATACAAGATTAATTCTAAAGTCATCATATGTTTGTTAATGCAGGTGTTGACAATAAATGGTTGTTTCTAATATTTGTTTTAGTCTTCTTTTACAAAGCTGGACTAGGAAGTAAGTATTTAATTTCTCCTTTTATACAAATGTGATTACAATAATTTCTTTACTTCAGGCATCATTCAATTTATTCCTGGCCTTACTTGAAAAGCTTGGAAATATTAATGACTAGCTGTTCCTAGATAAATACACATCTGTTGCTAAATGTACACTAGAGTAAATAGAGTTAGCTACCTTTTAAAAATAAATGATATTTTTGATATTACATGTATTACAAGTGGTCAAACTGGTCATACACTACAAACTAACTAATAATTGTTTACTAAAACTACCAATGATCGAGTGTTATTTCCCACATAGATTAAAATTAATATACTAATAGCCGAATCTGTTATCTCCAGTGAATTTTACGTGGGGGTGCTGCCACATTGTTTAATGATCAACCTTTGGTTCAAATTTTAACCCTTAGAGGACTGAGCTTGTTTTTCAAAATCAAACACTGGTGTCTCTGCTGCATATACCATTCACTTTCTCTACCCCAAACTTGGCTTTTTTCTGACATGCCTACTTCTATCTACTTGCTTAACATGACTTGAATGTCCCCAAGTGCTTTGTACAACTAATTCAAAAGCAGTGTTTTCCTCTTTTGACTGCAACTGGGGCAAACAAAACAACCCCACTGCATTTTGCACCAGCTGCACTATCGGGTTTTACAGTAAGGGAACCAACCAGATTGCGTGGGCTGTGAGGGGGACACTCGTCTTTAAAATTTCCCCTATACTCGAAATTTAGGGCAAAGGGTGGCTGAAAAACCATCAACAAAATGTAGCCATTTTCATGGGCTTATCCCTGACACTAGCAAATACAAACATTTGGAGTGTTTCGTAATGCTAGGAACACACTCTGAAATGCGTAGGAGACAAATGTCACATATGTGACATCAGTCTTCTAAGTGTTAATTAGAGAGGTAAAGTATAGTGAGTCATCAAATCTCATTTATATATAGTTATACTTTTCCAGTAAGACAGCTGTATTACTACAGTTATAAATTCAATTACCAGTTTGTCAGGTACTTGAGGCTCTTGACAAATGTTAGTACAGTGGGTTGACCCTTCCTTTGTTGTAGGTCTGGTTGCATGAGACTACCCCCTGTGCACACAATTATCTAATGTAACACATAAACAAATATAATCATGTCATTGCATTATGTGCTTGAATTTTAAATTTACTGTTTGTTAGTAAAATATTGGTACAGTTACAAGGAACAGTGACTGGTCAGGCTGTCAGAAAGATAGGTATGAGCACTAACTTTGTGTAAATGCCTACTCCCCTGTTTTGTGCAAACTCCCTCCCTTTTAATCAATCATTAGAAGCTTTTTCATGTGCTTGATAACACACTGTCCAGTTATTTACCTTTTAACATACCAAAACTTCATTATTATAAATTTAAAGTGCAGCAGGTAATAAATGCATGTACTGAAAAATAAAATATTAAAATGAAATGTATGAAAGGTCTATACCAAAATATATATAGTAGGGCTATATAATTATTGTTACAAAAGAATGTATTTTATTGTTTGTAAAGTTGGAGTTACAATTGCATGAATCATAAAAAGTACTTTACAATGATAGCTACGAAAAATGGATAAACTAACAGAATCAGCAAGAAAACCACCATCATAATTCCTTTTTGCTGACTCAGTAGTGAGCTGACATCAATTCCTCCAAGTGAGAGGTTCCCAAACCACCCAGATATACGCACATTCCTTGAGAGTCTCTCAATGCTTAACCCAGTAGCTGAGGCTTCCTTTAGTCTATTATTGACCAGATCCTCAATGTCCTTCCAGTTGCTACAGTAGTTCAGCATCGAGATGCAGAATTCCTTTGAGAATTCCACACAGTCTGCTAGCAAGGCATTGTAGCGATGAGGGGCAGCACGCAGAGCAGCAAACTCCAGTGCAACTGGACTTACACCTTTGAACATACCCACGTAATATGATTTGTCGATTTTTTGTTTGATATCTTTGAACATGGCGAATTCCTTTCTGATCTGGTAAGTTCTCATGGATTGGTTTTCAAAGCAGAGCTCATACCTCCAGCACAGCAGAAATTCTGGTATCTGAAATGGATCATTACTCATCACGTCTTCAAACACCTTGTCCTCTGTTCCACTAAGACTACACAGTACAAAAGCATGTGCACGTTTATTGACACAGATGAACACATCAAAATCTGACTTGTTGTGAGAGAGAAGTTCGCTCTCCCTTTGTCTGTCTTTGTTACGATGAGCTTTCACAACCTCTGGGTCCAAGTCGGAGATGTTATTGACATAATAGGCGAGGGGATTATACGATTTAAGTGTTCCTTCAGCCATAATTGTGGGACGATGCTATAATCTATAGGAGTGTCAATCATACATGAGATAAAGGGGAAATGGAATTGCGGTAAACAATGGAATGCGGAAATGGAGTAAATAGTTGTTATACTCAACTTGTAATCTCGATATTATTAGGAGTACTAGGTTCTATCAGGAGGTATTTGTTCTCACTCAAACAGACTGGACTAGTGGACTGCAAACTTTTTGTGAGTGTTCATTTATCACATCCAAATAACAGAGACTGAAGGCCATTGATTTGCATGTAAATGACTGTTCCAAATAAATTCCAATATTATAATCTGATAATTCTAATTATATAGAGGCTAAACATCATCATCAATTTATTAGTACATAGAGTTCTTTCAATTAGAATAGTGTGTTCTACAAAAGATCACCATGCTTATAGTTCACTAGGCAAGAAAGCATCAGTGGTGTACATGGTGATATGGAAGAGCTCATGCACTTATTACAAGTATGATTATGAAAATTGTGGCCAAAAATGTCCGAAAAACACTCTTGGTTCTTGTATGTATCATTCTGTTGGTATACAGTGACTGCTTTGGCAAATGATTATCTCACAATATCATCAAACCACTATAATTATGCAGTATTTGTTTCATTCTAATTACCCTCGCCGCGTAGCGTAGGCGGAAGGGTACGGTAATCGTTTTGTGTGTCTGTGTGTCTGTGTGTGTGTTAGCAATTTTTCTGGAAAAATAAAAACATTGACATTTCAAAAGAGGTACTGGTAGACTTCAAATTATACAAGGAAAAAAAATAACGTAGGAATTCTTCTTAAACCTTTCGGTTATAAAGTTATCACAATGTTTATAACTCACGATTACTGTTTCCAGACTTGAGAAGACTCGTGGAGGCATCTGGACACATCAAAACATAACTACTCCTGTATCATGACTATCGCTAGCAAAGCACTACATAAAAGCAAACAAAATTTGGGTAGTGGTTGCTACAACATCGAGTACTGGCTCCAAGCATTCTCCATTACTTTCAAACTCCGCCTATTTCAATTTCAAGTCATGTGCTGTGTTACTCGAACGTCAGCAGTTTTGAGGACCTGTCTATGCTGTCTTTGTGGAATATTTCACAAGACGAATTGAGGATCTTTCTTTCTTCTTTCAGATAATACAGAGACTAAAATGTAAGACTTATAGTATAGACAAGGAAGAGACTAGTATAATCATACTAAGTAATAAGTAGTGACATGTTAGTTTATATAATTTATATATATATATATATTATATATATATATCTATATCTATTATAATATTATTATAAAAACTAACATGCCAGTACGGTTTTATAACTTAATATGTTTTATACACAAACTAAACAATCTGAAGTAAACATTCTCATTATTATATGACCATACAAACGAGCAATGATAATTATAATCTTTTGGCATATTATATTTCGAAATTATAGTTTGTATTACCTTGCCACGTAGGCGAGGGTCCCGTCCCGACGGTATTCATTTTATGCTTGAATCATGCACTATCACCATAACTAACCAAATCAAGGTGTACTCTAGTTGTTGTTCAACCAACTGTATCAGTTGCATGTGTTTCATTCACCTTAATATCAAACATTATGTTGGCAGTGCAAACTATGTCAATTCCCTGTACATCTCTGTATTTACATTTTATAACAGAAAATACACTGTGAAAAGTAATAGGTTATTTCAACCTTCAATTAGTTATAGGAGTTTCAGTGGAATATTATTTTTCTTGCTGTTAACTTGTTTTTCCTGCTAGGCAATATTTACAAGTTCTAGTTTCATTTCATCTTGATCTATATGTATATTGACTAGCATAGTAACAAAAACAGCAATACACTGTATATAGAATGGTATTATAAGTATAACGTGTAGTGTATTCACACTGTATTATAATCATTTCCATTCTAACACTTATGAAACATGAGACTTTGTATTATGTACACAAATAATATCCATTGTATCTACCAACTACTGTGAGATTCTTTATTATGGCATGTACTTTATATATATAGAAGTAATATTATATTCTGTAGGAGCATATTATTAATATTGCATTGAAAACTCATGTAGCCATACGAGAGTTAAAGTAGCCAATTAATTAATAATATTGGGTTTCAATGCTAGAGATGCTCTCAATTTATGTATTAAACACTATTATATAAGTAAATCAAACTCAGATTTTGATTACAGAGTGTAGTCTTAGCGGAACAGAGAACAAGAAGGATGTGATGAGTAATGATCCATTTCAGATACCAGAATTTTTGCTGTGCTAGAGGTATGAACTCTTTGAGAACCAATCTGTAAGAACATACCAAATCACAAAGGAATGTGCAACGTTCAAATACTTCAAACCAAAAATTAACAAATTTGATTATTAGCCATGTTCAAATTTAGGTGCAAGGCCAGTTGCAGTGCAGTTTGCTACACTGTGTACTGCCCACTATAATGTCCTGGAAATTTACAAGATGTACTTTGGATCTCGTTGCATATTTATTACAGCCAATAGTCCTGTAAAGTCAGGAGATTCTACAGGACTAATAGAGTTTGTATTGTAACATGTTTTGCCACTTGGGACAATTATGAAGACTTTTACAAAGTGGTTTGTTATAATTACTATTAATGTGGTGACATAATTCATTTGTCATAAAAAATAAACAATTAATTTTAAAGGATAAAAATCATAGTACATATTTTAAACTGTATGAGAATTATTATGGAAACAAAATTAATTAATGAAGTAATTTCATTATATCAACCAAGTTGGAACACAAAACATTTATGTGATTTAAACAATTGTATGAGGAAGAGACTCAACATTTATACTTGTCTCACCTCCACTTTTGTTACTTGTAACTTTTGAGGTATCAGTTTCATATCTTGGCTTCTTTTGTATACTCATGTAACATCGACGTAGTGATTCTTTTGCTTGTTTTATATTGAAAACATAGTTCAGAATACTGAGAGGAATTAGACCTAATAATAGATATGAAACTGCAGTCATATAGGGACGGGAATATTGTTCAAAACTACTCCTGTCACATTTATCAGGAACATGACCAGATAATTCACATTTGAAGTAAGTTAACAATCCTTCAATAACTTTATCAGAGTATGCTGTTACAATTGCAACATGTACCATAGTGTATACTCCAAAAATAAGAAATGAAATGAACACTAGTATAATCTTTTTCTCTGCTGTGCTTAGCATCATTTTATTTTGCTTCTTACTGTGATGCTGTGTAAAAGAATAACATCTCGTGAAAATTATAAATAGTAGAAAGATAGTGTAATTAAAATTTGAAATTAACTTGCATGTGTGTATATATTACAGTGGATTATCGATTACTTACTGTATGAATGACAAAATAAATAATAATTAGGAAACAGACACCAGCTCCAAGTAGAATAGTAATTAATAGTGTAGTTGAATAGAACCACATGTCTCCATCAGGATTACAAATAGTAGGAGGAAAACGAGTAAGTCTGTACTTGTGTTTCTCTGTGCTCAGTGAAATTATAACTGCTGGCAAAGGAATCACAAACCCTGAAATGGTCATGTATGAGTAAATAATAATTTCTGTTTATAGTATGCAGGAGCCTTACAAACTACAGGTGTGCATGAATGTGGGTGTTTGTGATTACTTGTGTGCACAAATATATATATATATTGGGAGTTTTAGTCTGTCTATATGTATTTACTGCATATATATGTGTATATGTGCATGAGACAGGTAATACCCTTTTTGAAATAATAAAATGAAGATTTTGAGCTTTAGCTATGCTTGAGTTAGCTTTTCGTGTGTACACATTAATGTTTACTATCAAACATTTATAGCACTTACCAAATATTAGAAGAACAGCAAATAAATATTTCTGTTTTCTTGTATTTTGTGCTCGTTTGGCATGAAAAGGAAACATTATTTTGTATAGAAATATACACAAATGAAAGAACCACCAGAGTGTCATGTTCACAATTACATAATGAAATACTGCTCCTGTATAATTATTAATATTCAGTGTAAACGTCATGTACAGTGAATCACTTTCATATAATAGTTGTAGTTATTTGTTGATAGTTTTAGTATACATAGTTTATGTATATAATAACCTGAGAGAGCACAGAATAGAGTTGGATTCCTAAGGCTTTCCACCAGACTTTTTGAACGGCAGTAAAGTGCACTTCTGTTTATTGCACCTATAATCACAAATATTGCTGCAAATATAAAATAATAATAAATTATGACTAAAAACAGAAGACATAGGATAAAATGAAAATATGGCTTGTAGGGGAATAACCATTACCAACAAATTTAGCTTCACAACATGTTTGGCTTTTGATTTATGCAAATATTAGAGTGAACTGATAAAGTATATACTACATGTATATATAATCACAATTGATGTATAATGTATTAGAATGGTAATACCATCATGTGCTGTTTAAATGTTACTCACCACCTGCTAGATAATCAACTATTATAAACAGAAGAAATATAGATGGAAAACTGCACCTATCATTAGATATAAAACAATAATATGTACAAGTATTATAACGTTATAGATATTCATTACCATGTTGTAATGTATAGTGGAGTAGTTTCTTTGAGCCTTAATAACACGGTAGAATTTTTAAATTATCAATAACAATAATAAAATTATTATTGATAAAACTTCCAGTTCTAAGTCGATTGTTCAGCGCCTGCCGACGCTGCACTGGGCTTACAAACAACTCAGACAGCAAGCTGCCACTCTCCAGCAGAAGACTTGCCCAGGCCCGGCAAGACCGTCGTCATCCAACAAGACCAACACCCTTCCTCCTCACGGCGTCCAGAGAAGGTCAAGAGAGATCTGACAGGCCAGTCCCAGTTGTGCCCTGCTGCCATCCTGAGGCAGCCCGACAGGCCCAGCCCTTAGAGCCAATCCTTCTTCCGAAGTTACGGATCACTTTTGCCCACTTCCCTTACCTACATTGTTCTATCGACTAGAGGCTGCTCACCTTGGAGACCTGCTGCGGTTATCGGTATTACCGGGTGTGACAGCATGGAACCAACCTGCTTATGCTGGACAGTCGGGAGCGCACCGGACGCCACAACAAGTGTGGTGCTATGCCAGTTTTATTAATAATAATTTTATTATTGTTATTGATAATTTAAAAATTCTACCGTGTTATTAAGGAAGAAACTACTCTACTATAAAGTATTATAACATTAGTATTACAATACATAATGTATAATTAGGTAAAGTTATTTTCATATTAAAGAAATCATTAGCAAATCTTGTCATTCTCACTCACATAGTTTTATAATCTTTCATTGAGAGTATTATGATAATCAAGCATGCAAGTACTCCAATGCTCACTGCAACCTCTTCTGATATTACCATTGTTAGTGATGCAGTATGTGGATTCCCTTCAAATTTATCACAACGTGGAAGACAAGTATTGTTGAGTTCATAAAAATCCTCTTTGCATGTGATATTGAAATCTTCCCAGGTATCAGTAATATTAATAGTGGTATCATTAAAAAAATCTGTGTCTGCTAGCATGGGAAAATAATAATTATTAGACAAGATTTCATAACTAATTACAAAGAGATAAAATAGATTAAGCACTATTATTATGTGACTATGTTTGAGAGAATTGTAATTCATTGCACTAGCAATGCCTTTCTTTGATGAAATTTATCATAATTATAGGAAGACTACTAAATTTTGTTGGTTCCACTTCCTCTGCATAATAGCAGATTAGTGAACAGTTAAGAGAGAGGGCGTAGCTTCATGAATTTAATAATGAAAGTATCTATATTCTTGAGCTAGGGCTGATAGCATAATGTCCTAACTAAGGAAGTCATTTCCATAGTATAAGTCAATACAACATGTTAATCACTTTTCAAATTACAAGGGTGGAACATTGTAATATTTTTACAAAAACGCTTTAACTACATATACTTACCATATGGTAGAGTATCGCATTTTGGTAGTCGGTGACCATGTCCAAAATTAACAGCAATATTCCAAGGAGTAGCACACACAGTAGTACTAACACGAACACAATCTTCTTTGGAAGCTGTGTATATGTTATCAGTGGTACAATCTTTAAGGGGAAAGTAATACTGACACAAAAAGGGAATAGCTGCTTCTCGACAGTCAGTAAAACTATCTGTGGAAAAAATACAAAAAAACATTGTATCTATACAGCATCATTTTGTCAGATAAATACTTTTTGCTTATTTACTATACATGTATATATGTATTCAGTGAGTGTGTAATGACACGATTGTGTATGTGGTATTATAACCTAATAAGTCATTGAGTTCTTTAATTTCATCTTCAAGTAGATGTTGTGATATAATTGAATTATTAATAGTAATATCACCACTCCCTACAGCACACTGATGCCACTTAGACAAAACATTCCCACATATGGTGCCTGTGTATTGATACATGTTACACGCATGCAAGTTCATAGTAAGTTTACTCCAGGTCATTTTGTGACTGCTGCATGGCATACTACTGTTTTCATTAGCGAATGTACTTTGCTGTATTGCACTATTGGAGCGTTCATTCATTGAATTATCAGTCTGTGAAAAGAGACAGTCACATGCATGAATGATAATGTAAACAAAATCTGAAGTAGTTAAAAAACTGCATCTTCCATCTTTTTCAATGTTAATTTCAGAATAGGTTTACAGATAAAAGAATCGATTCGTTGAGGCAGTTAATATGGATTTGCATGCATGTATGTATGTATGTATATGTATATATACATACATATCACATCCGAGGACACAACACGAGGGTCCTATTATGCAGTATATAGGACCTATTAGCATACCATATACAATATATTGTATGATGGTGATATCTCCTGCATAGAGTGTACTTGTGAGGTCTATATACAATATATAGACCTCACCACATCAAAGGGATATGTTACATCATACTCTATATATAATTATATTACTATATGTATATAATATTATATATATATATATATATATATATTGTACATGCACATTATGCAGGAGATGTCACCATCATACAATATATAATGATAATAATAATTATAAATATAATAATGTATTTTACATTTGGGCAAATCTTGATGAAGCTTCATATTAGTGTATCTTGTCGTAATAAATTTAACTCACCGAAAGATAACGAAATACAACAGGGAGAGAGAAGAGGCCAATTGTTGCACAAAGTGCAATTACTAGAACAGAAATCTTGACCGCTTTTGGTGATCTTGGAAAGTTTGGCTGTTTTTGTTGAGTGGTCGTAAGCGAGGTCACTACATACTCTTCTTTTGGTAACGCTGCTGTCACTACTGCCATGATTAATGCAAAATAATTATTCTGAAATTCCTACGCAAGCAACCACTTTGAAAAAAATAATGATTATATATAATATATATAAATTATAATTATTATTATTTTCCAACCACACCTACCATGGATGTGGCTTAGTATCTCCAACTCCAAAACCTTCGTCGCAACTGAGTACAGGCAATTTGCAACTTTTTCGAACTACTGGAGAAATCTATCAACCTTGCTCACCAATTTAATTACTACAAACACAGCAATAATCCAAGAGTGCGAGCAAACGCTGTTCATTCATCCTCCCAACATCACTTTGTCTCTTGCTATAAGCCAAGTACATACATCACACATGCATCAGCATGTGCTATATGCTATTTTAATTTCCTACATTATTTTTATGGCCCGTAGGGCCATCCCTAGCCCTATGATTGCTTTCCCACGGGTTCGATGTATGTTTATATATACGTATATAATAATTATATTCTTGTGTCACTTACGTGAGTATGCGTTGTATACGTAGTTAAGGAAGTTACGTCATTCCCGGGGGCACGGTCAATTAATAGGCGTGGCGCGTAATAGAACGCGCGCTCAAGAGTACAGACTACAGAGCAGCTGTAGCTTTACTAGGCAATACTAGCTTATGATGATAATGTAGAAGCTGGAACTAATAGCTGGCTATTCTTCCTGAAATATATTTCTAAAGTTCTAGAAGGTCCTTAAAAGGTAGGGAGAGTAGATAATCGAAATAATAACTATAATAGACTGTTGTATTCCAGGCATGATAAAGTCAGCCATGATTACTGAATGCTGGACACCACAAAGCTGTCATAGGGATACTTTTTTCTCTATATACACTTGTTTTTGATAAAATGGCGTCAAAAAATAATGATTTGTCTTCTCAGAAAAAGAAGTCAAAACCTTTTCCCAGTGAACTAAAGAAGACTACCACTCTCTCACATGGTGATGTTAAATTTCAAAATACTACACAATCAAAGGGTTCAGAGACCATCAAAGAGACCTGTTTTACCATGTGCTCTATTTGCTTAGACCCGATTGTTTATGCCTCTGACGACCATGACGGTCAAGATTCTGTATATTGTGAGGGACTGTGTGATGGTTGGATCCATCGTAGATGTGCAGGTCTCTTTGTGAGCACTTTCAATCAGTTGCAGTTGATCCCAACAAGAAGTCAACTTCTTTCCACTGTCCCCACTGCAGGCTACTTCAATTGTCAAATGAAGTTGTTGAGTTGAAAGAAACCGTCTCCAAAATATCATCTACCCTTGAAAATCTTCAGCACTGCTGTGCGCCGCAGCTTATTATTCCTGAAAGTTCAGTAGCTCTTCCTAAATCTCACCTAGTGACCTTTCCTTACGACGTTGATCACTCCCCTTCATCAATCCACCTATAACTTTCAGTCTAACAATCCATCAGCCCACTCTCAAGAGTTTAACTAAATTATTTATTCTTAAACCTAAATTCATTGTTGTTGTGTTTGGTGTTTCTGAATGTGTCTCAGTCTGCTGCTTCAATTCCAAAGTCATTCATACGTGACTGTCGTTGCCTTGGTAAATATTTTTCTTGCAATACCAGTCCTAGATCAATTCTTGTTAATTTCAGCTCTTGTAATGTGGTTATGAGAATCCTATCATTTGGGGCTTCTTTTGCACCATATTTTGTGAAGCCTGATTTATCTCCTGATCAAACAGTTCAAGAGAAAATTCTTCTTAAAGAGCGTTGGATCTTGATAAAATCTAGAGTGGAAGAATCTGTCATCAAGATCAAAGGCAACGCTATTCGCATCAGCAGTTTACCTCATGGACGTGTTGTAAATTCGGTTTTTGTTCCTCATAAATCAGATTCTAATATAACTGTTTCAGCCATTGATCAAGCAAATTGTCAACAAGACTCCATTGAGTCAGTCTGCTCCCTCTGCAGGTAGTCAATCTGTTCATACGGATTGACAACCGAAGGGTCATAAACTTACTAAAATTTGTACCTGTCTCTGGAACTGTCGTAGTATTGTAAATTGTAAATAAAATAAATTTTTCAATCGTTTCTGTCTATCTCTGACTACCTTATTTACGCCATAGTGGAGTCATGGTACTTCTTTTCAATACTGGATAATGAAATCATCATTCCTGGTTATTGTATTTTCCAAATAGATAGAAATTCTCATGGTGGTGGTGTATTACTTGTTATTGACGACTGTATTCCTCTAGAACTCTCTCATCTCCAGCTTCTCTAGAAGACTTAACTGTAGAAATCCTACTTGCCCAATCAATTGTCCTCAATTTAGTCTATATTCCGTAGAATCTGCCACACACTCAAAGGGTAATATTCTGGATTTGGTTCTAGCCAAATCAGATGACTTAGTTCAAGAAACACTTATCCATACAAATGAACCTTTACAAAGCAGGAGTTAAATCATCAGTTACAAACTATTGTCCAATCTCACTCCTTTCCTGTATTTCGAAAGTCTTGGAGCGAATCATTTATAATAATATAATTAACTGCATTTCCTCAAAAGTTATATCAGTTCACCAGTTTGGTTTTCTCCCTGGTCATTCAACCACTCCTCAGTTACTAATGTTCCAACACTGTTTTGTCAACTCATTTGTTAACAAATGCCAAACTGACGTCATCTACCTTGATATCCAAAAAGACTTTGACACCATCTCTCACAACATCCTACTCACCAAACTTTGGAATGCTGGTATTACTGGCCAAGCGTGGAAGTTCATAAAAGCCTACCTTACTGCTTGTCAACAGCGTGCTGATATTAATGGAAGTCTATCAGAGGTGCTACAAGTTACTTCTGGAGTAGCCCAGGGCAGTATACTAGGACCTCTCTTATTCCTGATTTACATTGATGACCTTCCTTCGTCTGTTCTACATTCATTTCTGTACATGTTTGCTGATGATAGTAAGAGTTCCAAGACAGTTAAAGTTCTATAGGACTGCCTTCATTTACAACTTGATATTAACAGTAGAATCAACTGGATTTCTGGCTCCTCTCTCCAACTAAACATTGATAAAACCTTCATGATGAAATTCTGTAATCACATCAACGGATCGTCCAATAATTTATTGAATTCCTGTAAAGACCTTGGTGTCATCTTTTGCTCTGACTTATCATGGTTTACCCATATTGATAAGATTCTATCCAGATGTTACCAGTCTCTGTACTTCATAAAACGCACATTCCCCATTTCATCACCCACCAAGGTTAAGAACCTCCTAGTCTACATCTATCACTGGTTCTACCTCATGTCACCTATTGCTCCCAAGTATGGCAACCTTATTTGTGTAAGGACTTCATCGCCTTAGAAAATTTCCAAAAACATGCATCTAGATTATATTTTAAATGACGCATCTCTCAACTACAAAGATTGTCTCCTATCACTAAATCTACTTCCGTTAATGTACCACCTTGAATTGAACGATCTGATGTTTTTCGTGTCATCATACAAGAATCCTTGTGATCACTTTCATATCCTAAATTTCATCTCATTTAATTCGCATAACACCGGATCTAGCTCCACCTTTAAAATAAATCACCACTCTGCCAAAATCAATGTTTAGAGAAACTCTTACTTCCATCGATTATCTACTCTTTCCCTCAATTAACCCTGACTCTTCTACTTCCTCAATTAAATTCTCCATAATTTCCCATATTTTTAACCTTTTCTCCTCTTTCTTTAATCCCTATAACTCTTGTACTTACCATATCCAGTGTCCATGTAACTCTTGTTTTATGTTACCTGTTCAGATTCTGCATCATCAAATCACTTAATCACTTTCTGTTTTATTTCATATTTTTGGGTGTCTGTACAGACTACATGTTACTTTCACCCTTCAGGACAGCAATTTTGTTTCATCCCATCATTCATATCATACTATATCATAACTATTTATATATGTATATATTTTGGCCACTGTTCATTTTCAATACCCCAAACTCGGCTCCTTTTCCGACATGGATTACTACTTCTAGCAGCTTGCATACCAGGACTTGAAAGTCTGCAAGTGCTTCATAGGACTAATTCAAATTCAGTGTTCTCCCTCTTTTGACTGTAATTGGGGCAAACAAAACATCTCCACTGCATGTTGGCACCAGCTACACTCTCGATATCGGATTTTACAGCAAGGAAAAGGTCTCAGCTACCCACCAGATTGCGTGGGTGGGACCACCGAATCCCCCAATTACGTGGGCGGCGAGGGGGCTGCGCTCTCTTCGAATACCCATGTACAAGGTAGTTTCAAATCACTTAAGTTATGATTCTCTAACCCAATGACCATAGTTGAATTGTCCACCTACGATCCTCAATTGTAAATAAATAACGAGATTCAGTATTCTTCTGTAGGTCATGAAGAAACTTTTAAAATGTGTTAACCTGTTTCCTTTTGATACAGGTGCAGATATCTTTTAAATAACTCGATTGAATTCCTTTTTATCAAGTGCTTCATCTTTATCTCTCTAGGACCTTCGAATAATCACACAAGAGTTCATTATCTTGATTCAGTAAGTCTATATGATAGCTCTCAAATCTCTTTGATGTCTCTTTTTGTGATGTGGGTGGTTTTTCTTTTAACTATTAAATAACATGTGGGAGTTACCACTGAAAATGAATTTCAGAATATATTCTAGAGAATCGGGGAAGGACTTTCGTGATGAGTTTCCAACACAAGGAGATGACAGCCCTATTGACAGAAGAAATGGGGGTTGTGCTGCAGTGGTTGGTGATAAAGTATACATATGGGGAGGACAAACAGAAGATATAATAGTGTGTTGTGAAAAATAATTATTAGGCCTACTTGATTGATTAATTTTGATGATTTTTTCCCCCTTCATTCAGGAAGGTGAAAGGGAAAAACAAGATCTTCCACGTTCTTTCGATGATTTACATCCTTTTGATGTTTTTCACATTACAACTCGTACATGGACCCGACAACAAACTCACAATCAGAGTTCGGGTAATGATCCCACAGTACCTTCACTTGGTTTAGGCTCATCCTTAGTATATGACCTTGAACGCCATTATCTCTATCTTTATGGGGGATGGAATCGACGTCGTTTTAATTCTGATTTATATGCCTTATCGTTGGATAACTTTGAATGGAAAATTATTTCACCTACATCTGACGTAAGACCATCTAATCGATATAATACTGAGCTAATTATCCATGAAAATAGGTTGGTTGACTATAATGATATTGCAGAAGCAATAAAAATGACACGAACATAGAATCATGTTGAGTTGAACTAGAATTATTAGAAATTCATAAAAATTATTAAAAAAAAACAACCAGATCATAGAAAAGCACAGTGTGTAGTGTAATTACCCAAGTCAAACTGATTTTCTCAGATTCAGATTACATGATTTGCCACATTGCTTGACTCCATAGTAGCACACAGGCAAATTTAAAACTATGAATTATAATAAGCTCAATTTCAACTGAGCACATGATCCTACTTTTATTTTAGTTAAGATGGTATGCTTGTGACAAATAACATATTCATTTACTATACATGTAATTGTTTCAATAGCCTACAAATCATACACATAAAAAATATATATTTCTCTACACCTAGAAAAGAATGCCGAAAAATTAAAGTATTGGGCAGTAATCTCATCTTTTTGCTATACTCCATAGTACTTTTGTTTTCTCTTAAGGTTATGTATGTTTGGTGGAGTTAGTTCTGACATAATATTATTAAAGAATGGACAGAAGCAAGATCCTGGTGGTGAATGGATCAATGCTGCTCCTGATCGTGCATATGGTTGGAATAATGAATATTATGAATTTGATCTTGATACAGGTTATATGTATGTATTCACACACACATACAAGCATACACACACACACATTGTCACTTTCAATAAAGCTGTTTTACTAACAAGCTTTACTAACAGAAAGAAAAAAACATTTTAATTTTTATAATCGAATTTACTATTCATTCACAGCAATTACACAAACACAGTAATTATAATTATAATATGTATTATACAGACTGCTGGTATTGCCCACTAAAACAAGAAGCTAACAGACCTCCTCCTCTGGCTGGTCATAGGATAACAAAATTTGATAATAAAAGAGCTGTTCTGTTTGGTGGGAAGACAGTTACTGGACTCACAAATGATGTCTGGATATTGGACTTAGAACGTAGAGTAAGTTGGTTGTCCGTGTAATTGGTTGTAACTTATCACAACCACTCATATTGATAGTTTGATACAATGTTATTTTTCCCTCAAAATTGATATATTGTTTGGTAGAACATCCAACTGGTGTGACTTAGAGGAATCACCTAGATCACCCACAAATATGAACTGTTTACTTTTAATGATTACATGACATAAGCTTCAATACTGAAAATTCCCCACTCTCCCATGCAGATAACCCACAAACATGAAATTGTGTATTATTATACACACGTAGTAAGAAGTATACAATGGATAAGTAACACAATACTTTTCATGTGGTGAATTATAGATTCAATCATCCCCATGTAAAACAATTTAATAGAGATGGCCATTTGAATACTACTATAAATTATATCTGATTTCATTTAGGATTGGAGTGGTCCATATAATAAGTCAATGCATGATGAACCTTGGCCAAGACCTGCTCGATTTTTTACCTTAACTCCACTTTTGAGTCCAGATAAACTGAAAAATAATCCACAATTGAATCAAAAATTGCTGATGCTATGGGGAAAAGCTTTGTATCCGCCTAATACTCAAGATAAAGATGAAGAATGTAATAGAGAAACATGGATAATGGAAGTAGTAGGCGATGAAATCAAATGGACTGAGGTATGTCAACTATGACACAACTAAGCCTAACAATCATGATAGACCACAGAAAACAAGATAAGGAGTGCTTAGGAAGATATAATATTACCTAACTGGTTTTTTAAGCAAAGCCACATGTTACGTGCATCGTTTATTAAATTTTGTAATGATTATGCTTTAAAAAGTGATACCATCATGCCAGTATCTCAATTCCTGTTATCTCAAGAATTCATTGATGATCTTTAGTATTATAATAATAATAATAATTAAATTTATGCTATCATTACGTAGCACATATGTGATCTGAACTATTAGTACTTTATACCATGTAGATTGATTCCCAAAGTACTCGGTACCATATCAAATTGGCCATTACTAAAAAAAGGTTTCAGGTGCATGAGATAGAACTTTCAATTACCATCTGAATTTTATTGGCATCTATGTGTATAAAGTACAGACAAGGAAGATCTCATATTATGTTGAAATAATTACTATACATTGATTTTGTTATAGATTAAAGTGGAAGAAAAGCCCAGAGCATGGCATGTAGCCATTTCCTATCATCCTTTGTTTAGTTCTACTGAATGTGAAATTGTAGTATTTGGCGGTAACAAACATTACAAAGGACAAACTGGAGCAAGACTTGCTGTATCAGATACTTGTATACTAAAATTTGGTATGAATCATAATTTATTATATAAGGGGTCAAAAGTAACAATATTTCAAAATTGTATTTTTTACATGTATGCACTATAAGACAGCATCATCTTCCAGCTGGTGTATTGTTACTCTTGACCTCTTTTAACTTTGCTTGGTCACATATAAATATTATATAAAGGAACGAAGAGGAGCTAAAGCTCCCATCTACCCACCCACCCCCACCCCTTTACCTTACACAAGCAGTATACTATAGTTTCTACCATTGTACATTCAGTCATTACATTTATAGTGCTAGTTGAGTCCAAAATGCTAGTTACTTTTCACTTCGGTTAGTTGTAAAGGTGATTTGGGATACTATATCATTTTATAGCAATGTGTTTTCCATTCATTACAATAATTATATCCCTCAAATTGCATCAGAATCAATTTCAGAGGTCCTAAAATCCACATTTCCAGGGTTGGGGGGAGAGAATACCCTATACCTCCCCTATATAGGGTGTAATTGCTACCAACTGTTTTGCTAAATGCATGTGACCTTTGACAATTTAGTAATTCACAAATAAACATTTCTCAAATGACCATGATTCAACATCCCACGCTTCATTATGTCTGATCATGCCTTTGCCACATGTGTAGATGGAATCGTTACTCATTAGTGTCAAGAACTCAATTGAAATGAGCAACTACCAGTACTTTTCTATAGATGATTGTATACAAAGATATCATACCTATAAGGATATGTGGACAGCTCCTTTTGGAGAGGATCTTGCTTGTAAGCCAGAATTCGGTAATCTTCATGATCCGTATGCAGTGGCAGTTGTTACTGCAAATGATGTAACAGTTGGCCATCTTCCTCGATGTATATCTACTGTAAGTCATCTTTTTCCAAGAAAGAATGGAAGTATTAATTGCCAAGTTACTGGCGAATACAAGTAGATTCGCGAAATTTGCACAAATTTTGGTCTTCAAAAATTTCTCATTATACACTACATTTTGATATCGATTTTCACTGCCTTGTGTGAATGTGATAATGTTGTGATGTTTGGGATCATTGGTTATATATGCTTGTACTATATAGAAAAATTTATAGTCATGAATGGGCAGATAAACAAGTGGCCTTTGATCATGCTAAGATAGCTGGGTTCAATTTTGACAACATTCTATGTAATTAAATTGCACATAGTTCATCAATGTTTTATTATGTGTGATTATTAGGTGTAAAATCACTGCAAAGTCTGTGTCTCAATAAGGCAGCTAACTTATCATCTCAAGAGATTGTAAATGTCCCTCCTGTTCTTCGCACAAAAATTCAAGACTACACTACTGCAATTCAACAAAATATACCTGTTGCAGAAATATTCCAATTAAATTAAGAGATCTATGTTGATCAACATGAAAGTTATAACTAATGCAAGTATTAATTTCTTCAGTATCTTTAATTTGGTATTTGACATTATTTTATCTCAATTAATAATCCATATACAATACCATTTCACATTTTTTGTTTTCTTCAAAACCTTTGTCAAGTTAATTTTATACAAATATTTCATATATAGTCATTAAACACTACAAACTACTGCATGCATATCGCGTTGAACACAAATATGTTTGATTTTGTAAGTCTAATTATGTCAGCAAATATAGAAAGCAGCCTGGCAGCTACTGCACACATAAAAAGAGACATGGAATGCTTTCCACTTGACAATAAAATTATATACTCAAAGCTAGATCCATCAAAACATTATGCAACTACACATTAGACCATATGATCTGGTCTAACAGGTAAAATATTGCATGTTATCCTCCTGACATTTTCCAGGAATATAACCTGCAAAATAGCCAATGACATCAGAATTAAATTTAATTATAGTGTATATATTCACCAAAAATAAGAAATGACTATTAAAATTTTTTTCTCAGCTGTACTCTTTCATTTGGTAAAATATTTACATGCATAAATATTAGTCTGGCGAGCAGACCTTTCGCTTCCGCTTTTACATTGGGTAAAAGCGGAAGCAAAAGGTCTGCTCGCCAGACTACATAAATAATTATAATGAACTATATATATATTTTTTATACATCATAGTACAAAATACTGAATAGTAACAACATTGTTTATCTATATTGACTCTTATTAATGATGTAAAGCTTATTAATCATATATTACACTTGGACTGCAGTAATTTCAAACGATTTCTAACACTTCGTAATGCACCAAAAACAGCTGTGGATTCCAACTTTGACACCAAATATACTGCAACATAAAAATCTCCAAACGTTGCATCTTTACCTTTCTTTTTCTTCCAGCTTAAAAGCATCTCATAAGCAATACTCTCTGATGTATCAGTATAATGATCTCTCTCTAGACTCTGAATATCTATCCATGTGTGTCCCAATAAACGACCAATAGTTTTCCAAACAACTTTTATCTCATGTGAAATTGCTAACATAAATTTATCATCTAGTTCAACTGCTTGTATATGACATGGCATTTTGCAGTCCCTTTTGATACTGTCTGTTAGTTCTATCATTATAGCACAAGTATGTAGTGATTTACATAGTGTACTAACAGAAGAATTGCATAGTTGGTGAGTTGCCCATTGGCATAACATTTGATATGCCATTTCACTTGTTTTGTCACATTTGTAATCTTCTTGTATACACTCAATGTCTGTTCCGGTTAGCATCAAAGACTCTGCTAAATTTTTCCATCTACTTATTTTGTAACTTAAACATACAATGAATTTGTGGTCCTCTTCTTGAGTGATATTAATAATATGGTCTCGCTTGGGAGAAGTGGATTCTGTTTGATTAAAGTGATAGATGATGGCATCAGAAATAGAAGAATTAGGTTTGAATATGATCCTGTCAATATTCAGTTTCAATATATCTGATTTACCATCAGATTCTACAGAATTAAATACAATATTACATAAAAATAAGATTAACTATCTACAGTAAAACCTCCCTTAACGGACACTCCTTGTAACGGACACCTCGTTTTGAACGGACGCAACCAATGCACGGATTGAACTGACTGCTGTTGTTGTACCTTACTAACCTCCTTGGAACGGACTCTTCATTTAACGGATAACGGACAATGCTCGATTCCCATCAATACAGTTAACATGTGAACAGTACTTCCATTTAACAGACGTAGGGCGTTGCCACTGACAACAGTACTTTCAAACACTCGTCATAATACTTTCTTGTTACTAACGAAGAGTGATTTTGGTATCTATGGCTTTCTCAGAAGATCTTCTGGCAAACTAAGTAAGTTAAAACTCAGTCTTGTTCAAAATGTAGAACTTATTCAGGCGAGTATAAAGGTGGGCGTTACCCATAGACTGCTAAACTTTGAAGCACTCGCCTTAATATCTTCCTGGTGATGAATTTTACATCTGTGGATTTCTTAATACATCTTCTCTGAAGCAATTCTGAGTCTTATAAAGTGCATTACTAGTGCCTGAACTAGAGAACCTCCTTGTAAAGGACACCTCTGTATAAAGGACAAAGTAAAAATCCCCAAACTGTCCGTTAAATGGAGGTTCCACTGTATTTGGTTACTATGTAATATTTATAATATATATAGCAATCTTTATGGTGCATTAAACATTTTAATATAACACAAGCGAGGAGCTCAATAAAGGTCAATGTATGCCATAAGCAAAGCATGCAAAGTGCATTGTCCAATTGAAACTTTTACTAGATCACCAAAGCACCATAGTAGAACACATAAGGTAATCTTATGTGTGGATCTTAATTGCAGTTTCCATCACCTTAGTTGATCCTACCCCCTCCACATGCAGTGAATGACACTAAAAGAAAAAAAGGGGATGGCAGTAGAGGTAAACTAAAACTTCTCTGATTAGGTTTCAAGTTTCTTCCACTGTAAAGGTCAAAGTAAGTCTTTCTGGATAGAAATGGGGTTCCTTTAACCCCGAAACTCATGAAATGTATGCAGAAAGATTTCAAATCATACAAGGATCAAAAGGTTTTTCTACAAACGTTTCAGTTTTAAACTTATGACAACTGTAGTGACAGTCACTTTCTAGCTCTGCCTATTTTATTTCATTCAAAGCCATAAACTGTTTTTCTACAGTTATTCTTACACTAGAACTACACGCATATATAATATTCTGTTTAATGTCAATAACAATTGAGAATGTTTGAATTCCAATCATACTTCACACTTGTGGTAGGTGTTTTATGTATATACATGTCATTATTGTCATACACAACATACTATCTATACCTATTCATGTCTGAGGATAAATGTTTTACACATGAATAGTAGTTACCTATTTTGGTTGATGTAACTGAAAAATGCAATTCTTCTTCATTAGCATGAGCTCCAGTTATAGATATGATGCATTTGAGTTCACCAGTTGCTTCATCTGAGAGTGCAGTAAACCGCATTTTTGGAAGTTTTCCATACCTATGCAAATCTTGTGTACTAACATCAACCTAAAGGAACAACAGTATTATTTTCAAGTGAGTATAGTTTCAGTAGTGTCTATAAACTAATTATTAGATATTGCATTTTTCATTGATATACGTACATGTACAATCACCTCATAAATACAAATTATAATTATAATATAATTATAAGGATCTATATTATTATACTTACAGTAGGTGTTTCATTATCAGTGACAGGTAATACAGTCCATCCATTAAATATAGACTGTGTTGATACTTCAAATAATAATTTTTGACTCGTTAAAAATACTGGTTTTGGATAAGTGTAGAAAATTAGATCTTCATGATGTACTTTGCTAAACAGCTTCTGCACTTCTTCATTCAGTAACTATAAATGTTAGTAAGGGATTAATTATTATTATAAGGGTAATTACCAATTAGTATTAAATAAACTGTTATTTGAGATACAAAATTTAACTAAACATGTAAGTCTTTGTATGTACTCTCACAAACAAGCAGGAGAAACAATGACTGCATTTTAGTTGTTTCAATGGACTTGTACTTTTCAATGAAAAAAGCTATGCTTATTAAATAACACACATTTTCATGTATTAATAATAATTTGATGGTGGTATGATTATACCGTATGCCGGGAAATATTCGTGGTTGATTACTTTTGCAAAACACCTATTTTGAAGTATATGCGAATTTAAATTTTTACGAACTACCACAAATTTACCACCCACTTCCAATTTTAGTAAATAGAAACCCTGCTGAACCACGTGTATAATTTGTTTACTCAGTATGCAAAAATGACACAAAAGTTCGTTTCTGAAAGCTGTATGAGGGGTCACCATATCTACAAAGACGTCTGGGTTCCTGATCCCTATTCTGTAGCAATGATCAATTCCTCAATGACTGTTGCTGGCCATGAATTAATGGCAGAAGAAGGGACACTTGAAGATAGTGCTCCGTGTGGGCTTGGAACAGCAGAATCTTGCTTGAAGCAATGTTACAATAACACCAAAATTGATTCACGAATCCATATAGCATTTACTTGCTACCACGCCCACATCTTCACAATTTTTATTTTCGCGAGTAGTGTACAATTTTTGAAATTCGCAAAAATATTCCACCACAAACATTTCCTGGAATATAGTAGTACAAATGTATTTATTTGCATGTTTGCATATTTGCCTATTCAGGAATGAATTTTTGTAGTATCCTTTTAATTTTTGCATATGCACATGGGATATTATATTATTTACAATGAAATTGCAGCAGAGGTATCTTGCTGTGTGTTACAGGCTTTGCAGTAAAGGAAAGCACTAAGGCTGCAGTTGTAAACACAATAGAAGTTACTTACAGCAAAATGGTGAGTTAATAATAAGCGATTATTGCTCATTAAATAAACAAAATAAAAACGACTATATATTTGCCCCAGATTATAAATCATATTACATTCAATCAACATTACAAGTCTTACATAGTCAATGGTTGGTAATGGTAGATGAATCACAAATAACATTTGAAATGATTCTGATCTATGTTTTGGTAACACACATGTAATTTCTGCTTGAAAGATATTCTGACTGAAAACAGAATTGGTACAGTCTATCTATATATAATAAAAAGAATAAGTATAAAAGAAGAGTAATAAAAAACATAGCAAAAAAGTATAATAACTTTCAAGACACATTTTATACATAGATACTAGGGCTGGGCGATAGTAGCGATAGTGCGATTATCGTCGTCATCAGAGTTACTATCATGATAGTGATAGCTAAAAACTACTATCACGATAGTGGACACGTGGTTATACGCATGCACAGTCAGAACTGCCACACTTCTACAAGCCACATGAAAAAACATGCGAAGATGGCGAGCAATTCTGGTGACTGTGGAGAGATCGTTTTGGACGAAGAGCTGGAAGTTCTTTGCTCAAAGTTCTTGGCGGCTTATCTGAGTATTCTCCATCTGTAGCAAAGAAACCAAAATACTTTGGTTTCTTTGCTACAGATGGAGAATACTCAGAGCCAGATAAAAAGAAAAGAAAGTAAGTTTTGTGTAAGATTTTGGGTTACAAAAAAAAGATCAAGTACAGTGGAAATACGTCCAACACGAGGTTTCATTTCCAGTGCAGTCATCCTACAGCCTTCTCTAAGTTACAGACATCTTGTAGCAGTAAACAGATAAAATCCAAAGAAGTGAAGGAACTTAAAGAGCTGTGTTAATATACTACATCACTATTAAATTTTGGGTTAATTATTTTAATTAAACTATCGTGATAGTATTCACTGTCGCTCTAACATGTACTAACTATCATGATAGTTAAAAATTTCACTATCGCCCAGCCCTAATAGATACACAAGAATAAATCTATTTTTGAAATTAATCAATTACCTTTTCATGTCTGATTCCAGTATTATCTGAAAAGGACTCTTGAAACTGGATAGTTTTTGTTTGCATACGCTTAGAAGCCACTAATACTTTCCGTTTCATTGGTTCATGTGGACTACCTGACCATGTTTCGCTTCTGGTCTTACCTTGATCTGCTTCAAATATTCTACTCTCATCTTCCTCAACACTGAATGACTTCTTCACAGGTGGGAGAAAGTTAATGGATTGTTTTCGTAATAAGTCATCATAAGCTTCAAAACGTGGTCGTTTCCTCTTTGATAAGTCAATCCCAGTAGCATAGTATGTGAAATGAGTAACACTAAATTTAGCTTTATATCCACAACTACTAAAATCAGCTACAACTATTTCAGCTGTAGAGAAATCAAGCATGTTTAAACAATCATCATTTTGTAAAGCAAATACAGTCAGACTTTCTATATCCTCCCTGCAACTGATACTAGCACAGTGTGGAAGTAATATTTCAGCATGATCAAATTGGACATCAGAAGGATTGGTGTCAAACCACACAATTGCACTACAAAGTTCATAGTTAAGTGGCATCTTGGCATTATTGGGATCACATACACTCATCTGTACTTTAAATGCTTTTACATTTGAATGGAACCGAACACTAACTCCATGTATAGTAGAGTAAAAGAGTTTATTTGTCTTTGATATTTCAGCACATTCTGTTTCACAAAGCTGTGACTTATAAGGTGTAGAACGTGGTATAAGTGTTTTCGGATTTCTAACAAAGTCTCTGAGACCCTGCAGTATATCCACATACTCTTGTTTATCAGGTAGTTTCAAGTCACTCAAGTTATGATTCTCTAACCCAATGACCAAAGTTTTAAGAATTGTCCACATACGATCCTCAACTGTAAATAAACAACGAGATTCAGCTTTCTTCTGTAGAGCAAGAAGAAACTTTAAAAATGTGTTAGCCTGTTTTCTTTTGATTACGGGTAGAAGTGCGACTATCATATCATAAGAATCCCTCCGCTTAATAACTCGATTGAATTCCTTGTCATCGAGTACTCCATCTTTATGAAAAGTGGATATTATTTCTTTTATCTCTTTATCACCTCCGAAATAATCACACAAGAGATCATCGTGTTGATTCAGCAAGTCTATATGATAGCTCTGAAATCTCTCCGATGTCATGGATTTCTCTGTAAGACTGTAAATTTATGTGGGAGTAAAACCACTGGGCGTGTAGATGAATTTAGCCTCGTACCCAGGCTCTTTAAGTGCCTGGGTACGAGGCTACTGGCGGGTCGGGTAATTGTTTTAGTGGTATATGACCTTGAGGGTGATAGCCGTTTTAATTCCAATTTGGATGCATAGGCCTACTATACTGCCTTATCGTTGGATAACTTTGAATGGAGCATTAGATCATCTAATTGATGTAATCGGAGCAAATTATCCAGATTGATTGACTATTGTTTGAGCCCCACCCAGAATCATTATAATTATATATTATATATTATATATAATATTTGAAGAGATCAGGATGCTGTTTTATAGGGTGGATCTAGTCAGTAAAGTCTGTTTGCATTCACAATGACCTCAAAATTAGACTTTATATGTAATATAGTATAGTTTAATGTCATAAGGTTAATACACGATTATACTGCAACTCAATATAGAAGCAATGGATAGAAATTTGCCACAAAAAAAAATAGGACAGATAATTGTATGAAAATAGTACATGTGAAAAGATTGTGAACATTTGTTTGAGGTCATACTGAACAGGAATGATTTTTAGTTTAGAACTATTTTGTTTTCAAATACGTTCTTAGGAAGAACCCTCCTGGATACTAAAGATTGTCTAACCTACGTGTTTTGTTTATTATCTTGATGTTTAAATAATGGACTGGACATTTGATATTCCAGTTATCTTGTGATATCCCTCACAAAATGCTATTTGCATACTGCTCACAACTTGTGGCCAAATTTTAACATGCTGTATGTAAAATCGTAAATGGTACACATGCAGATATGGGTAGAATATGAGCAGATTATCCTTCCTATACATGTACTTTGTGTGTATGCTAATAAATTTCAATCCAAATCCAAAGCTTCATTACAGTATAATCATAAATATTTTTGACATTAAACTGTACACAGTAGTACATATAAAGTCATCACATTTTAATTTTGAGGTCATCATGAATGTGAACAGACTGTAGAATCATGCCCAAGGTGAAAGACCATTTAGCACAATAATAATTATGTCAATAATAAAGTTAACCTCTTATGAAAATCTCACTCTATTATAGCCTAATCATGAAGCATTTTTGCACACCCCTTTAATCAGATGGAAACATTTCAGTGCTGCCATTATATTTTTATACAGCTGCCTATGGAGAGGATACCAAACCAGAAAATTATCATCTCAAGAAATAGCAAAAGTCCCTCCAAGATTACACTACTGCCCATTGTTGAAACATTCCAAATAAACTAAGAGATCTACTTCGACAATTATCAAACAATCATAGTTATAACCAAGTCTCAAGTATTTGCTTTTTCAGTATGCCTATATATTGTGTACTTTATCCAAGTATATAATAATGTATAATACTACCATTTTCACTTGTTTTTGTTGTTTTTGTTTCAAAAATATTATATTTCATAATTATAATTATAGTGTTAATTTCATTGTAGACAATACTTAATATATGCAGCAAATATTCAATAAGATAAACATTTTAATAAAAAAACTATTTTTCAACACAGTTATTTTTCTTTGTGTATTTATACAGAAGTCTATTGATGTCTACATCTTTCTCCTTTGCAAGTTCACTAGCCTCTAGACAATAGCTACTACACATAAGAGCATCCACTATGTATTCCCATTTTGGAATACTTGTGTGTCTGCGGTACCACAAGTGAGCAAGTTCTATAATCTGATGTTGTATGTTCTTGTGGTCTCTGCTTATCTGTTGACAATGTACTCGAGGAATTTCTAGACAAAAACAAATCTGGAAAGCATCACCAATATTAGCTGGAAAGACTGAAGTGAGATCTTCTGGTCTTTGAATAAAAGGAGATTTTGGAGGGTTCATTGCTATATACATATAATTATGTTAGATTACTTACGAAGTTATAAATAGATATGATTTACAGTTATAAAAGCACACACAAACAAATTAAGTCCTGCAGACTAGAATTACATGATTATCTCATGATCATAGTGTTTCCATCACATACCTGGAAGGGATTTAATTAACATTGGATTTGTCACAAGTGATATTGAAAGAGTAAAGAAAGCAAGTAAAACAACTCCGAAGATAACACCCATCATAAAACATTTGATCTGACCTGTAATTGAAACATAATGTTGCAGTTCATTGAAAAAGTGTATTGAGAAACACACTATTGTTAAAAACTTAAAGTATTGTACATAAACATAAATTGAATAAATAACATAATTATATATATAATTATGTAATTATACCTTGCTGATACTTTCCAAGAATAAGCTGACATGGATGTCTTGTACCTGTTATCATGGTTACAAGTCTCAGTTTATTGATCACATACCATTGCCACCATATTCCTTGCCATGTAATCTTAAGTTCACAATATTTTTGATGATTTGCAGAATTTAATTCACTCTTTTTAACCTGTAATTATATATTAATATGAAGTGGCTTACATCAGATAGCAGTGAGAATGAGACCTCTGATATTCTATTAACAATGTGGGATTAATCTGCACAATTATGATAGACATCATATATACATACGGTGCTCGAAATAGTTGTCCAGCAGAAATATCTGGACAAAACAAAATTGACCAGCATGTTGGTGACATTCATCAGGAAAAAAAAGTAAGTCTTGAGTTGCATTCATACCTGCACTGTACACATTTATGGTTTATGAGATACAGACAGGCCATGATATTTCTTGCCTTGCTGCCAAGTTACTGCACTTAGTATTAAACAAATGAAATGCAATTTTTTCTGAAAAGATGGCAAAATGGCATATTATTTTGATCACTATATATATATATTATATATATATATATATATATATATATATATATATGTAAAGGTTATAACACCCTACGAGTGCTATATCAAATTTATAATCACCGAGCACGAGGGCCGCAGGCCCGAGGGCGGGGTGATTATAAATCTGATATAGCACGAGTAGGCGTGTTATAATCAATATATTTCACGAATGACGAAACCTTTGTTGATGTCTAATGCTTCTCCTACCTTTTTGTCGGCACTTTGGAGAAGGTAAGCATTGTTTTCTTGTAGTCTGTTTCAACGGCAGGTTTTATATCTGACCACAGGGTGCTATATCTGATATATAAACCTGTGCTTTACTTTGATGTTTCGCCGTATCGGGATATGTATATATATATATATATAATACTTTATATATAATAATTATATCACTGGTTCATTTTCCAGTTACCAAAACACTTCCTAGACAATGCCAATAATTTGAGCACTACTATAAGTACATGTAACAGCATCGATCTAACTGAGTTCAATTATTATTTACTGAATTTATTTTATACTGTTCATTTACCTTCAGTGGTTCATTTATTTGTAGTTTCCATTCATTTATTGTTGTTCCATCTTTCATTGGATACCATTCATCTGTTGTTGTGCCTTCCATTGGATGAGTCGTAAGCATCTTTATGGTTATCTCTTCTTCATCTTCAAGAAATTCCGCAATGTCATCTTTACCACGTTTCCATTTTGAGTAGATCTCTCTCAATTGCTACATGTAGAATTGAAAAATGAAGATATGGTTGTGTTATATTAATCCAAACAACTGTATATATATAGATATGTGGCTGGCTTAACGGTAAATTATTGCTTACTGTTCTTTCAGCAGTTGTGTTTTGTACAAATACATAATGTACGAGTGAAGACTGCTCCAAATAGTTGTGTTTATAGTATGTCCTCACTAAGTGTCTTTGGGATATATTACGACCACAAACTGCAATATTTATACATTTGTCAGTATTTAGTGTTAATGAGGAAAAGCATGAATGAAATACCCCTCCTATACGTTTTTCAAACTTGTAAGGAGGATATCGTGTTTTACAGATCATAAAAGTTAGATTATTGGAGTCATTAACTGCAATACCACAATGTTGAAGCACTATAGTAACAAGAGGATTTTTGTGTTCACTATGTGTTATTGAATATACAGGACTCAAGAATTTGAAATTATCTGGCAGTTCTGTATTCTCTATTCGAACCATTTTCACATTAAATTTAGCTTTAACGTTCACCCCCTTCATTATGAAACCATATTCATTCCAATTATATTCTGTTGTTACAACACCATCAAAAGACATACATTTCTTTGCCACCTTCACAACATTTTTATTTTTTAACCAAGTGACTACCATAGACCTTAACTTACTCAACTGTTCAATAGCATGAAGACGATGTGAAAGTTCAACAAGAAGAGCCAAAAGAAAAAATCCATTATACATGAATTTAGGTGGTTTGAAAACAGTACTGGTATATAAGGTACACAGTAGATGAACTATCATAACTGTATTTAGATCTATAGTTCGATTTATTGAATGTACTTGCAAATTGGGAGTATTCTTATTATATTCAGAAGCAATAAAGTAAGCCTGACAGGTAGAGTGGAGAAGAAGCACCAAAGCTGGAATAGTTTGCAGCAGTTGTACAACAATAGCATAACTAGATATCCAAGTACTGTAAATGAAGATAATAAGCCATGCATTATTGACCAATATTGCTATCATAAGAAATAAGAACTTTAAACTGAACTTTCTGCCATTTGGATACTGAATATATAGTAATCTCATGGATCGGACTGATGCAGCAAAGAAGCAGGTACTTATTAGTATATTGACAATGTCATTGAGTTTTATGTACAATCCAAAAGTATTGTGTATTTGAATATCAAGTGACTGCTCAAAAGTTAAAAGTGTTCTTGCTAACACTAATAGCAGCAGAAAGGCAGTTGTTTTTCTTCCCTTCCAGCTAAAAGAAATAATTATGTAGTTTATGCACTTAATATATAAATGGACTTATGAAAGAAAGAACTAATGAACAAAAGGAATAATGAATGAAAGGACTAAGGTATGAAATGACTAATGAATGAAAAGACTGTGAATGAACTAACGAATGAATAATGGGCGAGTGGAGTAATGAATGCATTCATTTCATAGTAAAGACTGTATTACTGTGTATATACAAGTTACATTATTACAATCCCCTAATTGTGACCGTATAGGGTAGGGTGTTCATGGAGCACAAAATTTTTTTTACATACCTGGAAAGAATGCTCTCGTAACACATTGCGATAGAAGTGAGCACTGCGATGTTATAGTTGATAGTGGCGAGTCTGGAAATGAGAGAAAAGGAGACGATTGGATGACACAGGCAACGCCTATTTCCGTGTGATCGAATTGCAAATTGACACGTGATTTTGGCGGGATACACATGTGATCGCCATATATATGCTCGAGCTCATCGACTTTAGGGCGGGCACGTCACTAGTCCGCGATACGTTCGACGGTTGGCTACCGGATTAGAAAAGTTTCTGGACCGAGTGACTGGAGGCCTCAGTGGTTGTTAGTCTGGCGTTGCCGCCCCTTCTATGCGAAGGGGCGGCAACGCCAGATTAAGTGGTTGTGTCAGGTCCCATTGACCTCGAACTGTATCATTTTTCATGCCTGCCTTTTATCCGATATAAATTTAGATAAACACATGAATCCACATGTTTTCTTGTCTTGCATGATCTATGATGGGGAAAAAAACTATTACAATATTTTAGCTGAATCACACCAACACCTTGTATTCATTTTGAACATGTTCTAACAGTGTGCTCTCTTTTTCACCAGTTGCTGCAGATGCGTTGTTTTTTAGAGTGTGGAGGGAGAGTTAGAGGTCTTCAAACATGCACAGAGGATGATGGAGGTGTTGAATTGATAGGGTATGGACATACGAGAATCTGGGTCTCTTCAATCACAAATGTTTTCAGAAAGATGCAGCTGCCTGTATATTGTTAAACTATGCTTGAACCACAGCAAAACAAATAAAATTATGAACTTCACAGTGGCAAAGTTACTAGGGGGCAGGGGGGCAGCCACTGTCGTCATTCCCCCAATCTTTTTCAGCCTCCTCACTCAAGTTTGAATGTGCTGTTTCTGTCTCTGTAACATTATAGGATCTACAGCTAACCGTATTACAACACCATTGTTAACAAGATTATCTCTAATACATTTAAGTCTTTTCTTTTCTATCTGAGATAATTATGACTAACATTACTAGTGATTTACTATATACTTCACCTTCTCTCCTTTACGTAGAAAAATGGCGTTGCCATTCACGAATTCTGTGAATTCTTGATGTACCACACAGAAGTTCTCCTATGATCATTGAGGTCCAGCTGATCATGTGTAAGTTCTGTGTACTAGTCTCTCGTGTTTTGATAGTATTCACTATCAAACTTGGTACAACAACCTCCATGATGTATATAAGCTGCAACTAAAACCACTCTGTGTGAAACTGCTTATCTCCCTTTTGTCAATTGATCTCACCGTCATATATTTGTACTTCTGCACCAATACCTAAAGTTACATACTGTAAAAAGTAATATGTTATTTTAACCTTCAGTTGGTTACAGGAGTTTCAATGCAATTATATTTTCCTTCATGCTGATTTATTTTTCCTGCTAGCTAATATTTACAAGCTTAAGTCATGCATAGTTCATTTCATCTTGATCTATACACTGTAAACAGTGGAGTGTGCTTATCATATTTTCAGTTGGCACACCATGGGTGTGCTATGAACTTTAGTGTGCAAAACACACTAATGGGGTGCTGTGCACACAATGTTTCTAGTGTGTTGTGGTTAATGTGTGCAAGATACACTTTTGGTACACATTCACTAAACTACGCAAAACACTCAATCATTTACTATATACACAAAAGCTGCAGCACAAACCATTCACACACTCAAATTTCCATATTATTACGTCCATAATGCTATAGATTATTAAAAAAATAAACATAAAGTAACTACATTATGGTCTACGAGATCTGAAGGTTTGTAAATAGCAAATGATTTTGGACTAGAATGTGTGACTTGATGGTAGTGATATTTAAAACATTCAGTCACAAGTTTTTCACACATCATATAGTAGTCCTTATCATCAAAAACAATCAACTCATGCACATCCAAACAATGGGTTAAGTTCCATCTGAACCACTATACAACACCTCCTGCTTTGTGCTTTGTACCTTGAACTTTAATTTATGTCAATCTGTTAATGTTAGACAGGACATGACTAAAATGCATACAAACATCATGTAATTAAATTTACATCAACATTATGACTGAAACCAAGATTATATAATAGAAAGAGAGGGAGAGTATCACACTTCCGTATAAGCGCATAGCACAACCCTATGAAAAATACATGACCTGAAGGTTTAGTGTTTATTATGTTCCAAGTCAGGTCTGTCAATCTCAAAATTATTCAATCACTCACTGTCTTTGTATAGAACATCTCTCTTGAGCTGTGGTAACCATATCAATCTTTCTACACATCACTATTCACATGATTAACATGCTTGTGGCCTTGTGCACCACCTTGTGGTCTAGCACATACTTTTCACCATCTTCTCAACTCAAATAGGGTTGTGCTATTAGTGGGATACTCTCCCTCTCTATTATGTACTTTTGCTGAAACAAATATTGTAATTATTATTTGGTATTCGAATGTTATTTTTTGTATTCAATTATTCATTTAAACACATTTTTTGTCTTGCTGGTACTTGTTTCACAAAAGAGAAGCTTTTAGACTATTTTATAATTTATTTAAAGCTGTTATAATGTAACCGATATTTATTTTAGATATGTACCAATAATCAATACTGCATGACCCAATATTATATCTACCTTTTGGTTTCTGACTCATTCAATGAAAATGAGCATTTTCTCAGTAATTGTGAGTATCATAAAAGCTTTTAATAATGCTATAATCACAACAAATGACATTATTGGTACATCTATTACAATATTAGTTACATCTTTCAGAAATAACTGATACCAATAATAAAAATAGTGACCAATAATGACCGATACCAATGACCGAACCAATTATTAGTACATCACTAATATGTATAATAGTATATATATAGTTTAATGTCATGAAGTTAATATGTGAATATACTATTACTCAATAGTGGATTGAAATTTGACACACAAAAAAGGAATGTTAATTATATGAAAATGGTGCAGGTAAAAAGATTGTTTTGACATTTATGAACATTTTCCTAAGGTCTGGTGAATGTTGGTTATGTTGAAATTTGGTCTTATAAGAGTATGTTCAGGCCCTCATGTTCATTTAAAAATATGTTCTTATTTCACTTGTAATATCATTTACTAAGTTAAAGTTGAATGTGAATTAGGTCTAGTTTAAAACCACTTAAGATTATGGAATCATTGAGAATATAATGACATGTCCAGAGATAATAATTTTGTTCTTTTTAGCTTTTTTCAGTTTAGGTATAGTTTGATCAAAGCAATTAAATGAGTGGTTGTATGCTGATTCTACATTACATGTGTAGTTATTACCAAACCAAAAAATTATCATCTCAAGAAATAGCAAAAGTCCCTCCAAGACTACACTACTGCAGTTTAACAGAATATTCCCATTGTCGAAACATTCCAAATAAACTACTTTGACAATCATCAAATAATCATAGCTATGACCAAGTCTTAAGTATTTGTTGTTTCAGTATGTCTATATAATATGTACTTTTTAAATTTTATCCAAGTATATAATAACGTATAATACTACCATTTTCACTTCTTTCTGTTGTTTTTGTTTAAAAAATGTTATAAAATTTTAATTAAAAAAAACTATTTTTCAACACAAATATTTTTCTTTGTGTATTTATACAGAAGTCTATTGATGTCTACATCTTTCTCCTTTGCAAGTTCACTAGCCTCTAGACAATAGCTACTACACATAAGAGCATCCACTATGTATTCCCATTTTGGAATACTTGTGTGTCTGCGGTACCACAAGTGAGCAAGTTCTATAATCTGATGTTGTATGTTCTTGTGGTCTCTGCTTATCTGTTGACAATGTACTCGAGGAATTTCTAGACAAAAACAAATCTGGAAAGCATCACCAATATTAGCTGGAAAGACTGAAGTGAGATCTTCTGGTCTTTGAATAAAAGGAGATTTTGGAGGGTTCATTCCTATATTTACAATATAAATAGATTCCTTTCATAAATAAATAAATAATATATAATTATTATAAAAACACTTGTGAAGTTATGAATAGACACAATTTATATGTAGTTATAAAAGCACACACACAAATTAAGTCCTGCAGACTAGAATTACATGATTATCTCATGATCATACTATTTCCATCACATACCTGGAAGGGATTTAATTAACATTGGATTTGTCACAAGTGATATTGAAAGAGTAAAGAAAGCAAGTAAAACAACTCCGAAGATAACACCCATTAGAAAACATTTGATCCGACCTGTAGTTGAAACGATTCATTGAAAAAGTGTATTGAGAAACATACTATTGTTAAAAACCTGAAGTATTGTACATAAACATAAAATTGAATAGATAACATATATAATACAAATATATATATATATAATTATAATAGCTAGGAATATCATATACAAGAATAATAAAAAAAACATTCAAAAAAATGGATTAGTATGTAGGGATATCAAAACCAAAAAAGCATAGGAACAAGATTGGGATGATACCTTAGCAACATACACACACACAAAATTATAACAATTATACCTTGCTGATACTTTCCAAGAATAAGCTGACATGGGTGTCTTGTACCTGTTATCATGGTTACAAGTTTCAGTCTATTGATCACATACCATTGCCACCATATTCCTTGCCATGTCATCTTAAGTTCACAAAATTTTGGATGATTTGCAGAATGTAAGTCACTCTTTTTAACCTGTAATTATATTAATATGAAGTGGCTGACATCAGACAGCAGTGAAAATTAGACCTCTGATATTTTATTGACAATGTGGTATAATTATGATAGATAGATATATATATATATATAATATTATATAATTATACATATATATATTATGTAGATAGATAATTATATATACAGTGCTCGAAATAGTTGGACAAAACAAAATTGACCACCATGTTGGTGACATTCATCAGGAAGAAAAGTAAGTCTCAAGTTGGATTCATACCTGCACAGGCTGTATACATTTATGGCTTATGAGATATAGACAGGCCATGACGTTTCTTGCCTTGCTGCCAGGTTACTGCACTTATTATTAGACAATTTGTCAAATCAAATGCAATTTCTTCTGGAAAAGTGGCTAAATGTCTAGAAAACGGCATGTTATTTTTAGCACTATATATATTTATATATAATAATGTATACAAATATATCCAGGAGCACATAATGAGAAAGCGTAAGAGTAGGAGCGGTAAACGACCACGCATTTAATTAAATTGGTCAAACTATCTATCTGACCATCTGTTACTATTTACTGATATATCACTGGTTCATTCTTCAGTTACCAAAATCATTAACACTTCCTTGATAATGGCAATAATTTGAGCACTACTATAAGTACATGTAACAGCATCGATCTTGCTAAGTTATAATTATGTAACTATTATTTACTGAATTTATTTTATACTGTTCACTTACCTTCAGTGGTTTATTTATTTGTAGTTTCCATTCATTTATTTTTGTTCCATCTTCCATTGGATACCATTCATCTGTTGTTCTACCTTCTATTGGATGGGTTGTAAGCATCTTTATGGTTATGTCTTCTTCATCTTCAAGGAATTCCGCAATGTCATCTTTACCACGTTTCCATTTTGAGTAGATCTCTCTCAATTGCTACATGTAGAATTGAGAAATGAAGATATAATTGTGTTATATTAATCCAAATATTACCTTTCTTTCAGCAGTTGTGTTTTGTACAAATACATAATGTACGAGTGAAGACTGCTCCAAATAGTTGTGTTTATAGTATGTCCTCACTAAGTGTCTTTGGGAAATATTGCGACCACAAACTGCAATGTTTATACATTTGTCAGTATTTAGTGTTAATGAGGAAAAGCATGAATGAAATACCCCTCCTTTACATTTTTCAAACTTGTAAGGAGGATATCGTGTTTTGCAGATCATAAAAGTTACATTATTGCAATCATTAACTGCAGTACCACAATGTTGAAGCACTATAGTAACAAGAGGATTTTTGTGTTCACTATGTGTTATTGAATATACAGGACTCAAGAATTTGAAATTATCTGGTAATACTGGCTCCTTTATTCGAACCATTTTCACATTAAATTTAGCTTTAACGTTCACCCCCTTCATTATGAAACCATATTCATTCCAATCATATTTTGTTGTTACAACACCATCAAAAGATATACATTTCTTTGCCACCTCAGCAACATTTTTATTTTTTAACCAAGTATTTACCATAGACCTTAACTTCCTCAACTGTTCAATAGCATGAAGACGGTGTAAAAGTTCAACAAGAAGAGCCAAAAGAAAAAATCCATTATACATGAATTTAGGTGGTTTGAAAACAGTACTGGTATATAAGGTACACAGTAGATGAACTATCATAACTGTATTTAGATCTATAGTTCGATTTATTGAATGTACTTGCAAATTGGGAGTATTCTTATTATATTCAGAAGCAATAAAGTAAGCCTGACAGGTAGAGTGGAGAAGAAGCACCAAAGCTGGAATAGTTTGCAGCAGTTGTACAACAATAGCATAACTAGATATCCAAGTACTGTAAATGAAGATAATAAGCCATGCATTATTGACCAATATTGCTATCATAAGAAATAAGAACTTTAAACTGAACTTTCTGCCATTTGGATACTGAATATATAGTAATCTCATGGATCGGACTGATGCAGCAAAGAAGCAGGTACTTATTAGTATATTGACAATGTCATTGAGTTTTATGTACAATCCAAATGTATTGTGTATTTGAATATCAAGTGACTGCTCAAAAGTCAAAAGTGTTCTTGCTAACACTAATAGCAGCAGAAAGGCAGTTGTTTTTCTTCCCTTCCAGCTAAAAGAAATAATTATGCAGTTTATATATTTAATATATGAATGTACTAATGAATGAAAGGACTAATGAATAATGAATGAAAGGACTAAGGTCTATGAATGAACTAATGAATGAACAAAATGATTAATGAATGAATGATGAGTGGACCATTCTGTGAATTCATAACATACGCAAATACTGTATTACTGTTTACATGTTACATTATTACAAATCCCTAATTGTAACCATATTTATGAAAAGCGATCTTTATGGCGCACAATGATATGTAGGACATTATGATAGAAGCAGAGTTTTAATAAGTTTTGAAGTTTGGGCCAAATTGGCTCAAAAATGTTTAGTATATATGCACCATTAAGACTATATCTTGAGCCAATTAACTAAGAGTTAATACTGTTAGTGACAATATAATCATAATTAACTGCGCCATGGCCCAAAGAGGAAACTGTGCAGTGTCAAATAAGAAGCTCTTCGGGCCAATGGTGCACCATATGAGTTTATCAAAAACACTGGATAGAAGTGAACACTGCGATGTTATGGCTAATAGTGGCAAGTCTGGAAATGAGACTAGTAGAAGAGAAGATGCAGTGGTTTGAAAAACACAAGCAATGCCTCTTTCCGTGTGATTTGACACGTGATTTTGTCAGGATTGGATGAAACCTACCTATATGAAACCCTCCTATCAAAGCGTCTGTGATCCAAGTACGTTTCATTGGCTACCAAATACCATCCGAGAAAAGTTTCTGGACTGGGTCACTGGGTCTGTGGTTGGGTCGAATCACATCGATGGTTCATTATTGATCTGTATCATTTATCATGCCTAGTTGGGCAAGGTGCCATGTATCCGATATTTTTATTTTTAATTTCAGATAAACGCATGAATCCACGTACTTTCTTGTCTCGCATGATCTATGATGGGAAAAAAGTTATTACAATACTTTAGCTGAATTACACCTTCTATTCATTTTGAACATGTTCTCATATTGTGTTCTCTTTGTCCACAGTTGCTGCAGATGCGTTGTTTTTTAGAGTGTGGAGAGAGAGTCGGAAATCTTTGAACATGTACAGGGGACGATGGAGGTATGAATTGATAGGGTATGGACATACGAGATTCTGGGTCTCTTCTGAGCAATAATTATGACTAACATTACAAGTGAATTACTATATATTTCACCTTCTCTCCTTATGTAGAATAATGGCGTTGCTGTTCACGAATTCTGTAACGATCCAAGCTTTCTTCTCTTGATGTACCACACAGAAGTTCTCCTATGATGAAGAGGTCCAGCTGATCATGTGTACGTTCTGTGTACTGGTCTCTCATGTTTTGATATTGTATTCACTATCAAACTTGGTAGAACAGCCTCCATGATGTATATAAGCTACAACTACAACCACTCTCTATGAAACTGCTTATTTCCTCCATCTCCCTTTTATCAATTGATCTCATCGTGATCTATTTGTACTTCTGCACCAATATCTATAGCTACATCAGTGGCTTAGACACCATGAAAAAATTGACAATGTACCAGGCCCCATGTCTGCATGTGACTACCAGACTGTAGCTTTTCCTAGCGATTCTTGAGTAAACACCATATTGTTAAAAGCTCTTGTACAAATAATACTAAAAACTATCAACCTTATAAGTAAAGTTGCTTGTCTGACTATGTTACCATCAATCTTATGATGTCTCCTATGATTTGGGTGTTTCAATATCCTTTTCAGCTGGCATAGACACAGATATTCCATGCACGAAGTACAAAAAGAATATAATTAAAATGTAGGCATATCCACATGAACTTTTAAGCCTATGCACGAAGTACAAAAAGGATATACACAGGAATTAAGTACTGAGAATACACAAGAAATAAAGCATCCCTACTCAATACAGTGCTACATTCATGCATCACATGCAAAAATTATTGTAGTAATGTTAACCAGAGGACTGATGTCACATATATGTGACATTTGATCCCTACGCATTTCAGAGTGTGTTCCTATCATTACAAAACACTCCAAATGTTTGTAGCTATTTGGTGTCAGGGATAAGCCCATGAAAATGGCTAAAAAAAGTTGATGGTTTTTCAGCTGCCCTTTGGCCTAAATATCGAGTATGGGGGAATTTAAAGACGGGTGTCCCTTTTGCCGCCCGCGCAATTGGGGAGTTCGGTGACCCCGCCCACACAATCTGATTGGTAGCTGAGACATTTCTCTTAACGTAATTAAATGGAAATTTGCAAAGAAGGAAATGATGTAATTTAGAAACTATTATAAATGAAAATCAATGGCCCTTCTTGGCCAATGTAAATATCTCATGTTAGAAGGTTTGGCCTGATGCAACCACTTAAAATTTTGTAGTAGCTAGTAACTGTTCAAATATCCATACCATCTTTGTTTGTATATTTAGCTTGTGTATTATAGTTGGTGGCTATTATAATAATAATAAGAGTTGAAAGAACACTAAGTCTATGGATATGTATGTTACAGTGTTGTCATTGTTACAAGTGATTTCATAATGATAATTATAATAATTAATAATTATTTCATATACTATATATATATATCAAGGTTTCATACATGATTTTGCTTTTGGGAGAAGGTTTGGTGATGGTAATGTGTGCGAAACTGATGGTGACTTTGTTTTGCATCATCCTTATATGATATTGTCTACTGTGGCCTCCAGTAATACGCATAGTACATATATATATATATATATATATATATATATATATATACTTAGTCAATGTTCTATTTTGTTTTGGCAGTGATTTACAAATAATTTAGTTATACGCATAGTAAGTAACTTATAATGTTCTGTTTTCATTCTGGCCACCCAATAATACACATAAGGTACAGGTAATTTCCTCAATTCAGTATAAGGTATAAGTATAGTAAGGAATGTTAATTGAAAACCACAGTATAGGTAATTATTAATGTTCTATGCTTCCAATGTATAGATAACTTAATAAATGTTCTACTAAATTAGCTCACAAAGGAGTACCCCCAATTCAGTATAAGGTACATGTATATATACTGTAATAACTGTGGTATGTACATCAGCTACCAGACATAATTATGTTCATTAACATGGAACAAGAAGTCAAAACAATAACATTTTAGAATTATGAGTAGCAAATGACAACATTTAGTCTGTCGCATTATATTTGCACTGTATCCTCATTATTATTGATTATTTCTACCTTAGTCCTGTAACACATTTATATAGACTGCCCATAGAAATTTGAATTCAATTACAAAAAGTGTCTACACACATTGCATAACACCCTTATGCAAAATTATAGCTAAAGTCTGTTCACATTTATGATAACCTCAATAATTATTAAGATGTGTTGACTTTATATGCAATAGTGATGTTACTGACGTACCAATAAGAGATTTTATCAATATTCCAATAAACCGATAATTACTTTTGATGTGTACCAATAATCAATACTGCATGATCCGATATTATATCTACCTTCTGGTTTCTGACTCTTTCAAGGAAAATGAGCATTTTCTCAGTAATTATGAGTATCATAAAGCAATTAATAATGCTATAATCTCAAGAAATGACATTATTGGTACACTTATTACAATATTAGTTACATCTTTCAGAAATAACCGATACCAATAATAAAAATAATGGCTGATAATGACCGATACCAATGACCGAACCGATTATTGGTACATCACCAATATGCAATATAGTATATAGTCATAAAGTTAATACATGAATATACTATTACTCAATAATGGATTGAAATTTGACACACAAAAAAGAACAGGAAGGATAATTATATGAAAATAGTGCAGGTAAAAGATTGTTTGTCATTTATGAACATTTCCTGAGGTCTGGTAATGCGAAAGACCTTTGGTTATGTTGAAATTTGGTTTTTATATCTTATAAGAGTATGTTCATGTACTAATGTTCATTGAATTAAAATATGTTCTTATTTCACTTGTAATATCATTTACTAAGTTACAGTGGAATGTGAATTACGGTGTAGCTTAAAACCACTCAAAATTATGGAATCATTGAGATAATAATGACCTATCCAGAGATAATAATTCTGTTCTTTTTAGCGTTTCTCAGTTTAGATGATCAAAGCAATTAAATGAGTGGTTGTATGCTGCTCCTACATTACATGTTTAGTTATTACCAAACCAGTTATATATACATAATTCAAAACAGTGAGGGACGTATACAGGTATTTCAGAAGATATATATATATATAATATATATATAAAGAGATTATTTCACCAGATATAATATTAGACTCAGACTAGTTGCCCAACTATAATTATTATTTAGCTATTGGACACTCACAAAAAAACATATAAATAAAACGACAGTTATACTGCTTGTTACTATAATTATACACAGTACCACTAAACGATCCAACAATACAATACTATAATATACAACATCACCATACATATACATTAGTTAGGATAACTCACTAGTTTTTAGAGAAGAGCATTGTTTTCTTCAATAATCTACAGCTCAGCTAATTTGGAATTAGAATTCCTTTTAATGAATGTTACCACCCACCAACCCTTTTCAATATGAAATGAATAGTGTATATAAAAACACATAAACACATAATAAACTATACATTAGCTGTTTTCAGTGGTTCAAAGACACTGTATCGATGGTCAAACCAACCAAACTGTTCATGTCCGTGTGAGAAACATGGAGTACAATATAAATCATCTTCGCAATCATGACAACGAATAGTTGCATCTTGATTACATATACAACACCATGGTAACTCCTCAAGTCCAAAGCCACTATAAGGTCCTAACAAAGTAGCACCTGATGATTCTTGGGTTTTTGAATTCACTTGTTTTTCATCTACTGTATGACGACTCACTTTAGAGGTAGTATTGTCACTTACATAGTGATCTAGACCAGCTTTCTCAAGTCTTTCATCTAACTTACTCTCTGCTGTCATCTCTGCTATTAGATCTTGTACTAGTTCTTCAAACTCTTCGTCATCAGAAAATCCACTAAATGACAAATTCATTGCGGTACTTCCCTCGAGTCCTTTGGTTGAGTCTGTTCCAAAATGATGCCATGTAAAATCTAACTTGTTGTCATTCTTTTGATTTTCTAAATTTTTAGGTTTACTTTTAACTTCTGAGTCACTATCAGAGTCCTCATTTTGCAGCTTTGCCAGCCTTTTTGATGAAGCTTGAATAAACTCTTCTTCTCTTGCTCTCTGTTCACTTTCAAGTCTATTCTCAGCATCAACTTTGAGCATCAGATGCTTCATCTCATCCTCGGAAATTCTCTCCTTTGAATCAACTGTAGTATTTTTTAATTCTAAATTTGGGGAATGAATATCTAAATTGGATTCTTCTAGGACACTGTCATCTCCATGCTTAGGCTTTATCTGGTGTAACAGACTTTGTATATCATCGGACTGTAAGTCTTTCAACACTTCTTGTTCCTGTTTTACCTGAAACGCTTCAAGATCATGTAACACAGCCTTAGGATCTACGTGTCCTTGTGACTCGTTACCACCTGACATCATCGAATCTACTTGTTTATTGGTACTGTCTAGTTTTGTAGAACCTGACTGTTTGGTTGTAGTAGGTTGATCTATACCTTTTAAAGCATTGAATCTCTTCATGAGGGCTTCATCTTGCTGTTGATGGTATGTTTCTAATCTCTCATCTAATTTGACCTCTTCTGACATTTGGTCAATTAATTTGTCTGTCTGTTCAAATTCAGTTTTATTTCTTCCATCTTGATTGAGTGGGTTTGATGGTTTTGTTAAATCATCTGTTGGATTTGATGACCTAGGGATATGATCTTGCTTTGTAGTATCTTGTCTTAATTTTTCAAGTCTCTGTTGAATATCAGATTCACTTGAAGGGTTTTCTATATGACGCCCTTTTCTTAAAATTTGAAATCGTTCCTCAAGAGCCTTGTCTTCTGGACTAAGCATACCTGGTATCGATCCAGTGTCAGTTGACGTTTGAGTGGCACTACGTTCATTGTGTAATCGAGTGAGTATAGGTGGTTTCTGGTTCTTGCGCTTGTAATATCGATCTTGAAAGTTTTCAAGAATTTCTGTTTCCTCAGCTTTGTTTATTTGTTTTTGTTTCTCTGAGCAATAAACACAAGTAGCCCCTTCCTCCTTAACTTTCTTACGATTCAAACAACTGTTGCAAAAGCTCCTACGACATTTGGGACAGTCAGTGGGCTTTTCTCTAAACTTGTATTTGTTAATACACCCAGCACATCTGTCAGCCATGTTATCATGAATCCGGATTTCCGGATATTAATGAAAACTATTATTGTTAAAATTAATTAAAGGAAGATCCCCTGTGACATGCTTGCCAGTACAAGCGGAAGATACTCGTCTTTGAAAGTCACATATGAAGCTCAGTATGGAATAAGAGATGAACATTCAAAAGAGAACCCAGAAAGTGTTGATATGTTATCAAGGTTTGTATTTTCAGCTGATTTATCAAAACTGTAGTGGCCATAATTAATTTTTTTAAATTCAGTATATATATATATATATATATATATATATATATATATATATATATATATATCTCATAATGAGATTCATAGCCCATACATTTCTATGGGGCGTGTAAGTTTATATTTCTCATATAAACCTCAAAATAAGTTGATATTTTAAAATATCAACCTTGTGAAACTCGACGGTGATTTCTGACAGACTTAATGACAATCTCTTGCAGGACAATCCAAGGTATGAATCTCATTCTAAAATATATCAGATATAACATGTTTCATCTGTCTATATGCGTTATATAAACCTGCCAACTCGGATGATATCACCCTCGGGTGATATCTTACCTCGTGGCAGGTTTATATAACGCATATAGACCTCTGAAACATGATATATATAACACATATATATATATATATCTATGCATAAATAATAATACTATGGTAGTATTATCTCTATATACAATCTTGGTTTCATCCAGCTAAATATGTTTGTTGGAGGGTATGTGATCACACCTACATGTATATACTGGAGTAGGTGCCCTGTCTCCCAAAAAATGTTTTAATAAATTGTACACCAAGGTTGATTCTAGAGAGAGTATTGGAAGATACTAGAAAGTTTAAAATTAGGACAAGATTGTAGAGAGGATATTTTCCAGGTGTGGAGCCAGTGCACACACCCACTTGGTAATGACTGCTTGATGGCTAAAGAACAAGCATCAATCATAGAATTACTTCTAGCTCTAGCAAGAAAGGTATTCATTTATACTTGGGATCAAGTAGTATTTTGAATACATAGTATATGTAATTTATATATAGTTAATGAGCTGGTATAACTTCCAGATTGCACCATATTGCCATTTTTAGGGGTCCAAAATCAAAATTTTCCTGGGGGGCATGCCTCCAGACTCCTCTAGATGAACCATGGAATCATGCCACCCTAATCCAAATCCTGTATTGGCAGGGGCCAATAATCAGTATTTATGAGTTAGAATTCTACTGGCTATGTTTTGAGGGTTTAAATTTTTATTTATAAACTATGTTAGTTATACTTGTCAGCTTCAAGTGATAGGACTGGCAAATAACACTAACAATGATATGTTTTTGGGATTTACAATATTTTGTTGCTAACTTTCTGCTATAGAGAACATGCCGACATCCAGTGTGATGATTCTGTTAGTGTTACAGAACCTGTGACGTCTTTATCTCTTCAAAATCCATTTGCTGAAGTATCTCCAGATATAGACATTGGTAGTAACTCTCTACCACATGTGTACAGATATCCTAATCCTCATGTATCAGTTTGCAATTCTGGTATGACTTACCCTCTCTCTGGAGATCAGTCTGTTTGTGGTGTTTATAATGCAGCTGGAGGTCAATCAGATCAAACAATATATGGTACAATGAAGTCATACCACACATTTGTTGTTTTATACATAGTAGCTGCCTAATATGCATTCAGTAGAATCAGTACCACTCGTGCAGTATATATAGAGAATTATGAAGTGCTGATGGTTATCGTCAGTGGCCACGTGTTCGATTCCCAGTCTTAAACAGCATTTTTCACTTTCATATTTCGTCCTAATTCATTAGAATTCAGTGTTTATTTTCAATATGAGGCACGTGAGATCAGCAAAGCATTAGCTTTGCTAAAAACCACTTGGCTTCTGACGGCACATACATAGGTGGCTACCTGGTGCACATCTGAAGACTGAAGTATTCAGTACCACTCGTGTAGTATATACAGAGAATTGTGAAGTGCTGATGATTATCTGGTAGAAGTCAGTGGCCATGAGTTTGATTCCCAGTGACTAACAGTTCAATTCCCAGTGACGCTCAGTGGTGAGAGCACTGGTGGTTGAACTTCACTGAAGTCACTACCAATATTTTTCATTTTTCTCTTTCAGCCTTATTCATTAGAATTTGGCATTTATTTAGTGTTGTTTTGGTTTGATAGTAGTGACCACTTTTTGTTAAAATTAATGTAATTGTAGTATGCCTATATATTTTCCAAAAAGAATCCTAATGATTGACATTCCTGGATTCAAAATTCCATTAGCTTCCTGTACAAAACAGCTAGCTGATTAGGGCACTCTTAAACGCAAATGTTTGATCGAAAATGTCTTCTTCCAAACAGCTGAATAATAATTAGCTGAAATGTCATCAGAGTTTCATTTAGGGGTAGCAGGGGTGGTGGGGTGGGTGGTGTCATTCATCCCGCCTTGCTATAGTTTTTTCTAAATGAAACCCTACCTGTCATGGTTGATATCTTGTCAATTATAAGATAATTTATTACCACAAGTAATGGACTCATGGTTATAGAAACAATTGTGCTTATGTCAACCCTATAGCCCAGCGAAGCAGATTTATATATAATGATGGTTTCTATTATATAATAATTCATACTATAGGTATTGAGGATACATTGCGACACAGGTTTAACATAGAAGTTGAAAATTTCAGGTCATCTTTTCAACAAATAATCTCAGACCAGTTTCAAGATATCCATTGTCATCTTCCATCTTATGATCATCCCATTGTAACACAACCTAATACATCTCATCCAGTGCAATATGGAACTTCCAGTGGTATGATATACATGCATTGTACATTGCATTTTAATGACATCTATTTTGTTAACAAGATATATAAAGAACAAGTGTATATAGAGAAAAAAAACATCCCTATGATTGCTTTACAAGTTTAAGTGAAGATAAAAGTATCCCTATGACTGCTTTGTGGTGTCCAGCATTCAGTAATCATGGCTGACTTTATCAAGCATGAAAGACAACAGCTTATTATAGTTATTGTTTTGATTATCTACTCTCCTGACCTTTCAAGGGACCTTGTAGAACTTTAGGAATATATTTCAGGCAGAATAGCTAGCTATTAGTTCCAGTTTCTACGTAAGCTACACAGCTTTCTTTCTGCTGATGTGTACTTGTGTAGAGCTTGATCGCACGTTCTTTTACGCGCCACGCCCATTAATTGACCGAGCCCCCCGGGAATGATGTAACTTCCTTAACTACGTATACAACGCATACTCGCATAGGTGACACAAACATATATATATATATATATATAAACATACATCGAACCCGTGGGAAAGCAATCATAGGGATGGCCCTACGGGCCATAAAAAAGTATCCCTATGACTGCTGTGTGGTGTCCAGCATTCAGTAATCATGACTGACTTTATTATGCCTGAAGCAACAGCCTATAATAGTTATTATTTTGATGATCTACTCTGTTTACCTTTTAAAGGACCTTGTACAACTTTAGGAATATATTTCAGGTATAATAGCTAGCTATTAGTTCCAGTTTCTACATAAACTACAAGTTGCTTTCTTTCTGCTGGTCTGTAAAGCTCGAGCGTGCGTTCTACTATGCGCCATGCTGATTAATTGACTGAGCTACCCGGAATGACACAACTTCCTTAACTACATATACAACACATACTCAAACAAGTGACACAAACATAATTATCAAAGAGTACGGTAGTACTCACTATGTAGAGATAGCACAGAAAAACAATGGCCGCCCATACATTTCAATTGCAAGTGATGAGCTGAAATCTCTGCTAAAATTATAGAAACAAGTCTTAATAAACACAAAACTTGATATCTAGTGTTTTTATGACTAACAATATCTTCTAGACAGTTGGAGATCATCTTTAAGGTAGAGAACTGGCAAGTAGCAAAACTGGCAAAATCTTCATATTAATATTATTATTATTATTATTATTTTCCAGACAAATCATTTTTTTTTGTTGAAATTTTACAGTGATTCTAGTACCGTTCCAGTCGCATTCATAGTAAAATTTTGGTCTGCAAATATCTAGTTGATATCTTCAAATACTATGAATGAAGAGAGTCCCCACGACTACAAAGATTGGATCTCGAATTGGACGCCATTTTCATAAGTGTATTCATTAATCGAGCCACGTGAAATTTAATTATGCATGCGCACTTGTATACTTGGAACATGGAAGCTGAAAAGGAGAAAGTGCTTGTTGCATTGGAATCATAAGCATGTGAACAAGGTTGGGAAGCTAACATAGGACCCAAAATTACTTCCATATAACCCTACATAAGTATAGCTCTTTGTATTTTGCTTTATAGCGGTGTAAGTCCTTTGTTGGGTTATATTGAAGTAGTTTGTTTAATTTTGGGTCCTATGTTAGCTTCCCAACCTTGTTCACATGCTTTTTGGGTTTTAACATCCCTACATCTTCTTTCATTTTATTGAAAATGTTTTTTATTATTCTTTAATAATTATATATAGTTCGAACCTGTGGGAAAGCGATTATAGGGATGGCCCTATGGGCCATAAACATACAGTATATATATATTTTGCCAATGTCTGAATACCGTATCACAATATTTATCAACATGTTATCTCTATTCATATAATAGCCACAACAAAACATGAATCAGTTTATCAAAGCACAAATCATGTAAGTATTATTTTCAATTTCAATGCGACCCTATTTGCAAAACAGACCAATTTTGATCAAATGTTTACATCTATTCAGCTATATATTTGTATAGGAAGCCATTAAAACTTGGTATCCAGGAAGATCAATCATTTGCTTTTTGGATACTAAGTTGCATTGCATGGTTGTTGGCTAAGTAGCAAATGTTCTGTTTTTCATAAATATGATCACATGTTTGGTAAGGATCTCAATAATGTCAGTCCAAGTTACGAAATTGCTTAATCGTTGTTGTATACATGTGTATTTAATACTGCCATTATTCTGAGCCATAAGTATACAATCAGAGGAATTATTTCAGTTGATTGAAAATGTAAATCATCACATAGATTCTTTATACCACAGTGTATGAGATAATCTCATGTATAGGTTACTATGGTTACTAATATGACACTAATTATGACAGTTATTTGTATTATATTTGTTATGAGCTGTGTATAATCAGTTGAGATGTGTATGTGACCAACTGACCGACCGACCGACCAACCTTACTTTGCAAGAGCTGAAGGTTGTGGATTCAATAGCTGTTTCAAGCACATATTTTTTAATATGTAGGATTAAAGTTGTGTGTTTGATTATTGTCAATGACAACTTTTTTTGTTGGATCAGTACATTGGAAGCAAATTTGTATATTATCTGTCTCAAGAAATTTTATCATAATACTCGTCATGGTTGTCCTATATGCTGTTGTCTTGTTATATTTAGAAACTGTTTATTTGTTATCTACATTCCTAATTTCAGGTTATCAGTACAGATACTGTTGTTCCAACAGAGGAAGTATTATTACAAACACAGGAACCTCAGGGTCTCTATGATGAAATGAATGATGTAACTCGCTCAAACATGTGAGTTTATGATTCAATTTATATTACTATATGGGATGTTGTAATTTATTTTCTAGTTGAACAATTGTCTACCAATCTATACACGAATATTTTGAACATGATTTCTATTCCATATTTTCAAGGAGCTCTTCTTGATTAAAATTCATGATTTTTTACTTTTGAAACCCAATGTCAATTTGTACATTGTGAATTTCATCCTTATATTCCTTTGAGCCTTGTCCAACCACCCCGCAGACAGTCAACTGTCCGGTGTACAATCCAAAGTTACTAAGGATTACCAGGGATGGCATTACCCTACCCTAGGATAGTCCTTGGATCCCCTCACATGTTACCCACCAACCCCTCTGTCAGAGTATCCCAGGACGTTGGTGTTACACTGAGTGTCCTAGGATAATCCTAGGATCCCTTCAACCCACCAACCCCTCTGTCAGAGTATCCCGGGACGTTGGTGTTACATTAAGTGTTCTAGGATAATCCTAGGATCCCCTCACATGTTACCCACCAACCTCTCTGTCAGAGTATCCCAGGACGTTGGTGTTACACTGAGTGTCCTAGGATAATCCTAGGATCCCTCAACCCACCAACCTCTCTGTCAGAGTATCCCGGGACGTTGGTGTTACACTGACTGTCCTAGAATAATCCTAGGATCCCCTTCTATGTAACCACCAACAGAGTATCTATCTGATGATACTAATAATAAGGAGGAAAATTTTCAAAATTACCAGTAGTAGTGATAAGTACAATATATATAATTTTAGTCATAGAATAATGTGTGAAGAACGCTGATAGAATAAAATATACTTGTGATTTGGACTCTGAACCATAACTCAGGACTGTCCTTTTCTATATGCACTAGGGGTAACATTGTATCTGGAGGATCCCTTCATGGGAGTACTGGGACAGTACAAGGGTCATTCCTTCAACTATGTATTAGGATAACCATGTGTGCGGATGATCCTTTAAAGGAATTCTGAGTCTAGGACATCCCTTCAACTAATCTATGTACATGTAGTTTCCTGAGGATCTTTGAAGAGATTCTGACTTGATGATTATACTAAAATGACCAAAGCCACTCACTATAATAGAAGTCAGAGTTTACAATATTTTGACAATATGGTGCACCAACTCAGAGTAAATATATATTTATATATAAATATACTAAATATGTAAACAAAAAAGCAGAAGTTAACTTTGACATGCTGGCATCAAACGAATAAATAATTGTTTTTTTTTTAGTTTACAACAATGTATACATGTATGTATGTAACACAATTGCAGAACATACATGCAAATGTCCTGGTTGTAAAGAGGTGCTAGTAATTGATGGAAATATGAAAAACCGACGTGATGTGTGTATGGCAAAAGATGCTGGATATATTCAATATCTAGGCTTACCAGGACACATAAAGTCAGGCTACACATTATCTCCAAAATTTGTCTCGATACTGTCAGAATCATGCTCAGAGGGCAAGCACGCTGCATTGTACACAAGAAGACACAGCTGTAGAAATGATCCTCGAAAAAAAAACAACACATTTTACAAGGTATGTGAAATTACCATCACTTGGTTAATAAACAACGTTGAGTTCAAGAAATTAAAAAAAAAGCAATAGTTGATATATAATAATATTAAGATCTTTTAATAACACATCAATGTATGTACTGTGGTTGGCCAAACCAGAGATCGAAGTTACATGGGAAACAGCAGATTTTTTATCACCTGCTGTCATTGAAGAATTTGAGAAAGGCATTCTGTCTGAGGTTGTAACACTGTTGGCAGTACAAATGTCTTTTATCTGTCGGCAACAAGCCTCTTGAAGATGTAGCTCCAAAAAACCCCAAGATAGAGTGCTCAAAAAGTAATGGGTAACAGGTGTTTTCATGGCTTTCGAGATACATGTACAAGCGCATCACACAGAAAATGAATCAGCACACATTTATGGTTTTTTTTGTTGTATCTGTGTGATGTTCACAACATATATGAGCAATAAAAACTCTCCAAGGCTGCTTTTATCTAGAACATGTCCAGTTTTATTGTTTATGTTACTACATGCAAAATGCTCCATAGGAATTATAGAAGATATCAACAGATTAAATAAGTGGATTCCATGTAAAAATAACTCGCCGAATGAACAGACAGCACTTCTTATTTTATATCTTATACCTTTGTGAATTGCGAAATAGGCACAAGGCGTACGTGTTAATAATATTATATTCTGTATGACATCACTGAGCACTTTCCATACACATGTGTAATGATATTTATACACAATTATAATAATATAATTATATATAATTATTTCAAAATAGCTGCATCGATAGGTTTAAGTTTAAGTTTATGCATCAAAATCAGTGTTATTATCATTGCTATTTTCCTCATCCTAGGATTATCCTAGGACAGTCAGTGTAACACCAACATCCAGAGATACTCTGACAGAGGGGTTGGTGGGTAACATGTGAGAGGATCCTAGGATTATCCTAGGACAGTCAGTGTAACACCAACATCCAGAGATACTCTGACAGAGGGGTTGGTGGGTAATGTGGGAGGATCCTAGGATTATCCTAGGACAGTCAGTGTAACACCAACATCCAGAGATACTCTGACAGAGGGGTTGGTGGGTAACATGTGATGGGATCCTAGGATTATCCTAGGACAGTCAGTGTAACACCAACATCCTGGGATACTCTGACAGAGGGGTTGGTGGGTTGAGGGGATCCTAGTATTATCCTAGGACAGTCAGTGTAACACCAACATCCTGGGATACTCTGACAGAGGGGTTGGTGGGTAACATGTGAGGGGATCCTAGGATTATCCTAGGACTGTCAGTGTAACACCAACATCTTGGGATACTCTGACAGAGGGGTTGGTGGGTAATATGTGAGGGGATCCTAGGATTATCCTAGGACAGTCAGTGTAACACTAACATCCCGGGATACTCTGACAGAGGGGTTGGTGGGTAACATGTGAGGGGATCCTAGGATTATCCCAGGACACTCAGTGTAACACCAACATCCAGGGACACTCTGACAGAGGGGTTGGTGGATTGAGGGGATCCTAGGATTATCCTAGGACACTCAGTGTAACACCAACATCCAGGGACACTCTGACAGAGGGGTTGGTGGGTAACATGTGAGGGATTCAAGGGCTATCCTAGGGTAGGGTAATGCCATCCCTGGTAATCCTTAGTAACTTTGGATTGTACACCAGACAGTTGACTGTCTGTGGGGTGGTTGGACATGTGTGATTCCTTTTGACAGGAATATCATTATTACATACATGTACATGTAGCTCCTCACAAACAGTCGGTACTCTTATCATGTACAGTGTTGATTGTGGTTTGGCAATTATTCACTTATATCGCTATATCAGGGATTATTTTAGGGGAGGGGGAGTTGCAGAGGGGGACATTTGTCCCACCCCTTGGAGATTTGCTGCCCTCCTTGATTATTGATTGTACAACTTCACTCAGCATTTTATAAATACAGAACTCTCCAGTCCATTGAATGCTACCCTGTTGACCTAGGTGTAGAATTTGTATCCCACATGAGACAAGTGTAAATTTAGATTGTGCCATATTGCCCTTTTTAGGGGGCCAAAATCAAATTCAAACTTTTACTGGGATAGCATGCCCCAGGCCCCTGTACACAGAGCATGCTATCCATGCTGTACCCCTTGGATACATTCCTGAAAAAAATCCCTGCATATCACAGATAATCTCAAATAATTGTATCACCAGTTCACCGAATCACCGCCACATTATTTTGAATATCATAAACTGATTACCATTTCACTAAATTAAAGCTTTCTTATGCACTGTTAAGCCCTGTCTGTTAGGAAGAGAAAGAATACTAACAGTTTACGTTTTCAGTTTGTGTACTTACCGCTACAACTTGATATTAAGGATATATATAATCATATGTAATAATTGCACAAAGACTAATGTAGTGTTAATATCATGACCAACATTTTTATTCTGCTAGTTCAAGTCCTAATGATTCGGGAGTGAGTTGTATTGATCAAACTGATGTCATTGGACCTGATACTACTATCTCTGCTGATCAGCAAATGGATCACTATGTCATCAGACTATTAACCGCAGCCTCCATTATCAACAGTAATTTAAGAAATTCAATTACATAGTTGTGATTAGTATATTACTTGGTGTATATAATTATAATTATGTTAATGTTATTAATACTGTTAGTATACTTTTATGTCTTAATATATGTATAGAGCAATGATACAACTCATTCATTCTTAAAAGATACTCTTGCAATACACGTAAAGGACATTCACATGCAACAGGACCTCAGAAAAATGTTCTTAACAATCTTTTACTTGCACCATTTTCATATAATTATCCTTCTGTTTTTTTTGTCCATTTCACATTTCGGCCCATTGCTTGATTATCGAATTAATCTTATGACATTACACTATACAGTATAGTATGAGTATAGTAAAATAAACCCATTGGAGATCATCGTGAATGTGAACAGACTTTAGCTACTATATATAATAATTATTTATGTAAAACGTTATCAACAAACGTAGGAAGCTGTCTTGCAGGATTATATTTGGAACAAAAAATGCTCTTGTTCTTGTTTAATACTGTTGAATAAGCTATACTTGCCATCCTGTACACTACTTTTGATAATGGTATAAAGATTATACCTCCTTGAAATGCTACAATCTGATTGGTCAATTAGAGATTTCTAATTCTTCTAGTCTATAATAAGGAAATATCACTTGTTACATGTCATTCATTGTTGACTTGGGAGAATACCAATTTGTGATATTTCTAATTTTTGATCACACTTATACATATTGTTCATTTTCATACATATCAGCTGGCACCCTTTACTGTGCATTAGGCACTCTAGGTGTGGTTTTAACAGCCACAGCACTTGCCTTGTTTATACTGCACCTCTTGTGCGAATTTTCATATGAGAGTTAGCAGATGATTTATAGTGATGCGTGGGTGAATCAAAATGCTATATGAGTTTCGATACATGCAGTACATGTATGCAATATGGCAAATACAGCAGCACTGTTGGTGCCTTTGATACAATCATGCACCATACTCTAAAATGATGTTATTATTACTAAACTTACTACTAGTTATCTTTAAAAAAATTCAAAAATAAATGGAGAAACTAACATCAATACTTTTAAACTGAGGTAATGATTTTGGCAAGAATAATTATAAACTACTTTTAAACTAATTTTCATTATTTATTTTGACAACCAGGATGAGATCTACACATATTAACAATTATGTTAAGAAAGTATCTTACCATTTGCTAACACGAGTGACTTCAGACAAATGAAATGTTTCATATACTTCCAATTTTTTTAAAGTCTCTGTCTACACTGCACTGGCACTGGGGCTGGAATATTTCACGTAGAGTCATGTTGACAATGAATATACCAGAATTTGTTAATGAATAATTTCATCAAAAACAAACCTGTAATGTGACCTGGTCCGACCATCACTCTACGGATTTGTAAGAATGCAAATGTAGGTCTGGCTTTGCCTTAGTGAGTATAATTATTATAATTGAACTGATTTAACCTTGCTAAATACAATAGACATTAGATCGTAGGATTATCATTACATGACCTTGTGAGGCTCCAGAGCAAAATTGCAGCCAGTATTTTAGGCACAGTATTTTTTTGTCACCACACACACATCTGATTTGTAAAGATTGATATTACAGTACACAACAAATGGTATTCTTCAAAAGACAAAGTATTGTGTACTATGATATGTAGTCATACGTGTTATTTATCATAATAAAATGGAAGAACAGTAGCAGAATGAGAAGGAATGGTTAACCAAGAAAGGGCACAAAAGTGCAGGTTGATGAATGGAATCCTAACAAAGTTTTGTCTAATTACTAGTTTCATTTTTAACTAAAACTAAAACCAATTTCAGTTAGCCCATTTTTACTAACTAAATGTTATTAGTGGTTGAGAAAAACTAAAATTTAATTGCAGCAACTAAAACTTTGTTGTCACCGGACGCATTGATTATCTTTTGTCACCCATTTACAAGAATGAAACAAGCAAAATCCTCATTAATGGTGTGGTTAATTTTGGTAAACATGTATACATAGTGGGAAACTTTCATCCAAGCATTTCTCACTGAACTCCTTGGGATTTATTTCACCCATGAACAGAGATGCTGTAATACGATGATATTTCTCCTTGGCTCCTGACATGTAACTTTCATCAGGGAAATTAATAGTGGAGATGTTTAAAGAATGATGAGCAATGATAACTACATCAAAATTTTCCACTAAGATGCTATTATTGCCACTGGTTATGTCTGAAACTACAATACTGTATGAAGTTCCATTCTGTTTGCTGAATCGAGAGACCTCTATCACTTGAGATAAATGGAATTTTGCCTGTGATGTTTCAAACAGTATTCGTAGTATTAATATGTTTCCACCTCTAGTACTCCTTACAAGTGTACGTTCAGATGACAGTGATGTAGTGGCTGCAAATACATTCAAATCCGATATTCCAAAACAACTTCTACATACAAAGAAGATTAATTTATCAATTATGCGCCTTGAGCATCCAACTGTTTCTCTGAAATATTTTGAGACTGGTGTTTTCAGCAACATAGCAAACTCAGGTCCACCAATAGCTACAAACATGTCTGCAACTGTTTTGAAAGCTTTTCCTTCATTTTGAAGTGTATAAATTTTAGAAAACTGGTCAAGAATTGCATTTCATATCATTTTTAAAACACTAATTTCATATTGGAAAAGATACAGGAAAGATGTAATAATAGATGGTCTTCTCCAAAAGACAAAGTGCTTCCCATTGAATATTCCAAGTGTAGTACGAAATACTTTCAGAGTATCAAAACCTATATATATATATAATATATATATATAATTATATATATATATACAATAATAATAATTATATATGATTATTAAATTCTTAGTGTACTAGCTATGTAATTGTACTGGTTAACAAATAGCCAATATCAATCTGATTACCTTAAGCCTACTTTAAAATTAGTACACACTAAAAATATACTTTGTGATTGTTATTAGTTGATTGTTATTAGGTATATATTAGGCATGGCTCAGAAATTCTCTAAAATTAATGAATGTTAAATCAACATCAACATATTTCTGCTGTTTTGAGCCTGAACTTAGGAATAAGGGAATGACTTTGTAGAGATCTTTCATTAAAATAATATGTTTTGTGATATGCAATTATAATTGTGAATGTATGTTTTTTATTTACCAATTGCAATCTATATTTTGTGAAGCTACAAGATGATAGCTAGACTTCTGCAGGTAATATTTACCTAATCACAAGAGAAATATATATATTTCCAATACCAAAAGTAAGTGATTTCATAAAGAAAAAAAGATTACAATATGATTTCTGATTATTATGCAAGAATGATCAGTCAAGTTTGGATGAAAGGTTACTCGTTTCACTTAGCAAGAGAGACACTGGAATTGACATTAACAGTCACCTGACAGTTAGTCAAATATGCGAGCTATATCACTAGAACGACCCTTTTTTTTCTCAACACTTGCTTGAACACCAGCATTTTCATAATTGATGTTACTCATCAGCACCTTAGAGACGGGCGTTTCTTGTTCCAACGACACTTGTTCATATGAACGCAGAGCTTCAATCGACCTGTGTCCTGTAGTTTTTTTGTATGATCTTTTCAGGAACATTATTCCTGAACATGATACTAGCACCTGTAACCTGTAAACTATGATTTATCTTCTTAGTTATGTCAGCATCTGCAGATTCTGCACACATATCTTTAACCATTACTGACAAACTGTTTTTTCCTAACAGGAACATCATCATACCAAGGTGAACCTGGATCTGCTACAATTGTACTTTTGGGCCTCATATAAATATCATCTTCTTAAAAACCATATAGAGGCAGCTTTTTCAAGTAAATACTCATCAAATACACCAGGCACCCTTGGCTTACTATCTGGAATTTCATGGCAAGTAACTGTTTTGTTTTCAAGTCGAAACTCTTGCAGACCTCCTGATCTATTTTTAGATCCATGCTCTGTATAAGTGAGTGAGGCTCACAGCCAATATTTGTAGACGTGAAATTTGACGGGCCAAATAATCTCTGTTCCTGACCTCCTTTAATACAGAAGCATTTATCTAATACAAAAAAAATTAAGCTCTTTGTAAACCTTTTTGATTATTCACTGACATTACCTCAGATTGCCACAAAATGTCCTCCTCATCAGGTGTGATAATAGATGCCTCAGTGCCAATGCCTTTAAAATGGAGGTCCCTGTATACTGCGTCACATGTTCCATGAATGGGTTTAAAAGAAGTCTCAGATTTATCAAGGAACTTGAGAGCACTTGGATTACTGTCCAATATACGGTGGTGCATTCCAGCTAGAATTTGATGGATAGTCTCAGAAGGATATGGTTCAACTTTCTTATTAATATGTACTTTACCAATGAACCTCAGAATCCAGGAATTCAAAAGTACATCGGGATTGTCTAGGAGATCATCTGGACAAACATCACCCTTGCCTTTCCACTCATGAAAAACACGCAGGGGCCCAAACTGTGCTTTTTTCTGTATTCAAAGAACATACCCTGACATGACAGCGATTTTGGTGGTGTCTTTTCCGGGTTAGCTTTCTTCTGTAATTTCAATGAATAGGAGAATTAATTTTAGAGGGGGTTTCGATGGGGCTCTACCTCTTTCTGCCCACGCAATTTGGGGATTCAGTGACCCTACCCATGCAATCTGGTGGGTAGCAGAGACATTTCTCTTGCTGTAAAACCTGATATTATAGGTGTAGCTGGTGCAATATGCAGTGGGGTCATTTTTATGTCCCAGTTGTAGTCAAAACAGGGAGAACACTCCAATTCAATTAGTCCTATGAAGCGCTTGGGGACCTTTGAGTCCAGGTAAGCAAGTTCCTAGAAGTAGTACCCATGTTGTAAAAGGAGCCACATTTGGGGTACAGAAAGGGAATGGTGGCCAAGATATCTGCAGCAGAGATGCCAGTGTTGGAAACGGGAAGACTTTTGAAAAACAAGCTCAGTTCTGTAAGGGATAAAAGATGATGTAATTCACTGTTAAATCTATTACTTTTTCAACAGCCAATCAAACTCTTCCTTACCATTCTGATTCAATCCACCACCACTGTCCACCAGTAACAGCAACCACCCCTCTATGGCAACCCTCAACTTGTGGTGGTGAAGTTCATGAAAAATTTATGAATAGCCACTTATCACAGTCATTTCCTGGAAGTACGAATCAGTTTATTATTAGTGGCCTGACTAAGTTAAGTAATTATGAAGTAGGCGTGTACTTCATCACGTGATCATACAGCTTGTTTATCGTGAAGACCGAGGACCGAGGAGCAGGATGAAAGTAAGATCCATCTTTATATTCTTTACATTTAGTTATTTCATATATTTCCACAGAATTTAATGAATGCTTTGTGTGGTAAGCTTTGGTGTATTTTGTTTGTGTTTGACTATATTATTAAAGACGGATATTATGATATTAATTGCCATCTGGCCCAAAGAGAGAACTGTGCAGTGCTTTATAAGAACCTCTTTGGGCCAATGGTAAGGCTTTTTTGCCATAGAAATTAGGTACAGGTACTGAACTATATCTATAGTCATTTTAGTCTCGAGGCCAGATGTTCATGAGGAAGGACAGAATGTCTAGACAAACTCACATCCAAATCTGGGGAAACATGTCACAAGAAGTCACATGACTTTCCATGCATACTGCCATACTGTTATAATTATTCGACATGTAATGTGTGAAAACTTGAAATGGCCGTGTGTTTGTTTGATATTTTATCAGCCCAATCAAAGGACTCACCAGAGTCACCACTATTACTATTGCAGTAGATGTATCTCTCTGGTATAACTTATCATATATTAATGGTAAGCAGTAGTGGCAGAGCGATTTCCCAAAGCCAGTAGGCAAGCAATCATGGTTGCCTAAAAATCCTGTAATGACTTAGTCTCGCGTAGCCAGACCCAACCTACTACGAAGGAAGGGTCTGGGGACAAGGCATACTACAGTTTGTTCAAGTACCCCTTTACTTTATACAAACAATGGCTTCATTTTAATGAGATTCATATATGTTAATTAAATTCATATTTGTGTTAATAAAATTCATAACTGACACTTTCAGTACGAAAAATGGATGGTGCTATTGAATTTGCAATGAGAAAGGCTGGTGTTACTGAGTTGAAAGAGAAACAGAAGGAGTGTATGGTTAGGTTTCTTGAAGGCCATGATGTTTTTGGATCATTGCCAACAGGATATGGGAAGTCTTTGATATATGGTCTCCTGCCAGACATTTTCAACCAACTCCTGATACAAAAACATATCCATCTGTTCTCTTGTGTCCACTGCACTATCTCCAAATAACCTAAGCCTCTTTGCTTTTGCCGTTCCTTCACCGACATAAACGTTACAAAGAGCGCACACTTCTTCCATTTCTTCAACGTGTAAAGTAGGCGTTACTATTGTGACATCACGCTTCAAGCACCTTAAGGAGTGTTACACCAAACATCCGGTGGTACTTGAACAAACAGTAGTATGCCTTGTCCCCAGACCCTTCCTTCATAGTAGGTTGGGTCTGGCTACGCGAGACTAGTAATGACTGTTTCCTGCTCAGGTCTAAGACTGTCATAACCTAAATTTTGAATAAATTCTTCAACAATACATTCTGTTCTATCTTCTTTTCTCTTCTTGTTACACACTCTCCGCCGTCGTTCTTGGTAGCCATTGTACTAATTATTACACACGTAAGTAGGCAGAGTTAACGTGATCACATGATAGAAATAATCTTATTGGTCTACAAGAAATCAGTGCAGAACCCCAGTTTGGGTGTATGTTCCATCCTTCCTCACAAACGTCTGGCCTCGAGGCTTTAGTCATTTATAATGAATGTACTAATATAATGTACTTTTAAGTACAGAATTTTTTTTGTTGATTAGTATATTTTATACAAATTAGTATTACAATAGTACATGTACAATAAACTACCATCATCTACTCATATTGTCTTCCCTTTCACAGTTCTCGTACTTATAGCATTTGCTGCTGCACAAGGTGAGTACAATGTGTTTATATTAGTGGTATTGTTAATAAAATGTAGCCAATTAACTAGATAATGGAAAGTATCATGCACAAAATAGAGTGAGTGGGAAGTCCTATTCACAATGATACTCCAGGTTTTATGGAATATACATTGTGCGTGTAGAACTACATGTACCACAGAAACAGTTTGATTTCTGGGGACTGAGTATTGTATATTCAGTATCTAATGTGTAGGTAGTTTCATTAGAGATTGTGGGGCAAACTTGAGGGAGTATGCTCTGATCTCTGGCCTTTCCACCACTACCTCTTTCTCCTCCACAGTCTCAATGGCACAAAACTACAATGTACCTAGCATGGGGCTTGCTCAGGCTTGCCCCAGTAGTGGCAGCATGAGATCATATAAATAGTTTCCTCATGCATTCTTGTTTTGTTTTGATTTGTATTGTCTATATCTTTGTTGTTATTTAGATTTCAGTGTTCCATACATCTCTCCACCATTGTCTTGTCCTGATGTTGATGCTGACCAACTAGGAACATGTGTGATTGATGAAGTGTGTACAGAAGAAGGGAGTGGTGACTGTGGAGAAGGAAAGCTATGTTGTTCCAATGGGTGTGGCATATTGTGTACAGATGGAATCACTCCTTCTCCTCTGTGTACAGCTGTGAAGGCTAAAGCCGAAAATGAGTCCAATGGATTACTAGGAGCTTACATCCCTTCCTGTGAGGATGATGGAAGTTTCTCACAAATCCAGTGTCACGAGGGTTTGTGTTGGTGTGTGGATACAGAGTCAGGCAAGGCAATTACCGATTCTGTACAAGCTGGAGTAGAACTAAACTGTAATACTACTACCATCCCAACTACCAGTGAGTTCTACAAGAATTATCTACATGTATATCTTTATACGAATTGCTGAATTATGTATGTAGTTATACATACATTTAGATGTGAAAACAGTAATTACTTAGTGTAACCACATGTTTGCTATACCTTAGCAACAGTATTTGTCATCCATACACATACATTGTATCTGATTTCTGGGTTCTTAGTTACGTGTATTATCGGTTTCTTTGTAGCTTGTGTTAATGGCAAAGTGTTCAATAGTTGTGGTACAATGTGTCCAATGACTTGTGAAAATAAGGATAATCCTCCCTTGATCTGTCCACTGGCTTGTAAGAGTGGATGTGTATGTCCCTTTGGTACTGTGGAGTACAATGATGGATGTGTTTTGCCTGAAGACTGTCCTACCAGTGAGTTATTACACTTACAATTTTGTCTAAAGACATGTACATGCAATTCCTGCAATATTGTGATGTGACTATAGCTACAGTTATATCATAGTTAAATATTAAGTTAATTAATTAACCCTTTTATGCCTGAAAATAATTTTTTGTGATTTGTGCATAGCAGACTTTTCACAAGGAATTTTTTTCAGCTCTAAGTCTTTCTTGGAGAGAAGACCTTCCAAAGAATCCACTGATATGAAATCAATCTTTGCTACTGTGAAGACTAGTGTTTGAACCAACATAAAAGTTGCAATTAGAAGCACAATTATAGGTTATACACTGAACCTGACTGATCAAGGTTGCTATGTGATTTATATACATGTACATGTAGTAAAGTCCGTTGGTATAGTAACTAAGACTGACGTGACTTATACATGTATATACATGTACAATGTTGACTAATCAGATTATTTCAATTAACATTAGATACAATGTAGTGAATGTACATATTTTATGTGTATGTATCCAAACCCTGATGAGTGGAAAGTCACAATAATCATTCTGTATTTTACATGGTCTAGATTTTCTGATATGTTCTGAAACTGTGAAAGGAGATGGTCAATTTAAATTTTTGAAAACAATATTTCATTTATAAAGCACATTGTATGAAGAACAGCAATTTACAAAGAAAGTTTAAAAGTTGGGGACAAATGAAGTCATTGTTGCTAACTTAGAAGTTTATACTGAACCTCATTAGATGTATGTAGTAATGGATTACTTTTTCTGTTAGCTTTACTGATTTTCGGCCTTATCAGCATAAAAGAATATAAGTGCAATATTCTTTAATGGCAGTATTCTATTCTTCCATAGGTTTCAATGCTCCTTATATCTCTCCACCATTGTCTTGTCCCGATATTGATGCTAACCAATTAGCAACGTGTGTGATTGAAGAAGTGTGTACAGAAGAAGGGAATGGTGACTGTGGAGAAGGAAAGCTGTGTTGTTCCAATGGGTGTGGCATATTGTGTACAGATGGAATCACTCCTTCTCCTCTGTGTACAGCTGTGAAGGCTAAAGCCGAAAATGAGTCCAATGGATTACTAGGAGCTTACATCCCTTCCTGTGAGGATGATGGAAGTTTCTCACAAATCCAGTGTCACGAGGGTTTGTGTTGGTGTGTGGATACAGAGTCAGGCAAGGCAATTACCGATTCTGTACAAGCTGGAGTAGAACTAAACTGTAATACTACTACCACCCCAACTACCAGTGAGTTCTACAAGAATTATAATTTGACTTACAATATTATATGTATATGAATTGCTGAATTATATATGTAATACAAACATGTACATGTATATCATGGGCTTTTTTTTGCAGTTACAACTACTGCACCAATTATGCCTGCATATTGTAAGTTCCCTCCAGTGAGTGGTATGTGTTTGGCCTACATGCCTTCATTTTTTTACAATGCTACTTCTGGCATGTGTGAATCATTTGTGTATGGTGGATGTGGAGGAAATGATAACAGATTTACTAGTGTCGATGAGTGCATGAAAACATGTGGTCAGTTTGTTTGTCTATTTGTGTGAAACTATGTCGTTACAAATCTACAACACAATAGTTAAGTCATCGAATACAATTTTCAATTTGTAATTATTGATGCATATACATGTAACCACATTAATTTCATACACAATTTTATTAAAAGGGCAAATGATGCTAATGAAGTACATTATGATCAGTTTGTGTACTTACTAATATCTCACCTGCACATAGAAGACTTTAAAATTGATGAAGAAATATGCTCTTTTACTTAAATAAAGCACTCATTTTAACTTTCAAAGTTATATTTGTTTCTCCATACATGATGTCATGTGATGTGTTGCATTTAAATTGGCTAGTCCAATATGTTATATTATTTTTTCAGTTTCAGCCACACCTACTACTGAAATTCCTACATCAGGTACAAAAATATGTTATATTCGTAGATTGAGAAATTTGTGTGAATATTTTGTGTTAATTCTTAAGTGGTGTTGTAGTTTTACATGTACATGTACATGTAGGCAGGTGTCAAATATTTTAAAAGCAAAATTTCCCAACTCTAAGTAAACATGTACATTGTGTATATACAGTACATGTATATATAGGCAAAGTTTGTACTCCAAGAATAGTACAGTCCAAGTCCGTGTGTACATGTACTGTATGTATTACTGTATGTATTACTAACATTTGTTAGTTTACATGTTACCTTACTTACATTGCATGATTCAATTCTCACTGTAAAGGAAGGTCATGATAATGAGCTATTGTACATGTAGGCGAAATTAATTATTGAGTTGATCACTGTTGCTCATAAAGACTAATTTGATGATATCTGTAAAAAAAGAATTGCTGGTGTAATGAGTTTATATGCACGAGTACTGAACTGAATATGCTTGTAGTATAAAACATGTACATGTACATGTGTATATCAGATTTTAGGGGAGGGGATTCATCCTCAAGTAAATATACAATGTAGATACATGTGATCTACATGTAGTTTGATTCTATGTTTCTTTTTTTGGCTTGCATGTTTATAGACAACACTACATGTATGTACATGTACATGTACATACATGTACACAAAGTATCACAATTATATACATGTTTATATTGTATATTTCTGCAGTAACTGAATGTCCCTCTGGAGTTCCTATGGTTCAATGCTTTGCTGACCCTTGCTCTGTAACTCAATGCCCACAATATCCTGATGCGACTTGTAATGCTGATTATTGTGGAGGTTGTAATGCCAGGTTTTATGATAACAATATTGAAATAACAGATCAGTGTACTGGTAAGCTCATATCTTTGTAGTTTGTGATAGTTTTATTGAAAGTATGTTTCTTCTAAACTCTTGCTATTGTCATTATGTACAGGAAAATGATTATGTTCACTTTCTTTATTACAAACTTGTTAGTTTCTGTACAAAATGTGGGATAGTAAACATTTTGTATTCCTTCCTGTATTTATTCTTCTTTTAATTCATATAGTTTCAACAACCACAGATCCAACCACTGCACCAGGTAACTAGAACTAATAACTATATTATTAATATTGACTTTAAACTTTAAGACAAATGTGCCAATCCAACAATTTGCTTATTATTGTATAAATTATACATGTTTCAGCTATACATACATGTACATGTACATACACACATACAGTACACCATACCTACATGTACATGTATTACCTACATGTACATGTACAATGTATTAATGTTTACATATTAACACTTCTCAACATGATTATATCTACCAGTAATCTTTATTTTGATTTCTGCAATTTCCTTTATTGCAAGTTTAAGATTATAATTGTAATATTGTAACCTTAAGCCTGTTGTCCACTCGGCAACTTTGGAGTTTGCAATAAGTTGCTTACTCCATGTTGCCAATAAATAGATCATGCGTCTACTTTGTGACAAGTAATGGTTGCAACCTACTACATGTACTTTTTACCATCCACTAGGCAACTTGGAGTAAGCCAACTCTGAAGTTGCCTAGTGTAAGTAAAATTGTTTGTGACTACAGGAATTGTACCACAATTAAATGAACAAGCTGACTTCAATGTGTAATTTTATATCCAATTATAGTTTTTAATTACAAGAATTTTGTTTTCAGTTTGTACAAATGGTATGATATTTAGTGATTGTGGTACTACCTGTCCTTTGACTTGTAAAAACAAAGACAATCCTCCTGGTTGTATTGAAGTATGTGTAGAGGGATGTTTTTGTCCTAAGAATTTGGTTGTCTTGGAAGGAGGATGTGTACTACCAGAAAACTGTCCAAATGAAGGTAACTATACAGTAGTGCATGTTTATCATACATGTCTTGAATATGTTTACATGTAGTTTTACTGTTATATCATTTAGGGTGTGATGTAATGATACAATGTACATGTACTTGTACAATGTATACTGTGACATAACCATGTACGTGTATGACATCATATAACATTTTTTTATACATTAGAAGAAAATAAGGATGATTTTATTGAGTCTTATTCAATTCATTAATAATAGGGTCTTTTTTTTACCATTGTTGTAGTAACAATGACACATGTATATATTACTTATCAGAGAGTACGGTAGTACTCTCTATGTAGGGATAGCACGGAAAAAAAATGGCCGCCCATACAATTCAATTGCAAGTGATGAGCTGAAATCTCAGCTAAAATGATAGAGACAAGTCTTAATAAACACATACCTTTTGATATGTAGTGTTTTTATGACTAACAACATCATCTAGACAGTTGGAGATTATTTTAAAGGTAGAGAACTGGCAAGTAGCAAAACTGGCAAAATCTTCATCATATTTTTCAGACAAATCATTTTTTTGTTTGTTGAATTATCACAATAATTCTATCACCATTCCAATCGCATTCTTTGTAAAATTCTGGTCTACAAGTATCGAGAAGATATGTTCAGATGCGATGAAAGAAGACAGTCTCAACAACGCCAAAGATTTCATCTCAAATTGGACGCCATTTTTATAAGTGTATTCATTAATTTAACCACGTGGAATCAATTGCTCATGCGCATTTGTGTCCTCAGAACATGAGAGCTGTTTACTGAAACTGCCTGCTACGTTGAAATTATAAGAATAGTAATAAAGTTTGTGAGCAAATTCATTATTAAAATAATGAGCATAATATTAAAACCATGGTATACTGATAATATAATACTATATACTATGATAAGCACTGGAATCCCAATGGTTGACACAGAGACTAGCACTACTTCTTGTGGCAAAGCTGTAAGTGAAATGTAAGATAGGCAGCGTCATCTGTAAGTGAAAAAGAATGATCATAAATAATGGATATAATTATACAAAAGTCTGACCTTCAAGGATGATCAAGCCTCATAGCAATCTACACATCTCTTTGTATTTTGCTTTATAGCGGTGTAAGTACTTATGTAGGGTTATATGGAAGTGGTTTGTTTAATTTTAGGTCCTACGTTAACCTCCAACCTTGTTCACATGCTTTTTGGGTTTGACGTCCCTACATCTTTCTCCATTTTTATTGAAAATGTTTTTATTATTCTTGTTTTAATATTATTGGCAGATTTCCATATCATAGCAGCACTAATCCTATGGTAATTGAAAAACTTAATATGTATGTTTGAAAACTTGGCAAGAGTTAATAGACCTTTGATCTTTATCCTCTTCAGTAGAGATTCCTAAAATGTGTAATGACTGTTTGTTACATGTAACCATACAAACAGTATCTTGTTAATTAGGTCTTATTCTATGCAGAAACTAGGTTTTATGATACATGTACAAAGGTTCATTCATTCATATGATTACTTTTCACAAGAGTTGATATACTAATTATACTGTATGTGGTTTTACATGTAGTTATAGTTATAGTTACATGTAAGTTTACTTCAAACCAAATTTGAATAATTCACTATTTGTGTCAGCACCACCCAACTCTATTGTACATGTATGTTCAATATGGCTAAAACAAAATACATGTACTGTATATAGAGAAAAAAGTATCCCTATGACTGTTTTGTGGTGTCCAGCATTCAGTAATCATGGCTGACTTTATGGTTCCTGAAACACATTAGCCTATTATAGTTATTATTTTGATTATCTACTCTGTTTACCTTTTAAAGAACCTTTTAGAACTTTAGGAATTTATTAGTTCCAGTTTCTACGTAAGCTACACAGCTTTCTTTCTGCTAGGTCTGAGAGCTTGAGTGTGCGTTCTTTTACGTGCCACGCCCATTAATTGACCAAACCCCCCCATCGAGAATGATGTAACTTCCTTAACTACATATACGTATACAACACATACTCGCATAAGTGACAGAAATATATATAATTATATACATTAAACCCCGTGGAAAGCAATCATAGGGATGGCCCTACGAGCCATAAAAATAGTATTGTGCATTGCTACCAAAATATCATGAATTCACGATAAAATAAAATGAAAATATCGATATATCAATTTGTATTGCACATCACTAATTATATGCGCACACATTTACTTATACATATACATGTACATACATTTATGTGTGTATCACTGATTCACTGTACATATACATGTATTTTTTCAGGTACCACTACTGCACCAACAATGCCTGAATATTGTACGCTGCCTCCAGTGAGTGGTATGTGTGAGGCCTACATGCCTTCATTTTTTTACAATGCTACTTCTGGCATGTGTGAATCGTTTGTGTATGGTGGATGTGGAGGAAATGATAACAGATTTGGAACATATGAAGATTGTCTACTGAAATGTGGTAAGTTACCCACATATATTATTTACAATATACAATTTTAATTTAGTCTTGTTTTAGTTTGACAATAATGACCATCTTTAGTTATACTGTATATACATGTATACACATGTATACATTGTAGTTATAGTATGCCTAGTTTATCATAGTTTTACAAAAATGTAGTTATAGTAAACAATTTTAGGCTTACTAAAAGGGTTTTTAGTTTTAGTTAACTAATTAAAAGTGCCCATTATTGGCCATTTTCCATTTTGGTTGTTATAGTTATTACAGTAGACTTGTACTTTAGTTATAGTTTAGTTAATTAAAACTCCTAATACCTTAATTACTAAAAGGGGTTTTAGTTACAGTTATACATGTAGTTAACTAAAAGAACACTAAATTTTATCAATAATTAAACTTTTAGATTTTCAGTTAATCATTTGTAGTTAAAAGTATTTTTTTTGCTTTGACTCTAATTATATGTGCACGCTTCTTTGATAGTACAATTTCACAATAATCTACGTGTACATGTATTTAACTTTTGTGAAATAATTCACCTGTATTGTATGTGTGTATGTAACAGTGTTTTCCCTAGGATATAAATCAAGCTAGTCACAACCACACTCATTTATCAACCACACCTATTTTTTACACCTTAACTGTGTAAGCTACACTATATACAAAATTATTACAGAAGTGATGTACATGTACAAGCAGATTATCTGATACAACCATCTCTCTGTAAGCTACTAGTATATGTATTAATGTAATTCAACTCTGACATCATACTTGTACATGTACATGTAGATTTAACTATAATACAAAAGCTCCACCATTTTACATGTGGTTAATTAATTACGGGCGTGTCCTTTCTTAATTGGAGGTGTGGTTTCCGTTTTCTGAATTTTACCACATGAATTACGTGCTTGATGCACTTTAGGGAAAACACTGGTATATAATACATGTACAGTATGTACAATGTGCGTGTGTGTATGTACATGTACATGTATGTGTGTGTGAGTTTATAAGCTGGTACATAGTTCATATGTATCAGATTGGTTTTTCATATACATGTACATGTATGTACAATGTACATGTACCTTATCTTTGTATAAGACATTAGAGTAGATGTTCATTTAATACATGTAGCTGGACTCACTATTGAACTACCTTCGGTGGACACTATATTAATGCAAAAGCAGGTCTGTCCCACTACCTCTGATAGTGTGATCGGTACATGCTCTGAGGATTGTAGTACTGATGATAACTGTGAAGAATTGGAGAAGTGCTGTTCAAATGGGTGTGGTCATTCATGTATGGAATCAATTAACATCCCTTATTACTCACCCCCAATGACTTGTCCTCCTATTGATCCTGCCTTTGCCATCTTCTGTAATCTTCACTTTTCATGTGAGAGTCATGATGTTTGTGATGAAGGAGAACTATGTTGTCCAAGAGGATGTGGAGACAGTTGTGTTACTGCTATCAAACCATCTCCACTATGTACTGCTATTCTTAATTCAACTCTACAAAGTGTAAGTCATGTTTTAAAACAGCACGACTCCATGACATACTCTGTTAATACAGTATACATGTATGTAAATAAAAAGGCATCATACAGTACAGTAATTACTTATTTCCGTAGTTCAACAGTAGTTTTGACAGTACTTTGTGTACATGTACTTATCAATTCAACACCATAGTAGTGACAGTAATTACTGACTGTACTGACAGTAGAAGTAAGGTAATTGGTGTTACTGTATAGTGATAATTTGTACCAAGACATGTACAATTGTACATATTAGATATCAAAGCAGTTGACACTGTAATCATCATTGATTATGCTACATGTACATGTACATGCATGTATGTGCAAACATCATGTATGCAGCTTTGAAAGCAACACACGCAAGCATGTACATGTACACATGTAGCAATTATACATTTTTTTAATTGATAATTAATTGCCTGTATTTTAGTTGATCAAAGGTAACAAAATAATGCTTTATTAGAAGGGTTTAGTAACTCTAGTTATAACTGAAATAACACTACCAGTTGTCATCCATCATTTCTCTTTTCTCTTTCCTCAAATGTAGGGTCTTATTGGTGCTTATATCCCTCAATGTGAAACAGATGGTACATTTTCAAGTATCCAATGTCATGGTTCTACTGGTATGTGTTGGTGTGTTGATACTGATACTGGTGAACCTACTTCTACTCCAGTGATGCATCAACAACCTGAATGTAACGATAAATGTGCTGTGAGTTTTAACAAAGCTACGTATAATATAAAACATGCATGTACTGTATAGTGGTTTATTATATGAGTTAAAGGTTTGGTGAAAATTACAATTCAGTAGTCTTCATGCAGTATCCTCTTATTCTATTCATTTAATATTAAATTATAATATTAAATTATTTTTATTACTAAACAGGGTATACAATGTGACTGGCCTGACTGTGGAGATGTTCAGCCAATAAGCGATAATGAACATTGTTGTCCTTACTGTCCATCTGGTAAGAATGTATGAGATGTTTCATCTTGTTTCACAATCCTCCCAGTATGTGTGTGTGTGTGTGTCTGTGTGTATGTGTGTCTGTGTGTTTTTCTTAGCATAAAACATCATGCTATGATTAAAACAAGTAATCTACTACAAAATCTGTTTAATTTTTTCATGGGAAATCTTATAGTACATGTAGTTAATTCCACTCTTGTTATGTTTCAGTTTGATATCTCTATCTGTTCTTCCTTTTTTTAATAATTATATAAAAGTTGTTATTATAATTTTAATGCATACTTTAGAGAATTCTTATTCCATACAAAACCTTCTGTAATGTTTGACAACTGACAAAACCCTCTATACCTGGTGCATACATTCTTCATGTAATAATTAATTCTTGTTTATCCCAAAATCTTAACAATACTTGTACATCATACAATACTCCAAAGACTTACTATATGCCAATTGTCTGTTGTACACTGCTTGTCATATACCAGTTTGATCATAGGCCAATTGTGGTCCATTTACTATTATTTAATGGATCTCTCATTATATACAGGTTGTACTGTTGGTGACAAGCTTTATCCCAGTGGTAGCAGTTTTGACTCTCCTGATGGTTGTAACACATGGTAGATAAGAATCATGTTTTTTTTTTGTTTTTCACTTACACATTTATGCACATACAATGTACATGTACATGTTAATGCCTAGTATTAAGTTAACCTGTTCATACAGGCGTATGAGAAGTTTGATTTGGACCCTGCCAGCTGGGCTGGCTTGGTAGCTCAGTTGGTAGAGCATCTGTCTGGAGTACAGAGTGTCGTGGGTTCGAATCTTGCCTGAGGCAACTCTCATTTTCATTTTACCATTGCCTCAGGTGTCTTTCTTTTTTTCCTTCTACATCTCCGATAACATCATGTATGTGATTATGTGTGTGTTGGGCATTACTGCTTACATAGTAGACTGATATATTCTCTCTCTGTCTCTCTCTGTCTCTCTCTCTCTCTCTGTCTCTCTCTCTCTCTCTCTCAGTACTTGTATGAATGGAATGGCTACCTGTACTCTAATGGCTTGTAGTAAGTTCATATGCTTTGTGTGTTAAATTCTTGTGGCAGTTTTTGTGGTTTGTTGAGTGATGTCCAGGTTTATTGGGTGCCAAATGAGTCAAAATTGTTTTGTGTTGGCTGCTCCATTATTACCCCTTCTGATATACTATATCCGACATCCGATATACTATATCCGACATCAGATATCATATCAGACGTCAGATATAGTATATCCGACGGGGGGGTCTGGGGGGGCTCCGCCACCCAGTTTAGGCCTTGGGATTGTTAGGGTTATCATCCATGTTGTTTGAGTCGGGAGACGGGAATAATTTTGACGCAAACGGCACTCCATACAGGTTTGCCATCAAAGACTAAGAATACTTTGATATTGATTGAACCCTAACCACAAGGGAACTCTAACCCACATAATGAGATCTTGATGGCAAAGTTGCTTATTATTCATTTATGTAGTTTCAGTTTGTAGAGCTGGAAGTATTGAAATGTACGAGGGTGAACAGAGGAATGATGGATGCTCTCTCTGGTGAGAAATTATTGTTGTATTGTTCTCAATCTAGTTCATTTACATGTACAGTGTACATGTGGGATCTGGTAATTAGGATACTAATTTGTGTCAATGAGATCTTACATTGATATGTAACATTATTGTCGTACTAAAACAACACTAATTGAATATTTAAATAATTAGCATTGACATTTGAATATTCTGATAACAAACAAAGCTTACATTTTACTTTCTTTTCTCAAATCAGTTCAAAATACACAAATGTAGTCACAAACAGGGTTCTTTAAACAGCTACATGTACAATCATGTACTTACCATTTTACTCACATAAATTCGATACGTGCAATAATGTGTAGGGCATGACTGGCTGCAATCATGTGGATCTAATTATAGCACTATTCAAATATCAGAAATATTATTCGAATAGTCACAAAACAATTGTGTATTCGAATGCTGCACTATTGGTATCACCCCTAAAATGTACACATACATGTATGACCATAAAATAATTATGATTACTAATTATTCTTCTATAGTACATGTCATGATCACAAAATAGCATGTACTCTCTTAGATGATTGTACTGATCCAAAACTGAGAAGGTAAGTAAAGTCTCAGAAATATCTATGAAGAATACACACTAGTGATTGATACATGTAGATTAGCAAACAGCTACTAGTTTCCATTTTATTCTTTTTATCCAGTGTTGAGATAACTATGAAATTCAATGGTGACTTTGATACAGTATCACAAGACATGGATGTCTTTAAACAACATGTTGTAGCCAGTCTTGTTTCTCGTTACAGTTCAGTAGGTCTCCAAGAATCTCAGATCACCAATGTGGAAGTGCTGAGAGGTAGTGTACAGGTGATAGTAACATTGGAGGACAATGAGGAGACAGATAATGCCAATATTACTATCCTGCTTATACAAATGGAACAGGATGTGAGTCTAATGCAATGTCTTGTATACTGTTATGTTAAAATGGTATGTATATATGCTTACTTACATGTAAGTGATAACTTACCAATTTTAATGTCTTAACCCTTTAAAACCCCATAAGTGCATTATTGTATAATTATACCACACCTCACATTTGCATGCGCACTATGAATATTTTCCTACCAAACGTTTACACAAAGTAGTATACTAAATTTGCTATAAGACAGTGCAAATATCGAAACTACACACCCAGAGATGCCAAAGTTATAAGCGGAGGAATTGATGAAGACGCTAAGTGTGGGCGTTGCCACTGACAACAGCACTTTCAAACACTCACCATGATACTTTCTTGTTGCTAGCAAAGCGTGATTTTGGTATCTATGGCTTTCTCAGAAGGTCCTTCGTCAAACTAAGTGACTCAAAACTCAGTGTTGTTCAAAATGCAGAACTTATACAGGCGAATATAGAAGTGGACGTTACCCATAGACTGCTAAACTCTGAAGCACTCACCTTACTGTCTTCCTGGTGATAATGAAGAATACATTTTACATCTATAGATTTCTTAATACCTCTTCTCTGCAACAAAGCTTATAAAATTTGAACCTGTAAATGTGAGTTATTAGATGCTCCGCCCACACGTTTTTAAATAATTGATGTAAACAAAAACGCCCACTTTAGTTATGGGTTTAAAAGGTTAATTATACTACCAGGCATGATAATTAGCTGTTTATATGGTTGTCCAATAACCTACACTGTATGTATGATTCTAGTCAGATTTGGCCAAAGTGTCACATAGTGGGAAGTTCTTTCAAAGAAAATGGATATTTAGGGACTACATTATGACATAGTTTGATAATAGTAACAACATTAATGTACATGTATATATCAATGAGACATCATAAATATCAGACAATTTTTAAACAGCAATAGTTCATGAATTGTTAGATTTCCAACATGTGAAAGACAGCTATAATTATGGTAACGCAATCATATCTTATTATATGATTATGGATTATACTTTCTTGTAGTACAACAACAATACATTGATAATAATCTATGAAGAGGTGATCATGGAACCATCGGGAGAGTTCTCATATACTGATAATGAGGATGAAGAGGCAGATGAAGAGGCAGATGAAGAGGCAGATGAAGAAAGTTCCTGCTGGTCGTACATATATGTGTTTGCTACTATTGTAATTGGGGTTGTTTCAATCTTCCTACTTGTAGCTGTTACAGTGATGATTGTGAGTTTATTATATACATATTATACAGTACTACATATACCTACATTATATTTTGTTAATATCATTTTTATCCATTAAGGATTGTGAACCTAATATTCATTGGTTACTCAGAAACTCAATTATTAACCCTCACTACCACATAGGCACAGGGTTACAATAATAAGTGTGTCCGTGTTTTTTTACACCATTTTTTTACCTAATGACATACAATTAATATGAGTATCAATTTTGAGTCTGTCATTGTACATGTACAGTATGTTTATTATGGTTTATACATGTACATTCACATTTATTATTTTACACTTCTCATTTCATCAGGTGATGTGCAAGAAGAATCGTAGGTTTGCTAGGCTTGAAAGAGTGCCTTCTTCAGATAAGGTGATATTTATGTTAGATACATTGTAGATGTACCAATAAAGTGTTAGTGAATGTTTGACTTCAAAATAATGACTGCTTTGTTTATAAACAAAAAAGATCAAAAATCAACAGACAGCATGTAATGAAATATTTATCTTTTTGCCCATTATTCTACTGTCAAATGTGTTATAGTAAAGTCTGTTCACATTCACAATGACTTCAATATTAGGATGTGATGAATGTATATGTAGTACAGTGTATAGTTTAGTGACAATATAATACTGCACCATCTGCCCCAAAGAGAGTGCTGACTAAGAAGCTCTTAGAGCCATTGGTGTGTTATATGACTATCAAAAGCTCTATTGTATCCTTGTATTAGGTGTTATACATGCTTACTTTCTATCTCTCTATTCTTATTATACTCATCTGTAGTGTGATACTGAAATGAATGTGAAGATTAAAGGTTTTCATAACCCTACCTACTTCAAGACATCAGAGAAGATGTGAACTGATATTTTTTGCTGAATAACAAAGCTGTCAATATTTGTTGAGTGTATAATGATAGTTGTGTCATGTTTGTCTATATTATGTTTTGTTTTGCTTTTTAACAGAATATTTGCTTGTGTATGACGTTCATAATTATAATAATTATTATTATATAATTATACTTTATACAAGCGTTTATAGAATTTGGGTGATAATTATGATAAAATACAACGACAGACTCAAATATCTTTCCACTTATAACTATATTTGTATCGAGAGACCTGCAGCAGAAATGTTATCTCCAGCAGCAGCTGTCTTTGAAACTTCAGTACATATCAAGTTTGGAGCAACACAGAACTTCATTTCTCCCTCATACCAACAAGAGACTGGAGTTGTGTCCACGAATGGGACCCTGGAACTATTAGGATCACGACTAACAGAAAAGGAATCATCCATTATTAGTTTAGCATAGTTGAGATTGATATAAGATGATGCACACACATGTCTATTGGCCATGAGAGAAGCTTTAGCAACTGCAGATTTGGTATGTTGCCAACCAACATTTTGCATAGTATAAATAGCCTGATAGGCTAGTGTATGGATGTGTAGTCGTGTCAGAGAATGTCCATTGGTTTTTCTTTCTTTTAAAGTTTGATACACACCTCTTGCTTGATCCAAGGTAATAGCAATACGAGGACTATAATCAGATACTATACTAATGTTGCCATGCACTAAAAGGCTATATAGATTAGCTAATTCTTGTTCATTCATCCCAATTGAGTCTACATATGGTATGACATATTGTAGTATCTCTTCCAATAACTTCTGTTCAGAGAAAGATGCCATTTCAAAATGTATTTTTGTACTGTCAGGGAGAGAACGTAGAAGTTGCTCTAATTGTTGAAATCTGTTCGTTCGAATCTCATCATCAAAAACAAAATTATCCAGCATTTGTAAGCCCCCAACTATTAATAAATCAGGATTGAATTGCGATACAACATCTTCAAATCCCTCCAATGACTCTAATAGCATATTTGAATGATCGTTATGTACAATGAAACGATTAGCCCTTGGACTAGTGTAAGGACCCCATCTTGCTCCTAAATCGTATTCTAGTATCAGATGAACATCTTCCTCAACTTCATTAGTAGACTCACTAACTAATTTAATAGAACTATGTAACATATCAGCTGTTTCTTTGTTCATTTTTGCTGCCAGTAGAACATCCCATCCTTCTTGAGCAAGCCTTTGAGCAATTATCGGAGCATTACCTCCTATTGTCCATCGAGTGGTGTTCATTGTATTAGCAATATTCTTTAGGTTATCAAATAAATCTTTGTTGTCAGTAAACCTCCTGTGTGTAAATACAGTATAGTTTAACATTATTAAGTCATACTTGCTTAGTTACATAAGTTCATCTATGATCTGGTGTTAATCAAGTGGGCAGGATTTCATGTTTCCATAGGGAATCAGTCTCGTGTGGCCAGACATTCTACCATCTGGCTAAGAGACGAACAGAAGTTAAAAATTCCATATTATAGTAGCATTGTGTAGGAAATTCAATTACTTTACATTTATTTTTGTAAAACTATTTAATTATTTGGAACAGTGTGACAGTTTCTTTGATCACATCAAATTTATTTTCTTTCCAACTTGCAGTGGCTAATGCTACACTGCAAGCAACAGTGAAGGAATGGAAACGAACAATAGTAATCAATACTTTTAAAAGAAGTGAAAATATATATGAAAGGGGAAGAGGTGACTTAGTGAAAGTTTAGATAGATCTTCACTGATTTAACCCTGCCACAACTGGACTCTTAGGTATCAAGAGGCACAGGCCCTATGATTGAGGGTTATGTTTCAGTTTGGATATGGCTTGATTTGCTAGACATACAAAAACAGTCAGGTTGCCGGATCTATAAGCACTGCTAGCACAAGCAATTATTTCTATTCATGGAATTACATCACAATAATTATTAAGTCAAGTGAATGTGAATGCTAGTGGCATTAAAATAATAATAAATAATTATCACTTACTCTGCAGCAGCCCCATTTTGAAAGAAGAAAGCAAAAACTTCAGATAGATCTTCACTTGTGCTAATGATATCATAATGACAAGGTGTCTGAGGTGGTACTAGATGAGCCTGTTTTAGAAATTCAACTCCATCAGTAACAGAGTCCCAACAGGAACCAAATCCTATGGCCACTCTTTTGTTTTTACCGACTTCATACAAGTTCTCTTGGTATAGTAAACCATCCAAAACATTCTTCAAGTTCACTTGGAATGATATATGTCTGTAAGGAACACTTACGGACAAGAACAGAAAGAAAAAAGATAAAGCTTTAGCCATTGTTCATTAATAATGCCTTTAATGCCAAATTAATGGGCGTTACCGTTCCTGTATTTGCTCCAGCGAGCCCCACCCTTTTCGCGCAAAAGGTATGGAGAGAGGAACATGGGTCTGGGATGTACAGGCAAAACAGCTCAAATTGGAAAAGTAAGTTAATTCAGAACGCTTAGTTTTATGAACAATGGTAGAACATTCGTACTAACTACTTGATGTAATTATTATTATTATTATTATTATTATTATTGATTAGAAGTGATTTAGATCTTCCTGATATACACTTCACATTTGGTCATCAGAGCAAGAACACCACAGTAACCACATTCCATCAAGACATGGACAGAGTGGTTACTCTTGATGATGTGAAAAGTCAGTCCACTTGCCATGCTTATTTAAGTGCTGATCAATAAGTTATTATGAAATTGTTCCTTCAAATTTAGTAGTATAGTACTCTTAGTAGATCTCCTTATAATAACTTTTATTCACCTTAATAGGAGCTGCAATACATTTAATCCATGAATCAACATTAAAGAGTGTTCGAAGAAGTTCAACTTTAACCTTTGATCAGTGTTACAGGTATATTTAATGTGTGTTTATGTAATGTATATATATATATATCTGTGTTGTATAGCACTGAGTCAATGGATACTTTCTTATGGTGTGTCTTGAAGTATCTTGCATGCTGTTTCCATTATCAACAAGCTTCGACTGATGAAGCAGTTCATACTGAAGGGTAAATAACTACTCTTCATCATTTCATTGTTGTAGATTTGCAATCATCTGCTCATTATTAAATTCAATTTTATATCTTTATCTAATAATTATACAGAATTGTAGGGGACTCAGCATGTGAAAAGTCTAGGGAAAGCAAAAAAAATTTAGAACAACAGAAAAGTAATTTGAGTGCAGCTTATATATCACTCATATCAGGTTTGGGCATAGAAAACATTCACCACTCTTTGCAAGGACGGTAAAGTATGTAACATGTTTGTTATTACTATTTCATTGTATTTTGTTATGTACAGCTTACGATTCTCTAGAACCCAATCAGATCAACAAGTATTTGAGGTACATTTGCTATGCATTAAGAATTAATTTCCTTTAATAAACAGTTAATTAGGGTTGAGCGCAATAATTCAATATATCACATACATTGCAATATTATTCCATTGCAATAATCATATCGCACAATTTTTGTCTGCCAATATTATCACAATGGCAAAATATTGTCTTATTGCAATTAAAAAAATAGTTATAATAATTTGTGTGCAGTTAAAAATACAATAGCACTTAAATGCTTTATGCTCTCAAAAAAAGGATCAGAAATGTCACCTTTTAAAAAATGAGCCTATTTTTGTTATCATAGACAGTATCAATGAGTAGTTGCAATATTGCAATAATCGCAAGTCACCTTTAGACAATAATTGCAAAACTTTCAATATCCCCCAACCCTACAGTTAATATATGAATTCACTATGATAGTGAGCTGGATCACATTTAGATATAAGCACTGGGACACTATACATACTCAACTTGGAAGGTATATATAAACACACACAATCGTACGTAATGTATAATATCATTATATCTCAATATTTCAGTTTTTTAAGAACTTCTGCATTTAATAGAGATATTTCTGTAAGAAACCCAATGGAAAATATGGGTAATATCACGCTCAAAGTTATTTAATATAATTATATAATTTATTTTCTATTTAGATCAGAGAAAAAGTGAGAATGATAGCAAAAGTGAACGGTAATATTTCATGAACAGACAATACAGCACATAAATATTATTAATAGTCATTTTTGATTTTCAGCTTAACATTTAAGGTATTTTACAATCGTCCAGATCCAGGTCTCTTGCCGAAGTAAGTATTGTAATTTAATTAAGAGTTAAGCATACAGATGTACTACAGGCTAAAATCACCTGCTGTTGAGAATTTATATCCGAGATTGATGTTTAGACAGTCAGTAAGTAAGCCAATACCAAATATATGGTAAGTACTATACTGTGAAGCAATTATAGTCATTATGGTTTAGAATTGAATATGAACCTTAAGCCTTTCTAAATACCAAAACCCAGACCCTCATGCCATATGTGTAGACATAACTAAATCTACAGATTATGCATAATTGTGTGTGTGTTACTAATATTGTTTAATGCAAATATACATATATCCTTCTGTAGTGATCAACATGAGTCTGTAAGAATAGGAATAATAGGAGAATGCTACTCAAATTATAATCCACTAACTTTAAAACTCAAAGAGGAAGTGCAAATAGAATCCCAGACTCAAATAGAGGAAGATGAGGAAACTGATGAATATTATGATGATGATGATGAGGATGATGATGCTGAGAGTGATGATGAGATATAGAAATAAATTCAATATACTCTTGAACTTTGAATTTCAATATTGACTTTGAATGCAAAATGTTTTAATTGATAAGTATATTGTCTAATGAACAAACACTCTAATTGTTTATGTATTATAGTTGAATACTCTTGCTAATATCTTTGATGTGGGTGGTGTATTATCAATTATTCAAGTTTATAACTTAGGTGTAATTTCTGCAGCTGTGCTAAGGTCTGAATCAGTAATGGGTGGAAAAGTGTCAAGAAGTGATTTTGAGTGGGTTTACACACAAGAACCTCATGTTGCAAGGAGGAAGATAATATTGGGTAAAGTATAAAAATGTTTTCATGTTATGTAGCTCAAGGAACATACATTGAGCATTATTATTATATCATAACACTATAATAAATGTAATTGTATAATTCTTCTACATAATTATATTACTATATATATCATAATTATCTGACAGAAAAATACCCAGAGATCAAGAAACTAATGGGACCAGATCCTCAATTAAAGTACATTGCTTCTGTCATGGTAATATTTCAAATTATATCATGTTACTACATCTCTCAGTTGTCAATATGGTGGATACTTTTCTTTGCCTATTGTCTCGGAGGAGTCATCAATCACTCACTCACTCTTGCCATTCATGAAATGGCACATAACCTTGCATTTGGGAACTACTATCCATTATCAAACAGATTGTTTGCTATGTGGGTTAATTTGCCTATTGGTGTACCGATGGCTATAGCATTTAAGAAATACCACATAGAACATCATCGCTATCTTGGCGTTGATTTAATTGACACAGATATACCAACAAAATGGGAAGGAATCTTCTTCAGAAATACTCCACTGAAAATTCTTTGGTTGTTTTTGCAACCCCTCTTTTATACTCTCAGACCTTCCTTTACAAGACCAAAATTGCCAACAAAACTAGAGATTTTAAATTATGTCATTCAATTGGTCTTTGATGCAATGATAATTTATTTTTTTGGATGTAAAGGACTTATTTATTTTATCAGCGGATCATTGCTAAGTATGGGTCTCCATCCAATGGCTGCTCACTTTATTGCTGAACATTACATGTTTGATAGAGGTTATGAAACATACTCCTACTATGGTATTTGGAATAAAATTACTTTTAATGTTGGATATCATATGGAACATCATGATTTCCCATATATACCTGGATCTCGACTCCCTGAAGTCACAAGAATTGCAAAGGAATTTTATGATCCTTTACCTCAACAAAGCTCATATATAAAAGTAATTTGGGAATTTTTAACATGCAAAGAAATTGGACCATATGCACGAATAAAGCGAGATTATGATGATCAGTTTGGAGTAAGGAAAAGAGAAAATCCTTATCTGACAATTGATACTCCACCTGTGCATCCAATGGAGGAAATAAAATGGGTAGGGTTTAAAACACAGGGACCCAAAGAAGATTGGAAAGAACCTCTGGGAGATCCTTTTGATGGATGTAAACACAAATAGAGGAAACTGAGAAGTGTATGTTTTACTGAAAATACTATGAACCATGCAAAATAAATCACATAGTGTTATGGATCACATGCAACTAGTGTCACTAATAATTATAATTATACAGTAAACTCCTTTATTTAGCTTTGTACAGTAATATGTAATGTATATTCTTAGCTTATCATGAAAGAACATGATATTTTTCAACACAATATAAAATTATAGGTTCACATTTTTGAGTATCATTAGATGTGGAATTAAAGACAGTTTGACAGATGGAATAATAAGATATCAAATAATTACAAAGTTCACAAATAGATGATATAAAAATATTATGGAACATGGTTTATCAACTCTGAAAGCATAGATGGTTCATTTTAATGCAAATGATACACCACATGAACATCCCAGTTCAGCTTGAGGATTATTAATGACTTGGAAAGATGATCGAATCAGTTCTTGGTGATAGTCAATTGTTGCTCCACTCATAAAACTTAATGACAGTTCATCTACTACAACACGTGCTCCATTACGTTCAAATACACTAGAAATAGAAAAAATATATTATATATCAAACATCATTAGCCTATGTACAATCTAACCTTGATACACGTGTCATGACAGAATTTATTAATAATCAATGTTGTAAGCTGACTCAGCAAGTTAACTTTCTGAGTCAACACATTATACTTATAACATTAATTAAATTCCATGACGACATGTGTGTATCGAGGTCACATGGGCTGATGATGTTTACTAACACGTGCACAACCTCCTCTGATATCAAGATACATAATTATAACTTCCTGCTGTATACCCTAACTATATGTTTAAATTGTGGTAGAAGCTTAATATATATAAGCAACTTAATTTTGTATTGTATTTTGTCTATCCTAGCTTTCAATACTACATGTATTAGAGAACTGACTAGAGGTTTAGAGAGGAACGTCTACCACTGTAGTGCCCAGTGTGGCACATCAAAGACTTGTAGGTTATAAGTCCATGATGTTTATTTCTTTAGTCCAAAGATGTATTCTGTGTATTATACTGAATAAGGTGACTCGATAGTCACTAGATTTCTGACTGGTAAAAAACAATTACAAAAATGTTTTAAGCTTAATGTCCAATTTAACTTTCATAATATTTATAAATGGCCTGAGTTGTTGTATCCTGAAAACTATAGTATTAGACCTAACTAACCAATCATCTGTTTTCAATTTAGTGTCCAAATCAAATCTGTATTGGAAACCAGAACATCCACCACCCTCTACTGTGATTCTTAACATTGTGTCAGGACTATCAGCTATATGATTGAATTGCTGCAGGAAAATAATCTTTGTTAATATTTTATCTTTTCACAATAATGTCTGATTAGTGAATGAAACCGAACATATTACAATAGTCTGTTCAATGATATAAAGGTAATATTAGATAGCTACTTATTACTTATTTATTGAAATAATAACACATACATATAAAGAAACCTGTAGGACAGTATTTGCAAAGCTACATTCATTGTGCAGCAAATACAGCACGACACATGTGTAATATGTACACTCTGTAATTCAATATAGTACAGTTTAGTGCTCCAACTGTGCTATATCTGTACCTTTGATGGCATCATACTATATAATTATGATATATTATATAATTTAATTTATAATTTTATATACATGTTATAGCACACCTATGAGTGCTATATCAGAATCAGAATCACCAAGCCCAAGAGCAGCAGGCCAAGGGCAAGATGATTATACATGTAAATCTGATATAGCATAAGTAGGCGTATTATAACAAGTATACATGTATTTCCAGAAAGGCAAAACTATAGTAATTGTGTGCAGTTTATTGTAATGTTTTTGTCTTGAGTTTTGATCAAGTGAATGCTACAGTTTTGTAGTTTGATGTAATAGCAGATTCTTTCCATATATGGATATATGTATAATATAAACTACATGTACATGTATATTATGTATTATTATTAAATATAATATAATTATAATTATATATAATTATATCTATATAGCATCTTCTAAATCATGAAATTTACTCTTGTTATTAGCAACAACATCAGTGTTTACCTTTCATTATCTCTAAGTAAGCAAATAACAATCAATGACTAAAGTACACAATAACTATATCATCTTAAAGGTCATTCATATTCACCGTGACCTCAGAAAAATGTTCATAAATTTATGACTTCAGTTTGGAATAACCCATAATCTTTATACATGTACCAGTACCGTTTTCATATAATCATCCTTCCTATTCTGTTTTGTGTATACCACATTTCAATCTACTGCTTCATTATTGAGTTACAGTATAAATATATATTAACTTTATGACATTAAACTATACATATAAAATCACCACATTCTAATTTTGAGATCATCATGAATGTGAACAGATGTTAGTAATACACTACTCCCACAAGCTGGGGATAAGATTAGTAATACACCACTACATGTATGATATGCAGGCATGAGAGAATTAGAAAACAAAGGAAAGCAGAAAAACACTACATAGTACATACTATAGTAGCGATACTTTTAGCGCAAAACAGTAACTTCAACACAAACTATCTTCTTTAAAAGTTAATCATATCAGGAGAATTATTATTAGGTTTCAGCTACAATAGAGCAACAATATGAAACATCCATGTCTAGTGCTGCCATGTTGAGTTATACATACTCCAAAGTTACCAAACAAACATTGGTTCAAACATACTCCTGTGTCAGTATAGTAACGGTGGTATTACATGTACCGTACATGTACTCATACCCATATATACCCCTGTGTCAGAGTATCCATGTATACTATAGTAACAGTGGTATTACATGTACTGTACATGTACTCATACCCATATGTACCCCTTCAGTATAGTAACGGTGGTATTACATGTACCGTACATGTACTCATACCCATATATACCCCTTGTATCAGAGTATCCATGTATACTATAGTAACAGTGGTATTACATGTACTGTACATGTACTGATACCCATATGTACCCCTTATGTCAGAGTATCCATGTATACTACAGTAACAGTAGTATGTGCAGTATGCTATTACATGTGCATATTGTATTTGTAACCATAATACATGTGTATTTGTAATTATTTGCAGGCGCCATAATACATGTACTGTATACATTTACCTGTACCAAATACAAAGTAATGATAATTGAAACATGTACAGATCTTGTGTCTATTTAAATGATCTATTATGAAGTTCACAAATGTATAATATTAAAAAATGGAAGCGTTCTCTGTTCATGTGCCTTGTTATTCTGGCATATCTCGACAACCAAGAAAATGTCTGCTCACATATCTCACTGTTTACCGAGTGGCAAAACAAAAATAAAGTATATAGAAAAAGTAAGGTGCTGATTGAGAAGAAAAAAAATTTACTCCTCTCATGACTTGGAGTTTATATGGGTCACAGTGTTCACGACACCAATGATCTTTGTGTCCACGGAAATGCATACGATCAACAACATAATTCATTTTTGATAGTCGTTTTGCTGTAGATGTTAGAGAGCTGCGGGCACTATTTATTGCATACTTAAGAAGATGACAGGCATCATCATAGCATATTGTACCTACAATAGAATATTTGCTACAATATGTACATGTACTTATCAAAAAACCTTTATTTACTTATTCATTGAGTGGATGACTCATTTTTAGATAAATAGGCATGTAAGTAACTGTAAACTTGGCTCTTACTCCCAGCCCCATTGACTAAAGTGCTTAAAGCATTAAGCACTTGTTCTCCTACCATTGTGATGACTCCACAAGGATGAATTCCTGCAACAATTCCTATGGCATGGAAAGGTGGAATATCACATTCTGTTTAACAACTGATATTATATACCAGCAGTTCTATGGTTTAGTCTAGCATGTGTACCTTTTTCAGTCTTACAAGACTGTATTGGGATGGAGTCTTCCTCTGGCAAAATGAATGACGTAATAAGTTTGTAGAAAGATATAAAAAAGTATAATACTTCCTTTTTTCATTTACCCTGATGAGCCAACCTCTAAATCAGATTTATCCATTCTACATCATTTTTGTGGGCGAGTTAAGCTTTCATCTGCACTTCTGAAAGTGTGTGTACAGTTTGCCTGCAGACTCAAAGGACTCTTTCTGTATGTCTACTTCAATTCCCTTTTCAAAATCTGACACAAGTGCTTCAGGCAGTGATTCTTTTGCCACCCATGTGCTTTCTATTAATTCAAAAACATGGGTGGCAAAAGAATCAAGATCAATCTTTTTCAAGATTGAGGAACAGTTTCTTTGTCAACAAAATTTGATGTATACTGCTGCTTCGTTTAACCACTCATTATTCAATCAGTTTTTCAGTTGAGTTTTTTTTGTAATTATGAACTGCTCTAATTTATCCGTCACTTTTATTTTTATTCTAACTCAGAATTTCATTTGTTTAGTCGAGTTCATAATCAAACATAATACTATGATAAATACCACCGTTCTATAGTATACTTGGATACTCTGACACAGAGGTATACATGTATATGGGTATGAGTACATGTACGGTAAAGTAACACCACTGTTACTATAGTATACATGGATACTCTGACACAAGGGGTATATATGGGTATGAGTACATGTACGGTACATGTAATACCACCATTGCTAGTGTATGTACACTGTATGAGTGGGTATGTGTGCATACAGTACATACATGTAAAGTTGTCATGACTACCACAATGTGTACGCAATTGCATCTATATAGAGTTGTCTACGAATCCCATAGTTTGTCAAAGTAACTTTGTTTTTCAAAAACATCCCTGACTAAACACGGCAGCACTGGACAACCCTCATGAAATGATCAGAGATACATGATATGAATGAAGTATGGTACTAGTGACACAGGTTAATAATGTATGAGTACAATGAAATGATCAGAGACACATGATATGAATGAAGTATGGTACTAGTGACACAGGTTAATAATGTATGAGTACAATGAAATGATCAGAGACACATGATATGAATGAAGTATGGTACTAGTGACACAGGTTAATAATGTGTGAGTACAATGAAATGATCAGAGACACATGATATGAATGAAGTATGGTACTAGTGACACAGGTTAATAATGTGTGAGTACAATGAAATGATCAGAGATACATGATATGAATGAAGTATGGTACTAGTGACACAGGTTAATAATGTATGAGTACAATGAAATGATCAGAGACACATGATATGAATGAAGCATGGTACTAGTGACACAAGTTAATAATGTGTGAGTACAATGAAATGATCAGAGACACATGATATGAATGAAGTATGGTACTAGTGACACAGGTTAATAATGTATGAGTACAATGAAATGATCAGAGACACGTGATATGAATGAAGTATGGTACTAGTGACACAGGTTAATAATGTTTTCCTTGGGGTAGGGAGAACAGAGGATGTAATGGACACCTCTGTTACTATTTTGTATATTAAATTAAGTATTCATGTAAGATTTTTTACAGGAAGTATATAACTGTTATTGATAAAGTTTGGCTCTGTATATTTTATAGACCAATCAAATTTGTTGAATCATGTGACATACATTTAAACATTAGTAACAAATGGAAACTACTGAACTTTCAAATGTTAGCTTTGTGGTACAGTGCCAATGCAAGGCTATCTTCCTACAACTAATGAAGAGTTAGTGTCTATGACTTTCTTAGATAATGTTCTTTCTGAGTAATTTAGATTCTTCCTTAGTTACAGCAAAATGAGATTTAAAAGGTTACATAATTCAACAAATTTAATTGGTATACATGATTAAGTGGATTTTGTCATTAAATTTAATACCGAAATTGAAGTAAAATTCCACTCTACAAACTTGGTAATAGCAACTTCCCCAGACATTACCTACTCATATAATGTCTGGTTCATGTGGCAATAATAACTGCTATAGTAAAACATTTATGGTACAAACCTTAACACAATTGTCTGACAAAGTTATATCAGGTGTCTTTTCACATATTTTCTCAGATGTTTCATCCTGTGATTGAGAATATCCTCTATTCAAAACCATTCTTTGACTCCGTGTAGAATATGAAATTTTGTAAACTTTGGTATGCATATCCAATGTTTGTTTCCAAAACTGTCGAGAACTTCGTAAGCATAGCTTCACCAAAGACGCCATTTTTATTTAGCTCAAGAAATTGAGTTAGTAATGGGTTAATTTAATCAAAGACTAGCTCAGCTCGAAGATGGTAATCCTTTTATTAGTGCAACTACTTTTAATAAAATCAACTCAAAGCCAGCAAGAATGCTTCAATGTGAATACAACTACACATCAATTTGTGGATTCTCAAGGAAGAGAGCGGTATTTTCATGGAGTGAATGTAGTAGTGAAGGGACCACCATGGATTCCTCATATAGATGCATTTGATCCTCAGTGGTCATTTAGTAAGAAAGATATGGAAATTCTGGAAAGTTTAGGAATGAATGCAATCAGGTATGTTCTGTCTGATATGTAGAAAATTTTGATACTGTTCAGTCATACATTACTCACTGAAAATCTGAAGATTTGAAACTGATAGTTTATAGATTTTGTAGTCCACCTCAGTTCAACTTACTAAAATTTAATAGTGTTTGAAATATCTTTGTATCAATAATTTTACATTTTCATCTTACTAAAATGATTGCTAAATTAGAAAAACATCCCCAGCTTGCAATGTTTGAGACTTTAATAAGTGTATAATTATAGGTCTAGTCCATATGACATTCATTACTTCATATTCAGAGTAAAATTTATTGAGCGTTATAGTTAAATACTTACTGAGTGTTTTAACTAACTTTTGTGAGTTGATCACATGACTATCGATTTTAGCAAAAGTGAAAGAAAATGGCCAACTCCCCTTCCTGGATGTTTTACTATCAAAAGAAGATGATGGTCGTATCTCAAAATCGGTCTACAGGAAGCCCACACACGCTGACCACCTATTCCCAAGATTATTGCCAACATAGAAGAAGCCCTGAAATCATCAAAAGCTGATCCATCATCTGTTTCTTCTGCAAGATCTTGTATCATTGAGACTTTGAACAAACCAATTAGACATAACCCCAACCTGTCTCCTGATGAGACTAAGGCCTTGCCAAACCTAGTGATGGAGGACATTGAAGAAAGAGCCCTTGTATCATTCCACACTCCCATTCTTTTTTTGGACGATACATGTACTGCCATTCTTCCAGAATTGCTTCAGGAATTCCATCAACATCTGAACAGTATTGAACCATCAATCCAGTTAAATTGTGAAGTCAAAGAAAATGGCTTCCTGGATGTTTCACTATCAAAAGGAGATGACGGTCGTATCTCAACATTGGTCTACAGGAAGCCCACACACACTGACCACTTCAGTACACACCATCCACAGTCTCATAAACAATCGGTAGTTCGCACGCTTTTCTCAAGATCTGTATCATTATCATCCTCCTCTTTAGTAAGGTCCACAGAAGAAGTTCACATATCTGAGGCCCTCCAAGATAGTGGATACCCACAGGAGTTCATCAACTCTAATTTCCATTGACCTTCAAACTCACAACAGATCAATCAACTGACACAACCATCAGCTACTCTTGTTCTTCCATATATACAAGGGCAATTAGAGAGTATTCGGAGAATTCTCCAACAACTTGACATCAGGACAATATTTAAACCAAAACTATCACTTTGCCAGATATTCTCTCATTCGAAAGATCCCATTCCTACACATATGCAGACTATGCACACAGGTGTAATCTATAAAATTCCTTGTTCTGATTGCTCACAGTCATATATAGGACAGACTGGAAATAGTC